>CM076257.1:2427062-3627062 GCA_038380765.1 Odontothrips loti
GAAAGGAACGCATCTTACTGCTTGACCAGAACTGCAGCTCAGTTACAAGTCAGGAAGCAGGTTTCGACAAAAGCCTGCTTCACTTACAGGTTGGGCAACTGGTGCGGAGGGGATCGAATGGATAGCCAGCTTGCTGCCCTGTTTGGTAACTTTCCTGCATGTAGCTTTGCTGAGGTGGTGGCTGGTAGTTTGGCTGCGGTGGTGGCTGGTAGTTATGCTGGAGGTGGTGGCTGGTAGTTTTGATGAGGTGGTGGCTGGTAGTTTTGATGAGGTGGTGGCTGGTAGTTCTGCTGAGGTGGGGGCTGATAGTTGAGCTGGTGTGAAGGGACAGCTACCTGCTGAGGAAAGATATACTCTGTCTGTTCCCAATTTTTGTGTGTTGAGCGGGGTTTGTCCTCCACAATTCCACTCTTTACAGGAGTTTGCAGAGATGAAGAAACCTACAATAAAAGCAATATGTTAATATGTGGCTCAATTTATTGACTATGCAAAACATATTTCTCAGAGACCATAACTATACCTTTTTTCTCCCTCTTTTCTTCTGAACAATTTTAGAGTCACTGCTCTTTCCTTTGTCAGCCCTCCTGGCCTCAGAAGACAAATTATTAATGATCCTTGTCATCTCTGATTTTGCCAGAGCATTGTCCTTAGGCACATTTTCTTACCCATAAAAGCTTGAAAATATATCAGAAGTATAAAGACTAAAAGAATGAAATACGAAACCAAATCTCTTGTAAATTCAAACTTATGAAAATTGATACGCCTACAAAATATGGCCCGTAGAAGACATTTGGCCTGATTGTAGCAGTGCCATGAATTTCTTTGGAGGCGGTCCTTGAGACAACTCTGTTGCACCAAACTTGAAAGGAGCTTTTTAGGACCCCTTTCTGCCCTACTAAGAAGGATTACATGTTTGGCAGCACTGGCCACAAAAAACACCTGATCCCTTAGCTATTTCAAACTGCAAAGAGACGTAAATTAATCACAGGGACTAAGTAGAGGTACATCAATGCACTGTTCACTGTAGTATCAAGCTTGGCCTTAACATACAAGCACAAATAATTACCTGTTTTGGTACTATCACTGAGGGCAGACTACTATCAACATAATCAACCTGAAACAGAAGGGGGTAGTAAGAAAGCTACAGAAAATAAGGAACCCTAGTTTGCCAACCATAAAAATAACTTCCATTCAAATCTCAGTCTAACAACTTACATCAGAAGTTCCTTCACAGTCACTCCCCACATCAAGACAAGAGACCAAATCATTCAAAAAATCCTTCACTGATGGTGAGACTGTTGACAAGGAGATGAATTTCAAACACACAGATTTTATGTACTTAAGTTTTTAAAAACAAACCCAAGAGTAAATGCACACTTAACATTTGTGCTTTTTGATATTAGGTTTTGACTTACATTGTCGTCTCAATCGTTTCATGTTACGATATAATGCCTTCAGATTTGTAGTCAGTGAAGTCATCATCACTTTCATTATTAACTCCTTCGGATGTTGACTAGAAAATAAATCAACAAGTTTCCAAAGTTTTTAAGGATAATTATAATTTTTAAGTCAATAAATTACTTCTTTACCTGTTGAGAAGTTGCCTTTTTCATAGAGCTTGGAATAAGGAAGTGACTAGTTGCTCTTCTTTTGAAGAGCTTGAAATGCTAGGTGAAACTTAGCTGCCTTCTTCAAAGAGCTTGAAAAGCCATGACCTGCTGATTGCACCTCATTGTCACTATCAGATTAATTCCTTCGAATTATCACTGTTCTGATTCCGAACCACTAGCTCATCAAAAGAGATATCTCCTCATTATTTTCACTGGAATAAATTAAATAAAAATTAAAGCAATACTCAAAAGCTAAGATGAAGGTTCTCCTAAAATGAACTCAAGGCTCATCGCATTATCAACTCAACTGCTCTCCATGCACACATTGTAATCTCAGTGTCTCCTGTAGTATCTATCATTGGCGAGTGACAGAGGAGAATATAGTTGCTCTCTCTCTAATCAAAATATGATACAGTCTTGTGGAGTTAATAATATTCCACTATGCCCTCCTAATATTGCTGCTTTTAGTCTTTCCATCACCACAGACGAATATATAGCAAAATTAAAATTTGGCTATCTATTAAATTTAATGTAACAATTATATTTTTGCTACCATATTCATGAAGGTGTAGTGATGAAAAGACTGAAAACTTTAGCATCGGGAGCATAGGGAATGTTGTTCTGTGAAAGGCTGTATCACATTTTGATTACAAAGAGTAACTATATTTCCAACCAGGCCTTGCCAATGATACTACAGAAAACAACAACGTGTTGCAGAAGGAACGTGTGCCATGAAGAGCAAGGTTTGTGATTTAATGAGTTTGATGAGTTCATTTAAGGAGCACCTCGAGAAACCCACACCAACAAGGAAGGAAAATGGCAACTGAAAATACGCTTATTTACATTAATAACGGAGTCATCAACTTTCATGTTCAGCTTTCTTACGATTGGCATTCTCTCTTGGATCTTCACGGGACTGATCCAGTGGAAAGGTAATATCGCCGGCTAATTGTCTGAAAAAGCAGTTAAAATTTTATAGACACTGAAATTGTAATATAATAAATTGAACTACCTACAGTCACCTGCTATTAATATACATTACCTGAGTCTTTGTTTGGGACTTGTGGAAAGAGTCTTTGTCACTCTGCTCATTTCCCGCAGCCTTGTGACCAACTATCTCGCTTGCAAACCATTGTAATGTCACTGGTTTCCTAAAATTCCACCGAAGGAGTATCGTTTTGCTGATTGTCAGCTGAAAAGAATTAAAAAGTTTAGTCTGAAGAAAAAGCTCAAGCCATATAGTGATTTCCCCATTCTATCTTTATACATCAGAAATAACAAAATTACCAGATTCAAGGGCTGAACTACTGTCTAAAGGAGTGTCCCTTTGATTGAATACATTAATCTTCTGACTCACATTGACTTTATCATTAGGATGTCCACTGTTAGGGTTGCCTGAATATACACACACATTAGTGAAGGGACTGAATAAGATCTCAATTGAAAGAAGCTAGTAATTTTTTTTTAATAATGGAATGGTTTTCATTTATCTTAAAACTAATACACCATGAAGATAAAATAATTATTTTCTATGTAGTTAAAGCAAGATTAACTAGAAGCATTAGTATTAATGAGGTTTGTATACGTAATACTTACCTTATGTCCCTGCTTTATATTCTCAAGGAGCACTTCTTCCTGGTGAAGATGAGCTGCCTTACGATTGGTGTTGACATCTGAATCATCACTGGCAATTTCGGAAGACTCATCAAATGGGTTGTGGACAGTACTAAACAGAATAAAATAGAATGGGTCAGCATAAGGGGAGCCTGAGACAAAGTTGACAAAGTTGACAAATAAAAAAAAACTGTTATCGGCTTCTTGTTTAATGATATTTCCCAGGAAAGGCCTGTACTGCAGAAATCAAGACTTAACCCCAGGACAAACTACACTGCCGGTCAAAATTAGCGCCCCACTTTTTCCACGATGCCCACCGTATCACGTTTTTCAAGCTAGGAAGTTGCCGTTTTGGCATGCAGTTGCCCCATGGTTGTACTTGAAAGGTCCCAAAGTGCCAGATCCGGGAGCCACCCCTTTCCCGAAGGGGGTTGAGAAACTGTGCGACTGCGGCAGGGTGGAAATTTCACGACCGAAAAAGGTGCCAAAAACACCTTTAAATTTGCTGGAAATTTCAAAATTTTTGGTGAGCAGAGCTAAATGTCTCGGCCCTTGACAAGCTGATAATCAAAATTTTTACGATCGGTCGCTACCCACCCCCAGCCCCACCTACCCCCAACCAACCCCCACCCCTGCCGGGGTTGGTGTGGCGGGTGAAAAAAATGGTCGCATTGCAAGCCCCTAGTCCCGGGCCCATCTGCACACCAAATTTCATGCCGCTAGCACTAACGCCCTGCCGAGCAACCCCTAAAAAACCAAACTCAATTTTTGGAAAATTTGCTTTTTGGGGCAATTTATCGGTATGCGAGGGGTTCAAAAATTTCGTCAGAGATGGACTAGGGGTGCCAGAAAAATCCAATCCTCCCGTCAAGAAATCCGGCGCTTAAAATTCGCAGCCCTTAGCATGGGGGTAGTCACCTTTAGCCACTCCTTGCTACCCCCCGGTAGGGGTGGAACTGATTTGGGGCTACGAAGTCGTTGAGGGCACTTCTGATGCACCCCCCCTTCAAATTTTGCAGCACGATTCGACCACTTACGTTCGTGCTCCCAGACCCGCAAAACCATCAAAATGCCAAAACTCACCCTTACTACAACCCCCCATATCGCCAATTTCGGGTGGGGGTGGAAACCCGGGAAGCTAGCATGACGGCGGGTGGTCCCGACCCTAATCCTCGATAGTCCTAAGCGGGAAAAGTCGGTGCGGCAAACGGCCAGTTTACCCGTGGGAGTGTTAAAGTGAGAGAGCATTGCATTCTTCGCCCGGCCTGCGCTGCTACCGAGCGCCTGGGTAGGCAGGCAAATGAGCATGACGACGTACGCGCTCGGCAGGGCGCGCGCATCTTCCGGCGTACTCTTCTGGATGCCGTCTGCCGGTCCAGGGGAGCTGCGTGGGGCTGCCTGCTTACAGGCGCGCTATGTAGCAGCGCAGGCCGGGCGAAGAATGCAATGCTCCTCACTTTTTAACACTCCCCACGGGTAAACCGTTTGCCGCAACTGGACTTTTCCGCTTAGGACTATCGAGGTAAGGGTCGGGACCACCCGCCGTCATGCTAGGCCGGGTTTCCACCCCCACCCGAAATTGGCGATATGGGGGGTTGGAAGTAAGGGGTGGGTTTTCGGCATTTTTGATGGTTTTAGTGGGTCTGGAGCACGAACGGGTGGTCGAATCGTGCTGCAAATTTGAAGGGGGTGCATCAGAAGTGCCCTCAACGATTCGTGCAGCCCCAAATCAGTTCCACCCCTACCGGTGGTAAAGAGAGCTGGCTGGGGGTGACTACCCCCATGCTAAGGGCTGCGAATTTTAAGCGTATGCCGGATTTCTTGACGGGAGATTGATGTTCCACCCCCTAGTCCATCTCTGACGAAATTTTTGAACCCCTCGCATACCGATAAGTGCCCCAAAAAGCAAATTTTCAAAAATTGAGTTTGGTTTTTAGGGGTTGCTCGGCAGGGGTTGGTGCTAGCGGCATGAAATTTGGTGTGCAGATGGCCCGGGACTAGGGCTTGCAATGCGACCATTTTTTTTCACTCCGCCACACCAACCCCCTTTAGGGGGTGGGGTTGGTTGGGGGTAGGTGGGGCTGGGGGTGGGTATGACCGATCGTAAAAATTTTGACGTCAGCTTGTCAAGGGCCGACATTTAGCCACTGCTCACCAAAAATTTTGAAATTCCAGCAAATTTAAAGGTGTTTTTGGCACCTTTTTCGGTCGAAATTTCCACCCCGCCGCAGTCGGCACAGCCAACCCCCCTTCGAAAGGGGTGGCTCCCGGATCTGGCATTTTGGGACCTTCAAGTACAACCATGGGGGCAACTGCATGCCAAAACGGCAACTTCCTAGCCCTAGTAGCACCGACTCTTCGCCAGAGAGAGTCGCCACTGCATCGACCAGGCGACGGGCAGGAGGCGCCTAGGCGAACGCTTATTAAAATCGCCCTAAATGTCAATCATATATTGTCGCCCTCTGTCAGAGCCCCGATTTAATCTTACAATGTGTGAGGCGACACTTTCCTGACCGACTAGCGCCATATAATTGCTCAGGCGTCCATCGCTCGCCCTCCGACGCCCCGACAGTGCCCCGAGTCTCTCAATAACGCCTCGAGATACCGTCGATGAGAATTCTCAGGCGACCATCGCTTAAGCGTGAGTCGCTGTTTAACCAGTTCTCCGACAGAGCGCCGAGTCTCTAAGTAACGCCTCGAGACACCGTTGATGAGAACTCTCGGGCGACCATCGCTTAAGCGTGGGTCGCTGTTTAACCAGTTCTCCGACAGAGCGCCGAGTCTATAAGTAACGCCTCGAGACACCGTTGATGAGAACTCTCGGGCGACCATCGCTTAAGCGTGAGTCGCTTTTAACCAGTTCTCCGACAGTGAACCGAGTCTCGAAGTGACGCCTCGGGACTCCGTCGATAAGAATTCATCAGGCGACCATCGCTTAAGCGTGAGTCGCTTTTCAGTCAGTGCTCCGTCAGTGAACCGAGACATATAATAACGCCTCAGGATACCGTCGAAAAGAACTATCGGGCGACCATCGCTTAAGCGTGAGGCGCTTTTCAGCCAGTGCTCCGGCAGTGAACCGAGATCCTCAATAACGCCTCGGGAACCGTCGATCGGAACTCTCGGTGACCATCGCTTAAGCGTGGGTCGCTGTTTAACCAGTTCTCCGACAGAGCGCCGAGTCTCTAAGTAACGCCTCGAGACACCGCTGATGAGAACTGTCGGGCGACCATCGCTTAAACATGAGGGCTTTTCTTCAGCCAGTGCTCCGACAGTGAACCGAGACACTCAATAACGCCTCGGGATACCGTCGAAAGAACTATCGGGCGACCATCGCTTAAGCGTGAGGCGCTTTTCAGCCAGAGCTCCGACAGTGAACCGAGATTCTCAAAAACGCCGCGGGATACCGTCGATCAGAACGCTCGGGTGACCATCGCTTAAGCGTGGGTCGCTGTTTAACCAGTTCTCCGACAGAGCGCCGAGTCTATAAGTATAACGCCTCGAGACACCGTCGATGAGAACTGTCAGGCGACCATCGCTTAAACATGAGGCGCTTTTTCAGCCAGTGCTCCGACGATTGTGAAACCGAGATCCTCAATAACGCATCGGGATACCGTCGATCAGAACTCTCGGGAAATTTGACCATCGCTTAAGCGTGAGTCGCTGTTTAACTAGTTCTCCGACAGAGCGCCGAGTCTCACAAAGTAACGCCTCGAGACACCGTTGATGAGAACTCTCAGGCGACTTCATCGCTTAAGCGTGAGTCGCTGTTTCTTAACCAGTTCTCCGGATTAGTGAACCGAGTCTCGAAGTGACGCCTCGAGACTCCGTCGATAAGAATTCTCGGCGACCATCGCTTAAGCGTGAGTCGCTTTTCAGCGTTAGTGCTCCGTCAGTGAACCGAGACATTTAATAACGCCTCGGGATACCGTCGAAAAGAACTATCGGGCGACCATCGCTTAAGCGTGAGTCGCTGTTTAACTAGTTCTCCGACAGAGCGCCGAGTCTCTAAGTAACGCCTCGAGACACCGTTGATGAGAACTCTCGGGCGACCATCGCTTAAGCGTGAGTCGCTGTTTAACCAGTTCTTCGACAGTGAACCGAGTTCTCGAAGTGACGCCTCGAGACTCCGTCGATAAGAATTCTCGGGCGACCATCGCTTAAGCGTGAGTCGCCTTTCAGAATAGTGCTCCGTCAGTGAACCAGAGACATAATAACGCCTCAGGATACCGTCGAAAAGAACTATCGGGCGACCATCGCTTAAGCGTGAGGCGCTTTTCAGCCAGTGCTCCGACAGTGAACCGAGACTCTCAATAACGCCTCGAGATACCGTCGATCAGATCTCTCAGGACGACCATCGCTCAAGCGTGAGTCGCTGTTTAACCAGTTCTCCGACAGTCCACGAGTCTTCCTGATTAACGCCTCGAGATATCGTCGATAAGTATAATTCTCGGACGACCATCGCTTCAGCGTGAGTCGCTTTTCGGCCAGTGCTCGGACAGTGCCCCGAGACTCTTAGTAAGGCCTCGGGATACCGTCAGTGAGACCTCTCGGGCCACCATCGCGTAAGCGTGAATCGCTGTTTGGCCAGTGGTCCGATGGATCTTCGAGACTCTGAAAACGCCTCGGCATACCGTCGGTCTGAACCCTCGGGCGACCATCGAATCAGCGTCAGTCGCTGTTAAGTCACAGCTCTGACAGCGCCCTGAGACTCCCAGTTCCGTCTCGGGATCCGTCGCTTAAGCACTTTTGGGTGACCGTATTTATGACCTTTTGTGCACGCAATGTGTTTTGTGCCATTCTTTTAGTATTTGAGCCTGTATGGTTTTACGTTTTTCTGCGGAGAAGTGTTGATACGATTGCACTCTTTTTCCTTCTACATTACTAACAGAGGAAATGCGAATATTTCCGATTTCACCCTTTCAAAAGTCGTATGTGTTGCGTGGACATGTTCACAAGAAGTTAACCCTCTATTTGTATCATGTGCGAGGGGTCAACAACTTGAGGGGCACTGTACACGGACATTTTACTCCGACTTTACTCCGGGGTACAGATATCGGCCCTCTCCGATTTACTCCGGCCTACTCCCGGTTACTCCGACTTACTCCAGGTTGCTCCAAATTACTCCGACTTACTCCGACATTACTCCGGTTAACTCCGACCTTACTCCGGCTTACTCCGATTTATACCGGGTCCGCTGTACCGTTTCATTTGAAATCCACAGAGGATAGTTCTCCATGAGCGTGTATGGAAATCTTGAGCTCTTTCCAGATCTAACACACTCATTCCCTCCCCCCCTCCATCACGAGTTCCTACCCATCCTCTCCCCGCGCGCCTGCCGAGACTAGGGTAGGCCAGCCCGCACATCGCTAGGGTCGATGGGTTGCCTACGTGTGAGGCGCCTCGCTGTCGCCGTGCCGGAATGCAGCTTCCTTGCGGAACGAATCTTGGATTGGGTCGAGTTTATTTCGAAATTACTGCGAAGTTACTCCGAATTTACTCCAGCTTGCTCGGGCTTACTCCGGTTTACTCCACCTTCCGCCACCTTGCTCCGGTTTACTCCGCCTTGCTCCGGTTTACTCCACCTTACTCCAGTTTACTCTATCTTACTCCGAAAAAAAAAAAAGTACTCCTGTGTACACTAAGAACCCGAGTTGTTGACCCCTCGATCATGTGCGTTACGTCCTTAACTCAGGGGTACACGCTCTGTTGTTCTGCGCGTTCTGTGGCGAGCGTTGCGTAGAAGTTTTTAAAATAAAATGACAGGGAGATCGTGGAGAATTAAGTTTGCCTGAGGCGCCTGCAAGGGGTAGACATATCCACAACGAACACGCGCACGCAAGAGTCGTAAGGGAAAGTGGGGCGCCAAGTGTCAGGGGCAGGTAGTGTCAAAACGCCATCCAAACTAATAGAACAAACTTTTAAAAAATTGGCTGTAAAGCAACCTCTTTACGTACCCAGCCGTTTGCAAAACGTTTAGCAAGTTCCGCGCAGAGTTTTGGAGCTACACGTGATACAAAATATTGACAGTCGAATTTTAATAACTTTACCTACCCTAGCCTACCTAAGCCTAGATTTGACATCGGCCAGTCGGCACGGCAGCGTGCATGCATAGAATTTGCTTTACCTGCCCCCCCCCCCCCGGGTCACCTGCAGCACCTAAGACCAGATTTTGACAACAGACAATCGCACATTGACAGCGCGTGCTTACAATTTGCTTTCTAAGCTCCATGTCCATGCAGGTGTCACATGAGTACCTTCATTACCCTGTCGGTGTTACTCCCTCAGATGCCTGCATCCCCACCACAACTTTCTTGGCTGGAGCTGACTGGATATTCATTCCACTTTGTGAACAATTTCTGTTCAATGTTCAAGATTTCATAACTCCAAAAAATAACAAAATTTAAACCAGTATTAATTTAAAATGTTGAGTAGAGGGATGAAGTCTAATTTCAAGTTCCAGCTTTAAGTAACATTTTGTTTCCCCTATGGTACTTTTGTGTTTGCTTTGCATACTTTAGTCACAGATTTATCGTGAAAAGCTTACTACTCGTTTTTAGACAGCGAGCAATTTCCACTGGTTGTTCTAGGCCAGTTAGCTTCGGCACGACTCCTTATATCTAGTAGTTATGGAGATTATAAATGAAATAGAAATCACTCAGTCACCTTTATTTCAAATCTTGAGAGAAAAGTACATCAGTATGTTCATCACTGTGGTAAAACTGAGAGTTGTTACAGCCCCAACAGTAAAATTCCTTCACAATCCAAACATGTTCTAAAAGAGAGGCAAGCTTGCATGAGGCAAAGAAAAAAGTGAATGTAACTGTATGCATATCATGAAATTTTTTGCTTGATGTCATTTCTACCCTACTGCTTCACCCTTGAAAACAACCTAGAAGAGCAGACAAAAACAACATTAATAATTTTTTTTAATGAAGAATTAGTACAGGTCTTATTAACCAAGAAAGTCTGAATACACATTTGAAAGCTTGTTTTCCTACTGTCAAAATATTGGTTGGATAAATTGTGGCTACTTACAATTGAAATCAGTAGATAAGCCCCACAATGGTAATCAGCATTCAAATTACATCCTTTTTTTTTTTTTCCTGGAATGAAAATATTGAAGGAAGTCTGAGTGTCTCGATAGGTGGAACAGAAAAGGAACTTTAAATGAAAACAATGAGCTGTTGTAGCAGACAAGTTTTGGTTAAGTAACCAATACACAATAGTAAGAAACAGAAGAATGTTTTACAGTAACTGAACGGATATTGCCTACTCTTACAGATAAACTACGTAATTACCTGGTCAGTTGGTTACAGCATGACTCAACCAACGTGAAATGTCCAACATATACAACTCATTAAAAACTTGTCATAAAGCGCCAACTGAAATAAGAATAAAATTACATATGAATAGAAAAAGATCAACATACAGAATACAAATAGATTCTTTCGTTGAGGGCTTACCTTTCAACAATAAGAAAGTTGAGGTGACCTTGTCTCTCCTTGTCTAATCTACTAGGCAGAAGCCATGGCAAAAGCAGCTTTTCCAAGGTGTTTGCAGCAACAGAAAACATATCACTGCAACATATCAAACAGACTGCGATAAATTTTTAACCAATGACACTGGTTTTTACATTCACTTCAGTAAATGTATATTCATATGTAGCGTTTTGACATACAGAACAATGAAGAAACGCCTCTCACCCAACAATTTTAGGTTAGGGCAAACAGTAAAGCAGGACTGAACATGATTTAGAGGGAGGGACAATGAAATAGAGCGAAGCGAATACCATCCGTAAAATCTGTTTCAGTACATAATACAATATCTTCATGTAACCTGCAGAGCACTTAACCTATCTACCGCTGACTGAAAACAAATGTTTTACCATGTTTGACGAAAACACAGTGCTCTGATACATTTCAGAAGATACAATCTAGCTTCAGAAACACCATGTGCCTTTAACTATGAGAAGTCAATGAATATTTGCTGCTAAATTACATTTCGTCTCCCGATCAAAACAAACATCGAACTCAAGGAGGAGGCGGCAGGGGGCGGGGCAGTGAAGGTAAGGAAGAGAGGAGAGCACGGATTGTCAAAAATACCAGTCGACAAATTATGAACTCCCAACTCACCTCCAACCGAGCAGACTCGACGAAAGAGGAATGCTTCTTGTAAAATCTTCTTGAATTTGACTCAAATTAATTTTTTAAATACGAGAGAGAACTCATTACAGCGACAGAGAGCCGAGCCCGCCGAGCCGACAAGTGACAAACCAGGCAGGGCCCAGCCTGAACAAGGCCCAGCCCTGAGCTGTGCAGTGGTACCAATTGCGTGGCTTTGAAAGTCTCATTACCTAAATATTTCAAACTGCGCGGATCGTAAAAACGGCTCGTCATTTTGTCCTTCAATAAATATCAACTCGTTATCTAGAAGCTGAGCCTGGTCAACAGCGTGGTGTTTCTAAAAAGTGTGTGTCAGATAGGCAGAAAAGGACAAACGCACGACGAGTGTCAGCTCGTGGTTTGTTTGGGAGCGAGGTGATGATATTATTTTCATTTCTGAATATTAAAAAAAAAATTCTATTTTTTAAGTGTGGACAGCAAGTTCTTCTATTTATTTTTTTCTTGTCAGGCAGCAGTTTTTGCATACAATTTGGGAACTATTTCTTTCGGCGTGCGCTGATGTGGATGCGTGCGCGCGCTGCGTAATCCTCCAGAGCCAATGAGAGCCAAACTCTTCCGCTCAGTAGCCCGAGCCGGCCCGAGCACCGAGCAGTCTACTTGTAACCACTTGTAACGGTCTTCGCTGTTGTGGCGGCAAGAAGAAATATCTGGTGATCATCCACAGGTGAGATTAATTCAACGACCACTTGATTGTGTATTAATGTATGTAAAATGACGTCATCTGATCCACACGACTTTAGTTTGCAATATCTTATTTTAACTTCATGTTGAATGCGACAGCCGAGAACAGGCTCTGAAAGAGGGTCTTCCCACAACTTGCTTTTGATACTCCTGCCATGTCAGGTAACCTCTTCATTCGGAGCCCTCCGAACGCTCGTTAACGTTTCAAGTTGCATGACCCTTGTCTTCGCGATATTTTGGAATGCGACCTTGGCCCGTTGGTCCCGGCAATTCACGCCGCTTAGGTTATGTGGGTGTGACTTTCTCTCTTCAACGTTCTTTAGTTCTTGTGCCCTATAGCCTTTGGTTCGCCGTGAGGGGGCGTGCTCACGTTGCTCGAACGTCATTCAGCTTGCTGTTATTTCACGGCTGTTCGTACAGAAGGTGCAAGTCACATGAGGCTCGTGGCCGTTCAGTTCATATTCCAACAATGGCACGAACGGCCACAAGCCTCATGTGACTTTCGCCCTTCTGTACAAACAGCCGCGAATTTAGCTCATCGTCTGTGTTAATGCTTCTGTTCCAGAGCTCTCTGCTGCTGCATTCAATGTCCTTGATCTGTCTCCATAGAATTCCTTACCATTCTCATCTCTGCCATAATTTGCAACCTAGCTGCAAGGTTTCTTACAAGTGAGTATTCCCCCCAGCCACTCAGTGTTTATGGATGTGCTGTCTTTTTGAAGCTGGATGTTAGAGAATAATCGTATGTTATTTTCAGGGAACATGATGCTGAGCATTCTCGCACAGGCGGCAAGAGACCAAGATCAGCCTTCAGTCTTGGCGGGTAAGTGGTCACCTTCATCAGGATGTCAAAGAGTACGTGGTACCGGAAAGTTAAAAAGGCCACTCAAGATGATATCGATAGTGTGTGTCGGGCCATTCCTGTCCAAAGTACCTCTCAACCTGATGTCAATTACTGGGAAGTTCAGGGCTGTTCTGTTGACACGGGGGAATGCATAGGTAGTTCACCAGCAAGCTCTTCCAGTGTAAGTTCTGTGAATGAATCTCCCCAACCTTATTCTGATCATGATGTGACAAAAATTGATCTGCAAGTTGAGGAGTTTGCGTCTGAGTTTGACCATCTCCACTCAGCATGGGAAAGTGCTTGTGAGGACACTGTGCCTCTACCAGAGCAGGCCAAAAGTTTGTCATCCAGTTTGGCAGACTGGGCTCTTTCCAACAATGTAACTCATCAAGCTGTCAGTGGTTTGCTCAAGATTCTACACCACGACCATCCTGGCCTGCCTCTTGACTCTCGGACTCTACTCGGTACTATTAGGGAGAAGGCACCGGTTTTACCTATGGGGAAGGGCAAATTTATATATTTTGGTCTCTCCTGTGGTATTGTAGAGCTTCTCCATACGTGTAGTTGTCCCCCAGCAGAACTTAATCTTGTATTCAATTTAGATGGGCAAAGTCCTTACAAAAGTTCCAAAGATGAACTGTGGCCAATTCTATGTAAAGTAGATGGTATTGACCACCAACCCATAATTATATGTGCCTATTATGGCCGTGGCAAACCAGAGTCTTGTGAAGAATTCATGGACATGTTTTTGGAAGAACTACGGGATGTTGTCAACCATGGTATTTCCTACAATGGCTGTACAATTTTAGTACGTGTGCGTTGCTTCATTTGTGACTTTCCTGCCTTGGCATTTGTAAAGTGTATTTTAAACAGCAATGGTTTTGTTGGCTGCTCCAAATGCTTTGTGCGGGGTATGTCAATTGATCGGAGCAGAGTGTTCCACGAACTAAATGCGAAATTGCGGACAGATCAAAACTTTAGAAATCAAGAGCAGCGTGACCACCACAAAGGGGATAGCCCTATGCTAAGATTAAATTTTATTGACATGGTAAAACAGTTTCCTATTGATCCAATGCACACTATTTTCATCAATGTTGTGAAGAAACTTTGCTTAGTGTATAAAAAGGCAAGCATAGGTTCTGCCAAGTGCAAGTTACTAGGGGAAGGCAACAAGTAATGGTTTTCAGAAAGAAGTCCAGAAGATCAAAACTTAAAATGACAGCAGCTTCTGTTCAAGGCATTGACGCAAAAATTGCTACAATCAACAAATTCATGCCAACAGAATTCAGCAGGATGCTCAGTCCATTTTCTGATTCAGACTCATGGAAAGCCAATCAGTACAGGCAATTCATCATGTACGTTGCACCTGTGGTTCTGCGAGGGGTCCTAGACAATGATTTGTATGATCATATGCTAGACTTACACCGAGCGTGCAGGATAATGTCATCAACAGACTTGTGCGCCTCAAATCTAGAAGAGGCAGAATTCTTACTGAAGAGATTTGTTGGGAGGTGTAAGTTTTTGCTTGGCATTGATTTCACCACTCCAGCGGTTCATGCCCTCATTCACATTCCAGCTGATTGTGCCGAGCATGGAACATTGGACATGTTCTCAGCATTCCCCTTTGAAAGTTATCAGGGTGTACTGAAGAATCTCCTCAGAGGGTATGCCAAACCACTTGAGCAGATTTGGAAGCGCCTTAGTGAAAAGAAAAATCAGAACTCTGCCATATCCAAGACAGCTCGTACATGCTCTGTATCAGAAACTCGAAAGGCAAAGCACAACAATGGACCAACTTGTGGTGTGGGGAGACCATTTCTCATATCTGTGTTACAAGGGTATGGTGCTCTCAGTGTCAAAAAGAGACAGTGGATTGTGTCTTAATGATGGCACTATCATTCGTGCATCAAATTTTATAAAAGATGGCCCCTCATGGTTTGTGATTGGGAAAATGTACTCCCATTGTACTGACTTTTCCCCAATTCATCTCAAGTGTATGTCTGGAAAGTTTGGGGACTCAGTGAACAGCATTTTGTGTGGCCTCTTGACTTAGTTGTTGGCAAAGCGGCTTTAATACCATATAAGCATGTGTTCATTTGCCTCAGATTGCTTCACACCAGTTGCTGGTATGGTATTGAAGTACGACTTTAATGCCCTTTTATTCTAGTTTGTATCTAAATCTGGTTTTGTTTTGTTTTTGTTGCAGACCCCGCAACTTTGCAATTGTTAATTTCCTGGACCATCACGGAAATAACACTACAGAACAGGAAATAGTACCAGTAATCTGGATCATAAATGGCAAACAACCGAAGTGCCACTGGCCCAAAGATGGCAACATATCAAGAAAGCAGCTGGAGACAGCCGTTCTAGCCGAAACTCAGCCTTCAAAAGCAGATTTCAAAATATATCCTATAAGAATTCTTGCCACTGGATGTAAGTAAAGCGTACTCCATCAATATCAAATTTCTTGTTTCTTCCTCAGCATATTGAGTGATGAGCATTACTACTTCAGTTTGATCTTTCAACTTCCCTTATTTGTATTTTAAGGTGTGAAATACCCATTGAAAGGACACTGTAGGTTGTGATGACTGGTGAAAAACTAATTTGCAGTAAAATGGCTTCAATTGGGTTTTTTTTTTTTTTTTGGCTTCTTGGCTGCTTTTTCTTGGCATCAGTATAGTGTGAAAAAATCAGATTGTTCCCAGGAAGCACTTCAACACATTTTAGTTTCCTGCTGATGTATTTTTTGAGGCACTCCATTTTCAGACTTAGCACGCTCAATGCCTGCTTAACCACTGGTCTTTAAAATCTGGCTAAATGTCTCCACTTTTAGGAATTATTGAACTTCAAATTGAGAAGCTAGTTATTTGTTTCTTAATATGTTGATGAAAGTGTAGGAAGGCTTAAAAGTGGAAAATTTAATTGCCAACTTACTAATAAAACTAGCACATCAATTTGACTTCAATCATTTCTGAGAAAAAGAAACATTTAGCCAGAATTTTGAGAACAGTGGTTACATAGGAATTGTACGCGCCATGTCTGAAAATGGAGTGCCTCTAAAATATATCAGCAAGGAAACTAAAAAAGTGTTAAGGTGCTCCCTTCGGACAATCTGATTTTTTTCTACACTATTTGATCACAAGAAAAACAGGGTAGTCATAAAACGCCCATTTGAAGCCTTTTCACTGCAAATTAGTTTTCCCACCACTGGATCACAGCTTAAATTACCCGTCCAAAGGTTATTTCTCACCTTAAAAAGAAAATGACTGAGCATTTACCCTAGTTCTTATTCATTCCTTTAGTGTCTTATCCTGACGCCAAGGAAAAGTTTGAAGTCCTTGCACAGAAGTCTGCAGCAGAAGAACTGAACCATGCGTCAGGGGATGATGCTGATTCCGATTCTGACGAAGGCTCAGGAAGTGCTTCGGAACATGCAGGAAGTAATGCAAGGAAGGTGAAGCGAGCAAAAACAAAAAGGAAGAAGCTTCCTTCCAAACCGAAGAATTATGATCAGAATGCTTCATTTGAATTTCTAGATGATGGAAATGGGCAAGATGAGCAAACTTCACATGATTATCAAACTTCAGATAGTCATACTTCACGAAATAATCAGAGTTCACGAGACAATCGAAGTTCACAAGAAAATAATACTTCACAGATTAATCAAAGTGCTGCCAAAAAGTAAGCATTTTCTCTCTTTTCCTCTCGCATTGTGGTTATTTTCTTTTAACATCTGTCATAATTTTTTCAAATTATGGTGTCAATTTTTCTGCTGTGTGATGGCGGGGCAATCTCATTTTCCATCATTCTGGCAAAACATTTTATTATCAATTTATTAAGTTCACTAGTGTTTTTCCCCCATATGGTAGACTAAATCTTAAACAAAAGAAAAGGAAAGTGAAAACCTCAGTTGTGACCATCACATTTTTTATTCTAGTTGCCAGCAGTAAATTTCTTTTGGATATTTTCTCTCAGTTTTTATTCTGCTTTCTATTTTCTGTTTTCAGTGCCAGCCCATCGTATTCAAGGACCCTATTCCAGGAACCAGCTCAGGATCATGTTTCACAAGGTTCTCAGTTTTTGGTCTTTCCACTCTTCCAAGTTTTTATTTATAAGCTTGTGCACAGTTCATACTGACTTCCTTTGCTTTTCAGGAGAGTTTCAGACATTTCAAACAAAAGTTTTCCATAAATTGAACACTCTGCAAGCTATGTTAGCTGATATTAGTTCTGCTTTAAAATCCAAACCAAGAGATCTGATTTCACTGCCTGCTGCATTGAATGAAAAATGTGATGTCCCCATATCGGACATTTCAAACTTAGAAAAGCTAGAAAATGCATTGTCTGATAAGACTCTCAGATCTGAACTTGTAAGTCTACTGCATGTATAGTAGAGGTGAAAATCAATTTTCTTGTTTCATGCGTCCAGAAACCTTATGCCCTCTCATTTTGCAGGCAAGGTATTTAGCCCAGTTAGGTGGCAAAAAACCATCTGATTTTCTCAACAGATCACTACCAAAATTGTTCAATGATGAGTTGTGTTACTTAACGAATTGGAGTGGGTCTAGAATCCCTGCAGGGTCCCTTGATGCCTCAGGAGCAGTAATAACAAGAGAGTACAAGAAGACGTTTTCGAATCTGATTAACATCATGGAAATGTTGTGTGGTGAGTACACTTTTTATAAGTGAGGGTTTCTTTTTATTAGTGAATTTTCCCATATCATGTGCAGTTACTTCACCACCACATTCATTTTAGAGGGCGAGGAGCTAGTGTAGAATACACTTTCCTGCACCTCTTATTAGTTTCTCACTTGCCAAAATATCATGAGCCTTGTTGAGCTCTGAATACTACAGTCATTCTAGTAATTATTTGAATGATTGTTGAGTTGGAACGTTTAAATCATGAACATGTTTAATTTTACATTGTCTCAATCACAATTGTATAGGTCACCTCCTAGCAGTCTAATTTTTTTCAAGGAAACCTCAATAATCTGCTTACTACATTAACTTATTGCCTTTGATGTCGCTATTTCAGATGCTACTCGCATAGCCTCCCCAGGCACAAGTGACAAAGAAGTGGAGGTCTGTGTTCAAAGTTGGCTTATTCACTTCAAAGACCGCATCTCTCCTAGGAAACATACAGCGAAACCTGATACTAGGAGGAGCCCAAGAAAAGGGAGAGGAAAATCTCCTCGCAAGATGAGGCAGTAGTAGGCAGTGTTCACCGTTTGTGTAATTTTTCCTATTTGAAGCCGAATACCTTGTAATATTTCCTTTCTTTTATATTAACCATTGCTATTGTTAACCACTTGGTAAAATGTTTGATTTTTATTATTTCAAGCCAATTGTGGCAGGTTGTGGAGGGTTGTATAATCACGATTCATGACCAGTTATATTTGTATCTGTTGGATTATAAATCATTGCTGTTTGTAAAGAAACATGTTTCATTTTACTTTTTCAAGACAATAATTACGACAACTGCTGTACAGTTGCAAAATATCAGTATGTGAAAATACTGCACAGCATTTCCTGTATTTTACGTTTGTTTTCTTATTCTAGGAATATGTTTGATTCTTCTATTTTATAAGTCCTGGTCGCATTTGTTTCATTAGGCAGTAATTAGTGCTATTGTTACAGTATATGATTGTAGAGATCTACTGAAGGATTACATAATTAAAACACATGATAATGTCTACTTGCATAAGTTTTATTCTGTAATATCCAGTGCTATTGTCAAATATATTTATATTTTATCATTTTAAGCCACAGACAAAAGCAGCTGCTGTAGGGTTGTAAATTTGCTGCAAGTGATGATACCTTCTAGCATTTTCTTTATTTTATAATATTCATTGATAATGTTTAACTATCTAGGTACATGTTAGATTTTCATTGATCCAAGCCATTGATTAAAGCAGGTGGCAAAAGGTTGTATAACTACAATTCATGCCAGTAAGTCTTACTCAAGTTCTGTTTCATTAGGCGTTAATGAGTACTATTGTTGCATTATTTGATTGTGAAATCAGCCAAAGGTTTACTTAATTAGAATATATTATAATGTCTTCTACCATCTGGTTCAATGTGTATTAACCAATGCCTTTGTCATGGGGATATATTTTTATCATGTATGGCCTCGCCGCGGACGCGGTGGGCGATGGAGCAGCAGGGCGACTGCCAGGCGAGGACAAGCAGAGCGGGTCTCTGGGTACGGCGTCGTGCCGGCAACGCCGCGGACGCGGTGGGCGATGGTGCAGCAGGGCGACTGCCAGGCGAGGACAAGCAGAGCGAGTCCGTGACTACGGCGTCGTACCGGCCTTGCCGCGGACGCGGTGGGCGATGGTGCAGCAGGGCGACTGCCAGGCGAGGACAAGCAGAGCGAGTCTCTGGGTACGGCGTCAGGCCGGCCTTGCCACGGACGCGGCGGGCGATGGTGCAGCAGGGCGCCTGCCAGGCGAGGACAAGCAGAGCGAGTCCGTGACTACGGCGTCGTACCGGCCTTGCCGCGGACGCGGTAGGCGATGGTGCAGCAGGGCCACTGCCAGGCGAGGACAAGCAGAGCGAGTCTCTGGGTACGGCGTCGTGCCGGCCACGCCGCGGACGCGGTGGGCGATGGTGCAGCAGGGCAGCCGCCAAGCGAGGACAAGCAGAGCGAATCTCTGGGTACGGCGTCGGACCGACCTCGTTACGAACGCGGTGGGCGATGGTGCAGCAGGGCGCCTGCCAGGCGAGGACAAGCAGAGCGAGTCCGTAACTACGGCGTCGTACCGGCCTTGCCGCGGACGCGGTGGGCGATGGTGCAGCAGGGCGACTACCAGGCGAGGACAAGCAGAGCGAGTCTCTGGGTACGGCTTCGAACCGGCCATGCCACGGACGCGGTGGGCGATGGTGCAGCAGGGCGCCTGCCAGGCGAGGACAAGCAGAGCGAGTCCGTAACTACGGCGTCGTACCGGCCTTGCCGCGGACGCGGTGGGCGATGGTGCAGCAGGGCGACTACCAGGCGAGGACAAGCAGAGCGAGTCTCTGGGTACGGCTTCGGGCCGGCCATGCCACGGACGCGGTGGGCGATGGTGCAGCAGGGCGCCTGCCAGGCGAGGACAAGCAGAGCGAGTCCGTAACTACGGCGTCGTACCGGCCTTGCCGCGGACGCGGTGGGCGATGGTGCAGCAGGGCGACTACCAGGCGAGGACAAGCAGAGCGAGTCTCTGGGTACGGCTTCGGGCCGGCCATGCCACGGACGCGGTGGGCGATGGTGCAGCAGGGCGACTGCCTGGCGAGGACAAGCAGAGCGAGTCCGTGGCTACGGCGTCGTGCCGGCCTTGCCGCGGACGCGGTGGGCGATGGTGCAGCAGGGCGACTGCCAGGCGAGGACAAGCAGAGCGAGTCTCTGGGTACGGCTTCGAACCGGCCATGCCACGGACGCGGTGGGCGATGGTGCAGCAGGGCGCCTGCCAGGCGAGGACAAGCAGAGCGAGTCCGTGACTACGGCGTCGTACCGGCCTTGCCGCGGACGCGGTGGGCGATGGTGCAGCAGGGCGACTGCCAGGCGAGGACAAGCAGAGCGAGTCTCTGGGTACGGCGTCGGGCCGACCTCGTTACGGACGCGGTGGGCGATGGTGCAGCAGGGCGCCTGCCAGGCGAGGACAAGCAGAGCGAGTCCGTGACTACGGCGTCGTACCGGCCTTGCCGCGGACGCGGTGGGCGATGGTGCAGCAGGGCGACTGCCCGGCGAGGACAAGCAGAGCGAGTCCGTGACCACGGCGTCGTGCTGGCCTTGCCGCGGACGCGGTGGGCGATGGTGCAGCAGGGCGACTGCCAGGCTACTGTTAGCTGAGTTGCGGCGTGGTGTGTCGCCTGACATTTACATGCAACTGTTGCTTCGGTTCCTACGGCGAGTGTATGGCGACGCCCGTATTTGCTATCATACGCAATGCGGGCGACTCTGGAAAAACCTCGAAATTCAATCGCCAAAGTCCTATTTCGATAGTTGGGCGATTGACATTGGCGACCTTGCTCCTATGGAGAGATGCGCAGTAGGGCGACGGTTGCCTACTATATAGCGGCGACGTCGCCTAAACCATCGTGGCGACCTCGCCTGCTAAGGTCGGAGTACAATCGCCAAAGTCCCATTTCGATCGTGGGGCGACTTGCTGCGGCGACATCGCTCCGACGTTGCGACGCGCCGTCCTGATCGTTGGGCGACGGTCAGGCGAGAGTTCTGTGCTACTAGGGAGCTTGAAAAACGTGGAAATGGCAAGCATCGGAAAAAGTGGGGCGCTAATTTTGACCGGCAGTGTATGTTAAAAGAATAAAAAAAAGAAGAAAGAAAGCCAAATTGTACCAAACAATTCAGGTCAGAAGATACTATCAAAAGAATTGATAAATTGAGCTGCAAATAGCTGAGTAAAATAAGCTACCAAGATCATTCTCAAGTGTAACAAATCTTTTGAATTCTAACTCAGGAATCCAGACCAGAAAAACTACCCAAGATATAGCAGAAACAAAATAATTGAAATGATGAGGAACCAAGACTTACCTTAGTTTTCTTCCTGCTTTGACTCTCAAACATTTTGTCATCCAATTGGCGCTCTGCTGTCTTTCGATTGGATGTAGCGGTCTTCTTTTCAATCCTTTTTTGTTTCTTTTCATCAACAAGATGAAGAGGAACGCTCCTCCTCTTCCCACTGGCAACATCAACGGCTTGTTCAGTTGCAGAGTTTCCGTACCGGATAGGCTGTTTGGAGGAGCGCTTCTTAGACAATGCAGTTCTCTCGTTACGTTCTAGTCTGGCTTCAACTTCATCTAGGCATTTATCTATAATCCTCTGATCATCTGCAAAGCAAAGTTATTTTAGTTATTTAACCATACTTCTTACTAGCCACTAGCCCTACTAAGTCTCAGCGGGGTAATGCAGTGATAGCTGAAAGGAGTTTACAGGTGGAATATCTATTGCGTGCCCCTAACCATCAAGTGAAGTCAAAAATATAAACAAAATATCATACTTCAAATAAACTATAACACCTGATGACAGAAACCAATACTTCAAATGTCCCTCCCTCACTGAGCCACACTTCTCAAAATTCAGGTTATGAGACTGGTGTGCAAAGTTTTCTGAATTTATAAACAGCTTGAAGTAAAAATATTTTAATGGATAAATTATATATTGATAGATTATAAAACTAGTGCGGAGAAAAGATGCATTAACATACACGTTGATAGAGCCGGTTAGAATCCGAGCCAAGAGCAAGGTTAAGGAGACGGTTGAGAAAGTCAAGTCTAACCACAAAGGGGCTACACGGACTATACATACTAACTTCCTGAACAATTACTCACCACTAATTTTCTCGATACGCCCCAAATATTCTTTTTGGTGGCCTGGCAACTTGATGTGAGTGTGGGCTCCTTCGTAACGGTCAGTCCCCGACACCATCGCCAAGGGAACGCTACTGACTTTGTTCTCCTTGACCCACAGCACAACGGCCTGCTGGCCGCTGGCCGCCAAATCAGCCATAGCGATAAATGGAGCTCCTTGCAATTTCAAAACTCAACCACAACGACACAAAAGACAATCTGTCACCAGCTTTCCTTCGTCACACGACTGCGTCACACCTGCCACTCGCGATGCGGAACTCACGCAGATCCGGGAACGTTCGCGCGCGTCGGGGTGGAGGGGTGGTCGGAAACTGATCGGGCCCTCTCCACGGTGCCAACCATCAATCGCGGCAACCAGAGTACTGTTACGTCGTCAATTCAGCGTTAAAACAACGAATTCTTGTTGACTTAAACTTTTTTTAAATCAAGCCATCAGTTTCGTTAGTTCGAAATACCCCATGAATTGCGTACACTTCTTCTTACAATTAAATATTAGGTTGGTAGCTCTGCATCGATGTTGTTGTTTGTCTGTTGTTTGTAGCTTCAAAACGGGCTGCTAGATGTGACGATGTGAATAGCAACCTCTCATTTCAAATAATTTAGTCGCTATGTCTAACAAGCGAAAAATAGCGAGGCTCCGAAAACAACCGGATCGACTGCACTTGCGAAATTCATCATCTTCGGAGTCATCAAATGAGAGCGATGAGTCAGATCGCACGAAACAGGCTAGAATAGAACCTCAAGGTAACCCTTCCATACTCCGAACAAATATTTTTCTGCCTAGTTTGAACGTTGAAATCTGTAGTTGTAGGTGAAAATTCTTGGAAATTTTTTTAGTGAAAATAATTAAAAAATTTTGTGATGATTTTGCTTGTGTTTAACATGCTACTGCTTTCTTCCACCCAGCCAACAACGAGAATGAAGATGATGTGGTTTTGCATGACAGTGAAGGACACAACTATCAATCAGAAAGTGATCACAGTGGCACGGGAAGCGAATCAAACAGGAGTCAAGAAGATGCAGTTCAAGGTATGAATGTTAAAAGAAATTTACACGCTTATGTATAGCATAGAACCAGTCATCTATCAGTCTATCAGTTACGTACTCTGCCTACCAATGTCTGTCACTCGTGTCTCCTATTAAAAATCCTTAATATTCCTGACCAAAAATATTTTCTATCATCAGAGTGGCATTTATACTTAGCTCATTCTAAATTTGTTAAAATATGTACAAATTAGTTGACAACTAACAATGAACTAATATGAATTTAAGAGTAGTAATTATTCTTTTATAACATATTTTGCAGATGGTGATCAGAACGCCATTATCGACCAGGTTGTGGAGCAGAATGTTGGCCAAGATGCTGACCAGATGATTGACCAGGATGCTGAACAACCTGCTAATCCGATAGATGACCAGCTTGATGTTGATACAGACCCTGATGATGGGAATGAGTCAGGAGACGCAGGTATGTTTATAATAAACTTCCACAATTCTTAATCATGAAGCTCATATTTTCATATTGTGATGATGAGGTTCCTACTTCATCATATAGCTCTGTTTTTAAAACATCAATAGAAGAAAAAACATTTATAATGAAAAGCTTTCTCTTTGAGCTCATGTCAGTGAAAAAGTCTAAATTTGTCTTAACCTACTGAAATTGCTCATCATGCTAGCAGTGAACTTTCAATCAGAAAATTAAATAATGGGGTTTGAAAAATTAATCCTTCAAATAAAATATTTTACATACAGAGAGTTTTGCATTTAATAACTTTTATGACTTTTCTGTCCTCAGATGTGAGCAATGAGGAAAATAATTCCGACATCACTGACTATGAATCCGAAGGAGAATCCAGCAACAGTGATGCTACTGAAGGTGGTGCTGATAGTTTCAGTGAAAGTGAAGAAGAGGAGTCTGAAGAAGAGGAGGCTGGTGGACAAGAAGAAATTGTGGAAGGAGATAGACCAATTTTTAATGGTGCTCCCATCAGTCTTCATGAAAGTATGATGGCAATTGTTACTCTACACATAGTCCATTCACTCACTGGACAATGTCTTAGTGATATTCTCAGTTTAATTGCATTGCATTGTCCTGTTCCTAATCTGTTCAAAAATACTTTGTACAAGTTCAAGAAATACTTCAAAGCAATAGGAGATAATATCATGATATGCCACTACTTTTGTTCTGGATGCATACACCCTTTAGAAAACAAGGAGAGTATTTGTGAAATTTGTGAAGGTGCTTGTGGTGTGGAATATTTTATTGAGTTGCCTGTTCTGGTTCAGTTGCAAAAGATGTTTCTGCGGCCTGGGTTTTATGATGCACTTCAATTCCGCTTTAATAGGAGGAAACTAAATCCGGACAATTTAGAGGATATCTATGATGGGAATTTATATCAAGAACAGTTCAGAGACAATGGATTCTTATCTGATAAAAATAACTTGTCGTTTATGTGGTATTCGGATGGTGTTGCCATCTTTACTGGCTCCAGTAAATATTCAGTGTGGCCTCTATTTTTGGTTATTAACGAATTAAGTTATAAGGAGCGTGTTAAAAAGGAAAACATCATATTGGCAGGCTTGTGGTTTGGCAGAAGTAAACCTAATCCGAATGTATTTTTACGTCCTTTCTTGGACTTTTTAACTTGTTCTCTCAGGCAGGTCATTTGTTTAAACTGCCTGATGGTAATGAAATAAGGGTCAAAGGCAAAATACTTTGTGGCACTTGTGATTACCAAGCAAAGAGTGCATTTATGCGATTTACAGCCCACAATGGGTACTATGGTTGCTGCAGATGTGTTTCTCGTGGTGAACACCTTGCTAATGTTCATGTCCATCCCTACCAACCCAACATTAGAGACCGAGAACATAATGAAATAGAAATGTGTGCTGCAGAAGCCAGGCGCAATGGAAAACCATATATGGGTGTTAAAGGCATATCTCTGTTGTTTTTTATGGTTTCAGATTTCATTAGATCATTAGGCCTGCATATTATGCATGGTGTGTTTATTGGGGTTTGCAAGATGCCTGTTCATCTTTGGTTTGATCCTTTGTACTCTCAAACTGTTTTTTCATTGCGCAATGTTGTACAGATTGTTGATGCTCGTTTGAAAGAAATTAGGCCCCCAGTTTTGTTCAAAGAATGCCACGTTCAATAGAGCATGATCTGGCTCATTGGAAAGCATCTGAGTATAAACTTTTTATGTTATATTATGCAATTCCTGTTCTGAAGGGGATAATGTTAGAAGAGTACTACCATCATTTTATTAAACTGGTTTCAGCTATCTATCTCCTTAGTCAAAACAGTGTGTCTCTTGCTGATGTTGACAGAGCTAGGCTACTGTTGAAGTCTTTTGTGGGACAGTTTGCAAATTTGTATGGAATTCGTTACCTTGGCATAAATGTGCATCAGTTATTACATCTACCAGATATAGTTCTTGATCTTGGTCCTACATGGGTCTACTCCTGTTTTTTTTTGGAGAGTATGAATGGTTATCTTACAAAATTGTACCATGGAACTCGCTATGTTGGGGTTCAAATCTGCGACACCAACTGATGAAGTTATTGCTTTTTCAGTGAACAGTATTATGAGACTATGTTTCTACTTCAAAGTGGATGATGAAATCTTTCGTGCACAAACCACGTGACCCATTTGGGGGGGGGGGGGGGTCAGCCAAAAGTCACGGATGGTCACAGGGGGAGGGGGGGGGGGTTACCGAAAGTCACGTGAATTCTCTAAAATCAACAAAACGATCGCGGGCGCTGCGCGACGTGCAGTGGCGGAGCCGCTCGCAGTGTTGTTGCCGCGCTTCGCTTCGGTCGGTGCGGCGTACGGCTGGCGCGGCAGCTCGGCTCGGCGCAACGCGGCGGCGGCAGTGGCAGTGCGTTCGTCTGGAACCTGCGCGCAGCGACACGCTCAGTTCGGGCGAAGCGCGCAGTGACACGCCAGTTCGTCGTTCTTTCTGCGTAAAATATAACGCGTTGAGTGCGGTGCCGCTATGGCGACACCCTACGACAGGTAAGGCCTCTTCGAGTCCTGTCGCAGAGACCAGGAGAACTCCTCTGCAGGTTTTCGGAGGACACCTGCGACTGGGTGGACGTAGAAAATGTCGATGCAGAAGGCATGGAGATACCTGCGACAAGAGAACAATTAGCGCCACTCATCCCAGATGTGAGCAAGTGGATTGACGGAGGCGTGACATTTGTGGAAGACTAATGCTTTAAAGGAAAGTAAGCAATGATTGTATTTTATTTACTTAATAAATGTTTAGAATGAAAATGGCTGTTACTTAAACCTACCTTTAAAATGCCATCAAATCAGCACGTCCTGTTCTCATGTTAAACACAAGTTAACACAAAAATCACGCAGTTACACTATTTTAACGATTTTTCACCAATTTAAAAATACCACGTGACTTTCGGGGGGGGGGGGGGGGGGGGGGGTCAGCCGAAAGTCACGGAAGGTCACAGGGGGGAGGGGGGGGGGGGGGTCAAAAAGTGGCCTATTTTGGGTCACGTGGTTTGTGCACGACCCCTAAGTTACTGTCGGCCGGGCGGGGACACAACCCCGTACCGACCCGCCCACTGATTCACAACCATGTACCGACCGGTACATGTACGGGGTCTCGTAGCTTATTGATGGCCCTCCTAATCTTTGATTATTAACATCTAGAACCCTTTATCCGAACGAGTTGAGGCCTATTTTTAACACGTATGGTGAAGCAGATGTTTGAAAACAAGTAGCCTGTGCGTGTACATAGGAAAAGAACTTAACGGACTGTGTCCGAACTTCTGTCTGGTTCGATCGATCCCGGACGCCGCGCAAGTGTAGTCCGAGCCTTCTTGACTATCCCAGGTTGTAGTACGGGCCTTCCCGACGACTCCAGGTTGTAGTACGGGCCTTCCCGACGACTCCAGGTTGTAGTACGGGCCTTCCCGACGACTCCAGGTTGTAGTACGGGCCTTCCCGACGCGTCCGGGCTGTGGTCAGGTACTCGCGGACCCTTGTCGGGGTGAAGTCCGTTGTGCTAGGACAGTTTACCGACTCGAGGCAGCACTCTCCCAGACCTAATCCAGACGGTCCAGTCTGCTCCTGACTGCAGTAGGAACGCTCCGGACTCCGTTCTGACCATTTCCAGTCCAGATCCATCCTATTTCCGTACTATATTTTTTACAAGGGCCGTCACAGGGAGGGGCCATCCTAAAAGAATTCAGGTGTTTGTTTGCCTACCTTTCAGGCGGAGCGCCGGCCGGCTGCTGATCTCACAGGGGGGCGATCGCCCCCGCCCCCCCCCCCCCCCTTAAACCGCCACTGGACTGGTAAGGCTAGGGTATGTTAAGTTTGAGCAGCATTGAATACGGTACAGAAGTCCACAATGAGTAGGCTACGGTAGGTTACAGTAGGCTAGGTTGAGTTAGATTTGAGCACAATTGAATACCGTAGACAAGTCCACAATACAGTGGGAGTAGGTACGTCCAGCGGTTCGGTTAGAAGCGTAGCGACCACCTTGCCGCACCGCAAGAGAGGCGCCCGCAGGGTCCCACTCGTCCACTCGTCCACCATGGTGACAGCCAGGTAGGTGTACGCCAGGCGTGGAGGGGCGGGACAGTGGTTCGCGGTGAGCGAAGCCTGTTACGCCACGACGCGGTCTGGCGTACGCCTGCCTTGTTTTTACAACTAGTCTTACATTTTATAAAATTATTAACGTAATTACGATAGTGACCCATCCATATACAGGGAGAGTTTCTTCGACCTGACCAGACTGCGGGTGCGTATAGCGGACACCTAGACGAGTACTTTGATATCGGACTCTTGGGGTCGGAAATCAAAATTACGACCGCCAGAGATAAATTAATTTTGCGGACCGAGCGCCTACAGGTAGGCAACCCATCCGGTAGGCGGCCTAGGAATGGAATGGCATGGCATTGGAGCAGCGTAGCGCTGGCGAAGCGGAGGCCGGCCGGCCGGTGAGGCTGTTACGGCAGGCAAGTCAGACCGGCGCAGCGCACGTGGGTCGGGGCTGCTGCGGGAAATGCGCAGGGAGCGCGGCGTGCGTACGCTGAAAGGTACCCGGATCCTTGGCTACCTGCCAGACAGGTGTTCCAGGATCATTAGAACCGTCTGAGGGAGACGGGGCAATAGCAGGTAATTTGGAAATACAGTCATCTCAACGATGAATTTTCAATCGGTTTTGACGCGGTAAATGTCTCGTCCCACAGCCGCAGCAGTATGCAGAACGCGGCCGGTCGGTGGCCGATGCTGAGGGGGGAGGGGGGGGGCGGTACTGCAGAGGATAGCTGACAATCCCCGAATGAGCCCGCGCCTGATCAGCAGTCAGGTGGGGTGTAGCCAGCCGACCGTCGTGAAGGTGATCCACCACAACAACCTCCACTCCTTCAAGCTGCTTGAGGAGGCGGACCCCCCAGTCGATGTGCTGGTCGATCACTGGTTCCAGCATAACGGCTGCCCAGCCCAAGACGTGCGGGCTCACCTGGACGCCGTGTACCCGGACAGGTGGATCGGCCGTGGCGGGCCGCGTTCTCCGGACCTTACACCACTTGATTTTTTATTTATGGGGCGCCATAGAAACGCGGAGGACTTGGTCGCCATGGCAGGGGAGGAGATCCGCAGGAGTTTTCGCGCGGGTCCGGGCTGAGTGGCTTGACAGGTGCCGACGGTGCATCGCAGCAGACGGTGGTCACGTCGAGCTTTAGCCAACCCAGCGGGAAATACTTCTAATTATTTTCTTTCGGCATTTCTAGTCAAAGATTATTGCTGTTAGTTTTTGTTTGTTGATCTGTTTAGAGTTTTTATTATCGATCCAGTGAAACAGCACGTAATTATGATCGGAGTATGACTAACTTTTTTTCATTTGTGACAGTTGAAAAAATTAAATTTTTTATCAGCTTGACAATGAACTTATAGACTTCGAATGAAAACGGGCGGCGAGCGCAAAGGCTATCATTTTTTGAGCAGGAGTACGGGCCTTGCCGGCCGGCCGGCCTCCGCTTCGCCAGCGCTACGCTGCGCCATGCCGCGCCATTCCTAGGCCGCCTACCGGATGGGTTGCCTACCTGCAGCATGGGCATAATTGCTTCAACTACTGCCGTGATGCCTGCTAGGCACGCGGCAAAGAATCCAGAAACACTAACAGTGCTAATGCCAAGTGTGGCAGTCCTTGGAGAACGGCCATTTCCATGAAGTTTGGTGGTCTTGCGCTGCCAAGTCGTCCCGTGTAAAGGCTGCGAAACCTCCGCGTCGCCCTGTTATCATTATCATATGCTTTCAGCCGGGACGTCTGCATTGCAGTGCCAGTTGCAGAGAGCTTTTCATTGACAAAGCAGCGAAGGGCAATAGGGTGATTCCCAGAATACGGGTCACTTTGGACCAATTTTTTTTTGAAAAAATAAAAGTTGTCTTTTGTCATGAAACGCCGAGAAATCGCCTCCCTTGTAAAAAATATAGTACGGAAATAGGATGGATCTGGACTGGAAATGGTCAGAACGGAGTCCGGAGCGTTCCTACTGCAGTCAGGAGCAGACTGGACCGTCTGGATTAGGTCTGGGAGAGTGCTGCCTCGAGTCGGTAAACTGTCCTAGCACAACGGACTTCACCCCGACAAGGGTCCGCGAGTACCTGACCACAGCCCGGACGCGTCGGGAAGGCCCGTACTACAACCTGGAGTCGTCGGGAAGGCCCGTACTACAACCTGGAGTCGTCGGGAAGGCCCGTACTACAACCTGGAGTCGTCGGGAAGGCCCGTACTACAACCTGGGATAGTCAAGAAGGCTCGGACTACACTTGCGCGGCGTCCGGGATCGATCGAACCAGACAGAAGTTCGGACACAGTCCGTTAAGTTCTTTTCCTATGTACACGCACAGGCTACTTGTTTTCAAACATCTGCTTCACCATACGTGTTAAAAATAGGCCTCAACTCGTTCGGATAAAGGGTTCTAGATGTTAATAATCAAAGATTAGGAGGGCCATCAATAAGCTACGAGACCCCGTACATGTACCGGTCGGTACATGGTTGTGAATCAGTGGGCGGGTCGGTACGGGGTTGTGTCCCCGCCCGGCCGACAGTAACTTAGGGGTCGTGCACAAACCACGTGACCCAAAATAGGCCACTTTTTGACCCCCCCCCCCCCCTCCCCCCTGTGACCTTCCGTGACTTTCGGCTGACCCCCCCCCCCCCCCCCCCCCGAAAGTCACGTGGTATTTTTAAATTGGTGAAAAATCGTTAAAATAGTGTAACTGCGTGATTTTTGTGTTAACTTGTGTTTAACATGAGAACAGGACGTGCTGATTTGATGGCATTTTAAAGGTAGGTTTAAGTAACAGCCATTTTCATTCTAAACATTTATTAAGTAAATAAAATACAATCATTGCTTACTTTCCTTTAAAGCATTAGTCTTCCACAAATGTCACGCCTCCGTCAATCCACTTGCTCACATCTGGGATGAGTGGCGCTAATTGTTCTCTTGTCGCAGGTATCTCCATGCCTTCTGCATCGACATTTTCTACGTCCACCCAGTCGCAGGTGTCCTCCGAAAACCTGCAGAGGAGTTCTCCTGGTCTCTGCGACAGGACTCGAAGAGGCCTTACCTGTCGTAGGGTGTCGCCATAGCGGCACCGCACTCAACGCGTTATATTTTACGCAGAAAGAACGACGAACTGGCGTGTCACTGCGCGCTTCGCCCGAACTGAGCGTGTCGCTGCGCGCAGGTTCCAGACGAACGCACTGCCACTGCCGCCGCCGCGTTGCGCCGAGCCGAGCTGCCGCGCCAGCCGTACGCCGCACCGACCGAAGCGAAGCGCGGCAACAACACTGCGAGCGGCTCCGCCACTGCACGTCGCGCAGCGCCCGCGATCGTTTTGTTGATTTTAGAGAATTCACGTGACTTTCGGTAACCCCCCCCCCTCCCCCCTGTGACCATCCGTGACTTTTGGCTGACCCCCTCCCCCCCCCCCAAATGGGTCACGTGGTTTGTGCACGACCCCTTACAGGGTTGTGTCCCCGGCCGGCCGGCGGTACGGGCTTGTATCCCACCCAGCCGGACGGTGCGGGCTTGCAGATAGGAGGCGTCTTTGTGACTGCTATGAATACCAACTTGGGTTGAGGGTTGGAAAATTAAAATTTTAAATTCATCCCAGAATTCAATTTAATGCTTTCAACATACACTGTTATCTTATCTTGATCACTCAACCTCCAATGAATTTACAGTCTCACAAATGAAGATTTCATCATCCACTTTGAAGTAGAAACATAGTCTCATAATACTGTTCACTGAAAAAGCAATAACTTCATCAGTTGGTGTCACATGACACAAATACGGAAGTCTAACATCAGGAATATCATGGATTACCCAATTCACTGATTGATACACAGATCCAACTGCATAAAAGCTTGGTGGACATTCACATCGATCAACACATTCACAGTCAGTCCTTCTTAAAAAATAATCTACAATACAATATTTTCGAGCATTCTCAACAGAAACTAAACAGCAGGAGGAAAATTTTCTAAGAGACCTAGTATAATTCTTTGCAACAAACATTACTCCTTTCTTCCTGAGTCGATAAAACATTTGGTATTTTCCACCAACCAAATTTAATGAGGTTTCCATTGCCTGTTGAACAGCAAGAGGAATATTTCTTAAAACAATATATTTTCCTATGGTAAAACAGCCCAAACCAACTGGAGGGACTTCTTCATTACGTTTAACACAGGTGACATCAGTAGTTATACGCAGACAAAATTTACGGACAGCAGACTCGGCTAGAGCATCGATCATGACAGACAAGTTTTGAAAAGTAGACATGGATGAACAGATTTGAACCCCAACATAGCGAGTTCCATGGTACAATTTTGTAAGATAACCATTCATACTCTCCAAAAAAAAACAGGAGTAGACCCATGTAGGACCAAGATCAAGAACTATATCTGGTAGATGTAATAACTGATGCACATTTATGCCAAGGTAACGAATTCCATACAAATTTGCAAACTGTCCCACAAAAGACTTCAACAGTAGCCTAGCTCTGTCAACATCAGCAAGAGACACACTGTTTTGACTAAGGAGATAGATAGCTGAAACCAGTTTAATAAAATGATGGTAGTACTCTTCTAACATTATCCCCTTCAGAACAGGAATTGCATAATATAACATAAAAAGTTTATACTCAGATGCTTTCCAATGAGCCAGATCATGCTCTATTGAACGTGGCATTCTTTGAACAAAACTGGGGGGCCTAATTTCTTTCAAACGAGCATCAACAATCTGTACAACATTGCGCAATGAAAAAACAGTTTGAGAGTACAAAGGATCAAACCAAAGATGAACAGGCATCTTGCAAACCCCAATAAACACACCATGCATAATATGCAGGCCTAATGATCTAATGAAATCTGAAACCATAAAAAACAACAGAGATATGCCTTTAACACCCATATATGGTTTTCCATTGCGCCTGGCTTCTGCAGCACACATTTCTATTTCATTATGTTCTCGGTCTCTAATGTTGGGTTGGTAGGGATGGACATGAACATTAGCAAGGTGTTCACCACGAGAAACACATCTGCAGCAACCATAGTACCCATTGTGGGCTGTAAATCGCATAAATGCACTCTTTGCTTGGTAATCACAAGTGCCACAAAGTATTTTGCCTTTGACCCTTATTTCATTACCATCAGGCAGTTTAAACAAATGACCTGCCTGAGAGAACAAGTTAAAAAAGTCCAAGAAAGGACGTAAAAATACATTCGGATTAGGTTTACTTCTGCCAAACCACAAGCCTGCCAATATGATGTTTTCCTTTTTAACACGCTCCTTATAACTTAATTCGTTAATAACCAAAAATAGAGGCCACACTGAATATTTACTGGAGCCAGTAAAGATGGCAACACCATCCGAATACCACATAAACGACAAGTTATTTTTATCAGATAAGAATCCATTGTCTCTGAACTGTTCTTGATATAAATTCCCATCATAGATATCCTCTAAATTGTCCGGATTTAGTTTCCTCCTATTAAAGCGGAATTGAAGTGCATCATAAAACCCAGGCCGCAGAAACATCTTTTGCAACTGAACCAGAACAGGCAACTCAATAAAATATTCCACACCACAAGCACCTTCACAAATTTCACAAATACTCTCCTTGTTTTCTAAAGGGTGTATGCATCCAGAACAAAAGTAGTGGCATATCATGATATTATCTCCTATTGCTTTGAAGTATTTCTTGAACTTGTACAAAGTATTTTTGAACAGATTAGGAACAGGACAATGCAATGCAATTAAACTGAGAATATCACTAAGACATTGTCCAGTGAGTGAATGGACTATGTGTAGAGTAACAATTGCCATCATACTTTCATGAAGACTGATGGGAGCACCATTAAAAATTGGTCTATCTCCTTCCACAATTTCTTCTTGTCCACCAGCCTCCTCTTCTTCAGACTCCTCTTCTTCACTTTCACTGAAACTATCAGCACCACCTTCAGTAGCATCACTGTTGCTGGATTCTCCTTCGGATTCATAGTCAGTGATGTCGGAATTATTTTCCTCATTGCTCACATCTGAGGACAGAAAAGTCATAAAAGTTATTAAATGCAAAACTCTCTGTATGTAAAATATTTTATTTGAAGGATTAATTTTTCAAACCCCATTATTTAATTTTCTGATTGAAAGTTCACTGCTAGCATGATGAGCAATTTCAGTAGGTTAAGACAAATTTAGACTTTTTCACTGACATGAGCTCAAAGAGAAAGCTTTTCATTATAAATGTTTTTTCTTCTATTGATGTTTTAAAAACAGAGCTATATGATGAAGTAGGAACCTCATCATCACAATATGAAAATATGAGCTTCATGATTAAGAATTGTGGAAGTTTATTATAAACATACCTGCGTCTCCTGACTCATTCCCATCATCAGGGTCTGTATCAACATCAAGCTGGTCATCTATCGGATTAGCAGGTTGTTCAGCATCCTGGTCAATCATCTGGTCAGCATCTTGGCCAACATTCTGCTCCACAACCTGGTCGATAATGGCGTTCTGATCACCATCTGCAAAATATGTTATAAAAGAATAATTACTACTCTTAAATTCATATTAGTTCATTGTTAGTTGTCAACTAATTTGTACATATTTTAACAAATTTAGAATGAGCTAAGTATAAATGCCACTCTGATGATAGAAAATATTTTTGGTCAGGAATATTAAGGATTTTTAATAGGAGACACGAGTGACAGACATTGGTAGGCAGAGTACGTAACTGATAGACTGATAGATGACTGGTTCTATGCTATACATAAGCGTGTAAATTTCTTTTAACATTCATACCTTGAACTGCATCTTCTTGACTCCTGTTTGATTCGCTTCCCGTGCCACTGTGATCACTTTCTGATTGATAGTTGTGTCCTTCACTGTCATGCAAAACCACATCATCTTCATTCTCGTTGTTGGCTGGGTGGAAGAAAGCAGTAGCATGTTAAACACAAGCAAAATCATCACAAAAAAATTTAATTATTTTCACTAAAAAAATTTCCAAGAATTTTCACCTACAACTACAGATTTCAACGTTCAAACTAGGCAGAAAAATATTTGTTCGGAGTATGGAAGGGTTACCTTGAGGTTCTATTCTAGCCTGTTTCGTGCGATCTGACTCATCGCTCTCATTTGATGACTCCGAAGATGATGAATTTCGCAAGTGCAGTCGATCCGGTTGTTTTCGGAGCCTCGCTATTTTTCGCTTGTTAGACATAGCGACTAAATTATTTGAAATGAGAGGTTGCTATTCACATCGTCACATCTAGCAGCCCGTTTTGAAGCTACAAACAACAGACAAACAACAACATCGATGCAGAGCTACCAACCTAATATTTAATTGTAAGAAGAAGTGTACGCAATTCATGGGGTATTTCGAACTAAAGAAACTGATGGCTTGATTTAAAAAAAGTTTAAGTCAACAAGAATTCGTTGTTTTAACGCTGAATTGACGACGTAACAGTACTCTGGTTGCCGCGATTGATGGTTGGCACCGTGGAGAGGGCCCGATCAGTTTCCGACCACCCCTCCACCCCGACGCGCGCGAACGTTCCCGGATCTGCGTGAGTTCCGCATCGCGAGTGGCAGGTGTGACGCAGTCGTGTGACGAAGGAAAGCTGGTGACAGATTGTCTTTTGTGTCGTTGTGGTTGAGTTTTGAAATTGCAAGGAGCTCCATTTATCGCTATGGCTGATTTGGCGGCCAGCGGCCAGCAGGCCGTTGTGCTGTGGGTCAAGGAGAACAAAGTCAGTAGCGTTCCCTTGGCGATGGTGTCGGGGACTGACCGTTACGAAGGAGCCCACACTCACATCAAGTTGCCAGGCCACCAAAAAGAATATTTGGGGCGTATCGAGAAAATTAGTGGTGAGTAATTGTTCAGGAAGTTAGTATGTATAGTCCGTGTAGCCCCTTTGTGGTTAGACTTGACTTTCTCAACCGTCTCCTTAACCTTGCTCTTGGCTCGGATTCTAACCGGCTCTATCAACGTGTATGTTAATGCATCTTTTCTCCGCACTAGTTTTATAATCTATCAATATATAATTTATCCATTAAAATATTTTTACTTCAAGCTGTTTATAAATTCAGAAAAACTTTGCACACCAGTCTCATAACCTGAATTTTGAGAAGTGTGGCTCAGTGAGGGAGGGACATTTGAAGTATTGGTTTCTGTCATCAGGTGTTATAGTTTATTTGAAGTATGATATTTTGTTTATATTTTTGACTTCACTTGATGGTTAGGGGCACGCAATAGATATTCCACCTGTAAACTCCTTTCAGCTATCACTGCATTACCCCGCTGAGACTTAGTAGGGCTAGTGGCTAGTAAGAAGTATGGTTAAATAACTAAAATAACTTTGCTTTGCAGATGATCAGAGGATTATATATAAATGCCTAGATGAAGTTGAAGCCAGACTAGAACGTAACGAGAGAACTGCATTGTCTAAGAAGTGAAGGAATACATTTTTCTGGCGCAAACCATTTTATTTTGTGTTATAACCCATGTGTTCTTTGTAACCCCTTTAATTAAATTATACTCTACCAGAGTATGCCCATTCCCTAACCTCTGAACTAGTGGGTTTGATTATTTGACTGTTTCCGTGTGGGTGCGTGTGTTCGCAACTATATGATATTTCATTTTCAATGCGTTTTCAGTATACTCTTGTTGTGTGCCCTTTAAAAGCTGCAGAGACGGAGCTAATATTAACCCTACAGAACTAAGTTTAGTACCATTGTGGAGGGGAAAGTGCCCTGATTTCGGAAAGCTAAATATCTCACCGATGCATTGAAGTCCTGATTTGTCTGAACGCTTCAAAGTTTCTTTTTGCTCTCCTGAAAAGTAGTCTGAACGCAACATGAGCGGTTTTCGGACGGGCTCGGAATAATAAGCGGTTCTCGGACGGGCTCGGAATTATAAGCGGTTCTCGGACGGGCTCGGAATTATAAGCGGTAGAAGCGCTCCTCCAAACAGCCTATCCGGTACGGAAACTCTGCAACTGAACAAGCCGTTGATGTTGCCAGTGGGAAGAGGAGGAGCGTTCCTCTTCATCTTGTTGATGAAAAGAAACAAAAAAGGATTGAAAAGAAGACCGCTACATCCAATCGAAAGACAGCAGAGCGCCAATTGGATGACAAAATGTTTGAGAGTCAAAGCAGGAAGAAAACTAAGGTAAGTCTTGGTTCCTCATCATTTCAATTATTTTGTTTCTGCTATATCTTGGGTAGTTTTTCTGGTCTGGATTCCTGAGTTAGAATTCAAAAGATTTGTTACACTTGAGAATGATCTTGGTAGCTTATTTTACTCAGCTATTTGCAGCTCAATTTATCAATTCTTTTGATAGTATCTTTTGACCTGAATTGTTTGGTACAATTTGGCTTTCTTTCTTCTTTTTTTTATTCTTTTAACATAGTTTGTCCTGGGGTTAAGTCTTGATTTCTGCAGTACAGGCCTTTCCTGAAATATCATTAAACAAGAAGCCGATAACAGTTTTTTTTTATTTGTCAACTTTGTCAACTTTGTCTCAGGCTCCCCTTATGCTGACCCATCTATTTTATTCTGTTTAGGCTGCTGTCCACAACCCATTTGATGAGACTTCCGAAATTGCCAGTGATGATTCAGATGTCAACACCAATCGTAAGGCAGCTCATCTTCACCAGGAAGAAGTGCTCCTTGAGAATATAAAGCAGGGACATAAGGTAGTATTACTATAAAACTCATTAATACTAATGCTTCTGTTAATCTTGCTTTAACTACATAGAAAATAATTATTTTATCTTCATGGTGTATTAGTTTTAAGATAAATGAAAACCATTCCATTATTAAAAAAAATTACTAGCTTCTTTCAATTGAGATCTTGTCAGTCCCTTCACTAATGTGTGTGTATATTCAGGCAACTAACAGTGGACATCCTAATGATAAAGTCAATGTGAGTCAGAAGATTAATGCATTCAATCAAAGGGACACTCCTTTAGACAGTAGTTCAGCCTTGAATCTGGTAATTTGTTATTTCTGATGTACAAAGATAGAATGGGGAAATCACTATATCTTGAGCTTTTTTCAGACTAAACTTTTTAATTCTTTTCAGCTGACAATCAGCAAACGATACTCCTTCGGTGGAATTTTAGGAAACCAAAGTGATACAATGGTTGCAAGCGAGATAGTTGGTCACAAGGCTGCGGGAAATGAGCAGAGTGACAAGACTCTTTCCACAAGTCCAAACAAAGATCAGGTAATGTATATTAATAGCAGGTGACTGTAGGTAGTTCAATTTATTATATTACAATTTCAGTGTCTATAAAATTTTAACTGCTTTTCAGACAATTAGCCGGCGATACACCTTTCCACTGGATCAGTCCCGTGAAGATCCAAGAGAGAATGCCAATCGTAAGAAAGCTGAACATGAAGTTGATGACTCCGTTATTAATGTAAATAAGGTATTTTCAGTTGCCATTTTCCTTCCTGTTGGTGCTCTCGAGGTGCTCCTTAAATGAACTCATCAAACTCATTGCTCATAAACCTTGCTCTTCATGGCACACGTTCATGCACACGTTGTTGTTTTCTGTAGTATCATTGGCAAGGCCTGGTTGGGAATATAGTTACTCTTTGTAATCAAAATGTGATACAGCCTTTCACAGAACAACATTCCCTATGCCCCGATGCTGTTTTCAGTCTTTTCATCACTACACTCATGAATATATAGCAAAAATATAATTGTTACATTAAATTTAATAGATAGCCAAATTTTAATTTTGCTATATATTCGTCTGTGATGATGGAAAGACTAAAAGCAGTATTAGGAGGGCATAGGGAATATTGTGCTCCACAAGACTGTATCATATTTTGATTAGAGAGAGAGCAACTATATTCTCCCTGTCCTTGCCAATGATAGATACTACAGGAGACACAAGTTACAATGTGTGCATGGAGAGCAAGGTTGATAAGCGATGAGTTTGAGTTCATTTTAGGAGAACCTTCATCTTAGCTTTTGAGTATTGCTTTAATTTTTATTTAATTTATTCCAGGAAAATATGAGGAGATATTCTTTTGATGAGCTAGTGGTTCGGAATCAGAACAGTGATAATTCAAGGAATTAATCTGATAGTGACAATGAGGTGCAATCAGAGGTTGGCTTTTCAAGCCCTTTGAAGAAGGCAGCTAAGTCACCTAGCATTTCAAGCTCTTCAAAGAAGGCAACTAAGTCACTTCCTTATTCAAGCTCTATGAAAAAGGCAACTTCTCAACAGGTAAAGAAGTAATTTATTGACTTAAAAATTATAATTATCCTTAAAAACTTTGGAAACTTGTTGATTTATTTTCTAGTCAACATCCGAAGGAGTTAATAATGAAAGTGATGATGACTTCACTGACTACAAATCCAAGGCATTATATCGTAACATGAAACGATTGAGACGACAATGTAAGTCAAAACCTAATATCAAAAGCACAAATGTTAAGTGTGCATTTACCTTGGGTTTGTTTTTAAAAACTTAGTCATAAAATCTGTGTGTTTGAAATTCATTCCTTGTCAACAGTCTCACCATCAGTGAAGGATTTTTTGAATGATTTGGTCTCTTGTCTTGATGTGGGGAGTGACTGTGAAGGAACTTCTGATGTAAGTTGTTAGACTGAGATTTGAATGGAAGTTATTTTTATGGTTGGCAAACTAGGGTTCCTTATTTTTCTGTAGCTTTCTTACTACCCCCTTCTGTTTCAGGTTGATTATGTTGATGTAGTCTGCCCTCAGGATAGTACCAAACAGGTAATTATTTGTGCTTGTATGTTAAGGCCAAGCTTGATACTACAGTGAACAGTGCATTATGTACCCTACTTAGTCCCTGTGATTAATTTACGTCTCTTTGCAGTTTGAAATAGCTAAGGGATCAGGTGTTTTTGTGGCCAGTGCTGCCAAACATGTAATCCTTCTTAGTGGGCAGAAAGGGGGTCCCAAAAAGCTCCTTTCAAGTTTGGTAACAGAGTTGTTCAAGGACCGCCTCAAAGAAATTCATGGCACTGCTACAATCAGGCCAAATGTTCTACGGGCCATATTTTGTATGTATCAATTTTCATAAGTTTGAATTTACAAGAGATTTGCTCGTATTTCATTCTTTTAGTCTTATACTTCTGATATATTTTCAGCTTTTATGGGTAAAAATGTGCCTAAGGACAATGCTCTGGCAAAATCAGAGATGACAAGGATCATTAATAATTTGTCTTCTGAGGCCAGGAGGGCTGACAAAGGAAAGAGCAGTGACTCTAAAATTGTTCAGAAGAAAAAGAGGGAGAAAAAAAGGTATAGTTATGGTCTCTGAGAAATATGTTTTGCATAGTCAATAAATTGAGCCACATATTAACATATTGCTTTTATTGTAGGTTTCTTCATCTCTGCAAACTCCTGTAAAGAGTGGAATTGTGGAGGACAAACCCCGCTCAACACACAAAAATTGGGAACAGACAGAGTATATCTTTCCTCAGCAGGTAGCTGTCCCTTCACACCAGCTCAACTATCAGCCCCCACCTCAGCAGAACTACCAGCCACCACCTCATCAAAACTACCAGCCACCACCTCAGCATAACTACCAGCCACCACCGCAGCAAAACTACCAGCCACCACCTCAGCAAAGCTACATGCAGGAAAGTTACCAAACAGGGCAGCAAGCTGGCTATCCATTCGATCCCTCCGCACCAGTTGCCCAACCTGTAAGTGAAGCAGGCTTTTGTCGAAACCTGCTTCCTGACTTGTAACTGAGCTGCAGTTCTGGTCAAGCAGTAAGATGCGTTCCTTTCTTTTTATTTTTATATTTTTTTTTATTTTTATAGTAAATGAGTAAGTTTACGCAATTCATAGGGTATTTCGAACTAAAGAAACTGATGGTTCAATTTTTAAAAAAGTACTCGCAAATTTTTCATTTTGGTTTCTCAACTTACGTTGACAAATAAGCATTTGAATGGATGTTAATTCTTTTACTTTCAATATTATGTTATGATGCTCTGTAGGCAACTTGCAATTAGGTAGCAAAGCCGATTGAATTTGTCTCTTCCTTGTATTTTTGACATTTTATTTAATATTTGTAAAATGTTTTAAAATATAATGTTTATGCATACAACTATAAATTTTAATCTTTCTCTTCCTACTATGTCATACAATGCCACGTGGGTGACAAAAGAGTGGCCTCTCCCTCAAGGGGGGGGGGGGGGAGCTGGCGCGTAGCAGAGCTCCCGGCGGTGTCCACAGGTAGGGAGCCCCGCCGCACAGGGCTGCAACCGGGGTGCCTAACCGCCGGGCGCCCTGGCCCCACGGTGCGGGATCTGGGGGGGGGGGGGGGGCAGAATCTGGGTACACCTTTTTCCGGACTGCAGTAAGAATTCCCCGGTCACACGACCCATGGCCCGCACCTCCGGACTGTCAGGGAGCCGCGTAGGTTTGAATACTCGCGGGCCCTGCAGAGGAAGGCGCGATGACATCCGACCCAGACTCTGCGCGATACTCGGGGCGCAGCGGAAAGCACGGCCCGGGAGCGCGCTGGGTCCGGCCGTCCGGTTAGACGTGTTCCGGCCCTCGACTGGCAAAGACCAGCTCCGTAAGTGCTTGGTGGCCTCACTATTCCGATCAATTATTCTCTTTAACTTGAATCCAGTGAGTGTTTATTCCCAACTACAACCTGCGTTACTTCCCTGGTACGACCACTGAGTCTACACCCAGCCGGTTTCCGAGCCTAGGTACGTCGAGTCCGAGTGCCTAGCCGGTAAAGCCGACATGGTGGAAGTGCTGGGGTAACGCCGATTGTAGTTTTTTTTGTGTTTAGATTTTTTTCTTTAAATTTGGGAATAGTACCAACAGTTACTTTGAATTCGTCTCCCACTTAGTCTCTTTCCTAGGAGCGGCTAAGTGGTAAGGTGTTGGATAGGCAGTTTGTCTTTTCAGTCCACACCACGTGTGACTTATTTTTTTTATAAGTACTTGTAAAGAGGGCCAACCAAAGTGATACTCGTGCCGCGTGCGCTATTCGTGGGAACGCTTTGCCGTGAAGCCGAAAAAGTGTGCGCGTCGGGAGTGCCTTTTTTTTCTTTTGTGCAGCTGCACGTGTTCGTGGAGTGAGAGTGGTTTGCTTTTGCAGGCCAAGTGATTTTTTTTTCTCATTTCATGCTAAGTGATTAAGTTTTAGTGTGCATAGTGAAAGTGCCAATAGTGAAATTAAGAGTGAAAGTGAAGTGAAAAGTGTTGCAAGGTTTAACCGCTACACTTCAGTCTAAAATGAAATATTTCTCGGAAGCCTATAACATAATTGCAGCAGCAGTAAATAATGACTCTTATTCTTCAGATCTCATGTTCTCTAAAGTTTTGGGATCACTTGTATTACAGACTAAGGTCAACCTTCTGCAAACTCATTTGTTATCACTTAAATCTATATTCAGTAGCTGTAAGAATTTCATGATTCCACGACTTGTTGTGAATGAGGAAGATTTGAATCAGACATTGTCTAAGGAAGAAGAAAGATTGCATGCCTCCGGCATTGTATTATTATTTTCCCATGCTGAACTGAGTAAATACTATGAACTGAAAACTACAAAATGTGAATTGTTACAAGAAGACAGTTTAAAAATAACAATTCAATTGCCGATTGTCGATAAATCATCCAATTGGAAAGTTGTTTCTCTGAAACCTATGAAATTTTTGGTGAATAGTTTGACCTGTCAAATTGTGGAAAAACAAATCAATGTAGCAAGTAATGATGTAGAAATGAGGAATCTGGAAGATGCCGAATTGTTCGGAGGTCTAAATGTTTATATGTTACCTAGACATAATTCCCCGGAACACCTATCAGATTGTATACATCATTTAGTGAAAAAGACTGATTTGTCACTCATGTCAAAAGCTTGCCCTTTGTTGTGTAAAGACGTTTTAGCCTCAACAATTCAAGTTCTCAGTGAAACCACATATGTGTTGCTAAATCCTGGTACTACCGTAAACGTTATCTGTTCGAACCAGCTTGTCCAGAAGATACCCCAAACAAAGAATGGTCGAGTAGAAATAAGTCTCCCATGTCAGTGTGCTTTACAAGAAGTTTTGGGAACTCAAGATATTCTGGTTCATGCTAATCCTATCTGTAACATCTCCAGTGATGAGGTAGCCATTAAAGTCGAATGGGCGACAGAGGAATTCCAATCTCTTCATTTATTCGCGCCTAAACGGCACATTGTTAAATTTTTGGATGAAAATGTAACCCTCCCGGAATTGTCTTTTATTACAGTTAGTCCCATGCCAGCTGCAAAAACATGGCATGATTTGCCACTGTTTCATAGTGGTAAATTAGAAATAATTATGTGGATTATTTTAATTCTTGTTGGTTGTATTGGAACTTCCTTGTATTTAGAAAAACAATGTAAATTTTGTACTGCTTTGTTGGCATGCTGTCATTGGCTGTCAACAAAAACTAGAAATACAACTGCAGAAAATGACGGGGAAAGACCGAGTCAATATGCGGAGGTCGAAATGGCACAAAGAACGCCAAGGGCTCGACGGTTTTTACGCCAAGTGGCCAATAATCCCGTCCAGACAACAAATCTGTAGGCATTTTATTTTGTGCTCATTTTTTTCTATGTGGTACCTTAATGTTAAAATAGTTAGAATAGCAGTTAAGCAGCCATTGTCCAACTGGCGGTGCGCACTTAATCCGAATGTTGCCAAGTCCTGTAAGGAGGCGGCACAGTTTTCGAACTGCCCCTTGCCGAAGTCCGTTAGGGACGAGGCCGGACGGGAAAAGGCATAAGCCGACCCTAGCCGAGGGGACATTGCACGCGCCAGGAACCCGGGTCCCACAGCAACAAATACCATACCATCTAGTTGCACGCCGAGTCCGAAAGGAGGAGGCAGAGCTCATTATTGTGGTGACCTCAAGAGCGGGTTACAAGTCCAGACAACCGCCACCTGAGTCGCATAGCGAGGAACGGTGTCGGTTGGGGGTGTGTGATTGGAAGGCGTTAGGCGCGCCATCACCGCTCTACCGCGCAGGGGCGTACATCGCACCTCCGTCGGTATTGGCAAGGACACATCTACGAAGATCAACCGGGATGAAGAACCGACCCCGGTGCTGCAATTCCACGTAGATGGGACACCAGACAACTACAAAGGCACCAATCAAGATGAGGACATCTTTCTTCAGGGAGAGGGGAGAGAGAGAATGCCGGATCAGATTGTTGTCATATAGTAGTTGTCATAGTCATAGAATTTCGTAAAATTAAGTAGCATAAGCAACTTACTATAAGGACTTTTATTTTATGAATAAAAGAAAAGTAATTATTGAGACACCAATCACTTACCAAAATTTTATGTAAATTGTACAATCTAAATTGATTAACGGACCACAGCACGGACGAATTCGCGTTGACCACAGTCCGAGAACCATCCGGAATTTTGTCATTTTCCGTATGGTTTCCAGCTCTCTGGTCCGGCGCAACCCGGACTCTTTCCAGCCTTTGGCCGGTCTGGGCATCGTCTGGACGAAGTATGGGTCACCCATACTGTGCCCGGTCTGATACCGGACTATCGTTTTTACAAGGGCTGTTTGGTTGATTCTGGACGCTCTATTCGCCTTGGGAGGCACAAATGTCATTTCCCCACTAATTTGACCAAAAAAGCAACGGAGTTCACAATTTTCGAAAATGATTTTTCGCTGTTGCCCGTAAACGCGATAAGATTGGGTGATACTTTCTCTTGGGCGACAGTCGGGCATCGTAAGACAACTTTTGCGCTAGTAGCGACTTTTTTTTGGAATCACTGCTAACAGTGCAGGCGCGACACGGTGTTCACAAGCAATTTTCGTACTCTGCAGTTTTCAACTATAAATTGTATTGTGTGACCCTATGGTACACATTCTAAATAATGTTCGCATTGCCAACATTTACGTACTCATGGGTCGTGAAAATAGGCTCAACTCTAATTTTCCATACCACAGGCTACACCTTCTCTCTCGCACGTGGCGGGGTGAGGCGGTGCGAGGTGCGGGGAAGACGCCCCTCCCCCTCCTCCCACCGCTGCAACACTGCGCGACGTCTGCCGGAGCACCGGAGACCAATAAACATTACAATAGGACGGATTAGGCGCGGTCCGTCCTTTTAAACCCGGCGGAAATCAACTTTTGGCGTTCAAATTTTTCACATTTGTAACTCACACCAACCTTTTTGCCGCCTCCCGGCAGTGCGATTCCGTTTTTGAATCGAGATCGTTCGAGGTTTTAGAGCCGACTTGGAGTTGCCAAAAATCCGGAAAAAAAAGCGAAACTGAGCCAAGCTCTGGTCCGGGAAGCAGGATCTGGCTGGCTGGTGACACCGACATCGGCGAGGTTGCAGCGGTGTTGCCACCTTGGCCGGTGGTGAGGAGGAGGTCAGCCTACCCAACCCCTCCCACCCCCACTTTTGACTAATAAGCGTGACCATTCCGCGAGTAGGAGAGCGATTGGAGACCCTTAAAGAACTCAGTGAGTGATCTCGTGTCATTATCCAGATAACGATTTTCTTCTCCGTCCGACCGACCACAATGTTGGTATTTCAGGTTAGGGTTCACACAAATAACAATCCGTCTTCAAAGTTCACTGAGATAATATTAATTTATTGCGTCTATACTCCACCAACGCTCAGGGACCGAGTCCAGACCCGGAAATACAAAACCACCGGAAAGACAAAAGCACTGCACACAGAGTAGATGTAAGCCAGAAGGCCGTGATAGGATGGCGGGAAAGGACTCAAACACAAACGGGCGAACTTGCTACTCCTACACCCCTCCTCAAGTGAGCACTTTTAATAATAGATCATGTTTACAGACAATAGTTACATCTCAGTCATACCCATCCCCGTTCGATGACGAGAAAATACTTCAAGGGGCAGACCCTTAGTCATTATATCAGCCACCTGTTCTCCCGTTGGTTGATATACAACCGAGATCACTCCCTTTTTATTCAGTTCTTTAACAAATTTATACTTAATATCAACATGCTTCAGTCTTTTCATGTCCTAAGTCTTTGAAGCTTGTATACATGCTTGATTGTCTTCGAATACAGTAATTGGTTTTTCTAAACCAATGATATCTAACTCACCTAAAAGTTGTTTGAGCCATAATAACTCTCTCACCCCTGTGTAGGGATGGGCGCCGTTAAATTTTCTATCGGCGGCGGCGTTTGGGAAAAAACACCCGGCGGCGGCGGCGTTTCGGCGCGCCGCCGTTGCCAAAGATCGGCGGCGGCGCGGCGGCGTAATCGGCGTGACTATGTCAATTTCACTCGTATTTTTATATAAATGACAAACAAGACAAGAATCTGCTTAATATAATTTGTTTGGAGCAGATTAAGATACGAAAATAAACCTAAACAACGCACTATAGCATGGCCGAGCCGAGCCCAGCGAAAGGCGTTTGGACGGCAGTAGTCGGCTGGTGACGGCGGTGACGGCCAGGCCGGCGAGCTCGCTGCGCGGAGGAGGAAAAGGGAAGAGAGACGACAAAGGGTACGGATACAAGGTGTCATATCAGAATCCACGCCGCGCCGCCGCCGTTAAAATAGCCGGCGGCGGCGTCCCTTTTTCGCCGGCGGCGGCGGCGTGCCGCGCGAAGCCGGCGGCGCGGCGTAATCGGCGCGGCGCCCATCTCAAGGCGCATCTTGCTGCCGCCCGCAAACGGCGACTTGTCGACATGTTGACAGGGCTGTCATGACGGTTGACACCCGCTCCGTGTCGGGCTGCGCGGCGCTAGCTCCACAGACCCCGGTGATCCTCGGAGTCCACGAGTCTGGGACCTACTCACGCCGGGTAGGAAGGCAACCCAACCAGCCCGCCACTGTGCTGTGTGGAGTGTGCAGGAGCAGCCAGGGCAGCCAGAGCTTAACGGGACAAGAAAAACTGAAACACTGCACAAAAACGTTTAATGAATGAGGAGATAAATAAACAATACAGCTAATGGACACGGCAGCGGCCCGCAGCTTCACGGAGACGACGTGGGTGGTCGGGGGCTGAACACGACGTGCACACCCCCGGGCATCCGAGAGGCGATGTCGAAGGTCATGGGGAACTCGGCGGGGTCCGTGTGGCCGTCGTCGACGGGGTCCACGCGGTACCGGGGCAGCACGGTGGCCAGCAGGGTCTTCATGACGGCCATGGCGTACCGGCCGCCGATGCAGTTCCGGGGGCCCGCGCTGAACGGCAGGTAGGCGTACGGGTGGCGGCCCTGGCTACGCTCAGGGAGGAAGCGGTCCGGGTCGAACTTGAGGGGCTCCTCCCAGTGGCGGGGGTCGCGGTGCACGCCGAATATGTTGATGAGGAAGGTGGTGCCCTGGGGCACGGGCTTGCCGTTGAACGTGGTCGGGGTGCGGCGGTTGCTGCGGCCGATTAAAGGCACGGCCGGCGTCAGCCGCAGCGACTCCTTGATGACGCGCTCCGTGTACTCCAGCCTGCCACGAACAAGGGATGGATCAGGGTATTTCGTGTAAGGCACAAAGCGCCAGCTCCCTGTGGGTTACCTGGACAGGTGCTCCGGGCGGACGGCGTCGTCCTGGCCGAGGACCTCCTTGACCTCCTCCACGATGCGGTCCTGGATGTCGTGCCGCACGGACAGCGTCTTCAGTGTCCAGCCCAGCGAGGCGACGGTGGTCTCGACGGCGGCGCCCATGAAGATGACCACCTCGTCTATGATGTGCCTGTCGGGCATATGCACCCCCTGCCCCTCGCCCTTGACCAGGATGTCTACCAGGCTGGGCCGCTCTTTGATGAAGTCCTGGTCGGCGTCTGGCAGGACGTGCAGTCCCTTGCGAAGGGTGTCTAGTTCCCGCCTGGCGAAGTCGTCCACCTTCTTGAGGATGGAGCGAACCGAACGGCCCATGCTGCTCAGGCCGAACACGGCATCGGACCAGAGCCAGGGCTTGAATGTGCGGCTCGACATGAGCCGGGGAATGACGTCTACGGCTTTCATGAGTACAGGGAAGAAGTTCTTCGCACTCTCATAGTTCTCATCCGTGTACAGGGCGGTGCGTATGAAGGACCTCGCCGAGTTGTTCCTAAGGTTCTCGATCAAGTTCTGGGCCACGCCGGGCTGGACGCGCTGCACGAAGCCCTTGGCTTCGATGTCGAAGAACTCCTGGTACCTGTGACCGAGGGAAAACGAATATTAGAGTACACCGTGATAATTCTGAGAAATCGCGGTGGAAATTAAACATGCGATTTCTCACTTTCCTCAGCGTTCCCCGTCTTCGTTACGACTTCTTACTTCCGTTTCGGGCTTCCCCGGACTACTCTACTCTACTGGATTAGTTGATTCTCTACGTTTTTGGTTCCTTTTTTTGATGGTTGGCCTCACTCACTTGTCTAGCAGCTCGTGGTGGAAGGCGGGGGTGAGGGCCTTGCGGTGCGCCCGCCAGGTCTCCCCGTTGAGCGTCACCAGCCCGTAGCGGGAGAAGTACTCGATGAAATCGTATAATAAGCGCGACTTGTCCTGCGTGTTCTTGCCCCGGATAACCTTCTCGATGTCGACCGGGTCGCTGACGACCAGGATGAGGTGGCCCGCCAGTGAGATCCGGGTGAGCTCGGCGCGGCCGCCCCACAGCCTCCAGATCCGGTCCAGGATGTCGTTCTCCGTGGCGCCCAGGAAGGCCAGGGCGTTGCCCAAGACGGGCAGCGAGGGCGGCCCGTCGAACGACAGCTCTATCCGGCGGAACTTGAGGCAGGCCAGGATCCACCGGAAGACCACCACGGTGAGGAGGGCCGCGAACAGCAGCACGGCCGCCGACATGGTGCTATGCTGCTCCGGGCCCGGCTAGGTGAGGCCGCAGGCCGCCGTACGTGTCGTTCACGTGACAATAACCCTTTTGTCACACCGAGGTGCCCGGCGGTGCTCCTATCAAGGCACTTATCCTGATAAGTACACGACTCGTTCACTTAGTAAGTAACGCCGCAGTCTTTGACAGTTTCGCCTGTCTTCATGAAAGTATTCCACGAAAAGTCGAACAGAAACAAAACATCACGACAATTTTGATTGAATTCAACTTTCTTGTGAAGTGAGGTTTCAGGGACCGGCCCGACTCACTATAAGACCGACACTTTAGAGGGGCCCATTTGCCAAAAGTGTGGAAATGTGTTGGGGCGAGTACGGTTTCGGTTTCGTCATTGAAAAGCCTAAATTTTGACACCTCGGTGAACTTTGTGCGACCACCGGAAGGGGTCGCGCAACGAGCCGGAAGTTCCAATGTTACGCCCTATCCGGAATTTAATCGCACACAAACACTAATTTTCTTAGTAAAACACCCCATATTAACACCCTTAAAGACGCAAATTTCGTCCGTTTTGGTCTATCTGGCACCGTTTCTGAGTTTAGAGCACTGAAACACTCAAAATGAATAAATTATTTTTAAAACGTTCAACTTCGTTATTTCTTTACCCGAACTCAGAAATGGGGCCAGATAGAGCAAAACGGACGAAATTTGCGCCCTAGCGGGCGTTAATATGGGGTGTTTTACTACGGAAGAGTTTAGTTTATGTGTGATCGAAATTTTTAAAAATTCCGGATTAGGGCGTAACATTGAAACTTCCGGCGCGTTGGGCGATCCCTTCCGGTGGTCGCACAAAGTTCACCGAGGTGTCATAATTTAGGGTTTTGAATGACGAAACCGAAACCGAACTCGCCCCAACACATTTCCACACTTCATGGCAAATGGGCCCCTCTACCGTCTACCGACACTTGTGTTATACTGAGTCACTTTACTTAACAGGGATGTGATGGCCTCCTTACTCCCTCGCAACCCGAGCGCAGCTAACTAAACTAGTCTTCCAGGACCGCGCTATATATGTGGTCTGGCTTCTCGCCTAGGAATACACGCGCCGCGGGTGCGGTTACGGTCAAGGTCGCTGATCGGACTTTCTGCCAGTGCGACAAAGTTGCACAACCGTGGCAGTTTACTAACTTTGATTGTATTTTACATATGCATATGCATATGCTGGCCATTACATTCTATTTAATCTTCCTTTTTAAGGTGGGTTCACGCTCAGCGACTGTTTCTCGAGCAGCGACACATGGCGAGACATGTACAGTCGCGCAAAGTTTCCAGTGCGCTGTTTCTGTAGTGGGAAATCTTCGTGCAGTTTAAGGGGCAGCCAAATGGCACCCGTTTAAAAATGTGAGGTTCCGATCTGAGTCCGACGCTGGGAATGGTCCGAATGGAGCCCGACGGACCCATTCCACAAAAGTAATGTCGCAATTCTGGCAAGGTTACGGAAAGTCCGAATCCTCTCTGGTCGGACAAGCCCGGTACTGTTTTCGGACTAGCCCGATGACACGACCGAAAAGAAAAACGGGTCCAAGCGGACTCGAACCATTGTGCCTTCTCTTCTCAGCTTTTGCTTTAACTCACTGCGCTACCCGGCCATCTGTGGAGCACCGCCTCGAGCTGGCAACTGCTTTGGAGTCTACCGAGCCCGCGCTTCTTCGCCCGTAGAAGGCAAAGTAATGGGCGGATATCTGTGCGGACTTCGACGCTATGCCGAGTGTGCATCCTCTACATAGTGATGTAATGCAACTTTAGGTACAATTCCTATTTCATTTTCAAAACTTAAAAAGCGTTAGACCAATAATAAAAAAACCACAGTTCGCCGAAATGTCGATTACTTTTTGTACACAAAGTTTCACTGTATGAGATAGGGTTGCTAGTTACTCTTAGGGCCATTACTTTTTAATATTCTCAAACACAAATCTTAGTTAAAATTTACGCCTGTCCTCCATGAGTTTCTATGCCAGGAGTGGAATTTTTTTAAGTCCACAAAAACGCGGCGTGAAATACGGAGAAGTCCGAAAAGAGTCTGAGTGCTCAGACCGATATCGGCTTGGTCCGCAGAGGACGGACAAGTTTTGGATATGCCCGGAATTCTGGAATGAATCCGGACTGCCCGAGTTCCGACTCGGTCCGAGACTCGGTCTCAAATCGGAGACTCCGAACAGCAAACGGACATCTTAAGGAACAGTCCGAGGACCCCCGGGCTCATTCCGACTGACTTCGGATCAGTTTCGGAATAAATCTTTTTTTACACGGGCAGCTCGTCACAAGCGACACCCTTGCGACACGTGTCGTTATTTTTTCTCGTCCCTTCGGTAGGATAGTCCTCCAGGAGATGCTTCGCGTTGGCCACAGCCGCCTACTGGCGGGAAAGGGAAAATAGTCAAATCTGCGACAGTTAGCGACAGTTAGCGACACTTAGCGGCCCACAAGGCGGCCGTGACTGAACCGGCAGTGAGCGTGCGACACTGCCGCGACACCCTCGGACAGGTCTGCAGCCAATAGGAAACCTCCCACAGAGACACCAACCGACACCTCGCGACACTTACGTGACGCCAGCGTCGCACTAACTGTCACAGGATGAGAAATTTTGTCGCCTGGTGTCGCTAGTTGTCGCTGGACGGAAAATTGTGAAGAGTATTTCACTTCCGTGTTTTCTTCCTCCGTCTATGTCAAACGAATAGTCGAAGTTTCAGAGGTCTCTCGTGATAAAAAGACGCTGTTCAAATGCCGCCAAGGCCCACTTCCGCCGCGTCGTGGCTCCCGCTGACGGTCAGAAACGGTGAGCTTAGTGTTTTGGGCGACTGTACATGTCGCGTTGTCGCTGGCTGTCGCTTTGTGTCGCTACCTGTCGCTCGAGAAATTGTCGCTGAGCATGAACCCACCTTTAGACTTTCACCCTAGTGAAAGGCTTGTTCAAAGGCTTAATAAAAATAAATATTATTGTTGATTATTATTGATTACAGTCAAAGTCCCTAATTCCGGACAAGGCCCTTAATTCCGGCCGAAAAGCAAAACACTGCTTATTTGTTGCGTAAATCCGTCAATTTAGGAGAAAAACCAAATTTCAAAATGTCGTGTGGTAGTGTGCCCCTTAGCGAACACGACGGTGAAGAAAAAAAATTGTATTTGATTGTTTGAACTCTGATTAACGGGGAGGGGGGGGGGGGAGGGGGACCATAGCAAGGCGAAAGGTCAGAAATAGGTTAATTTTTCGAAAGCTGCCCAAAAAGTTCTGGCTCGTTGTTGCCGAGAGGGCCCTGCGAACAACTTTCACATATATCATTCTCTGGTGTCTTATCTACAGGATGGCGTCATAAAATCGCTCTTATATCACTCCGAATGATTTTAACAGTCATTTTCCGAAAGTCCCCTGATTCCGGACACCCTATTCTTGAAGGGCACATAGAGTGCGCTGCTTCTCCACGTCGTCGGACCGGGTCGACCGGGGTGTGAAAACTCATGGTTTTTTATAGCAAGACCGGTACCAACCTACCCCAAGACATTTGTACATGTAAGCAGTCATTTTGTACTTATGTCCGATATTAGGACATCTTTTCTCTGTTTTCCTATCAGTTGTCCTGAGCGTAACTTTGCACACTCAGTGCGACCCCTTCCCGAGGTCGTACCAAGACGGTCAAGGTGTGAAAATTCATGGTTTTGGACGTACAATCTGATACCGATAACTCACCATGACATTTCCATCGACAAAACGAGTTTTTGCTGAAGTGCCCGGAATTAGGGGACTTTTGTCCGGAATTAGGAGGCAACTGCTCCTATTTCCGGACAGTCTTTCGAGCCCTGTACGGGGCGTCAATATGCCGCTATTTTGGATTTTCCGGGGCCATCATATGATGTCTCTGGACACGTAGTTGCTTGAATCGCAATTAACTTTTCCTGATATGTAAGGTGCGAACGCTACGCGCGAAAAACAAGAAAAATCGTCCGGAATTAGCGACTTTGACTGTATTGTTACTATAATCTGCTAAAGAAGAACCAGTTCAGAAACAGAAAACTGAAACAAAAGCCAGAAAACTGCAGTTTGCGCTGAGCATGCTCAGAAAACTGTTGACTCAGCTCGGCTGCCTTGCTTGCCTCATGGTCTGGCAACTCTTATAGGACGACAGGGAGGCTTGTGGGCGTCATGGACCCACACGAAATTATAATAGTAGAAGCGCATTAAACTGAGCCGCGTGCTATGCCTTCGCCGTCGTAACTTGAGTGAAGGATCTCAAGTGCATGTGTTTGTTTATGACTCCGGCCGCGCTGTGGCAGCGGAGGCGGTGGCGTGGCGTCTAGGCGACGCTTGATGCTGGGGCCCAGGCACGCCGACCCCTCCCTCCCCCGCTCCCCGCCGGACCTAGGGGCCGTTCATAAATTACGTACGCGATTTTCACCCGTGTTCAGTCCCCCCTCCCCCCCTCGTACAAGGGCGTACATTTCGTGTGACCCCCCCCCCCCCCTCCCGGATGTAAGTACTTTTAAGAAAGTTTTTTAAAAACGAGGTCCGGATGCGTGGAAATTACGATATCTTTAAAATCAGTTGCTTTCCGTAGGAAAATTGCTTTTGGGATAAAAACGAGCCTTTGTCGGTAGCTTTGTTCTGTCAGAATTATGTCAATCCTCATACGAAAAGGTGTGTTTCAATGACAGTTGGATTCCTATAAAAATAGTTAGTTGAAGTAAAGTTCATTTAATAAATAACAGTTTAAAGAAAAACCGTTATTATTGCACAGATTGCAAAGATATGAATGAATTGCAAACACGTTTTCATTGATCACCGGCGGCTTTTGTCTATGCCTGCTGGAAGCGGTTTGCAAAGCGGCATGGCTGGTGGGGGCTGCGGGCGGCTCAGACTCAGGGAGCTGGATGTCCTCGAGGGCCTTGAAGTCGACCCTTTCGGCCTCATCGTCCCGGCCTAGCACACAGAGGACGTCGTTTGCCCGACGTATCAAAACCGTGACAGACCGCACGCGAGCCGTCTGAAGGCATGCAAAGCTGCATGTGGGCGGTGAGAGGCGGGTGGATACGGACGCGTAAAAGCCATAGTGTCGGAACCGAACGCTTTTCCCTACAATTTTTTTTCGTACGTACTTTTCATTTGACCCACCCCCCCTCCCCACGTACATTTTAGTACAAAACCGCTGGACCCCCCTGCTAGGAACATCCGGAACGAAGGAACGAACCTAAGGGACAGATTGACACCAAAATCGCATCCCCGCCCAGTTGACGCTGTCGCAACGGCGCGCCGCGGCATCGCCAGACGTTCGGTACACTGGGTCGGCTATCGACTAGTCTTCGATACGCCACCCTGCCGCTTAGGGGACGTTCATTAACTACGTGACCGGTTTTATGCCACTGTTTGACCCCCCCCCCCCTCTTGTGACGGGTCGTGACGTGACCAGCCCCCCCCCCCTGTGACCTGGCGTGACTTTTTCGAAAGTAAAAAAACCAAATCGGTCACGTAGTTTATGAACGTTCCCTTAGCGTTCAGGCGCTTCACCGCCTAAGAAGACGTCCGTAAACTACGTGACCGATTTGGGGGAGGGGGGCGGGGAGGTTCGAAAAAGTCACGCAGGTCACGGGGGGGGGGGGGGGGGGGGTTGAGCGAGAGTTGCGTGACTCCGCCCGGACGGTGTCGCGTTGCGCCGCCTGGCTGCCGGCGGGCTTGCAGGGCAGTGCGCCGGCGTCGCTGCCTGACTGATCGGAGCTGCGGCGCTTAGGCCGTCCGTGGAGACTCTTAGCCAGCTAAGGGCTGCTGTCATCAAGAACATCGCTAAGTGGTGCACCCCGGTCTTCGAGGAAGTGTGATATGACGACGTTCTGACTCTTCAATATCTAAATTGTTATTATTTGTTGTTTTCATAAATTCTTTTAGTATTTGACCCTTACTAAAACCCGCGCTTTCTTACTCCAATAAAAAAACTAACTTTACACGAAAAAGTACTACTAATTTCCTGTTTTTGTGCCATTATATAGCAAAAAATGCAATTGAAGGTTTTGGTCAGGTAACAGGGGGGGGGGGGGGGGGGGGGGGGGTGAGGCCTGGTCACGACCCGTCACAAGAGGGGGGGGGGGAGGGGTCAAAAAGTGGTCTAAAACCGGTCACGTAGTTAATGAACGTCCCCTAACCGAACTTGCTCCCGTATACGCAGATGCCTTCAGTAGAGTGAAAAGTCACGTTCCGTCTCAACGTTCCGTTTTTTGTTTCGAATATTCGAAGGCAATATTCGATTTTTCGAACCATTCGACATTTCATATTCGATCGATTTTTTCGAATATTCGAGAGTTAGTATTTGAATATATTCGATATTCTATTTCGATCTTTCCTGCCCTAGTGGCGCGTCGTGGCGTGGCTTGCTGTGCCTGGTTTGGCACACACAGAAAAAGGTTTTCTTCCATGAAGGTTAAAGGTGGGGTTGGTCCTAAGTTCAAGTTTCAAATACTGCACCCTCAGGCAGTTTTCCGTCTTGTTCCACTTCCTGTCCAAGAAGACCCTGTTTTGCCCACCGGCACCTGCAGCAGCACCCGGGGTCGATTTTGGCAACGTAACGGAGGTCCTGGTGTAAGTTTACTAGGGGTCGGTTCTAATGATCAAGTTCGACATACCGCACCCTTAGGCAGTTTGCCGTCCCGTTCTACTTCCTGGCCGAGAAGGCCCTGTTGTGCCCACCGGCACCTGCAGCAGCACCTAGGATCGACTTTGGCATCGTAACGGAGGTCCTGGTGTAAGTTTACTAGGGATCGGTTCTAATGATCAAGTTCGACATACCGCACCCTTAGGCACTTTGCCGTCCCGTTCTACTTCCTGGCCAAGAAGGCCCTGTTGTGCCCACCGGCACCTGCAGCAGCACCTAGGATCGACTTTGGCATCGTAACGGAGGTCCTGGTGTAAGTTTACTAGGGTCGGTTCTCAGGTTCAAGTTCGAAATACCGCACCCTCAGGCAGTTTGCCGTCCCGTTCCACTTCCTGGCCAAGAAGGCCCTGTTGTGCCCACCGGCACCTGCAGCAGCACCTGGGGTCGATTTTGGCATCGTAACGAAGGCCCTGGTTTAAGTTTATTAGGGGTCGGTGCTCATGTTCAAGTTCGAAATACCGCACCCTTAGGGAGTTTGCCGTCCCGTTCCACTTCCTGGCCAAGAAGGCCCTGTTGTGCCCACCGGCACCTGCAGCAGCACCTGGGGTCATTTTTAGCAGTTTTCCCGGGGCTTGGGGGTCATTTAAGAGGGGGTCCATTCTACCCATACATTTGCATTAGTCAGTTATTATTTTCATTATTATCGGGATGGCGTTATAGAGGGGTTTGAAGAACATTGTTTTGTATCTAATCTTACTTGTGAAGTATGGTGTGAAGTATCATGTGATCTTGTAGAAATGCCACGCCCGATTGCATGACAAATTATATTACACAATATTATTCGATAATTTTGTTGAGTATTGCATTATTTATGACACCAATCATGAAAAACACAGACAGTGTCAAAGAGCATGATAAAACACTTATAAAGCATCCTGTCTAGTTACTGGTGGTGCTGTGCATATATATATATTAATTAAGGCACACAAGGAAAAACCCAACATATTTGGCCAAATTAGAATTTCAATGTCAGAGATGAGTTTGGAAATAGAAGGTTTTGATGTGATTTACATAAAAATTAAACTTTGAACATCCAGCCTGGCCATACAATAAACTCAATTTGGTCGCAGACACTTTCGAGGAACCTTCATTTAAGTCATGCTATGTATAATGAGCTAACACAGCTCGGACTGAGCTGGAAACATGTCAGGTGTCACGCTTAAGTCTAAACATGACAGAACTAAATAATTTATGAAGGGGCATGATGAGAAAAAATTGAATAAGCATAGTGATTAATATAAACAAGTCACACTTAGTTCATTGACATAAAGTGTTGGTTCATTACCAAGACCGCAAAGAAGCGAGCAATGTGTATTATGAAGAAGATAGGTTCTTTCCGTTTTTTTCTTACCTCTCGGCTCCCGCTCCTCGGGCTGCTCTCTGGCGAGGTGTTCGGCCGGTGCCTAAGGGGTGTCCTACCTTAGGCGCCAGGCGTAGCCCAGGCCGGGCTCGTCAGCACTGGTGTAAATTCTATCAGGAAATCAGAAATTCTATCAGAAATTTCTGATAGGAATTCTCATTACCTGATAGCTTTTCTGATTACCTGATAGTTTTCCTGATTGCTTTCCTGAGTTTCTGAAAGCATTTTCTGATGGATTTTCTGATTTCTGAAAGCTATTCTGATCTCTGATAGCTTATGCTGATAGCTCTCCTGATAGCCTGAAAGCAGTTTGCTCTCAGTGTAAGCTGTCAGAAGTCTGCTTTCAGAGACAACGCTATCAGGATGTTCTCAAAACTTTGATTTTGAAAGGGCCATAAAACCGAAACTTCTCGGAATTTCTGGTTGAAATTTGGTATGCGACATCAGTTTACTAATTTACTTCGGCCATTTTAATTTTATAAAAATCCGACACTTTTTTTCTGGCATCTCGAGAGCGGTGCGGGCTAGTTCAAATCTGACTGCAGATTTGGATGAAACTCGGTTTTCACTTCCCAATGATAATTTTAGCACGACTCTTAAGTAATCGTGTCACTGATAAAATGCTCTGAAATGGTTTGAACTATCAGCAGCATATTGCTTTGAGAGATTCAACTACAGCTACCAGAACTTTTCCATCAGGGCAATGCTTTCAGAAATTCGCTATCAGAGGTGCGCGAAAATGTTTTAGAAAACAAAAATATTCTAAAAGCTCAGGTCTGATAGGAAAACTATGATAGCTTTTCCTGATAGCATCTACACCAGTAAGGGTGAAGCTCAGGGCAAGGGCATCGGCTTCAGGCAGATGCTGAGCACTGCCGCCGGCCGCCGCCGCGCGCGAGTTAGCGTTGACGAAATAGCGTCCGCTAAAGCGCCAAGCCGAGGTAGCGCCGGCTAGACGGACGGGCCGAGATAGCGCAGGCTTGACTGTACGGACGAGGTAGCGCAGGCTACCCGGCCGCCTCAGATAGCGCATTGTAATTCTGAGCCGTCGAAATATGAAAATATCCATTTAGTGTGCAGAATTAAACATGGATTAAACAAGGTGCATAACTATATGTACAGATATACATATACAAATATGTAACTATATGTACCGGGTGTCCAGGCCAATACACTGCAGTCGGATGGGTGGCCTACCCTTGACTCTGCAGGGGCGACGATGCAGGCGGCTCCCGGCGGGAGACAGCGGGAGACAACATTGGCGTATCGAAACCGAAACGCTAAAGAGGTAGCAGACATCAGTGTTGACTGTCAACCTCAACCATGGCGGAGGGAGCGCATCCGCACGTGTTGACAAACGAAGAAATGGCAGAAATGGTTATGATTTAAGGCAAGGCGCGAGGGAATGGGCGTCAGGCTAGCAGAATTTATGCCGAGCGCTCTCCGGACCGACATCACCCTAATTACGACAAGTTCGTTAAGATATGTCAAGATTTGAGACGGACGGGCCAATTTCAGCCCCCGTTCGGCAGCCGTAGCCGTGCCACTCGGGGCCACCATCCGGGCGGGTTGCCTACTTCACTGTTATTTTTTGGGGTTTGAATTTCAACCCCATCGCAGAAAATGGTTGAAAACGATCAACCCTTAAGGCCGAATTCTGAGAAATGGCTGACATTTCAACCTTAAGGGTACAAATTACATCCAAGGCTGAAAATTTGCAGTGCTAGGTCTAAAACCTCTGACTGATGGTTGAAATATCACATATCAAACTTCTCTTTTTTACATTTTAACCATTTTGGTTCAAAATTAAACTTGAAGCAGTGGAACTTCAGCCCTCGGGGATGATAAAATGGAACTGCATTTGAAATTGTAATAATTTTCATCTGACTAGGTTGAATTTTAAACCCTACGATGGTAACACTTAGCCAGTGGTACGATATATACAAGAGGTCTGATCCGGGTCACAGGTTCTCAACTGTCAGTGTAGCCGTGTGGTTAAAGGCACGGACCTGGGGGGCGGGAGGTCCTGGGTTCGAGTCCCAGCTAAAGGGCTTTAATACACGTACTTAAATGATGTACGTAACTGAAACATTTCGTTTTTGGGCAGTATTAACTTAAACCCACGACTTTCCATTTTTGACCCCTCCATTAAGGTTTGGATTTCAACCCTCGGGCAGGGTTCAAAATAATTCAACCCCATTTTAGGGTTGAACGCGTTCAACCCTTAGCGTCGAATTTATGTCACGCGGCTAAAGGTTGAAATTCAAACCCCAAAAAATAACAGTGTTGCCGGCGCTTCCTCCGTAAATTGAATTTTTGTTGCAGCGGTCGTAATTTTGATTTCCGACCCCAAGTGTCCTATATCAAAATACTCCCCTTGGTGCCCCTATACGCTCCAGAAGCATGGCACATTCGAAGAAAAACACCCTGTATATCATTTTCTACGACATCAAAGTCTTCAGTTTTGTTGTGGACTGGCCCTTGTCCTTTTCGGCCCACTCTACAGAGTAGGCTCCGCGAATCACCCACCGAAAAACTACGTCATCACGGTCCGCCCCCCCCCCCCAAAAAAAAAAAAAACCACTTAAGACTTGAGGAATGAGGCAGGCTTAAGTGGTTTTTGAGGTTCCATCTCACTAGAAAGGCTACCAACATTAAATATTCTATTGATACTCTTGGAGCCCTTCTCTTCAATGCTTTGTTCATCAAATCCCTGAACAACCAAAAAATTGAAATACAGATATACTTGACATCATTTACAAGTAATCCAGGAATGAAAGTGAACACCTACCAGATTTACACCATCACTGAACCCAGAGGAAAAAATTATATTCTGATTGTGACCTTTAGAAGGAATGGCCGAGCCTACCATCCTATGCACTGTTAATTTATTTGCCAGATAAGGCAACTGACCCAATTGCTCGAGGGCGATTAGACAGGCCGGATCATTGAACTGTAAACAAAATGCCACTTCGTAACGGGGAACAGGGATTTCAAATAAGACAGGTGCTAAATGCTTACCTTTACAACTACAAAGTTGCGTTTATTATCCAATTCCTCAAGTGTGACTTCAACATCATCAAACGATTTTAAATGTGCTTTCATGCAAGCTTTCAGAATGAACTGGGAATAAAAAGGGAGAATAATAACACAGGAATAACTGATTAATTTGAAAATAAGCCAATGATAAAAAACACTTCCATCATTCCAGCCATCGGTAAATCCTGAAAAAATGACTTTATTCTGATTCTGATCTTTAGAAGGCAATGGCCGAGCCTACCATCCTATGCACTGTTAATTTATCTGCCAGATAAGGAAGCTCACCCAATTGCTCAAGGGCGATTGCACAGGCCGGATCATTGAACTGTAAACAAGATGCCACATAGTAAAACAGAGAACACGGATTCTACATAAGACAGGCTTTACTTACCTTTGCAGCTACAGAATTAGGTTCATTATCCAATTCCTCACGTGTGACTTCAACATCATCAAATGATTTTAAATGTGCTTTTATGCAAGCTTTCAGAATGAACTGGGAATAAAAAGGGAGAATAATAACTCAGGAATAACTGATTAATTTGAAAATAAGCCAATGATAAGAAAACACCATCATTCCAGCCATCGGCAAATCCTGAAATAATGACTTTATTTCCTACACTAGCGTCATCAGTATAAGAATTTCTTGCTTCATATTCCAAATTGTCAATTTCAAAATCCAAAACATTTCCTCCAACAGTGAGTATGCCTTTTTCTCATTTCTACAACATGTTGCATTCTCTTCTTCCTCAGTTAACTTTGAAACATTTGCAGCATTTCCCATTGTCAGCTGCTTTCGACTCTTGAAAGGAGACATGCGTCGCATCATATATTCAACATCTGTAATGAACAGTGATTAATTTGGTTGTTCTTGATGAAAAGCTACAAGTCAATGAATAGGGCTTCGCTTTCGCTGTTGCTGCCAGCAACAGGCGACTTGTCGACATGTTGACAGGGCTGTCATGACGTTTGCCGTCAGCAACAGGCGACTTGTCGACACGTTGACAGGACTGTTATGACGTTTGCTGCCAGCAACAGGCGACTTTTCGACATGTTGACAGGGCTGTCATGACGGTTGACACCCGCTCCGTGTCGGGCTGCGCAGCGCTAGGCTCCATAGACCCCGGTGATCCTCGGAGTCCACGAGTGTGGGACCGACTCACGCCGGGTAGGTAGGCAACCCAACCAGCCCGCCACTGTGCTGTGAGGAGTGTGCAGGAGCAGCCAGGGCAGCCAGAGCTCAACGGGACAAAAAAAAAACTCAAACGCTGCACAAAAACGTTTAATGAATGAGGAGATAAATAAATAGTACAGCAAATGGACACGGCAGCGGCCCGCAGCTTCACGGAGACGACGTGGGTGGTCGGGGGGTGAACACGACGTGCACACCCCCTGGCATCCGAGAGGCGATGTCGACGGTCATGGGGAACTCGGCGGGGTCCGTGTGGCCGTCGTCGACGGGGTCCACGCGGTACCGGGGTAGCACGGTGGCCAGCAGGGTCTTCATGACGGCCATGGCGTACCGGCCGCCGATGCAGTTCCGGGGGCCCGCGCTGAACGGCAGGTAGGCGTACGGGTGGCGGCCCTGGCTACGCTCAGGGAGGAAGCGGTCCGGGTCGAACTTGAGGGGCTCCTCCCAGTGGCGGGGGTCGCGGTGCACGCCGAATATGTTGATGGCGAAGGTGGTGCCCTGGGGCACGGGCTTGCCGTTGAACGTGGTCGGGGTGCGGTGGTTGCTGCGGGCGATTACAAGCACGGCCGGCGTCAGCCGCAGCGACTCCTTGATGACGCGCTCCGTGCACTCCAGCCTGTGGTGCCAACACTTACTATTTGCGAATTCTGCACACCAAAAATTACCCCACCGCTCCAACACGGCCAGCTTACCTGGACAGGTGCTCCGGGCGGACGGCGTCGTCCTGGCCGAGGACCTCCTTGACCTCCGCCACGATGCGGTCCTGGATGTCGTGCCGCAGGGACAGCGTCTTTAGTGTCCAGCCCAGCGAGGCGACTGTGGTCTCGACGGCGGCGCCCAAGAAGACAGCGATCTCGTCCATAATGTGCCTGTCGGGCAGGCCGGCGTCCTTGAGCAGGATCTCCACCAGGGTGGGCCGCTCTTTGATGAAGTCAACGTCATTGTTGGTGGTGGCCAGCTTGCCCCGGATGCTAGTGATCACCGTCATGTAGAACTCGTTCATCTTCCTGAAGAGGGCGCGGAGGGAGCGGCCGAGCCTCGTAAGCCGGAACACAGCATCTGGCCAGTACCAGGGCTGGAAGGCGCGGCCCGACACGGAGCGGGGGAAGAATTCCAGGAACTCCATGATCACGGGGAGGAAGCGTTCCGCGAAGCCGCTGATGTCCGTGGTGAGCGAGGTACGGATGAAGGACCTCGTCAAATTGGTCCTAAGGTTGGCCAGGACGTCCTGGGCCAGACCGGGCTGGACGCGCTGCAGGAAGCTTTTGGCCTCCTCGTCAAAGAACTCCTGGTACTTGTCCAGGAGCTCGCTGTGGAAGGCTGGCGTCAGAGCCTTCCGGTGCAGCTTCCACTCGGCGCCGTTGAGCGTGACGAGCCCGTTCTGTGACAAGTACTCGAGGAACTCGTAGAAGAAGCGCGACTTGTCCTGCGTGTTCTTGCCCCGGATCACCGTCTCGACGTCGTCCGGGTCGCTGGCGATCAGGATGAGGTGGCCGAGCATTGATATCCGGGTGAGCTGCGTGCGCCCGCCCCACAGCTTTAGCAACCGATCAAATATATCGCTCTCCGTGGCGCCCAGGAAGTCAAGGGCGTTGCCCAGGATGGGCAGCGACGGCGGCCCGTCGAAGGACAGCTCTATCCGGCGGAACTTGAGGCAGGCCAGGATCCACCGGGAGACCACCACGGCGAGGAGAACCGCGAACAGCAGCGCGGCCGCCGACATGGTGCTGCGTCGACGGCGACGGCTCAAGTGCTGCTCCGGGCCCGGCTAGCCGAGGCCGCAGGCACTGTTAGGTAGCGCGCCTGATAGGTAGGCCGATGCACCATGTTACGGCGGGCTGCGCGACCAGCGCTGGCCGCCAGGGCAGCCCCGCCGCAGCAGCGAGGCTCTCCCAAAAGATGGGCCCCAGCCAGATCACTGAGTGACCTCATCAGTGAGGTGGACTGACAATTGAACTTTTACAAGTATCTAGAGTAATATTGAATATATAACTCTTTACCCTTTCAGTTATTTTGCATTTTTTTTTAAGGTTGCATTTACTAATCCGGTTAAGTTGTTTGACACCGTGAGGTGTCTTAGCTAATGTAAGGGGGACTCGCAGGATGCCAATAAATCTACATAAATAACTTCAAATCACTACGAAAAGAGTTTGATGCAGACTGTGTCCCCCAGGGTAGTTTTACGGTTAGAAATAAATAAACTAAGAATAACTTTAATTACGGAGGTGGCTATTAATCTAGAGGAATTAAGCGCCGGGGGCTGTCGCTTTTTCGGACGTCATGGGTGTAAGGGAGTGCGCCTGATAGGTAGGCCGCTCCCTAGACTGCGTACGGAACGCCTGTGAGGCAGGCAGCGCCCCAGGCCCCGCGGTAGGCCAGACACCGGAGAAAAGGGGGCCTGGGAGCGGCGCCGAGGAAAGGCGATCGTTTTGGTGACAGGCGAGAGGGCGGTGAACGGGGAAAAAGGAAGGGAGTCGGAAACGGAGAGACTGAGACTGGAGTAGCGTGGAGTGAGGGGTAGAGAGCGGACGTGCGGGAGTGAAAGAAGTGAATCGGAAAACATCGGAGTGACGCGTGTGGATTTGGACTACAGGGACTTTGTGAACTCATCGAGTGTAGCCAAGTGACGTGTGTGCGGCTTTTGCGATACCTGCACCATGGAGAATTTGGATTACTCGCCTGCCCGAGCCTGGTAAGCTACCCTCGCTAGAATGGCCACCTCCATGTGTCGTACAAAGTTAGGGTGTAGATTGTTGCTCTAGTTCAATAAATCCATTATTAACTACTCACCAAAACCATGCCTAGGCCTATCTGCTAATCATAAAGCTAAAAAACCCACTGAACCACTATGCCCGAGTCGGATTACAAAAAACAGCACCGCAGGCACCGCAGGCCCCCACAGGGGCCGCCACAGGGCCCGACAGAGGGGCCTCCACGACGTGCGTGTCGTCGTTCACGTGACAACAACCCTTTTGCCGCGGCCGACTTTTTGTCACACCGAGGCGCCCGGCGGTGCTCTATTCAAGGCACTTATCCTGATAAGTACACGACTCAGTTCACTAGGGCGGCGTGCACATATTACGTCATCAATTAAGGGGGAGGGGGGGGCGACGAAAAATGACGACCGGTGATTTTTAGCAGATGATACCTCAAAAAACTAAAATCAAAGCTAAAAATCAAAACTTAATTAGTTTGAGGTGTCAGCCAGCTTTTACTTTCGATAAGTCGAAAAGGCGTAGCGAGTGCGGCGAACTAATAATATAAGGTGGACCGGCACCAGGGGGGACCCGTGGGCCGCTGGCTGGCCGGCCGCGAGCCGCATCGCACACTGCTCGGGTAGCATTGTTGTACAGAACGCCGCCGGCTCGGCTCGGCCTGCACTCGGCTGGCCTCGCCTTCGCTCGCTTGGCCAAGGGCCTGCTCTACCGAAACCGAAAATTAACTTTCCGGTAAACAAATTTGCCTCAGGAGATGTTCTTTCCTTTCAAATATCTTCGGCTCTCCCTCATGATACAACAAAAGATAAGTTCTGCTTTCACAGACACACACATAAAACTTTATTTTCATAACATCCTAAACCCTTAAGGAACTGGACGACATTTGGAGTTAGTATCATCTGCTTCCTATTTAAATAGGGATTTTTTTTTTTTTTGGGGGGGGGGGGGGGACGGACCGTGATGACGTAGTTTTTCGGTGGGTGATTCGCGGAGCCTACTCTGTAGAGTGGGCCGAAAAGGACAAGGGCCAGTCCACAACAAAACTGAAGATTTTGATGTAGTAGAAAATGATATATTTGAGTGGGTTCACAATCCTTAGATGGATTCGTTGCTTCAATAATAGTTCCCGTTTGTGGAACTGTGTTGTTTTTTGTTGTTGTTTTTGCGTAAGCGCATTTTCTTGTGCTTCTTTTACTAAATTCTTATTGATGAGTTAACTGGGTTGCTTCACAAAGCAAATGGATATTTATTTTACTATCTTGACTTGGTTAAGAAGTTCCATTTCACGGATTTCATTCATAACCCCCCAGCACGTGTCCCTAACTCATTTCAGTGAAAAACCTGAAAAACTACGTCATCGGAGGGGGTGGGCTCGAAAATGACGGCCGATGACAGGGGGGGGGGGCAGGAGGCCAAAAAATGATGACGTAATATGTGCACGCCGCCTATGAAAAGGTTAGGTTAGGTAATTTGTTAAAATAGTTTGCTAAGGTTAGGATGAAAGGGTTAGGTTATTTATCGTCTTTTTTTGTGTAATCACAGGTGATTCCGACTTGAATCTGAATTTGTTTGGGAGCCAATTAAATGCATCGCTGGTTTCGCTTTTCCGTTGTCTACTCCGCGCAAGGTTAAGTCAGTGGGACCGCATCAGTTCATCTGAATAATTCTCTAATTTGACGGATAGCGCATCGCAGTGACATGCCCGTCATCGGAACCGCCAATCGGAGTACTCCTCCGCGTGACCCGTCGTCCACTGTGGTACGTCCGGCTCTACGATCGGCCGGAGACATAAAGACAAATTGGTAATTGGCCGAGGGTAAGTGCAGGTAAAAAAAAAATCGATGGGAAAACAATTACAACAAGTAAAAAAATAACACACTCGCCAAAAAAAAATAAAAAAAAATAGCAAGTTGGCAATTTCTGGATAAAATGCCCACTAAGGGTGCAATTTATTTCTGGTATGTGATTGTTTTCCTAGCGTAATATTTTTGGCTGAGCGATAGCGAAGCCCTTACCCCACTGGCCCAAAAATGTTTTGTCTGTTTGTCTGTGTGCGTGCGTGTCTGTCTGTCTGTCCGCGCGATTTCTCGAGAACGGTTCATCGTAGAGGGCTCAAATTTGGACCACAATCTCCTTGCATCATACCGGAGTCAACCTCACCTCGGGGGCATCCTACCTCAGGTGCTGCTGCAGGTGCCGGTTGACAAACCAGGGCCTTCTTGTGCAAGAACTGGAACAGGGGGGCTAACTTCTAAATCGTGCCGATTTTTAAACATGAACATGGCGACCTACCCCTTCTAAAATCACCCAAAGACCCAAGTCAAGATGGCGAAATCGACCCCAGGTGCTGCTGCAGGTGCTAGTGGTCAAAACGAGGCCTTCTTGGGCAGGAGCAGGAACAAACAGTAAAACTGCTAAACAAGCTGTATTTTGAGCTTAAAGATCGGAACCGACCCCGCTCAAAATACACTCAGAACTTCAATTATAATGCCGAAAACGACCCCAGGTGCTGCTGCAGGTGCGGGTTGGCAAAACTGGGCCTTCTTGTGCAGGAACTGGAACAGGAGGGCAAACTTCTAAACAAACCGTATATCAAACATGAACATGGCGACTGACCTCTTCTAAAATCACCCAAAGACCCGAGTTAAGATGGCGAAGTCGACCCCAGGTGCTGCTGCCGGTGCTAGTGGTCAAAACAAGGCCTTCTTGGGCAGGAGCCAGAACAAATAGAAAAATTGCTACAGAAGCAGTTTTATAAACTTAAAGAGCGGAACCAACCCTACTTAAAATACACTGAGGACTTCAATTACAATGCCGAAAAGGACATCAGGTGCTGCTGCAGGAGCCGGTTGGCAAAACTGGACCTTCTTGTGCAGGAACTGGAACGGGAGGCAAACTTCTAAATCCGTATAAATCCGTATTCAGGTGCTGCTGCAGGTGCTAGGGGTCAAAACAGGGCCTTCTTGGGCAGGAACTGGAACGGGGTGCCAAATTCTAAATCGTGGAGAATATCAAACTTAAACATGGCGACCAACCCCCTCTTAAATCACCCTAAGACCCCATGCAAAATGCCAAATTTGACCTTTAGGTACTGCTGGAGGTGCTGGGGGCCAAAACAGGGCATTCTTGAGCAGGAGCAGGAACAAAAGGAAAAACTGCTAAAAAAAGCAGTATTTTGAACTTAAAGATGGGAACCGATCACGCTTAAAATACACTCAGGACCTCAATCACAATCCTGAAGAAAACCTCAGGTGGTGCTGATGGTGCCAGTTGTCACAGCAGGGCCTCCTTGGACCGGAACCGGTTAGGCTAGGGTAGGTTAGGTTTGAGCACCATTGAGTACGGTAGAGAAGTCCACAATGAGTAGGGGAAGTTGGAGTAGGCTAGGTCAGAGTAGGGTAGGTTAGTTTAGAGTAGGGTAGGCTAGGTTAGAGTACAGAAGGGTAGGTTAGGAAGTCCACAATGAGTAGGGGAAGTTGGAGTAGGCTAGGTCAGAGTACGGTAGGTTAGTTTAGAGTAGGGTAGGCAAGGTTAGAGAAGGGAAGGGTAGGTAAGGTTGGAGTAGGCTAGGGTAGGTTAGTTAGAGTTGAGCACGCTTGAGTGCGGTAGAGAAGTTTACAATACTGTGGGAGTAGGTACGTTCAGCGGTTAGGTTAGAAGCGCAGCGTCCCTCGCGCCTCAAGACCGGCGCCGTACTGACTGATTAGCCCCGCAGGGTCCCACACGCCCGGTGACAGCCGCCGGCAGGCCAAGGTAGGTGTACGCCAGGCGTGGAGGGGCGGAACAGTGGTTCGCGGTCAGCGAAGCCTGTTACGCCACGACGCGGTCTGGCGTACGCCTACCTTGTTTTAATTTACACTTAACCTACGCGATTCGCACCGATTTTCGCGGGTTTTCGCATGGTGCGGTCTGCAAGCGGCTGCGTAATGGCGTAAATGAAATCGCGTTCTATGCGTTTCAACCGCGGCGACCGCAGAGGGAAGTGGACGGTAAACAAGTACGCCGTCGTCCTGGCTCCCAGAGACCCCAGCTGTCCCGGATCCTGTTTTTGCGCATGACTTTCGAATTTTATGAACGTCAAACTATGATCGTTAAACTTCACGTACGCTCGAGTTTTCAGTGGTCGCCATTCGAACCTGTTCTATATATCTGTCTCACTTTGCATGAGTCCCCGCCAGCAAGGCGCAACACTCAGCGCAATTTTCTGCATTCCTCCATGTTTTACCTGACAATTTGCTTTATTTGTGTCACACGTGCGCTCCGAAACCTATCCGGGCCACTGCAGCGCGTGCAGCTTCGAGAACAAACACCACTCATCCACGTCACGTAACCTGATTTATCTGAATTCTGGGAATTTTCTGAATCACAATCTACATAAATTTGAAAAGTGCACAGCACTAAAATGAGCGCAAAATCATCCTATACGACGAACGAATCTAAATGTATTCCCGCGCACACAATATATTGTCCGTTTTGTAATGCGTGCCCACATCTGTACATAACAATGCACAAAAAGTATGCACTTTAATCTTCTACGGTAAGTTCAGTGTAACAGGGGCGAGCAGAAATCTGCAGGAAGAATGGAAGCGCGTCGTAGAGTCGATATTTATTCATGCCGCTATGTCACGAAGCAGCTGGGGCTGGGGGCTGCCTCCGTGTGTGAGGAAGTTAAAAGGATGCCGAGAATCAGGTTTTCAAGGTCAATCGGCTCAGGCCCTACCCGCGACGTGCCCCCCCCCCCCCCCCCCCGGGTTTGCCCGGCTGCCAGCTCTCATCGATAATCATAGATTTTCCTGAATTTTTTCTTTGAAGACAGTGCTATCTTCGCAGGAGCACTAACAATTACAACCTAAAACTTACCACGAACGCGATGCGTAATGCAAACAGAGCCCAAATTGACGAAAAAATAATCACAAGGGGTTGCTACAGAAAAAACGGATAAAAACCGGGGGTAAACGCAAATTTGCCGCTTTCACGTGGGACTTTTTTTCTAACTTCCTCAACAAAATTTATTTTACTCATTACCGATATCATACCGACCATTATGACCAGGTGTTTTCAGAACGGTCCCCTTATATAAATTGAACGTGACCTGAACACGGCGGACACGTGTCGAGTCCGTTCCTGCCGAAAGGTCGTCCATCGGTCGTTACCGGTTACAGGATGCCAGTCCCTGCCCGCAACAGGTCGGTCTGCCGCCGTCCCGCTTGGCGACAGCGACACCCAGCAACCCGCAGGCAATACTTTTAGAACGCGCCCTCTTTCACGAACGCTATAGACGCGCGAAAGGCTGCTGCTGACATTGCGCGCGGTGCTTCGCTGAACTACTGTATTCGATCTGTATTCCATCGATACACCACTGGAACAAGCGTCATACATGACGCAAGTGACGTGCATCACCCTGATCCATCAGTTTATGAGAAAAGAAATGGAAGTAGTTAGGAATCGTACTCGTAACATTCACGGTTGTTGTCGCTTTCTAGAGGTGTCATGGATTTGTTTTTCCAGAGAGCACCTTACAATATGTACATAATCATAACCGTTCTTCCTCCGCCCAAAAGACTCTGCTCATTACTTTTATAATGTGCAGCAGGACGTCATATGAGACCACTTTGCACAAGACTGAGACTCGATTATTATCATTATCATGATCGATGGGGCCTTCCTTATTGAAAAATGAAAAACCCCAGCCGATATTCGTACCGTATCATCGACTGTAATTGCTCCCTGAGCCGCGTCCTTCACACGTTCCGCGATGCTCACGACGCTTGCCAATTCTACACACCAAATATAAATGTACGGATTTGTTCATATTTGATGTACAAATATGTACAGCATACTGTACGATTTTTTCCTAACGATGCACATATATGTACATAATTTACGTCTGTGTAAGTCTGCATTTACGTGAGAAACTTTACCATCGCGTTAAATATTGGGGGCGAGGCCTGGGACTCAGCCTGGCACATATGCGGAGAGGATTTCGGAAACGGGGTCACACACGACCTTTTGGTGAACGAAAATGAGGGAGATGGAGGGTGAGGGTGAAATAGTTACATGGCGGGTTCCGTTTCGCCATCATCCGCCGGCTCATCTACAGGATTGGCCGGACGTGCACGTGAGCCTCCCTATGGCCGGCGGCTGCGGCGCAAGCAGCCCAGCCCAGCCAGCCAGACAACTTGCACTTTCAGTCAGTACGGCTCCCTCACGTAAATGTTACGTTGTGCTCCGCATTCATTTGGCTCGCGACACACACACACACACACACACACACACACACACACACACAGAGCCTCTGGCCGCATCCTGCCAGGTCCAGTCGGGCGGCAGTGCAGCAGCAGCAGGTTCCGTCTAGTTGCCAGGTGCCGCCCCCCTCCTCTCTCTCTCTCTCTCTCTCTCTCTCTCCCTCTCTCCCTCTCTCTCTCTCTCTCTCTCTCCCTCTCTCTCTCTCTCTCTCTCTCTCTCTCTCTCTCTCTCTCTCTCTCTCTCTCTCTCTCTCTCTCTCTCTCTCTCTCTCTCTCTCTCTCTCTGCAGGAGTAACGCGCGCGATTGTGTGTCGGTTTCTTGTGTCCCTGAAGGTGTACCCAGCTGCGTGGACCTGATTTGTGGGATCTGACGTGTGAACTGATACCTCGGGCAGGTGTGGCATTGGAGAAAAGTGGCTGCCGATTCTCGTTCCGAGCTGTTTCTTGTTTGTGACAACTGTGTGGTCAGCGAGGTTAGGTGGCCCCGGCCCCAAGTGTGCCAACCACCGAAATATCAGTGACTTCAGTGACTTCAGTGGTGTGGCGTGGGTACCAACCAGTGTCAACATGGCGTCCCGCAGCAGAACACAGAATAACAATTACACGAAAGTTGGTGACATGGGCAAAGATGAACTGGAATCGTTGATCAGCAGGGCAGTCATCGACGCAACTTAATCAATTTTAAGTGCCTTGAGTGCTTTAACCGCCAAAGTGGACAAACTTCAAACGGAACTAGATGTCAAAGACCAAAAAATTCAAGAGCTGCAACAACAACTTGATGAAAGGCTGGATGAAATTGAACAGTATGGGCGGAGAAATAACCTGAGGATCTTCGGAATTCTAGAGTGTGATGGTGAAAATACACCCATATAGAAAATAGACGTCTATAGACCATGGTAGATCGTCTTCATAGTATCTAAAGCGTCTATAGACGTCTATAGATAAAAGAAGATGGTCTAATTTTGTGTCTAACTTGTATCTACACCGTCTACGTCTAGATCTAGATTATGATTAGACACGAATAGATGATTTACCGTGCTTCTAACTTGTCTACGACTATCTCTAGACTCCTTGTAGCTCTTTTGTAGACCGTCAAAATTATATCTACATTGTCTACATCTACGTCTCGATCACGTTTAGACACGCGTAGATTATCTACTGTGCTTCTAATTTGTCTACGTCTATCTCTAGACTCCTTGTAGCTCTTTTTTATACCGTCGAAATGGTATCTACACCGTCTACGTCTGCATCCTCCGCCACCTCTACGTCTACGTCCGCTTCGTCTAAGGACGAAGTGAAGTGCATACTCTTTGAGTGGGGCGGGGACTTGCTTTCCGTGCGGCATGACTTGAAATTTGCGAGTTCTGGCGCGCGATCGCGGCGCTATCTACCAGCCCTCCGGCTCACTACGTCACCAGCCAAGCCGAGCCGGTGTCAGCGTGCAGGAGTACCCCCTTACCCCCGGTACTAAATCCCTAGGGATACATTACCCCCGGTAAACCATCCCTAGGGATGGCTTACCCCCCCTGAGGGGGGTCAAGAATCCCTAGGGATGGTTTACCGGGGGTAATGTATCCCTAGGGATTTAGTACCCCCCAAATTTGAAGCCGAGGGGGTAAAGGATTCCTAGGGATATATTACCCCCCTGGTACTTGGTCACTAGGGAATCGTTACCCCTCGGGTCGCAGGGGGGGGGGGGGTAAAAGGTCCCTAGAAATGTTTTACCCCCCCCCGGGAATTCAGCACCTTGGAGGGGGGTAATAGGTCGCTAGTGATACATTACTCCCCGGTAAATGTTCCCTAGGAATACATGACCCCCCCGCTGTCGCTGTGGGGGGTAATATATCGCTAGGGTTCCTTTACCTCCCGGTAACTGTTCCCTAGGGTTCCTTTACCCCCCTGTAAATTTTCCCTAGGTTAGGTTAGGTTAGGTGAAGTGTGTATTACCCCATCCCCCCTAACGTATGGTGCAGGTAATTTCCGGGGGGTAATTTTGAAAGTATGTACCATTGTAAAGCTTCTGTCAACCGTCATCTCAAAATAACTTTAAGCTTGTAGTACTTTTTTGTTCTGTTTAAGTTTTAAGTCCGACCTTCGGCAGGGAAACATCGAAAATCTTATTATTAGATTGTTACTGTTAAAATTTTACAAATCTTGTAAATAAAGGAGTTTTTTAAAGAGGTCGAACAGCTGGTAGCCGACCTTCGCTACACGGACATGTGTTTGACGACTTGGGGGTCATTTTCGGGGGTAATGTATTCCTAGGGAACATTTACCGGGGGGTAATGTATCACTAGCGACCTATTACCCCCTCCAAGGTGCTGAATTTCCGGGGGGTAAAACATTTCTAGGGTCCTTTTACCCCCCCTGCGACCCGAGGGGTAACGATTCCCTAGTGACCAAGTACCGGGGGGTAATATATCCCTAGGAATCCTTTACCCCCTCGGCTTCAAATTGGGAGGGGTACTAAATCCCTAGGGATGGTTTACCCCCCCCTCACGGGGGGGGGGGGGGTAAGCCATCCCTAGGGATAGTTTACCGGGGGTCAAGGGTTCCTAGGGATAGTTTACCGGGGGTCAAGGGTCCCTAGGGAACGTGTACCGGGGGTAATGGGGTGCAGCAGTGCGCCGTCGGCTGTGCCAAAATGACTGCGTCTTTAGGATTTCAACTTTTATTATTAATTCTTCCTCCAGTCCTTGCGTGCGGTGACAGGAGGAGCACGTGAGTGTGCCTTTTCAGTAGTCTGTAGAGGTAGGAAGTTTCTGCGATTTTTCGGCGTCGATTTTGCGATTTTGTCGCAGCCAATTTTGCGGGCAATTTCGCTCTAGTTTGCGACTATTTTGCGAGCAAAATTACGCGATTGTGCGACTTTTTTCGAGTAATTTGTACCAATTTTACGACTTTTGCAAGAAAATTTCACCAGTTTTACTACTTGTAGGATAATTTATCCGGTCGCTGCGTCCCCTTACTTGTCGCCGCTACCGCCATTAGAGGGTATCGTTTCCGACAAATTTTCGAATTTGATATCGGCGCATGTCGGGATTTTTGTGTAAGGACGATAAAGACCCAGTAATTTTTTTTCAGGTTTTTAAAATGATATCTCAGGATCCAGCCAGGACCTCAAAGTTTCGAAAAACCGCTTCAAACGCAGTGCGGAATTTCTCATACCGTATTGTGTACCATTATGGATCTGGCGCATGTCGCGTAGTGTGCGGGACAAGTTTGTCTACAATCAGGACTGTTTCCGGCTCAATCGCACAATATCTCAGGGTCCAGCCAAGCGATTTTGTAATCTACGCTGCAATATATTATTTTAGAGATCCTGTTGTCTTACCGAGTATAACTTAGATCTGAAATTGAAGTACAGTGTGTTATTCAAATAGTGGGTTTTCAGGGGCATGGAAAACAATTCACACGTTTGAAAACGTGTGGTTTTCACACACTTTGATTAGCGGTGCAATACGGTTGTGTGGTATTTTCAGCTCACGAGGCGGATTACCGTAAGAGAGCGGCCATTTACATGTCCGTCTTCACCGGTACTGCTGGACCTACTGGACCTGTCGAAAGGGGAAAGCGAAGCTTCGAAGCGAAGGACCGCAAGTGGAACAGAAAACGTGAGAGGAAGGAGGAGACCAGGGAGAGAGCTGAGAACCGAAGAGGACACAGAGATCAATCCACGGAAAGGTATGTAGTGTTAGTAATTATTGCGTAAGTGTCGTGTAGGCAGGGCCTGAGGTGACACATTCCCCTACATATATAGTATACAAACTTTCCTTTATCAGGACTGTGGAGCTAGTTAAACTCAAGGAGTTTACTCTGATTGGAGACTCCAACCTTCGCCGCATGGTCGTGCAGGAAATGAATTGCAGAGAAAAGAGAGAAAAGGGTAGGCCATGAATTCGCCACACGCCTGTTTAATTTGCACATGTTTCATCTTATGTTGCATATCTTTTGCTCTGACAGCTTGATAGTACATTAGCATCAGTCGTTTTGCTTGGCGTAGATTTTAACCGGGCTAAAGTTGGCCAACTTTTTTATTGGCCAACTTTTTTTTTTTTTTGGCCAAATCTTGACGATACGATCAAATGCGGGAAAGTCCTTTTATGGGTTGCCGAACAACATATCAAAAGATGGCGATGAAAATTTTTGGGAAATTTCTCACATTTTCGCCAGGACTTAGAAACAAAATTGCCACATCTTGACCACACGACCACGAGCCGAAAAGACGTTTAAGGGTTCGCCAGACAACATATCAAAAGATAGCAATAAAAATTTTGGGGGAATTTCTTACATTTCCGCCAGGACTTAAAGGCCATACTTTCATTCTGGCAACGTCCGAAAAGCCCTTTCCCTGACATCAGTCTCGTGGTCAGCGATGTTGGGAGTTCAATATCTACACAAATTGGCCTGTTAAAATTCATGCGGCTGTTACGAACTATAGTTCCAATGCCAAATAATTCGAAAAAGACAGATTTCGAATTTTAACAGGCCATACTTTTCCTCTGGCGACGTTCGAAAAGCCCTTTCCCTGACATCAGTCTCGTGGTCAGCGATGTTGGCAGTTCAATATATACAAAAATTGGCCTGTTAAAATTCATGCGACTGTTCAAAACTATAGTTCCAATGCCAAATAGTTCGAAAAAGACAGATTCCGAATTTTAACAGGCCATACTTTGCCTCTGGCGACGTTCGAAAAGCCCTTTCCCTGACATCAGTCTCGTGGTCAGAGATGTTGGCAGTTCAATATCTACACAAATTGGCCTGTTAAAATTCTTGCGGGTGTTAGGAACTGAGTTTCTAGTACCAAACAGTTGGCCAAAGCCTGATTTTAAATTTTAACAGGCCTTATTTTTCCTCTGGCGACGTTCGAAAAACTGTTTCCGTGCCATCAGTCTCGTGGTCAGCAATGTTGGCAGTTCAATATCTACACAAATTGGCCTGTTAAAATTCTTGCGGGTGTAAGGAACTGAGCTTCTAGTACCAAATATTTGGCCAAAGCCTGATTTTGAATTTTAACAGGCCATACTTTTCCTCTGGCGACGTTCGAAAAGCCCTTTCCCTGAAATCAGTCTCGTGGTCAGCGATGTTGGCAGTTCAATATCTACACAAATTGGCCTGTTAAAATTCTTGCGGGTGTTAGGAACTGAGCTTCTAGTACCAAATAGTTAGGCAAATCCTGATTTTGAATTTTAACAGGCCATACTTTTCCTCTGGCGAGGTTCGAAAAGCCGTATCCGTGCCATCAGTCTCGTGCTCAGCGATGTTAGGAGTTCAATATCTACACAAATTGGCTTGTTTAAATTCATGCGGCTGTTAAGAACTATAGTTTTAATGCCAAATAGTTGAAAAAAGGCAGATTTCGAATTTTAACAGGCCATACTTTTCCTATAGCGACGTTCAAAAAGCCCTCTCCCTGACATCAGTCTCGTGGTTAGCGATGTTGGCAGTTCAACTTCTACACAAATTGGCCTGTTAAAATTCGAAATCTGTCTTTTTTCAACTATTTAGCATTGGAACTATAGTTCGTAACAGTCGCATGAATTTTAACAGGCCAATTTGTGTAGATATTGAACTGCCAACATCGCTGACCACGAGACTAATGGCACGGATACGGCTTTTCGAACGTCGCCAGAGGAAAAGTATAGCCTGTTAAAATTCAAAATCTGTCTTTTTCGAACTATTTGGCATTATAATTATTGTTCTTTACAGCCGCATGAATTTTAACAGGCCAATTTGTGTAGATATTGAACTGCTAACAACGCTGACCACGAGTCTGATGTCAGGGAAAGGGCTTTTCGAACGTCGCCAGAGAAAAAGTATGGCCTGTTAAAATTCGAAATCTGTCTTTTTCTAACCATTTGGCAATAAAACCATAGTTCTTAACAGCCGCATGAATTTTAACAGGCTAATTTGTGTAGATTTTGAACTCCCAACATCGCTGAGCACGAGACTGATGGCACGGATACGGCTTTTCGAACGTCGCCAGAGGAAAAGTATGGCCAGTTAAAATTCGAAATCAGGCTTTGGCCAACTATTTGGTACCAGTAGCTCAGTTCCTTACACCCGCAAGAATTTTAACAGGCCAATTTGTGTAGATATTGAACTGCTTACATTGCTGACCACGAGACTGATGGCACGGATATGGCCCTTCGAACGTCGCCAGAGGAAAAGTATGGCCTGTTATAATTCCAAATCTGTCTTTTTTGAACTATTGGGTTTTAAAACCATTGTACTTAACAGTCGCATGAATTTTAACAGGCCAATTTGTGTAGATATTAAACTGCCAACATCGCTGACCACGAGACTGATGGCACGGATACGGCTTTTGGAACGTCGCCAGAGGAAAAGTATGGCCTGTTAAAATTCGGAATATGTCATTTTCGAACTATTTAGCATTAGAATTATAGTTCATAACAGTGGCATGAATTTTAACAGGCCAATTTGTGTAGATATTGAACTCCCAACATCGCTGACCACGAGACTGATGTCAGGGAAAGGGCTTTTCGAACGTCGCCAGAGGAAAAGTATGGCCTGTTAAAATTCAAAATCTGTCTTTTTCGAATTATTTGGCATTGGAACTATAGTTCGTAACAGCCGCATGAATTTTAACAGGACAATTTGTGTAGATATTGAACTTCCAACATCGCTGAGCACGAGACTGATGGCACGGATACGGCTTTTCGAACGTCGCCAGAGGAAAAGTATGGCCTGTTAAAATTCGAGATCTGTCTTTTTGGAACTATTTGGCATTAAAACTATAGTTCTTAACAGCCGCATGAATTTTAACATGCCAATTTGTGTAGATATTGAACTTCCAAAATTGCTCCCCACGAGACTGGTGGCACGGAAAGGGCTTTTCGAACGTCGCCAGAGGAAAAGTATGGCCTGTTAAAATTCGACATCAGGCTTTGGCCAACTATTTCGTACTAGAAGCTCAGTTCCTTACACCCGCAAGAATTTTAACAGGCCAATTTGTGTAGATATTGAACTGCCTATATTGCTGACCACGTGACTGATGGCACGGATACGGCTTTTCGAACCTCGCCAGAGGAAAAGTATGGCTTGTTAAAATTCAAAATCAGGATTGGGCTAACTATTTGGTACTAGAAGCTCAGTTCCTAGCACCCGCAAGAATTTTAACAGGCCAATTTGTGTAGATATTGAACTCCCAACATCGCTGACCACGAGACTGATGTCAGGAAAAGGGCTTTTCGAACGTCGCCAGAGGAAAAGTATGGCCTGTTAAAATTCGGAATCTGTCTTTTTCGAACTATTTGGCATTGGAACTATAGTTTTGAACAGTCGCATGAATTTTAACAGGCCAATTTTTGTATATATTGAACTGCCAACATCGCTGACCACGAGACTGATGTCAGGGAAAGGGCTTTTCGAACGTCGCCAGAGGAAAAGTATGGCCTGTTAAAATTCGAAATCTGTCTTTTTCGAATTATTTGGCATTGGAACTATAGTTCGTAACAGCCGCATGAATTTTAACAGGCCAATTTGTGTAGATATTGAACTCCCAACATCGCTGACCACGAGACTGATGGCAGGGTAACGGCTTTTCGGACGTTGCCAGAATGAAAGTATGGCCTTTAAGTCCTGGCGGAAATGTAAGAAATTCCCCCAAAATTTTTATTGCTATCTTTTGATATGTTGTCTGGCGAACCCTTAAACGTCTTTTCGGCTCGTGGTCGTGTGGTCAAGATGTGGCAATTTTGTTTCTAAGTCCTGGCGAAAATGTGAGAAATTTCCCAAAAATTTTCATCGCCATCTTTTGATATGTTGTTCGGCAACCCATAAAAGGACTTTCCCGCATTTGATCGTATCGTCAAGATTTGGCCAAAAAAAAAAAAAAAGTTGACCAATAAAAAAGTTGGCCAACTTTAGCCCGGTTAGATTTTAACAGTAGCGCTGGTACCGGTACAATCTGACTTGACGTTACGCTGTCTGCTTTAACACGAATAAAAAAAAATCTTGAGCGGCAAGATCATCAGTTACTGGCAATGTGTTTGGGAGACCGCTGTGCACGCACCAGACAGGTTTCTTCGTGTTTTGATGCTGCATTTGCTCTTCGAGTGCTAGTTATTTCGGTTATTCGGTTTTTGCAATTATTTACAGCACGCACACTGCAGACTACAACATAAGAACGTCATTTGCATAGATGCGTATGAATAAGTTGCATGTTTTAAAGCCGTGGTGCGGAACTATGCACTAAATTGTCCGTAAGCATTTGGCGTGTATCAGTTAACAGTACAAATTTGTACATAATTATGTATAGGTTTGCCCATACATATTTGTGAACATTGTGCGCAAATTTGTACATTTCGACGGCTCCTAATCAAACTCTCGCTATTTTCCGGAGCGCTGCCAAACCCAAAGCGGTCCGCGAGGTAACTTGGGTTTGGAAGCGGTCCGCGAGCTAACTCGTGTTTGCCAGCGGTCCGCGCGCTAACGTGTCTTTGCCAGCGCTCCGCGCGCTAACTTGGGTTTGGCAGCGCTCCGGAAAAAAGCGAGAGTTTGCTTAAGAGCCGTCGATTTACGTTTACTGTGTAGTCATCCGGGATATTGTTCCGACAGTTGCTATGCTATGTCTGTTCTTTTTAGGCACGGAGTGAAACGGAGTTGCCTTAAAGTTTCGTAGCGGATTGGACCTTTTTTAGGCACGGAGTGAAACGGAGTTGCCTTATAGTTTCGTCAGATTGGACTTTTTTTTTTTTTGTTTTTTTTTTTTTCTTGGAAGCATAGCCCCATATGGCCCTCTGACAGAAGTTTTTCAAACTCTCCATATTATCGAAGGGTACTCGCACAAGACACGGTGACGTGTTTTTACACTTCAAAAATATCACACACCGTTCAAAAACGAGTTTTAAAGTCGGCTTTCTCACTCCTTTCAATGGGGAAAGTAAGAGACAGAGCACCTCGTCAACAGATACCACTAGTCCAAAATCAAAACGATCTAAAAAATCAAAAATCTGTCTAACAGAATTACGGACAATAGTCGTATTAAATAGTCTAGCGTGTTGTTACATTCAAAAAATATCACTGTAATCAGAAAAACCACTTCAAACTTCAGCTTGCTCTCTCCATCCAATGCCGATAGCAAGAGACAGAGCTACTGTTACAACGCCTCTAGACGAGCTATGCTCGACTCGTCAGCAGGCTGCATCAGCAACCTCTGCCTGACTCAGTATCATTCTGTCCTTCTCCAGAGCACAGCCAAATCGGACGTCCTTCTTTTTTGTTGTGTAGCCTTTGCCGGGCACCCATTGTCGATGTGGTGAGCCGAGCCGAGGTAAACCGAGGCCCCGCTAAAAGGGAGGCGACTCAAGAGTCAGGACCGTTTGGGACCGGTGGTGGGGACAACAGTGCGAGAGCCTTGCAGGAGGCTAGCGCTAGGCGGCCCGCGTATGAGAATGCAAGCGTAACACTGACCGCTACCTAGACGCCCTAGCTCTGCAACTACTCCCTCTCCCCCACGAAGGTGATACAAACCACCCCGAACTACCCCAAAACTGAAACAAGGCTCAACCAAAATCCTCATTTCATGAATTGTAAAAAAAGAAAGCAAACAAAACCAGAACAAAATATCAACTTCTATAACCACCCCCAAATCACCCCAAAACTGAAACAAGGCTCAACCAAAATCCTCATTCCATGAATTAAAAAATAAAAGAAAGCAAACTAAACCAAGAAGAACAAAATATAAACTTAACGTCTATTTTAACCAAACCCCCGTGAAACTCCGGGCCTACCAGTATCTCACACAGTGGGATAGTATTTTTTAGGCACGGAGTGAAACGGAGTTGCCTTATAGTTTCGTAGCGGATTGGACCTTTTTTTCTTTCTTGGAAGCATAGCCCCATATGGCCCTCTGACAGAAGTTTTTCAAACTCTCCAGATTATCCAAGGGTACTCATACAAGACACGCTGACGTGTTTTTACACTTCAAAAAAATCACACACCGTTCAAAAACGAGTTTTAAAGTCAGCTTTCTCACTCCTTTCAGTGGGGAAAGTAAGAGACAGAGCACCTCGTCAACAGGTACCACTAGTCCAAAATCAAAACGATCTAAAAAATCAAAAATCTGTCTAACAGAATTACGGGCAGTAGTCGTAGTAAATAGTCTAGCGTGTTGTTAAATTCAAAAAATATCATTGTGATCAGAAAAACCACTTCAAACTTCAGCTTGCTCTCTCCATCCAATGCCGATAGCAAGAGACAGAGCTACTGTTACAACGCCTCTAGACGAGCTATGCTCGACTCGTCAGCAGGCTGCATCAGCAACCTCTGCCTGACTCAGTATCATTCTGTCCTTCTCCAGAGCACAGCCAAATCGGACGTCCTTCTTTTTTGTTGTGTAGCCTTTGCCGGGCACCCATTGTCGATGTGGTGAGCCGAGCCGAGGTAAACCGAGGCCCCGCTAAAAGGGAGGCGACTCAAGAGTCAGGACCGTTTGGGACCGGTGGTGGGGACAACAGTGCGAGAGCCTTGCAGGAGGCTAGCGCTAGGCGGCCCGCGTATGAGAATGCAAGCGTAACACTGACCGCTACCTAGACGCCCTAGCTCTGCAACTACTCCCTCTCCCCCACGAAGGTGATACAAACCACCCCGAACTACCCCAAAACTGAAACAAGGCTCAACCAAAATCCTCATTTCATGAATTGTAAAAAAAGAAAGCAAACAAAACCAGAACAAAATATAAACTTCTATAACCACCCCCAAATCACCCCAAAACTGAAACAAGGCTCAAGCAGAATCCTCATTCCATGAATTAAAAAATAAAAGAAAGCAAACAAAACCAAGAAGAACAAAATATAAACTTAATGTCTATTTTAACCAAACCCCCGTGAAACTCCGGGCCCACCAGTATCTCACACAGTGGGATAGTATTTTTCTTCTTCTTCTTTGTGAAACAAGGTGTTTTCCTGAAATGCGCTGCGGGTTTGGTACCCCTACTCTGCTATGGAGAGCGCGCGGGAGAATGCATATATAGATATATATTATAAAAAGGCAACGGAAAAGCGCCGGTGAGAGAGAAAGAGAGAGAGGCAAGAAAATAAAAGACTGAGAAGTGTGCAGAGGTAAAAGGACCCACAGAGCGTGTAATACGTGGACAAAAAGCCAGGACGGCGAAAGGAAATAACTGGTCAGGACGCCAAGTGCGAGGAGAGGGAGAGAGAGGGAGAGAAAAAGAAAGAGAGAGGGAGGGAGGGCGGCTGAGAGGGAGAGAGACCACACGCTGACCAAGCCACCCCGGGGCAGGCATTTCCGCTGCAGTCGCTGACCGGAGTAAAAAGTCAAATAGATAATGGAGCCTGAAATTTTCATGATGCATTGGCTTTGAAATTGAAACCGTAATAAAAACGTGGATGGGATGTGCTTCTTGATCCGGGGAGCTGGGGGGGGGGGGGTCAGGAAGGCGTGAGGTGGGGGGAGGGGCCAGGAAATGAGACGTCCTGAAAGTTGCGGAAAATGATAGATGAGGGTGCAGCCCGAGCGAGTGGGGAGAGAGAGAGAGAGAGAGAGAGAGAGAGAGAGAGAGAGAGAGAGAGAGAGAGAGAGAGAGAGAGAGAGAGAGAGAGAGAGAGAGAGGGGGGGGTGAAGAGGGCGCCTGAGGACAACAGAGACTTGAGGCGGCTGGCTGCTTGCGCACTCTGCGTTCTCTTTGTGCTAAAACCGACAAATAAAGTAATACTTCATAACTTGAGAGTACATTAGTCTGCACTTAAAATCTTAGCTTTTCGGTAGTTGGAAAACACCAAAAATGTTTTTTAAAAAATTCTGACAAACTGATTGGAAAATTTCTACCCCAAACTATTTAGTCAGTGTCACGGGCTTTTCAGTAAAGAACATGATTAACGCAACTCTGCATTCTTACAGATTTACCCGGTGGCGGTCGCGGCCATGCGCTCGAAGAAGGCAAAGGCCTACAAAGCAGTATTCAAGACGTTGAGAGACTTGGGGTTGAGGGCCAAGGCAGTGGTCACGGATTGGGACGACGGTCAGAGGAAGGGCTGGCGCAAGGCGTTCCCAGAGATTGAGTTGTGGGGATGTCTGTTTCACTACGTCAGAGTGAGTAGGCACACTTTTCCTTTGCCTTCGAGGGACTCTGTTAAAACCTTAGCCCAGAGATCTGATTGACCCACACCCAGAAAATCGTTATCTTGATTCAACGAAACTTTGGGTCAAGGTAGCTTTTCCCCTTGAATTGATGGAGGCGTTTTTGATGCAAGGTAAATTTTCTATTGTATGAAGGAAAATTCCTTAAAATTAAAGAAACTATTTCATTGTCCCCCCCACAATGGACGGCGTCTCTGAATGAAAGAAGCGGTTTTCTGACTGCAGCGTCTTCTGTGCACTGACCCATTCTAAGCACATCCTACGAAAGTATTTCGGTCCCTGTCTAAACGCGCTGTTAAATCCTTGTCCCGTTTATGTATTCCCATTCGTTGTTTTCACTCTGCGAACAATTTGGGAGCGCTATATTATGAACACCTTGTTCGTTAAGCTTATGAAAAATTTGATTGCAATGCAAACAATGTGACATTGTTTTTTGGGAGATTACAAGCAAAAAAAGTTCATAAGGGGAAGATATCCTTCGCAATACAGATAGCCGATGTTGTTTCAAACCTTCAAAACACATGAATTTGTAAGAATTTGGCAGCACCGCATTACAGAAGTGATTCCATGTTAAAACCCCACCTTTTAACTATTTTTCAGGCTCTCAGCAGAAAGCAGGCCAAGTTAGGATTCAAGGACCGAATGAAGTCTCATGCTGCAGACGAGGTGGCGATGATCTTGCGCTGGACTGCGGGTGTGCCGCGGTGCACCGCCGCGAACATCCCTCTGGCGTTTGACGTCATTTGGAAAAGGGCAGGAGATTTAGAGGTATGCAAAATTTTGGAAGTGCGCAAGCATGTTGCGGAAGTCTCTCACCACTAACAAACTATTATAGTTCTTGCCCAGCCCAGTACCTTACCCCTGCCTGTGCTAACTCCGTAAACTCTATTCCATAAATTAATTCATGCAATTTCAAGTGCGACGCACGCACGCACATACTTAGGCTTTCGGACCTGAAAACTTGGGTTCTAGAATATGTTGACCTGAACCGACTACTTGTTTGGGGGATAATGGCGAACTCCTTACCCTACTGCGTTTGTTACCGCGGAAACACCTTTTCCGCCGATACCGTAGGCTTTAGACATTTTCACGTAAGCCGATTCCTAGCACGCGTGGGCATGCTCCAGCAGCTAAATATTACTCGCAATTACTCGCGAAATTTATTGTATTTGGCTGAGCGTTAGCGAAGCCATGTACCCGACTGCTCTCAAAAAGCTTTGAGTGGGGCTGGCTGTCCGCGCAAAAACTCAGAGCGAGTAAAAACAAGGATGTAGTTCTCTCCTACCCTAAGTAGAAAAAACGTGCTGGTTCATTTAAATCGTGAACGGAAAAATATAACTCTCTTTAATGTGTATTTCAGTTTTAGCCCAGCCGGAGACTCAGGAACAGGAAAACGAAAAGACGAGGTTGATAAAGTACTTGTGCTACTTCAAAAATCAGTGGATCACTAATAAATCCATAAGCCATGCTGAATTATCCCTCGAAAAAAAGCACGTTTTTTCCACAAGCGGTGCTGAGTCCTGGCACAAAAAGCTCAATTCCATCATTAAAGAAGCTTGCCCATGCTTTTGGACGTTCTACTGTAAGTTGACCATCATACAACTTAGCCAAATCAAATCTCAATAGGAATAGAATTATTAACTTTTTCCCCGCCTTTACAGATGTCATTCAACAGTTAGAACTCGATTCGTTCAAATTATTTGGAAATGCCAGCAAGCAAGACATCAGACCCCTACGCTACAAGCAGAAAACTGTTAATGACAAAAATGTATTTGTCGATGTGGACATCGTGGAGGCTAAGAGAATTTGCAAGGATCCAGCCCAAATTTCCCAATTCTTAAGCCTCTGCATGCCGACAATTCGAGAGCATATTGAGTTTTTTGGATCGTTTGCAGAAGATTTAGAAAGACCTGAGTAAGGCTATTGCTTTAAAAAATCATACTGCACATCCCTTGACGATATTATTTCAAGTTCTGCTGTTACAGGCCTTACATCATACCTGGCTTGGAAGATGAGGTGGGGCTGGAGGCCGTGGCCGAAGAAGTGTTCACCAATGAGGAGATTGAGTTTGAAGAGGGTGATGTGCTGCAGGAGGCTGCAGTCAACATGTTTGTTCATGAGCAGGAGCCGTCTGAGGTCACAGAGATTGTGGCTGATCATGTGCTGGAGAAGGGTGCAATCAACATCACTTGTCTTCACCATGAGCCGTCTGAGGCCGAAGAGCTTTTGACCGATGGTGTGGTGGAGGAGACTGCAGAGATGGTGACTGCTGGCTCGCCGTGGAGCTCGCCGTGTAACTCCGACCATGATGAGCAGCAAGTGGAGATGGCCAGCACTATTGAAGTCTCGACATGGAACTGCCACTCAGAAATCTCCCCTCCACAATGTACGAAAGCGCGCTTCTGGAGAACATCTGAGCTGTAAAGAGGACAGAATCACATGTCACATCAACATGATACACATTGCGAATAAATTTCTATTATTTTGCAGTTCATCCGCAACATTCTGAATATGGGCCTCAAACGAGGAAAACGAGGACAAAAAAAATCTGAAGAGGGCAACAAAAAGAAATAAGATTGACCTTGATTTGCTGATATTAAGTTTTTCAAACGTAACAAGAGTAATCATGCACCATGAGCGTATGCACCAAATTCTACAACTAGAACTGACTTCGATATTTTTACCTGTAACTTTGGAATCTACGGAGGACAGTTCCAGAAAAAAGAAGAAGGAGGAGGAAGAAGACCAACAAAGAAAGGAGCAGGAGAGAGCTTCTTCACCACAAACCCACAAAGGTATGAGAAAAATGAGAACAAATATCCATAATCAGAAAGAATCAATTTATTTTATTTTGCAGATCAACAAGAATGTTCTAAGTATGGGCCCGTAAAAAGGGCAACACGGCAAGCAAAAAAGAATCAAAAAAGGGCAGCAAAGGGAGGTAAGATTGCACGCACTCTTGAAAGTGATCTGATCTTAGTACTGCCTCATAATTATTCTTTCATATATTTTCCTGCAGCTTTGCTTTGCTAAGGAAGAGGACGATCGGCGGAAGAAACAAGAGGAAAGAAAACAGGAGGAAGAAAATGAGAAGAAGAAAAAGATGGAGGAAGACCGAAGGAAGAGGCAGCAGGAGGAAGCTGGCAGGAAGCAGGAGAGAGAGAAGAACGAAGAAAATCAAGGAAAAAAGCAGCAGGGGAAGGAGCAGAAGAAAGCTGCAAAGGAGGACGGAGAGGAGGAAGAAGACTAAAATTCGAAGACTTTCCCTAGAGGTTAGTGATCACATTAAAAGTACTGACTTTGGTAAAATATTCCCTCAGCTAAGTTTCATATAGTCCGTCAAAATACATTGCTATTTGTCCAATAAATTTATGAAGTCAAATCTAAGCAGAGAGAAAATTTTTGTCTCAAATTGTGCATTTGCAAATTTGTTCAAGGTGGACATTCATTGCGGAATTTGCCAGGACGAGATGTGCCTTCCAACCCTTACCTTTACAGTAAGCACGACAATGGTAGTTCCAGAGGCGTCTTCTCAGCAATAAGATCAATGTAAAACGTTATATATAAAATTCTATTTTTTTCTTTTCCAGTGAAACGTCAAATGAAGAAGTAAATTAATACTTATAGATTTTGGAGAGAGAAAGACATATTTTTTTTTTTTTTTAATGAGTAGATAAATACTTATTTATTGCAAATAAAACTTTGACAAACCTTATGATTGCTGTCGACCGATGTTTTCCTCATTCCCTGAAGGTGATGAAGGATTGCTCCCAGCTCTGACTTTGCAATCACACCACACATTTCATAAACGACTCCTTCCATAATTAAAAATGGAAACAAACAGTTTTACAAAAAAGAAGTTAGGAAACATGTTAGAATTTAAAGTTACAAATGTTGAATGGAAAGGAAAATGGAATTCAGTGCAGCACAGGCAAAAAATTGACATCAATTCTCTTATTAATGCGCAGTTACTTTTTCCATAAAATAAGGCAATTCCGCAAGCAATTACATAAAAGAAGACAGATAGATTTTCTATGAAGCAAATTCAAGTTTTGAACTAACTTGTTTACATTAGCGCGCTGCGCTCTCAACTTCAAAAATAGGCATTGCCCTTTACAGAACATAATTGCTAGAATGCGGTATTTGTATTTATTTCTTTTCTAAAACCCATGGCATAGAAAACGATTGAAGTTTTGACAAAGCTGTTCATGAGCAACTACCATTGTCTAGGGAGCTTGGTTATAGGGTTAACTAATTATGACTGCCTAAATTGATTTAGAGTATATTGATGGTAAAAAACTTACTATATTTTAGATAAGCAGAGCACAACAGACTGACCACTGTCCAGTTTCATTTCGTCGGACCTCGACAGTAAGAGCTTAGCATGTATCGAATATCCAAACTTGTCACCAGAATAGAGCACCTGCATAACAATGGAAACCAAATAGACCACATTGCAAGAAGTAAGATATGAAAAACCTTTTATATAAAAGAGAAAATCTAGAATGAAAACTTCTGGGGATACTATATCTCTTGCTCCCAAATAATTGAGGCTAAACTATGAGCTGACTTAAGAAACTGATTGTGATGATTACAGCTTAAAAATGGACACACAATAATACTTCATACACTGGGAGTCTTATATCATTTCGTTCCAAGTGGACCTAGAGCGTTCAAATTTGAGGGGGCATGTCCCGAGGGTCCATTTTCGACAATGTCCCATATAAGGGGGTGGTTCAACCCCTTAGAGTGAACCAACAAAGATGCTGTTTTGGGGCTTCGAGAAGTACCCTTGGGACATGCGCCTTCTCAAAATTTGAACGCTCTAGGTCTACTTGGAACGAAATGGCAGGCTCTGCAAAAAGTGGGCCGCTAAATAAGACTCCCACTGTCGTTTTGGAAGCCAATAACCAAATAGGAGAGGCAAGCGGAAAAGCTTCGCAGGTTGTCTACCTTTAAGCCCGATGGGGAGGAATGCCCGTGCGGGAACTCCTCAGAATCGACATGGCCGCCGTGACCTTGCGCGCTGCTACGCAAGTCGGACGTCTCTCACGGTATCCGCCAGCTGATGGCAACCGATGTGTTGTCCTGGTGCCTCGAAATTGGACTTCCCACCGACGGGCAGGGTGTTCATATAGTCGGCAAGGAAGGGGTCATGGGCTCCTCGAAGAACACAAGGGCCTCTCTGCCTGAACCTGTTTCGAACAGAAGCGTAATCGTTAACAATTCTCGGGTCACAGCAATCCGCGTTTACCCCCTTCTTGCGGGGCAGGAGCAGCGGTGCCAAATCACACTGTTAAAAGCTTTAGGAAGCGGATAGTTCATAATGCGAAGAAATGAAACAGCAACGTATGAACTGTATCGAATAAAATCTTACTTGATATAATGCATTAATTTGTTTGCAAGCTTCCAAATAAATTCCTTCTTGAGCTTGCAAACGCATTAGTTTGCACTGTACAGCGAGAGTCTTAGCAATACACATATCGATGCGTCCGAATCTAATAATCATAACTTTTCGAACCCCGCTCTAAAACACGTATCTTTTCGATCCGCGAGCAAAGCCTCGTAACTATCTCCCCGCCGTACCAAACCACGTAACTTTCTCAACCGCGACCCAAGCCACGTAACTGACTATTTAAGGGAAATTGAGATAAACATGGAAATAGCTTTATTATCTCTCTAAGCTCCATCCTGGAAAATCTCAGGCAGTCTAACTCAACAGTTTCTACGGAATTCTGGTTTGAAAAAAGCACCTTAACCTGATCAGCTTACCAGCTCCCGGATCAAAACATCGCATCCTCCTCGCGCCGTCGGTCGGCCTGGCGGCTCGACGACGGGCACGCCCACCGCCGCGCCGCGCAGCCGAGCGCTGCTTCTCTCTCACCACTACCAGCGGAGTCCGGCACGTGAGGGATAGTGAAGGACTGTGATTGCAGTGACAATTCAACACTAGCAAGTGAAACTAGTGGTGGGGGCGCTCAACAAAAAATATGAGTAGGAGAACGAAATGGAAGGCATCTCTGGCCTCTCTAATATCATCGTCAGCACAGCCCGCAGCGAAAAGGGCTAGGGCTGCTGAGCCGCCGTCACAAAAGACAGGTTAGTTTTATGCTTGCGATGCAAGAAATGTATTAAACCACAAGAATAGTTATTTCATTTCCTTTCTCTCCAATTTCCGTGCTGTTTTCCTAGTTGTGTATCGAATATTTTTCGCTCAAGGACTGCCATTCACACTTTAGAGGTTAATACACTTCTTTGTATGTCGTGTGTGAAACGGATTGCATGTCACACTGTTCATTGTTCAGTATTGGTTTTTGACTTAAAGTGGCTAAAACGTGAATATCACTCTGATCCATTTTCTTCGAACTTATGTTGCTTGTACTGTGAGTTATTAGGTTAATGCTTCTGATGTTGGAAAGGTGTGCTGTTCATTGAGAGTAAATTTATGTGTGTTGTTTGCAGACCCTGTACTGAAGGTTCAAAATTGGCTGGATGATAAGACAAGGTGCTCCAGTCCAGTTCAGAGCATCACAGAAAGTGACCTTGATGTGTATAATGACGTGTTTAAAGAGATCACGCCTCATCTTGCACCTAAACGTAAGTTATGGCTCGCTCTTACCCACATAGTTCTTACAAAAATTTGGAATGTCTTGTTGGGAGTCAGATTAGTGCTGTACCCCCTCTTTTTGCATTTGTACTTGTTTGAATTGATTTTAAACTTTTCCTACAGAAAATGCACCACCACCACCACCTGTCTGTGAAGCCGGGGTGAAGGTTGTGAAGAGGAGGAATGCATCTTCACCCATTCCGTCCAATGGTATATCAGAGTCTGTCTCCAGTGTGTAATTGGAGTATCACTTTACATATTGATAGAAATAGTGTTTCAAACTAGAAACTTTCCAAATAGTTTTGTCTTTGAAAGATTTACACTCATCTTTTTGTCATTTTTTTCAGGAGACTTCAATAATAATCATGGTCTTAATGTGCAAGAGAGCTCTGAGCAGGATTTGACCAGAGTCAAAAAGAAATTAGATTTTTCTGATGCTCACACCAAGACAGGTATACTTCATTATTTTTCATTTCTAAAAAAAACAACATTTTATCTTGTTTCTAACACTTCTAACTAACACTTGACATGTAAATAATTATGACTGCTGTATGTCTGATAATTTTAATACCACTCATGACATTCTCTTTTTATTTCCAGACTCAGAGGGAAATGGTTTGGTGTCAGCCTGTTCACCTGGGATACTTGGTAATTGTGGAGATAAATTAGCAAGTAAGTTTGTTCTAAACTGTCAGTGAAGATACTTTGAACTGTCTCAACTGCAATGTTTGTTTTGTTATCAATTTTATATTTTGTGTTTGCTAGACTCAACTCCATCATTGAAAAAAATGCCAGTGGACGAAGAAAATAATAAATTTCCTGATGCTCTTTTCAATAAAAGTGAAGTGAAATTATCTGGTAAGCTATTTTATAGTGAACTTAAAATATGCTAGCAAGCTGGACTGTTATTATTTTCTTCATTGCCAACCTATTATTTTTTGATTCCAGACTTAGCTCCCTCAGAGGAAATAATTCAAGCGAGTGAAGTAAATGTGACACCCAAGTCAACTGCAGTCTCAAAAAGCTATCTAGCTGAGGGAGGAGCAAATGACTTTGTATTTTGTCTTGGCACTGGAGTCTCGTCAAACAGAAATGATGTGGTATTGTCTGGTAAGTTTACTTTGAACGTTGCACGTACTTATCACAAAATGTATGAGCAGCAATGCTGTTTGTTTTCCTGTATTATCCTTCTGTTCTCTTTATTTTAGATTTACCTTCTTTTGAGAATAAATTAGAAGTAAATGGAGAGGCTTTGACAATCATATCAAATGCAGTCCTCGAGAGCAATCCAGTGGAACCAGCCATTGTTTCCTGCCCTGTTAATAGCTTGTTGATAAAAGATAATGGTGAGGAATCAGCTGGTGGGTACATTTAAAGTAATTGGTTGATAAAGAGTCCAAATATTTCTACTCTGGATTGAACCAATTTGGAGTTGTATAAACTGGCACATATGAGCTGTTATTTGCCTCAAAGTAGTTCTTACTTATATAATGAAAATGTTGCTCTGGTTGCTGCACAAGATTTGTTGCTAATACCCATTTGAAAAGGTCATGTAGACAAAAGCTCTATAGACACAGAGCTTTAATATACAAGTAGACTAATTGTGAAATTAATTTGAAAAAAATTCTTTATTTAGCTTGATCTTTCTTTATTTCATGAAGTGACTGTTCTCAAAAATATTTATCCTCCAATCTTGTTGACTTGAGGCTTCACATGATGTCCCAGCCCACCTTAATGATAGGAAAGAAAATGTTTCTGCATTGAAGTTCATTTTTGTGTACTTTTGAGGTGAATATGTCCAAACAAGTTTGAGAAAATGAAAAGAGTTGTACTAATCCTCAAGTCATCTAAACTGGAGGATACATATTTTTGATGATACAGTACTCACTTTGTGGAACATAGTCAAGCTATAGAAACATTTTTTTTCCAAATTAATGTGACAATAAGTCCAACTCTGTGTGATCTTTATAATGAACTATATGCAACAAATTAAGTTAAGCAACCATAGCTACAGGCTTGTGATTTTTAAGAAACTGCTATTTTGGGACAAACAACGGCTCACATTGGCCAATTTATTTAACTTAAGATTGGGTCAATCCTCAGCAGAAATATTTTGCTAAGTAAGAACTTTATAACAATTGTTTCCTCTAAGAGAAAATCACAAACTTTTTAAACTCTGGTGAGTGGAGAAACAAGACCTCTAAAGATATTCCTTTTTTGAATTTCTTTATTTTTCCAGACTCAACTGCTCTGCTGAACACATCAGTAACAGGTCAAGAAGTAGGCATGCATTCTCCCTCCACCCAACTCACATCAGAAATTGTTGCCACTTTACCTCAAGCCCCAGTGTCATCATCATTCGAAGTGAACTCAGGTCAGTTTGCAAGTCACTGCAATTCATAATTTTATCTGCAAATTAAAAGTAGATGAGAAAAGAATGATTTTCTGGAGGTCTAGCAACAGAATAGGCAGCCTTTGTAGCACACATGTTTATTCTGTTTCATACTCTCCAGGATTTGAGACTTTGGCAACAGATACGTCAAAAATTTATATGGTGTGCCCAGTGACTGGAAATCTTGTAGAAATTGATGATGTTGCAACCAATGATCTCTTCGATGACAATGTGTATGGGACTGATGTTCTTGACTTGAATGAGGTAATAATAGAAAATGCTGAAAATGAACTTGTACAAGTAACAAATGAAGAAAATACAGATGAGCTAAGAGAGGATGAAACTCCTAATGAGGACAGAAATGCTGCTGAGCACAATGAAGAGGAAGTTGGTGTGTTGGGACGAAAGCGCAAGAAGGAAACTACCCGCTGGAAAGCCAACAAAGCCCATCAAGCAAGGCATGCTGGCCAAGCTTACACTAGTAAAGAGGGTAAATATTTCCCAGCCAAGGAAATAGGCCCAGGTTGTGATGAGATGTCATGCTATTTGAAGTGCCAGTCCTGAATATCAAGAAGTGACCGCTCAAAAGCCAAGGATGGCTTTTACCAAATGCCAAGCCAAGTAAGAAAGTGGGAGTATATTCGTTGTCATGTGAAAAATACCACTCCTAAGAAAGTTAAGAATAAAGACAAGCCATGTAGAAAGACCTCAAATCAATACTTTCTCCCTGTAAATGGTAAAAAAATTAGAGTTTGTCAGACCATGTTTTTGCAAACTTTAGTAATTAGTGACTTTACTGTGCGAACTGCCCTTTCAAAACAAAGTGAAGGAGGTGGTGCCATTTTGAGTGATAAGCGAGGGGGAAGAAAAGAAGGCGGCGTTGTTCCTGAAGAAGTGACCCAGTCAATAGCTCAGCATATTTCCCAATTTCCTCGTGTGCCCTCTCATTACTGCAGGGCAAATACAAATTATGAGTATTTGGAAGCTGATGTTGAAAATGTTGCCAATATGCACAGGTTGTATGTTGCACGGATGAAAGAGAAGGGGAAAGATAAGATAGCAACAGAAAGGCAATATAGAGATTATTTCAATGAACTCCTTATTGAAATCCACAAACCCAAGAAAGATCTGTGTGAGCTGTGTGTTGCTTATGACACCAAAAAGGAAAGAACACAGGATGATGTAAGGATTTATGAAGAGCATGTTTTGAAGAAAGATTTAATTAATTCTATGTATGAAACTGACAGGGCTGAAACGGCTCCAGCGCACAAAGAAGATATGTCTATTTGTGCATATGACCTACAGAAAATACTACTCCTCCCAAAGGGTAATGCAGGAGCATTGTATTATAAGAGAAAAATCAGCAACTTTAACTTTACTATCTATGACTTGGGATCCCATGAAGGTTTTTGTTTTGTGTTTCATGAAGGCATTGGAAGGAAAGGCGCCAATGAAGTGGCATCATTTGTGCTCCGGTTCATTGAGAAGAGGGCTGCATCTGGCATCAAGATAATACGTTTCTATTCTGACAACTGCTCATCCCAAAACAAAAATCGTTTCCTGTTCAGCATGTACCTTTTTGCATCACAGAAATTTGGCATCAGGATTGAACATCGATATTTGATAGCAGGTCACACGCACAATGCTGCTGACAATATGCATAGTTTGATTGAGCGCAAGACTCGTAAGAGAGATTTGTACACAACTGAACAATGGTGCTCGATAATGGAAGATGCTAAAGTAAAGGGGAAGAAATATGAAGTGAAACGAGTCACCCAAGAAGACATCTATGATTTCCGTCCTCTGGGGACACACTTCAATTTTCAGCAAATACGTATGACAGAACTTGCTGAGATTGCATGTGATGTCAAAGCTCCATTAGTACTTGAGGTGAAGTATGACATTTCTGAAAAAGCTGTTTCTATCAATGTGAAAAGCAAAAAAGCAGGTAGACCTATTTGCCTTGAAACTTACGAATTGCCCCGTGCCTACCATGCTCCTCTGCCCATAACAAAGAGCAAGAAAAAAGATCTTGATTACCTCATCAATGCGAACATCATCCCAGAGCAGTATGTTTCTTACTACCAGGACTTCAAAGTTCAAGACAATGATATTGATGAATCACTATCTGACAATGAGTGAATAGAAGTGATTGCTACATTATTGTGCATGTGATAATTCTTGTAATTGATTTTTTTTTTCAGTGTTCAGTTCTTATTGTAGTTTTATTTTCTCAATATGTTGTTTACAGTAGTACTGGTTGCCACATAAGGTTTTGCCAAATCTTACTCTGCATTGTTTTGAAACTAGCAGATGTGTTCTCTTAACATCAGTATTTTTGATCTCAGATCATGAACATCTCCAAGTTGATGGTACGTGTACTTCTTACATATTTTATGCCATGATCATTACAGCAAGCAATGATGTGATCACTGAATGTGATTTCTGCCGACTGACCAGGATCAGTTTATTAAGTATCTAGGAATCTTCACCAAAAACTAGATTTAATGTTAGCCTCTTAGGATCTATTTAATAAGTATCCTTCAGAACATATTTTATCATTTTTCTTTTCTGAAGTTTAAAAACTATTTAATGCAAAAGATCTTGTAAAACTTTTTGTTTTTGTTTGAATAGCAACTGTTTTTTTTTATTTCACTTTTGCAAACTGTTCATTTGTTTGTTGACACTCTGGTCATGTACTGATGTTTTAAAACTTTTTGGGGGAGGATGAATAAATCTCTCATTGATAATAACAATTATTGTTTCTTAATTTATTAGTATTTGGATTTCTAAAATCCTGCCTCACCATGAATAATTGTTTTGAGAAATACGATTGGTAATTAATTTGGTATCTCTCAATCCTTGGCGCAGCTTCTTGTTGACTTCGAGGAAATCGCTGGCTGTCAAACCTGAAAGCAAGCAATGCAAGATTTATAATGGCATTGTGGTAGAGATATCCAGAACGAGAACAATCACCCAGTAGCCACAAGTTTATATGGCCCTAAATGGAACTAAGTCTCTAATAGTTACATTTAAGACCTCTATGGCAGTGAGTTCATTAATTCAGTTTAGGAATAAAATACGTCTTGAGAGATTCCTTACGTTACTTTTTTTTTTTTTTTTTTTTGAAACGATTGGAAACACAGTTGCAAACATATCAATGATGGTGGTGAAATGAAAGATGAACCTGGGTCTCGAAAACTGAAACCATTTCAAACTTCACATTACTACGTCAGTACTATCCTTTTGTTATTTTAGGTAAAAAATGAATGAATTGAAAGGTTACATGAGATATCAACAATCATATCAAAACTCACCTTAAAACCTGTTCATTGGGGTAGGGGGATGGTTCACAACACTCCTGGCTTTGATAAAAAGTCATAAGAACTTTAGACAAGACACGTTCTGAATTGATTTCAACGTCAAAATACACAGTACCCGTTTACCGAAAATCGCCCGAAAGTCAGTTACGTGGCTTGGATCGCGGTTGAGAAAGTTACGTGGTTTGGTACGGCGGGGAGATAGTTACGAGGCTTCGCTCGCGGATCGAAAAGATACGTGTTTTAGAGCAGGGTTCGAAAAGTTATGATTATTAGATTCGGACGCATCGATATAATCTACAATGCTGTGAAAGTTTTTGCATTTTGGACGTGTTTAATAATTTACATTCCATGATAAAGTGTGTCAAATTTGCTACTTTATTTAATGCTATGTACACGAGTCTTGCAAGCATTTAGGTAAAGCAGAAAACTTGACAAACTTTATCATTCAATCATCTTCCAGACATGCGGTTTGGTGCAGTGGCGGAACCAGGAGCGGCTTTAGGGGAGGGGGGGGGGCAAAGTCACGCTTTTTGCCTACTTACAGGCGGATAAGTTATGTCGGTTGCCTCCATTTCCGGCGCTGGGGGGGGGGGGGGGGGGGGGCAATTGACCCTCCCCCTCCCCCTGGATTCGCGCTTGGTTTGGCCTATCTAGTGTATCGTGTAATAGAGGTTCAGTAGGGTATTTCGGAGAAGCTCAGACCGGAAGCCCATAAGACCAACGTAAATATTATAGAGGGGAAATGCAGCAGAGAGTATCTCCGCCACGGCGTCGGCCACGAGCCAACTCAAAATTCCTGGAGGCTTACCTCGTGCTCATGACTCATGATCAGTCCCGACCATTTGGTAGGTACCACAGCTCTCTACGCAGAACTACTCCGCGTGGCCTGAGACTTCACGCCCCCAGACTGCGTGGAGGGAGTTTGCGCTGAACCCCACCATACCATATGGACAGGACATAGGCCTTATCATCAGCGCGAGCTAAGCCCCGAGAAAGTTTGAGTTGGCTCGTGGCCGACGCCGTGGCAGAGATATTCTCTGCTGCGGTTCCCCTCCCTCAATACTGTCCCCGCTTTTACTCTTGGTGGCGTCTTTTCAACGTCCGGTTGTTGCTTCTACGAAATACCCTATTCGCCCCAAACAGGTGTGGACACTCATAATCGATTGTGAACACCGTTGTTTACAATAAAATTTAAAGTGTAAGTCATAATGCGACACTAAGATAAAGTGTAAACCTAACAGGACTCTTAGCAGACAGACACGCCGACGTTTCTTAGGCTGTATGGCACGACATGGACTTAGACCAACTACAGCAGCTCCAGGATAGGCGCGTGTTCAGGGGGAGGGGGGTCACGGTCATGCACCGAGAGGCAGCGTGCGCACCACATCGACGGCCTTGCCGCGCGGCAGGCTTGTTCTCGATGCAGGTCAACGGTGGCGGAATCGAAGTGGTGCAGGAAAACGTCCATGAGGATGTACCCTCAAGTGTGGTAGGGACGCCCACGCCTGCTCCTTCATGCCGCCCGCTGTATGAGACCCACGATATCAAACTGCAGTGGTACATCACGACCTCCAAGTTGCCGCTGTCCTTCCGAGCCCGGCTTCTCCAGCCAACACCTCCCCGTCGACAGCCTGACGCCGCTGCGTGCGCATCATACTCCGACTAAAACGACCCTCTAGAATAGGGCCGTCAACGAATCCCGAAAACGTTAAAAGAAGTACGTGGAGAATCACGAAGGTGCCTGCGGAAAATTTTTACTTCCGGTTCAACAATCATGGAGATGCCCTATCGAATCCTAGAACGGAAGAAAGGAGTATAGTTGAGAATCTAAAAGCCTCCAGCTCTCAAAAGCGAGCTGCGAGGGTTGGAGACTGTGTGAATCTTAACAGGTGCATAGGAACGTATCCCCCCCCCCCTGTAGGGGTACGGTTGGGGGTAAAGGGTTGAGTGGTTTGGGGTAGCTCGGCTAGAAAGCAAGGGACAATGTACCACTCCTGACTTTATCCGAACCGCATCCTACTCCTGTCCAGTCAGTGGTCTGCTGCGCGGCCGCAAATAATACTCTCTAGTTTCTCATAATGGTTTGGTATTTAAGGAATTGTGAGGGAGCACGCTTGTTGGTAAGTTTACTTCATTATAATTCAATGTAGTCTCAAGTACAATACGCCTTATCAACAGCTACCGTCCTTTCGCCTTGGCCGGCAGCGCCGCCATTAGACTTACATTTTCTTACTGCTTCACTTCTCCGCCCTCCGTCTCTTCTCCACGACTCCTACTCCGGTACTCTCCTTCACGACCCTCACCTCACCGACTTCAACTCTCGTCTCTCACTGTCGCGCGCTGTCCGGCCCGGCCGGCTGGCCCTTCGGCCGTGACCCGAAGTCCCCCGAAGGCCGCTCGACCCTCGGCTGGACCTCGGCCCGCCGACCAGCGGACAGCCGCTGGAAGCGCCGCGCTGAGCGCTGTCCCGTCCCTCTCATCGCGCACACACACTGCGGCCGCGCGCACGGCTCGCGAAAACGAAGCCAAACTGATCAAAATGTATTTTAACTTAACGACGGGTCGTTGTCAGCTGTCTGACAACACCCCCCGGCACCGAATTCGACGGGTTGCTTACTTTAAGGGGTAGACATTTTCCTTAAGCCGGTCAGTGCGACCACGCATCGCATATACAGGGTGTTTCTCCTCGTGAGGTCATCCACTTCAGGGTGGATAGGGGACACATAGAGAAGTGTTTTGGGAATAGGAACCCATGGGCGCAAATGTCACGTTACAGCGTTACACGAGGGTTACTTCTGTTCATTGTGCGCCTGGATGGTAGGCAACCCATCGAGCACGGTACGCCTTACCAACCCCTCCCACCCCACTGCCGCCTCTTTTCCCCGGCTGAAATGAATTTTCTCGGGAACGGTTTGTCACGTTTAATTGCTGTCAATTCATTTTTTGACAAAGTCATAACAAAAACGGAAAGCAAAACGAGCAAAAATTTATTCGTCACAACAAGAACAAAATTCAGTCTCAGCAGATAAACATGCACGGTTACAAATGTTTAAAGTGTCCTCCACCAACTGCAATGCAATTTGCGACCCGCTGGCCCCACGTTGTCCGCACTTGCTCAAACATACCAGGGTTTTGGCGGATGGATTCGTTACAACCATGTAACTAAACTCATATAACGTATCTCAATATCCTGTAATCCAATCTGTTTGTCTCAGCTTGATGACTCACACTCAGAGGTCCGTCGGTCCACTCCTTTCACGAGACAGTTATATTTAGCACCCCCTACCAGGGAGGTTTTTCCCTAGCTAGCCTATATAAAAAGGGGCACCCGCTCCCTAGGCGCGCTCAGTCGCGGGCAGTCTCTCGCAGTTCAGTTTAGCTCAGCTCAGTTCTCTTCGGACCAGCTCTCCGCTCGGACCGGCTTTCCGCCAGTTCACTCTTCAACTCAGTGTTACATCGATCCGACTCCTACGGGCCTCTCTGGGTGACTCCACTACAATACTTAGCGAAAGGTATTTATCCACCTGTAAACACACATCCTGAACTTTCCCGAATTATAATATCTAAAAGGGTACGAACATACACATCTCATTCCTTATTTACCGCTACTCTCCTTGAGCCCTCGACTTGAGCCCGGCTGCCAATATCGATCATAAATATATCACACTCACAGCGTGGCAGTGCTGACTTACGCTCAACCCGAGCGAACACAACGGATTCCCCGGCCACCACGATCCGCGTCAACAAATCTTCCTCACTTTCAACCGGTGTTTCGTACACGAGGGCCTCCATGGTTAATCGCAGTGTTCTCAAACTCCCCGGTCTGGTCTCAAACCAAGAAACGATTTTTCTGGGTGTGGGGCCGTACCAAGACTGAGCGGCAACGGGTACCTGGTGTTCTTGCAAGAGGTTTTACCCAAGCTACTCGATGATGTGCCCCTTGCAGGCCAGATCGAGATGTGGTTTTTGATGTAACGAGAAGTTTTTTCTTGTTTTATTTTCTGTTTTTGCTAAAGCATTGGTCAAAAATGAATTGACAACAATTTAAAGTGGCAAACCGCTCCCGAGAAAAGTCATTTCAGCCGGGGAAAAGAGGCGGCAGTGGGGTGGGAGGGGTTGGTAAGGCGTACCGTGCTCGATGGGTTGCCTACCATCCCGGCGCACAATGAACAGAAGTAACCCTCATGTAACGCTGTAACGTGACATTTGCGCCCATGGGCTCCTATGCCCAAAACACTTCTCTATGTGTCCCCTATCCACCCTGAAGTGGATGACCTCACGATGAGAAACACCCTGTATGAGAAGACAGTGTCTGTATCATGAATTAAAATTGAAAAATTTTGCAAGCTGGATGACTAGTTAGTCATCGGACAGAGTGGTAGAATTGTTTCCACTTAAACAAAAGAGCAGCGGCGTAGCAAAGTCGGCAAAAAATTCAAAACGGCTCACTTGCACTTGTGATTTTTCTGACTTTTGTCGGTGGAAAACCTGGTCTTTTAAGGTGGAAACAATTCTACACTTCGTCTTTTTCGAATATTTAGTGCCTAAATAGTCATCGGACAGAGTGGTAGAATTGTTTCCACTCAAACAGAAGAGCAGCGGCGTAGCAAAGTCGGCAAAAAATTCAAAACGGCTCACTTGCACTTGTAATTTTTCTGACTTTTGTCGGTGGAAAACCTGGTCTTGTAAGGCGGAAACAATTCTAAACTTCGTCTTTTCCGAATATTTAGTGCCTAAATAGTCATCGGACAGAATAAGAGAATTGTTTCCACTCAAACAAAAGAGCAGCGGCGTAGCAAAGTCGGCAAAAAATTTAAAACGGCTCACTTGCACTTGTAATTTTTCTTACTTTTGTCGGTGGAAAACCTGGTCTTGTAGGGGAAACAATTCTAAACTTCGTCTTTTCCGAATATTTAGTGCCTACATAATCATCGGACAGAGTAGTAAAATTGTTTCTACTCAAACAAAAGAGCAGCGGCGTAGCAAAGTCGGCAAAAAATTCAAAATTGTCTACTCGCACTAGTGATTTTTCTGACTTTTCTCGGTGGAAAACCTGGTCTTGTAGGGTGGAAACAATTCTGAACTTCGTCTTTCCGAATATTTAGTGCCAAAATAGTCGTCGGACAGAGTGGTAGAATTGTTTTCACTCAAACAGAAGAGCAGCGGCGTAGCAAAGTCGGAAAAAAATTCGAAACGGCTCACTTGCACTTGTAATTTTTCTGACTTTTGTCGGTGGAAAACCTGGTCTTGTAAGGTGGAAACAATTCTAAACTTCGTCTTTTCCGAATATTTAGTGCCTAAATAGTCATCGGACAGAATAAGAGAATTGTTTCCACTCAAACAAAAGAGCAGCGGCGTAGCAAAGTCGGCGAAAAATTTAAAACGGCTCACTTGCACTTGTAATTTTTCTTACTTTTGTCGGTGGAAAACCTGGTCTTGTAGGGGGGAAACAATTCTAAACTTCGTCTTTTCCGAATATTTAGTGCATAAATGGTCATCGGACAGAGTGGTAGAATTGTTTCCACTCAAACAGAAGAGCAGCGGCGTAGCAAAGTCGGCAAAAGATTCAAAACGGCTCACTTCCACTTGTGATGTTTCTGACTTTTCTCGGTGGAAAACCTGGTCTTGTAGGGTGGAAACAATTCTAAACTTCGCCTTTTCCGAATATTTAGTGCCTACATAGTCATCGGACAGAGTGGTAGAATTGTTTCCACTCAAACAAAAGAGCAGCGGCGTAGCAAAGCCGGCAAAAAATTCGAAATCGTCTACTCGCACTTGTAATTTTACTGACTTTTCTCGGTGGAAAACCTAGTCTTGTAAGGTGGAAACAATTCTAAACTTCGTCTTTTCCGAATATTTAGTGCCTAAATAGTCATCGGACAGAGTAGTAAAATTGTTTCCACTCAAACAAAAGAGCAGCGGCGTAGCAAAGTCGGCAAAAAATTCAAAATTGTCTACTCGCACTAGTGATTTTTCTGACTTTTCTCGGTGGAAAACCTGGTCTTGTAGGGTGGAAACAATTCTGAACTTCGTCTTTTCCGAATATTTAGTGCCTAAATAGTCGTCGGACAGAGTGGTAGAATTGTTTCCACTCAAACAGAAGAGCAGCGGCGTAGCAAAGTCAGAAAAAAAATTTGTTTCTTACTTTTCTCGGTGGAAAACCTGGTCTTGTAAGGTGGAAACAATTCTACACTTCGTCTTTTTCGAATATTTAGTGCCTAAATAGTCATCGGACAGAGTGGTAGAATTGTTTCCACTCAAACAAAAGAGCAGCGGCGTAGCAAAGTCGGCAAAAGATTCAAAACGGCTCACTTCCACTTGTGATGTTTCTGACTTTTCTCGGTGTAAACCTGGTCTTGTAGGGTGGAAACAATTCTAAACTTCGTCTTTTCCGGATATTTTGAGCCTACATAGTCATCGGACAGAGTGGTAGAATTGTTTCCACTCAAACAAAAGAGCAGCGGCGTAGCAAAGTCGGCAAAAGATTCAAAACGGCTCACTTCCACTTGTGATGTTTCTGACTTTTCTCGGTGGAAAACCTGGTCTTGTAGGGTGGAAACAATTCTAAACTTCGTCTTTTCCGAATATTTAGTGCCTAAATAGTCATCGGACAGAGTGGTAGAATTGTTTCCACTCAAACAAAAGAGCAGCGGCGTAGCAAAGTCGGCAAAAAATTCGAAATTGTCTACTCGCACTTGTGATTTTTCTGACTTTTCTCGGTGGAAAACCTAGTTTTGTAAGGTGGAAACAATTCTTAACTTCGTCTTTTCCGAGTATTTAGTGCCTAAATAGTCATCGGACAGAGTTGTAGAATTGTTTCCACCCAAACAAAAGAGCAGCGGCGTAGCAAAGTCGGCAAAAAATTCGAAATCGTCTACTCGCACTTGTGATGTTTCTGACTTTTCTCGGTGGAAAACCTAGTCTTGTAAGGTGGAAACAATTCTAAACTTCGTCTTTTCCGAATATTTAGTGCCTACATAATCATCGGACAGAGTAGTAAAATTGTTTCTACTCAAACAAAAGAGCAGCGGCGTAGCAAAGTCGGCAAAAAATTCAAAATTGTCTACTCGCACTAGTGATTTTTCTGACTTTTCTCGGTGGAAAACCTGGTCTTGTAGGGTGGAAACAATTCTGAACTTCGTCTTTCCGAATATTTAGTGCCAAAATAGTCGTCGGACAGAGTGGTAGAATTGTTTTCACTCAAACAGAAGAGCAGCGGCGTAGCAAAGTCGGAAAAAAATTCGAAACGGCTCACTTGCACTTGTAATTTTTCTGACTTTTGTCGGTGGAAAACCTGGTCTTGTAAGATGGAAACAATTCTAAACTTCGTCTTTTCCGAATATTTAGTGCCTAAATAGTCATCGGACAGAATAAGAGAATTGTTTCCACTCAAACAAAAGAGCAGCGGCGTAGCAAAGTCGGCGAAAAATTTAAAACGGCTCACTTGCACTTGTAATTTTTCTTACTTTTGTCGGTGGAAAACCTGGTCTTGTAGGGGGAAACAATTCTAAACTTCGTCTTTTCCGAATATTTAGTGCATAAATGGTCATCGGACAGAGTGGTAGAATTGTTTCCACTCAAACAGAAGAGCAGCGGCGTAGCAAAGTCAGAAAAAAATTTGTTTCTTACTTTTCTCGGTGGAAAACCTGGTCTTGTAAGGTGGAAACAATTCTACACTTCGTCTTTTTCGAATATTTAGTGCCTAAATAGTCATCAGACAGAGTGGTAGAATTGTTTCCACTCAAACAAAAGAGCAGCGGCGTAGCAAAGTCGGCAAAAAATTCGAAATTGTCTACTCGCACTAGTGGTTTTTCTGACTTTTCTCGGTGTAAACCTGGTCTTGTAGGGTGGAAACAATTCTAAACTTCGTCTTTTCCGGATATTTTGAGCCTACATAGTCATCGGACAGAGTGGTAGAATTGTTTCCACTCAAACAAAAGAGCAGCGGCGTAGCAAAGTCGGCAAAAGATTCAAAACGGCTCACTTCCACTTGTGATGTTTCTGACTTTTCTCGGTGGAAAACCTGGTCTTGTAGGGTGGAAACAATTCTTAACTTCGCCTTTTCCGAATATTTAGTGCCTACATAGTCATCGGACAGAGTGGTAGAATTGTTTCCACTCAAACAAAAGAGCAGCGGCGTAGCAAAGCCGGCAAAAAATTCGAAATCGTCTACTCGCACTTGTGATTTTCCTGACTTTTCTCGGTGGAAAACCTAGTCTTGTAAGGTGGAAACAATTCTAAACTTCGTCTTTTCCGAATATTTAGTGCCTAAATAGTCATCGGGCAGAGTAGTAAAATTGTTTCCACTCAAACAAAAGAGCAGCGGCGTAGCAAAGTCGGCAAAAAATTGAAAATTGTCTACTCGCACTAGTGATTTTTCTGACTTTTGTCGGTGGAAAACCTGGTCTTGTAGGGTGGAAACAATTCTGAACTTCGTCTTTTCCGAATATTTAGTGCCTAAATAGTCGTCGGACAGAGTGGTAGAATTGTTTCCACTCAAACAGAAGAGCAGCGGCGTAGCAAAGTCAGAAAAAAATTTGATTCTTACTTTTCTCGGTGGAAAACCTGGTCTTGTAAGGTGGAAACAATTCTAAACTTCGTCTTTTCCGAATATTTAGTGCCTAAATAGTCATCGGACAGAGTGGTAGAATTGTTCCCACTCAAACAAAAGAGCAGCGGCGTAGCAAAGTCGGCAAAAAATTCGAAATTGTCTACTCGCACTGGTGATTTTTCTGACTTTTCTCGGTAGAAAACCTGGTCTTGTAAGGTGGAAACAATTCTACACTTCGTCTTTTCCGAATATTTAGTGCCTAAATAGTCATCGGACAGAGTGGTAGAATTGTTTCCACTCAAACAAAAGAGCAGCGGCGTAGCAAAGTCGGCAAAAAATTCGAAATCGTCTACTCGCACTTGTGATTTTTCTGACTTTTCTCGGTAGAAAACCTGGTCTTGTAAGGTGGAAACAATTCTAAACTTCTTTTTTTGCGAATATTTAGTGCCTAAATTGTCATCGGACGGAGTAGTAGAATTGTTTCCACCCAAACAAAAGAGCAGCGGCGTAGCAAAGTCGGCAAAAAATTCGAAATCGTCTACTCGCACTTGTGATGTTTCTGACTTTTCTCGGTGGAAAACCTAGTCTTGTAAGGTGGAAACAATTCTAAACTTCGTCTTTTCCGAATATTTAGTGCCTACATAGTCATCGGACAGAGTAGTAAAATTGTTTCCACTCAAACAAAAGAGCAGCGGCGTAGCAAAGTCGGCAAAAAATTCAAAATTGTCTACTCGCACTAGTGATTTTTCTGACTTTTCTCGGTGGAAAACCTGGTCTTGTAGGGTGGAAACAATTCTGAACTTCGTCTTTCCGAATATTTAGTGCCTAAATAGTCGTCGGACAGAGTGGTAGAATTGTTTTCACTCAAACAGAAGAGCAGCGGCGTAGCAAAGTCAGAAAAAAATTTGAAATCGTCCACTTGCACTTGTGATGTTTCTTACTTTTCTCTGTGGAAAACCTGGTCTTGTAAGGTGGAAACAATTCTACACTTCGTCTTTTTCGAATATTTAGTGCCTAAATAGTCATCGGACAGAGTGGTAGAATTGTTTCCACTCAAACAAAAGAGCAGCGGCGTAGCAAAGTCGGCAAAAAATTCGAAATTGTCTACTCGCACTTGTGATTTTTCTGACTTTTCTCGGTAGAAAACCTGGTCTTGTAAGGTGAAAACAATTCTAAACTTCTTTTTTTGCGAATATTTAGTGCCTAAATTGTCATCGGACGGAGTAGTAGAATTGTTTCCACTCAAACAGAAGAGCAGCGGCGTAGCAAAGTCGGCAAAAAATTCAAAACGGCTCACTTGCACTTGTAATTTTTCTGACTTTTGTCGGTGGAAAACCTGGTCTTGTAGGGTGGAAACAATTCTAAACTTCGTCTTTTCCGAATATTTAGTGCATAAATAGTCATCGGACAGAGTGGTAGAATTGTTTCCACTTAAACAGAAGAGCAGCGGCGTAGCAAAGTCGGCAAAAAATTCAAAACGGCTCACTTGCACTTGTGATTTTTCTGACTTTTGTCGGTGGAAAACCTGGTCTTGTAAGGTGGAAACAATTCTGAACTTCGTCTTTTCCGAATATTTAGTGCCTAGATAGTCGTCGAACAGAGTAGTAGAATTGTTTCCACTCAAACAGAAGAGCAGCGGCGTAGCAAAGTCGGAAAAAAATTCGAAACGGTTGACTTGCACTGATGATTTTTCTGACTTTTGTCGGTGGAAAACCTAGTCTTTTAAGGTGGAAACAATTCTGAACTTCGTCTTTTCCGAATATTTAGTGCCTAGATAGTCGTCGAACAGAGTGGTAGAATTGTTTCCACTCAATCAGAAGAGCAGCGGCGTAGCAAAGTCGGCAAAAAATTCGAAACGGTTGACTTGCACTGATGATTTTTCTGACTTTTGTCGGTGGAAAACCTGGTCTTTTAAGGTGGAAACAATTCTGAACTTCGTCTTTTCCGAATATTTAGTGCCTAAATAGTCATCGGACAGAGTGGTAGAATTGTTTCCACTGAAACAGAAGAGCAGCGGCGTAGCAAAGTCGGCAAAAAATTCGAAATTGTCTACTCGCACTTGTGTTTTTTCTGACTTTTCTCGGTGGAAAACCTAGTTTTGTAAGGTGGAAACAATTCTTAACTTCGTCTTTTCCGAATATTTAGTGCCTAAATAGTCATCGGACAGAGTTGTAGAATTGTTTCCACCCAAACAAAAGAGCAGCGGCGTAGCAAAGTCGGCAAAAAATTCGAAATCGTCTACTCGCACTTGTGATGTTTCTGACTTTTCTCGGTGGAAAACCTAGTCTTGTAAGGTGGAAACAATTCTAAACTTCGTCTGTTCCGAATATTTAGTGCCTACATAATCATCGGACAGAGTAGTAAAATTGTTTCCACTCAAACAAAAGAGCAGCGGCGTAGCAAAGTCGGCAAAAAATTCAAAATTGTCTACTCGCACTAGTGATTTTTCTGACTTTTCTCGGTGGAAAACCTGGTCTTGTAGGGTGGAAACAATTCTGAACTTCGTCTTTCCGAATATTTAGTGCCTAAATAGTCGTCGGACAGAGTGGTAGAATTGTTTTCACTCAAACAGAAGAGCAGCGGCGTAGCAAAGTCAGAAAAAAATTTGAAATCGTCCACTTGCACTTGTGATGTTTCTTACTTTTCTCTGTGGAAAACCTGGTCTTGTAAGGTGGAAACAATTCTACACTTCGTCTTTTTCGAATATTTAGTGCCTAAATAGTCATCGGACAGAGTGGTAGAATTGTTTCCACTCAAACAAAAGAGCAGCGGCGTAGCAAAGTCGGCAAAAAATTCGAAATTGTCTACTCGCACTAGTGATTTTTCTGACTTTTCTCGGTGGAAAACCTGGTCTTGTAGGGTGGAAACAATTCTAAACTTCGTCTTTTCCGCATATTTCGAGCCTACATAGTCATCAGACAGAGTGGTAGAATTGTTTTCACTCAAACAAAAGAGCAGCGGCGTAGCAAAGTCGGCAAAAAATTCGAAATCGTCTACTCGCACTTGTGATTTTTCTGACTTTTCTCGGTGGAAAACCTAGTCTTGTAAGGTGGAAACAATTCTAAACTTCGTCTTTTCCGAATATTTAGTGCCTAAATAGTCATCGGACAGAGTAGTAAAATTGTTTCCACTCAAACAAAAGAGCAGCGGCGTAGCAAAGTCGGCAAAAAATTCGAAATTGTCTACTCGCACTAGTGATTTTTCTGACTTTTCTCGGTGGAAAACCTGGTCTTGTAGGGTGGAAACAATTCTAAACTTCGTCTTTTCCGAATATTTAGTGCCTAAATAGTCGTCGGACAGAGTGGTAGAATTGTTTCCACTCAAACAGAAGAGCAGCGGCGTAGCAAAGTCGGCAAAAAATTCAAAACGGCTCACTTCCACTTGTGATGTTTCTGACTTTTCTCGGTGGAAAACCTGGTCTTGTAGGGTGGAAACAATTCTAAACTTCGCCTTTTCCGAATATTTAGTGCCTACATAGTCATCGGACAGAGTGGTAGAATTGTTTCCACTCAAACAAAAGAGCAGCGGCGTAGCAAAGTCGGCAAAAAATTCGAAATCGTCTACTCGCACTTTTTATTTTTCTGACTTTTCTCGGTGGAAAACCTAGTCTTGTAAGGTGGAAACAATTCTAAACTTCGTCTTTTCCGAATATTTAGTGCCTAAATAGTCATCGGACGGAGTAGTAGAATTGTTTCCACTCAAACAGAAGAGCAGCGGCGTAGCAAAGTCAGCAAAAAATTCAAAACGGCTCACTTGCACTTGTAATTTTTCTGACTTTTGTCGGTGGAAAACCTGGTCTTGTAAGGTGGAAACAATTCTAAACTTCGTCTTTTCCGGATATTTAGTGCCTAAATAGTCATCGGACAGAATAAGAGAATTGTTTCCACTCAAACAGAAGAGCAGCGGCGTAGCAAAGTCGGCAAAAAATTCAAAACGGCTCACTTGCACTTGTGATTTTTTTGACTTTTGTCGGTGGAAAACCTGGTCTTGTAAGGTGGAAACAATTCTGAACTTCGTCTTTTCCGAATATATAGTGCCTAGATAGTCGTCGAACAGAGCGGTAGAATTGTTTTCCACTCAAGCAAAAGAGCAGCGGCGTAGCAAAGTCGGAAAAAAATTCGAAACGGTTGACTTGCACTGATGATTTTTCTGACTTTTGTCGGTGGAAAACCTGGTCTTTTAAGGTAAAAACAATTCTAAACTTCGTCTTTTCCGAATATTTAGTGCCTAAATAGTCATCGGACAGAGTGGTAAAATTGTTTCCACTCAAACAGAAGAGCAGCGGCGTAGCAAAGTCAGCAAAAAATTCGAAATCGTCCACTTGCACTTGTGATGTTTCTGACTTTTCTCGGTGGAAAACCTGGTCTTGTAGGGTGGAAACAATTCTAAACTTCGTCTTTTCCGAATATTTAGTGCCTAAATAGTCATCGGACAGAATAAGAGAATTGTTTCCACTCAAACAGAAGAGCAGCGGCGTAGCAAAGTCGGCAAAAAATTTAAAACGGCTCACTTGCACTTGTAATTTTTCTGACTTTTGTCGGTGGAAAACCTGGTCTTGTAAGGTGGAAACAATTCTAAACTTCGTCTTTTCCGGATATTTAGTGCCTAAATAGTCATCGGACAGAATAAGAGAATTGTTTCCACTCAAACAGAAGAGCAGCGGCGTAGCAAAGTCGGCAAAAAATTCGAAATTGTCTACTCGCACTAGTGATTTTTCTGACTTTTCTCGGTGGAAAACCTGGTCGTGTAGGGTAGAAACAATTCTAAACTTCGTTTTTTCCGAATATTTCGAGCCTACATAGTCATCGGACAGAGTGGTAGAATTGTTTCCACTTAAACAAAAGAGCAGCGGCGTAGCAAAGTCGGCAAAAAATTCAAAACGGCTCACTTGCATTTGTGATTTTTCTGACTTTTGTCGGTGGAAAACCTGGTCTTCTTTGTGGATAGTAAACGAGTGTTAGAATATTTGATTCACAATTTTAATAGAACTTTTAATTTACAACAAGGCATGCCTGTGGATGCAAAACTCTTTAGAATTGAAAGTTAAAGTATTGCTGGGGTAAAAACAAAAAATTACAGCGACAAGACTTTGGTGGGTAAATGTCTCTAAAAACTTCTGTGTGAAAGAGACGGAGCGAGGTTCGTCAAGTGGTATCACGTCTTTATTAGCCCCTGCGTTAAACGCGTTAAACTCGTGATGATATTTTACAATCTTATTTTGTATTCTTAATATGCTACAATTTGATAAACACTGCTTAAAAGATCAACCCTAAAATAATATACAGATAAATTAAATTAGGTTTTAACTTCTATGAGGCAATCATACACCTATGAAAACAAAGCAGGGCCACACATCTGCTTTTAACCGAGGGGGTATCCACTCCTAAAACCGCGACCCGACTACTCTCTAATACCGTAATAGAAGCAGCACAAAAAAAAGAAATCAATTATTTGCCAAATTTTTACCCCTGCCTTTCTGTAAGTATTCGATGCACAAGAAGCACGTAAAATCTTGATCCGGGTCAGTGAATTTGGGGTAGCAGCATCTATTGTGCAGCCATCTTAGGCAACCTCTGCACTGCACCATTTCTACCACCTTTTCACTGTCCTTAATGCTGTACTCGTCCCGCCCACACTTAAGGCATAAGTGCCTCATATTTGGGCATTCTTCAAGAATTTTCATAGCCAAGAATTTTCTGAAGGCGATTGGCTTCTTGAAGAATGTCTTTGAAATGTCTGTGATGTGCAGGAGGGCATACAATATGACGAATGGACCGCAGTTTACTGTGTCCTCTTGCTTTGGCACATCCTTCGTTGGACGACACGTCCACAGGGATGTGTCTACAGACTCACTTGATAGAGAATTACGTTTCTTCAGTGCGCTAAGAAACTCTTTCATGTAGGCATCACTTTTCTGAAGCCCCATGGGGTCGTAGTACTGATAAGTTTTAAGCCTAAAATCAGCCACAATTAAACACCAATGATCAAGGCTTAAATTAATGGGCATTAATAATGTTCTTCCATTGACTGTTACGTTTACAATGGGGTGCCCTGCATCGTACTTTTGAAGAAGAAACTCTCTTGAATGAGTACACAACACATTCAGCCATGTTTGTCTGTTTCCAGGAAACAAGTGACATTGAATTGCAGCATCGATTATGGTGTTGGAGATCCACCCATCTGCATCCAGAAGAGATATGAAATCATCACTCGATACATCGACAAAGCCGTTGCCGAAGTGACACACGATGAAACTTCGTGATGACGACGGTGCATAATACTCAGGACGTGATATTAACCCATTGTCATACGTTTGACACTTCAAAACTTTCCTGTCTACATTCATGGAAAGTGATTTGTTTCTATTATTCTGAGCTTCCCTGATGAGGCGTTTCGCTAAGATTACTCGAAAATCATCTGGCGAAAATTTGCTGCACTTCCCTCGTCGTAAAATGGACTCGGCGAAATTGAGGATGAAAATTCCACAGTCCACATTATTTTTTTGCTGAGAAAAGTCTGGCCGAGGAAACTTAGTGCGAAACACAATTGGGGCCTTGCCAAGATTTTTCTGGAGATTATTTGCATATATCTCAAATGCTCTACAAAGCTGCTTCTCTTCTCGAAGGCTTGTGCCTGCCGGGTCGAGAAGGCTAAAAGATTTTCCATTTACATCAATTAATGCCAACTGCCAATGTTTCGGCAAGTGCACAGGCAGTAGTATTACTTTGTATTGTAACACTTTCTTATTGTTTACAGCCATGTTTGCTGTAAATTTTTGCTGCAGTATCTGCTCGCCGTCCGTGTGAGAGCCAACAAAAACAGTTTCTTTGCCAAACTTCGTGATGATGGCTTCGAGGCATGCATCGATCACTGAGGACGACAAAGGTGAGTGCCTCAAGAGAGCAGAAAAACAAGAGAAATAAAGCGGTTGATCGTTCACCCCGTACGTCATTAACACGCCCTCTACATTATTATGATGGTAATCCTCAATAAATGCCTGCTCGTCGAATTCAAGTTTGTCAATGAATATAAGGTTTTCTGAATCTATCAGAGGGCTATAGTACCTATAGTGTGACTTCAGCACTGCGTCATTGCCTGTATGCCCTGCAACTATTTTGACTATTTTGACGTCAGTCTCTTGTATAACTTCTTGTGGCTGTTCTTTTATTTTGGATGCATTGCCTGCAATGTGTTGAGCAGCAGCCTTCCCGAGCTTACCCAAGCGAGTCCGGTTTGCTGCCTTTGTGGCATTCCTTTGGCTCTCTGGTATACTTTTCCACATTTCATCGATCTCCATCGTTTCTTTCCGATGTCTAGACCGCGACTTATTGTTCTCCTTCTTAACATAAATTTCCTTTCCGTCACTTAGTAGCTTTGTCTTTTCCTTATCAAAATACGTGTGCTTTTTCTTTTTAAGACTTTTCTTCCAACCTTCGTCCTCACTTAGAGTGTCTGTAGAGGACAAGGCTTTGTTGGAATTATTTTTTGTTGGACACTGGAAAAGTTCTGCATTTATCAACGGTGACGTGTTTTGTTTCTTGTGTTTCAGATACTTCAGAAGCTTCTCTTGCTGAATCTTCTTCTTGTAAGCCCGACTACAGGTAATTATACCAGCACTGACTTTTTTTACAATATTTGCAGTGTGAATCCTTTCTTTACGGACGTATCGTCCAACCTTGTTGTGACGTATCTCATGATGTTTTTTCTTTTCATTAAAACCTTCTTCAATATCGGCATTCGTAGATTTCAACGATGTTACATCTCCTCTTTCTCCTGCCATCAAGCCAGTCCACAGTGGGATTGTAGGTGCGTAATGATCACGAAAAATTTGTAGAAATTTGGGGCAGTAGCCCTGATTTTCTTCTGACTCGTCATTTTCATCGAAATCATTCACTCTTTGTTGCACTGATTTTATTATTTGATCACAATGCTGCACAAATGGCGTATCCGACATTTTTTCCTGAAATTGGAAATTGTGCTCGTCGACGTGTTCGTCCAAAAGAGTCACGTTAGGTGAAAGAACGTCCTCACCGCGTGTTCCCATCATCAACTGTGTAGCTGCTGCTTGAACTGCGGGACATTTTTTCTTGGTCAGCAAAATAATGCAAAAAGCTGTAAATTTGTTGTCAAATTCACTAATGCAAGTGCATTCAATTAGTGCAGCCACGCCTTCAAGAACTATGTACTTTTTAGGTTTTACAATTGAATGTGATTTGCAGTTGCGAGAAGCCTTGCCCATTATGTGATTTCGGCACAAAAAGAAGTAAATCAGCTTATCCATATCCATATCAGTGGGGCTGCCGGTAACGTGACGGTAGGCAATGCGCAGATAATCAGTCAACGTGGTTTGGTTCAGCTCCGTCATACCGGCATTAATAATTGCTGGACTGTAGTCTGTGGTAAGACTCCCAAAGCATGGCCACCTCTTGTTCAGATCACGAGTGGCAACCCGTCGGAATTCCGCGAAGAGGCTGCCGATTGTGAATTGGTCGTGGCGACTGCTAATCATTTCAAATAATGGAGCAATTGTACCGCTACAATTTACGGCGCCCATGTAATTCAGTATCCTTTTATCTTCATGCACAGGTTTTCTAACCAAACGACCACTGGCGTCCACCTTAACAGGAATAACTCGCCAAGAAGAAAAATGTCCCAGTACGACCTTCACCTGTTTAAGGCTGAATAAAATTACTCTCAAAGGCTCTCCGACGTGCCGAATAAATACATTATCCGGGTTTTTTCCCTCCAGTTCAGCCCGTCGTTCCTTCAACAGATCTATTACGTCGTCCGTGTCTTTATCTTCTAATGAAAGAACTTTGCTTCGGACATTATTAAGAACTGCATTGTTTTTAACGCCTTTGAGATTCCCCTCCTCAATATCTGAAGTAGTAAGCTTTTCAATTTCCTGAAGCTGATAATCACCCGGTTTTTGACGAACCAACGCGAGAACAGCATCATTTCGCTTTTTCCCTCGTAAAGACGACGTATATTTCTCATCAGCGGGATGTGCCTTGGTGCCGGCAGAGTAGACCTTTATTGACGGGACGGTTTCACCAGGCTTTAGTACAACGACAAACTTGAACCACTTACAGTTTCCCCCACGGCAGTAGGCATACGAGTCCAATGCGAGTCCTTGTTCACTCCGATTACTGAATTTAGCCGCATATTTAAAGTTTAAAGTGTGCTTTTCTGGGTCAACTTCGTGGAATTTATCGCGCAACAGCTCTCGCCATTCGGAAGTAACAAATTTGCCTTCCTTTGTAAAGCAGTCATCCCATTCTCTCTGTTCCACTCGTACGGTATACTTTTCCTCTGTGGAATAGGACCGTGTGGCCAAGCGAAGTGTCTTAGCCGGCTGTGGGGAATGTGGGCTGCTAGATTCTTCCGAGGTCTTCTCTGGGTCTGACTGCCTTGAGAGGGACAAGGACAATTTCAAATCGGACGCTGCAGATTTCGTGATGACAGGGGAGTCCGCCGCGCTCTTCTGCCGATGACGCCGACTACGCCGCTTTGTTGATAGAAAAATAGACGACTTTGAAGTAGATGATTCAGCCGCGCTTATCTCATTCCTTTTTGTTGAGGAAGACATAGAAATATCGGACGCCGAAGTTTCCTTGATCACAGGGGAGTCCGCCGCGTTCTTCTGCCGATGACGTCGACTGCGCCGCTTTGTTAGTGGAGAAATAGGTGACTTTGAAGTAGATGATTCACCCGCGCTTTTCTCATTCCGCTTTGTTGAGGAAGACATGGAAATATCAGACGCCGCAGTTTCCTTGATCACAGGGGAAGCAGATGTGTTCACCTTCCGGCGACGCCGACTACGCCGGTTTGTTGACTTTAAAATGGGCAAACACAAATCGGATGCTGAAGAGGATGCCTTGATTTCGGTGGCCACAGTCCTTGTGGCAGATGACGGCAAAACTTCCAATGTATTTCTGCGGCGTGAAGTTCCTCCTGGCTCCGTTGACGAAGAGTTGCTGGCCGAACCGGAAGCTGAAGGCGTACTGAAAGACGGCTTTAACTCCTGTGAGGTATCTCCGTTACCCCGGCTTGCTGACGAAGGAACACTCGGTGAACTACCACTGAGTGAAATACTACGGACATCACAGTTGTGAGGAAGACCCTGCTGCCAGGCCGAGGAAGAAACACCAGGCGAACTAAGATTGGCTGCTGGAGACGGTTGGTGAAGAGGGGAAATTGCCGCTTCAGCAGTTGATGGGGCCGCTCCGGTGAACAGTGATTCTGGACAGCGTTGGCCGCGTTCTGGTGTTGAGGTCACGTGTTCTGAAAAGGGAAATAACAGTTGACAGTGAATGCAAGTCCGACTAGACCGGGATGTTTTGACATCACTTTTGAAAGTTGATTGATATTGCGCACGCGGTGCTCTGGTTCATGCCATTCACAAAAATATTTTTTTCAGATTGTTTCGATCATGGGGAAAGGTCGCGCAGGGCACCCGGTTGGGGCCTAAATGCCCCTTGCGGCAGTAAAAATCAATGTTGCAGATTTTTTTTCAAAATATTTTCTAAGGTCAATTTGTCGAAAGTAGGGATGTAAATTTTACGGTTTTCGAGATATCGGTGATTTTCAGTCCAAAATTCGCGTCACTCTAATTTGGATTCATTTTTGCAATTAAAACGCCGATATCTCAAAAACCGTGAAAGTAAAAGCGTTTGCCTTAAAATTTAAGCCCTTTAGAGCCCTACTTTCGCCAAATTGACCTTACGGAATATTTTGAAAAACAATCTGCAACATTGATTTTTACTGCTGCAAGGCTACAACCGGGTGCCCTGCTCGACCTTTTCCTATGATCGGAGAAATCTGAAAAAAAATATTTTTGTGAATGGTATGAACCAGAGCACCTCGTGCGCAATACGGGTCATCAACTTTCAAAAGTGATATCAAAACCTCCCGCTCTAATGTCCGACACTCAAAAACAGTGCTTACTAAAGATGGTCCCATGAGAACCAATATATCGATTAGTGTATTGATTCGTATTGATATGTTTTACCAGACTCCCGAGTAAATTTTGAAAAACAGCATCTAGAAAATGACGCCCGAGCATTCCCGACACACTATATCGACCTACAATTTTACCGCCCGTTTCGTAGAAAAATTCAGAAGAACGAAAAGGCAAAAAAAAACAAAATAAAAAATTTGAAAACATGTCAACTTTTAAGTGTAACTTTTCATTTTCTGAGAATCTGCACTTTTAATCAGCGTTCCTACAGCCCTTCGCCGCCACTTGGCGTATAATGCACGATTTTAAATTTTGAGGGGACCCCATCGGCGTGGCATGAAGAAGAGCTGGACCGGATGGAAGTGGAAAAAAGGAGAGGCGGAACAGGGCTTTGCGACTATTTGATTTAGGGATGATGCCGCAGCTAATTTCTATTCCCCAAGTCGAAAGACTTGCCTTCTTGGATGAATGAGTGGATGGAGGACGGGCCGTTTGGAGAGTCTGGTGGAAGGACCCAGAAGTTGGTGCCATCTCGATCTCTTGGCCGACTGAGTGGTGATGCTGGTGTACCTGCAAAAACAGATAAATGTTAGTTTAAAATAATAATATTAATACTAATAAATCAATAAACCCCCAGTACAGTGGCTGCATTCAAAAGTTGGCAGAGTCCATTACTTTCCGCATTTGCAGAAGGCTCAAAGAAAGTGGCTATGTGGCACACATAAAGAAAAATGATTCAAGAATCACAGGATACAAAATTTTATGTTTCGAGGCGTTCGCATTTGTTAAAGCTTGTGAAAAGATACTTCGCACTTCAAATTTTTCGCAAAGAACAATGGATTTTGCATTGTTTCTTGAACTGGTGGCTTGAAAGTGTATATACTGTTATAATAATAATAATAATTATTATTATTATTATTATTATTATTGTACACCCGTAAGTACTCACAGTATGCTGTATTACAGATAATAATAATAATAATAATAATAATAATAATAATTATTATTATTATTATTATTATTATTATTATTATTATTATTATTATTGTACACCCGTAAGTACTCACAGTATGCTGTATTACAGATGAATCTATTCGTAATACAAATAGTGAAATATTGCTTGTCCCGTAGTAAAATTGAGCATCTTCTGAGACCTTTACGAGAAACCATCCAACTTGTTGGTGTCCTCGATAAAGTACGCAACTACAGTGACTCCTCGAGAAACTATGTAGTTGTCTAGTTTTTCTGAGGCACAAGTTACACACTTTCTCAGTCCAGCATTTAAGTTCCGCGTTTTCTCAAACAGGTCTGAAAAGATACTCGATTTTACTGAGGGACGAGGGATCTCTCTCCCCAGCAACCAAACATGCAAGCTGTGAGAAGGAGCGAAGGAGGCATGCGGTGTTATTGAGTAGTCGTATCTGAGCTCTAGCAATGTGCGCTGTCGTTCCTGGTCCTGATGTTATGCTCCCGTCCTCGACGGATGCTGTGGAAAGGACCGACGGCACCGCTCCGCTCAGTCCTTCTCCCTTCCATGTCCATGGATGGCTGTCCGCTCCGTCCCGAAGACATCTTCTTGCAGTGGGTGAACTTAATGTCGTATTGGTGGTCTCATCCCAAAGAGGGAATGAAAAGCAAAGCCATGCAAGCGAGAAAAAGCAAGAAATAAAAAAAAAAACACACAGAGCGTAGGGATAATCTAGCGCACACGTTAGGCGTTTAGCAAAAAGTAAAGCGAGGCACAGGCATTCTTTTCGGAATATTAGAGAAGTTTCAACACTGAGGTTAACGTACGTGGTAAATTTGGTCCGCTGATGTGAGGGGTCTGACATCCTCTCCTCAAGAAATCGCATCCAGAAAATGTCCTCAAGATCTCCTGCGACACTACCTCGTAGAAGAACAGATAAACATCTTCTTTGAAGTTATATGGGATAGCACATACGGAAACCTGAAATGAAAAGTGAAAACAAAGCAAATCAATTACATGTGTAGCTCTAAAACTCTTAACATGTACGCTCTTAAATTAAGCATGTACAGGTTGAAAGCAACTTTTACCCGCAATTATTTCCAGCATAAACAATATTGCCAGAAAAGTAGGCAAAAGTAGTCCAAACACCGCCAAACACACAAATGTAAAGATTGTGCCTAGCTCCGCCTGCCTACCAGGCAAATTGCTAACAGCCGTGACCACATCGACACCTCCATGGAACACGGTTCTATCTGCGCTCGACTTTGCTCAATCCGTCTATCTACACGGGCCTCCACACAATCGTTCTATCTGCAGACGCGCTCGCACAAACCGTCTAACCAACATTTTCGGCCAAATCAAGCTATTTGAATCAGTGGATTGCTCATAAAGTCATCTTTCCAGTGATCAAATTGACTTGATTTGGCCAAAAATGTTGGTTAGACGGTTTGTGCAAGCGCGTCTGCAGATAGAACGGTTGTGTGGAGGCGTGTGTAGATAGACGGATTGAGCGAAGTCGAGCGCAGATAGAATCCTGTTCCATGGAGGTGTCGACATGTTGCCTAGTAGGCAGGCACAGGCAGGCACAATCTTTACACCTGTGTGCTTGGGCTACTTTTTGCCTTCTTTTCTGGCAACACTGAGCATAACCTTGCCTACCTTGTCATCATTATAGTGGATGGCAAGACCGTTCTCACTTATAGCGAGAGCGGTGAAATGCCCTTTCCTTGCTTGTGGCCCATGGTGAACGATCATGCTCTTGAGGGCATATCGGACATCTTGAGTGCCATACTCCGTCACTACTGGCAAATTAAGAAACCTTGGGTAGCGCACCGGAGTCCGCACTTTCCCTCCCCCTTGCAGGAACTCAGCCGGAAACCTGTACGAAAACAATGCATTGACCGTAAGATTCCCGTAGTTCTTGCACTCACAAAAATGACAATGAGAATGAAATGGTTATTAGATTGGGTCGGGTGGCCACGACATGGCTGGACGTGGCCTCCAGAAATGAAAAAAAGAGATTCCTTGGTTCTAATCAAAAAGGTCGGCCCGATTCAAACTCAGGACTCAAATATTCATTTTAAGGCCAAGGTTTCAAAACAGCCTCTTACGGCCCACAATTAGGCGATGACCATGATTTTTTCATTCTCAGTGAAACGCTTTGATTCAAGCATATTTGTCTTTTTGGGCGACTTTCCGTGCACAGGCCGATTTAAGAGGAAAGAGGACCCCGGGCCTGGGCGGCCTCTGCGGGCGAGTTTTGGGCCGTCTTCTAACGATCGCTACACCCAAACCGTTTGTGCTATCGACTTCAAATTTGGTGACGGAGCAGATAAGGATTCAATTTTAATATCGGTTTGTTCAAAACAAATTATGAACCGCTCTACCACGCCTTAAAACGACCGCGACTTTGCGCCACAACAGCTTTTTCCCCGGCAACGAAAAAACAATCCTCCATATGGTTTTCTAGATGATTCTTTTCTCTATCCAGTGATATTCGTCTGCGGTCAGTGCGATGAACGGTTTGGCCGCAATTTGGGAAACGCCAAACCTCTGCACGGCCCGATTTCAGCTGTACACCGCCCCCGCTGTTCCTCTCCCGCCCCCTCTGGCCCTCCGCATGTGCACCGGAGGATAATGGGGGAGGACTGTGGCCCGGGCGGTGTGAGTCGTCCCCCCGCTGGGACGGTGCCCGGCCGTCCCATTGTATTGGCTGGCAACAAAGTAGTGCGATCTTGAACCTTTTGAACAGTTGAACAGATACGTCTCTTCATTGGCCCATATTGTCGTGCAAAACAAGACGAACAGAATGGCGTGTGGCAGTTATTTGAACCCCGCTCCGTTCATAAATTAAGTAGAATATTAGCACCGTTAAAAAAATTACAATTTCTGGACGCTTTGAGGTATGACCACCTGCTAAATACCATTCCGTTTGTTTCGAGGAGCTCGGAAAAATGAACCAGGGATCAGATGTGTCAAACGCCCGTGCGAACAAATTTCTAATTTGAGAAGGCCCTTCCATTTTTTGTGCGATTCGACCGGCCGACCCTTCCCAGCGGGGGGGCCGCACGGTGCTCCGCCCGGACTCGGCGGTGTGGGGGAGGAGCCGGCCGGAGGCGGCTATAGGTATACTTCATTCCAAACCTGCCCCGGGCACGCTGCTAAAAGCGTTCAAATCGGGCCGTGCAGAGGTTTGGTGTTTCTCAAATTGCAGCCAAACCGTTCATCGCACTGACCGCAGACGAATATCACTGGATAGAGAAAAGAATCATCTAGAAAACAATACGGGGGATAATTTTTTCGTTGCCGGGGGAAAAGCTGTTGTGGCGCAAAGTCGCGGTCGTTTTAAGGCGTGGTAGAGCGGTTCAAAAAAATATTTGAACTCACCGATACTAAGATTGAACCCTTATCTGGTCATGTTCCAAATTTGAAATCCATATCTTGAATGGTTTAGCTGTGGTGATCGTTAGAAGACGACTAAAAATCGGCCCGCAGAGGCCGCCCAGACCCGGGGTCCTCTTTCCTCTTAAGAGAATAGGCAACAATGACGAAAATAACTGAATCATAACATTTGTTTTTGAGAGTGCGTGGAAGTCCACCCTTCCCAAATGCAACCACGGAAAAATATGTGCTTTCCTATCCTGTGTGCACAACGATTTTGGAGCACTGAGCTAATGTATGGCATGCCTGACGACATACGTTTGCAGGCAGAATTCAAATATTAATGTGCTTCACCTTTTCAGCTGAATGACAAGGACTTCTGGGGGTACACATACTGCTCGAGACTTCTTTGCGACTCCGTTCCTTAAACAAACTCCGCATTTGAAGTCCACAGATGTGCACTCTCGGGAGTCCTGCTCCACCATTTCCTGGAGGTTTCTGACTGTAGGACGGACCACATCGAGACAAGTCCCTTCCCAGGGCTGGTAGGTGACAGAATCATGACCACATTCAGGAGTCACTGCAAAGCAAGCAAATAAACTCAGTCAGCGACGGCATATCAACTATACCAGGTGTATCATTGGCCCCGGGCAATTTCGGTTTAAGGCAGTCCCGCAAAGCACCATCTCCTTCTCTTTCTGTCGCACGCGTCTGGCCGAGCCAGAAAGAGACGGAGATAGTGTGTTGCGGGACTGTCCGGGCCAATGATACACCTGGTATACTACGAGATATAATGCAGTTCCATGTGTGCCCAAGAAATGTGCACGGCACTGTCGTCCATCGTAAGAGCGACGGGCACAGGTTTGGGCACAGAATTGGTCGTTTTTACGTAACCCGATTTGAGCGGCTTTGGTTTACAGTGAACGTGCATCAAACAGATGTTCAAAGCAAGTATTGTAGAGAGATTTAGTCTCAGAATATTATAAACTGTCCCAAAATCTCTGTCAGTTTAAGCAGTATTGTGATATGTTTGTCCAAAATTTTTACCCCATTTGAAGGTTCACGAACGCTTGGAAGTTTCAAACTTTCGTCCGATCTTCTAAGGGTTGTCCATAAAGGATGTCTGGGTATTTTCAGACAATTCTAACCCCTTCCCCTCACGTCCAACCATGTCCGGTCTTAGAGAACCTCCACTAGGGTTTTTCAAAAAAATTAAATTCCACTGACTCGACCGAATTTGGACACCTGCTGGTCTGCAATGACCGTATGCCAAATTTGAGTGCGATCGGACAAAGTTTGCTCGGTGCTCAAGACGATTGAAGAATTTGATTCCCTGACTGGTGTGCCCATCGGGGCTGTCTTAGCGGGATTCTCATGCCTTTGGATGTGATTGCAGCAGAGTAAATCTGAACACGAGCGTCCTTCAGGTTGTTCTGCACCTACTGAGGTGGAAATATCAGTGACCCCGCCACCCACCTCCGCTTCACTGCCAAAGACGTTAGTATTTGGAAATTCTCGCGTTTTTTGGATACTTTGAATTTCGGTCACTCACTGTAACTGTGTTGATAGTGGAGGCTATTCGACGAGGACTTGGCCGAGCCACTCCATGCACTAAACACACTCGCCGTTGATAGTGAAAATCGGAAAAATGATCTCGAGACTGGTTGTGCGCCTGGGGGTAGGCAAGATCTAGACACACACGTCAGACTGCTGTCTACCCTCAGGGCGCTAGACGGCGTTTTTTTTTCCTTTTCTAGATAAAACTAAGTGCGCTTCATGCAGAAAGGGCTGCAACGGCATCCTAATACGATCTCCGGCAATATCTACACAGCAAGACATTTAAAGCAATGTTCCAAATGCTGGAAAATTTTAAATTAGAAATTTCGAACATTTTTGAGCTGTAAACGGTGGGTGAGTCGACGGGTTGCCTTCTTTTCCATCTTGAAGGGAACAGGATACCCTTCAGAACTCACACACCAGGTATCATTGATCTGCGACCAGGTGCGGTCACATAGAAGAACCGTTAAGTGGCGTCTAGATGCTCACATAATACATGGCACAAAAATTTCGAGCAACTTGAGCACCGGCTGAACGTCGTCCGATCGTACTCAAATTTTGCACACGTTCATTCTAGACCAAGACGCGCCTAAATGCGGTCGAGTCAGTATCCATTTTAATTTTGTAAAACACCCTAACCCCCACCCCATGGACGTCTGGTTTTCAAAAAGTGCCACTTACGTAGATATTTAGTATCTGGCTTATATCTGCGGTTAATTTCCCGAAAGAGAGCGTTTTCAGAGTGTCTGTAGCATCTGTGAGCATTCGGGAGACGCACAAGGTACGTTGCTTAGCGATTTCAGAGGAATAGCAATATTTTGGTGCTATTTTGACCTGGACGTGGACGTCCATTTCTGTACGTCCCCCCTCCCTCCTCTCGTCCACCCATGTGCGGTATGTAGGACCCTCTTCCCACCAAACACCCAGACATCATTTATGGACGACCCCTAATGCATGCATTGAGATTAATGAATGGTGGCTCTTGTAGCTCGTAGTATACCTTATGTATTGTAAAATACTCACTTGTCGTTTTGACAACGCCCTGCTCGCCAAGAACTCGTCGGTTCCTTAAACAAAATACGTTTTTATTAGTTGCACATTTTCAAATGCCTGATTGTTACTTTTTTACCTCCATTAATTTGAATTCTTACCAGTTTTCCTGATTTCCTTCCCTTTCTATCAAATCGCACAGGACAAATAGGAGCTCTTGCGGGTCCTCTTCGGTTAGTCCACTGAACGTGGGTCTTACATCTGTAATCAAGGAAGTAAGGGTTAGAAAGGAGTCTATACAACGGCGAAATTTTCTCGAAACGACTCAGAACGAAGAAATATTCATGAGTACTGACGATCTTAAATCCCTACACTTACAATGTATTTCAATTTGCACTTTTTGTATTTAACATTTTTCAATATTTTTTAAAAAGGTCATTAGTGTTAATGAATAGTTTCTATGCAAAAATTATGTTGCGATTTCACGACGGAACCTCGAAACGAAGCAGTTGTGAAATCACAAAAACTTTCGTGATACGGTGCAGAGATAGCCCCAAATGCAGGATTCTACCAAAGTGTCAACTACCGCCGAAATTTTTTGGAAAGCAATTTGACGACTTTTGATCCTAACAAGTTTTCGTAAATCAGTTCAGGGCAGGGCACTACACAAATTCAGGACGTTGTTACAAGTCCTTTGGGATTTCACGAAGGCCTGCGGCAACAAATTCACCACAGTCCTTTCGTGAAATCCGAGCTTTGTTTTTAACAGTGTAGTGGCGAATTAAGATTGCCAGCACAAGGATTCCCAAAATTAGGTCGCTTAAACTTTTGTAACAAGAAACACGAAAGTTATATTGGTACCTCCACAAATGCACCAACGAATAGTCATAAAATCTGTGTTACCAAAGAAACTGAAAAAAAAATTAACAATTACTGCAAAATTTAGCAAGTATTGGAAATTGAAATTCAGTTTTTAGGCAGACACAAACTCGTTAAATGTATTTATTCCCTGCCCTTCATGATCACGACTTCCATTATTAGTGTGTGCAGCAAGATACTCACCCGTAAGACGTTCTATGAGGTCAATGGGCACAAATGGCTCCTTACGCCTTTTCACCTCGACATAGAACTGCTGGAGAGCTCCGGACAATCCGGTGCTAATGCTCCCCATGCGCCAACAGTGAAATGCGCGTAGCTCAAGAATAGCCTGCAAAAGGACTGAACGTCATTTGCTCTTCAAACGCAAGAGTTCCGAAACATGCTTTTTCTAAAGTGCACAGCACACTTCAGGAAAAGCATGGTTCGTTACCACCCCACTCATCTAACACGGTCGTAATAAGAGATCAGCGCTTACCTGTAAAGAAGCATTGATGTAACAGGAGGTTCCAATATTCAGTAGACCCACTCGTTCAGCAAATGACTCAGCACCTGAAAAAAAAACACTTAATAATTGCTTTCAAACATTAAAATTTCCTTTTCTTTTTCAGAATAATCCCGAAACAGCCAGTAGCCTCCCAATTCAATGGACGATGAAACGATTCAGACGCGGATCCGGGAAGAGCCACCATGGCAACTGGAAAGCGCTCGGGTAGGACCGGCTCGCGATGTGCGTAACACCTTCATACATTATTCTAGGGTTTCTAATCCCGAAAATATGGCAAAAACCGGTAAATTTCCAAAACTGCTAAATGTTTGGGAAAGACTGAAAAATAAAATCAAGGGAATAATCGGTTTTAGTCTCGTTACTCTTCAATTGCTTTTGCACATAAGTCACACAATAACTTCCATGATCGGTATTTCGAATAATAGCCGAGAACAAAGTGACTGTCGAGCGGAAATAGATCGTATAAAAAATCGTATGGCAGAGAGTATCTCTACCGCGGGTCAGCCACAAGCCGCCTCAAATATTTGAAAGCTTAGCTCGTGCTGCTGTGTTTACGACCATTTCATAGCCCAAATTGGAGCAGAGCTTTATCGCGCGGGCTGAAGATGTAATTTCTCAGACCGCGCTGAGTAGCTCTTACGTAGAGCGCAATAAGCTTCCAAATATTTGAGGCGGCTCGTTGGTGACCCGAGGTGGAGATACTCTTCGCCGTGCGATTTCTCTTAGTACCTGTTTCCACTCTGGAAATATTCTTGTTCTTCTCCTCCCGCTCTCGCGCCTCGTGTAAGATGCATATCCGGGGTTTAATTGTAATTGAATAAGAAAGATTTTGGTCACTTAAAGGGAGTTTGAAATGGCCATCACATGAATTAATACCTACTGTAGCTTTGCTCACAGAACGGTTTCTCCCGGTTGTTGTATACACGAGACGAAAAGTGAGCAAAGCTACGGTCAATTGATTTATTTTTAACCCCCTGACATTCCGCGGGAAGTGCTGTTTTTATCAGCGTTTTAGTGGCAGCGCCAGCCGATTTCTCGCGTCGAAAAAGATTTACAAGCGCCATCATGTCAGGCGATCCAGCCGCTGGACAAAAATTCGGTATAAATGTTAACTTTTGGACGACGTGCAGCTTGAGGAAAAAACGTGAAAATAAATGTATGTTAATTATAAATAAATTACAAATTGTAGTACCCTTGTAGTACCCTTCCAAAAAATTAATTAAAAAATGTCAGTTTAAATTGGTTCCATATAATTTTTTTCCTATAACCGCTTAGAAGACTAACTGTAAACTTTCATAAAATCCATAAAACACCTTTATTTTATCATGATTTTTCATTTCCGTGGCTTGTGGTAGCAAAAACATTAAGAATTTTTTAGGTAAATTTCAGTACTTTTTGGCGAATTTTCAGAAACTATTAAGGTTTCTGTAAAATTGGCCCCTTTCCTTAGAAGGACAGAAGATAATGAAGAAAACATGAGGGAAAATAGGGACAGCTGTAGGGGGCGGGGGCAGTGAGTCCTGGCGCGGCGTCACATTCAAACATCAGCGTTTAAATTAGTGATGAACATCTAAGTAGTGAATAACTATTTTTTAGTTAGTGATTTGCCAGCTGATTAATTAATAATTACTGACAAATGTGAGCCACATGTCACCAAAATGTCACTTTCACATTTCTAAGATCTCATACAGGTTAGTGACATTTCAGTGTCACTGACACATTTAATATGTCATCTACACATCACTGAGATAAAACTGACTCGTCACCCACTCCTGTGCTGGAGATACAGAGGCATAGGGGTTCGACCGAAGATCATCATCTGCATTTTTTGAGGGACTAATCGCACACGGCGCATAGAGATGACGTAAACGTTCAATGTAATGTACGTTGTGGGGGAAGAACGCATTGAGGGGTCAACTTGCTTTTTAGTCGTATATTCAAGGATTGCCAACCTTCTCAGAACATTTTCGACTAATTTTCTAAATAACTTTGAACGTTTTGAACTTAGAGTAGTAGGTGTTTCAAATTATAAACGACCTTTTCCCGGAATACTGTTTTCCACGAAAACAGGTGCAATCGTGGCGTGGCGAACGCAGGAAAAAGCCTTAGACATGCTAGTTGCGTATCCCAAACCTCAGATATTCGACTTTTGATCACAGCTAACATCGCGTTTTCTTAAAAAAGAAAAAAAAATCGATTAGAAAGGCCAACTTTGAGGTCGAATAAAAAAAAAAGGTTTGGATAGTAAAAACAGTTATTTCTGAGGATGGGACACTCAAACCAGCAGTGGTCACGATACCATTTCGATTAATTTTCAGCGAGGGTAACTTACCTGTAGGTGATGAAACATTGTTACAGGGAGGTGAAGCATCAGCATTTTCCCTCGGGACAGCTACAGAACAATAAAGGCAAGCACAGTATTATCTTGCGTGCACCAACGATCACTGCGTTCAGTGACATCATTAGTGATGCTCACAATATCAAATGAATGATCAGTTGATAATAATGATAATCACTGTTTCATTTACAGTGAATAGAGCAAGGGTTGAGAGGATTTGATGTGTTGCAATTGGGTTTCAGTTTGAATGCACGAGAACGTGTTGCATCTGAAACGCAATTATACATGCGATTCTCGCAAAATTAGCACAGTACGAGTTCTAATTGAATTGACTTACCAGTATCGAAAGTGATGTCAGCTAGCCAATGCTTCACCCGCCCAATGTACTTCTTCACCTCTGATTCCGTGCCAGATTGTACAAGTTCCTTTACTAGATCTCGACATGCTAGAAACAAGAAATGCCATTTAATTTAATGCAAACGACAAGAATTACCGCACAAAGTTGTGAGTCCGAGAACTTTGACGCACTTGCATTCAATCCATTTGAAGAGATGTGAAATTTGAAAGATTCTTTAGATTGAAATTTCTTCTTGATAAGAGTTATAACACTAGATTTATCAACCCGGTCATCAGAAAATGGTCTGCCAGCTCCCGTAGAACCTGCGACAGAAAATCGTACGTAGAAATAGCAGCTTAGTAGAAGACTCTGTACTGCACAAATAGTTCTTCAAACACAGCAATACCAGCCGCCCCGACGCTTGCTATAACAAGCTAGGAGGAGTATGCCAGACCACGTTAGGGCGTGACAGGCTTTGCTCATCACAAAGCACTGTTCCTCCCCTTCGCGCCTCGCGCACCCCTACCTTGCCTACATGCGGCACTCAATTGGCTCTGTAAGGCCCTGCGGGGCAAAAAGACACCGACGCAGTCTTGGTTATGGACTGAATCCACTCTTAAGAGACGCATCTTTTGTGGTGGTAGTGGGGGGGGGGGGGGGGGGGCTCCGCCCAAATCCCCATCGCTACGGAATTCCTAAATTCCACGGGAGAACCAAAGAGCCTTCTCCCCTCGTGTAAATGAGATCCACTGCTGTAAATCTGATCAGGATTTACTAACCGTATTCCGGAAATCCTGATCGTTTATTACAAAAACGATCACGAATGTCCTAATATCACATTAATAAACGATGGGGAAATCCTGATCATATCCAATAACGATCAGTATTTTCCTGATTGTATCCGGAAACGATCAGAAATTTCCTAATCGTATCCAAAAACGATCAGGATCTGCTGATTGCTCACAAACACGACCAAGAATGATACTATCTGTAACTGTAAAATACGATCACACAAAAAAAAAACAATCAGGTTTTCAGGTTCTCGAAGAGTAGCAGAAATTTTTTACTTAAAACTTGGTATTTGGCATCAATTTAAGAGTTTATGAGGGCCATTTTAATTTCACTAAAATCGGAGACTAGAAAGTTTTCTTTGAGCCCGTCAAAGGCTGATACTCCTTTAGCCTGCACAGAAGAAGAGGCTATCCTGCTGCCAGACGAGAGGGCAGCTCACGACAAATGACGTCACACGATGTAGGGGTGAGGGGGTGTACCGAAGCGTGACTAAGTGTGAAAGAGGGGGGGGGGGTGTCAGGGCAGTGTGACGGCACGTTTCACTACTGGGTATTTGAACATGTCGCGCGCGACAATTCGACCAAAGGGCATGCATGCCGTGACCTCTTACATTACGTTTGCGTTCCCTATACAAAATATCTTAAAAATATTTTGTTACTGCTGTAGGTAATCGTGACGTCACGGGAGGGGGAGGGGCCTAATTCGTGACAAGCCGTGACTATGGGGACCCGGGGGGGGGGAGCATAAAGCGTGACGTCATTTGTGAACAGCCCCTATCGACTTCTCTGTGTGGCACCTTTTACATAGAGGTTACAAAACCGGCAGCGCACGTTCCTTCCTTACATCTATCGGGAACGACGAAAGAACAGCAAACGATCGTTAAAACATATCCTGATTTAAATATTTTTTTTCTCGGATTTTTGGCATGTTGCAGGAGTTGATCAGAGTTGCGGTGGACATTTTCGGCACCCCAGAGGCCATCGCTGCCGCTGCCTATCAATTTTGAAACCGGTCACCCCTTTAATTCATAAAACAAACCACCCCCTCCAAAATTAAAGGATGGTCAGTGAGGCTTGAAATTTGACACTTGGCATTCTGACCCATAATGCCACACTGACTGTAATATTGACGCCTTTACCCTACAGATAGGTTTTAATGATCCTGACATGGCGATTGTCGGTAATGTCCCATATAAGGGTGTGGTTCAACCCCATTAGAATGAATTGACCAAGTCTGCTTTGGGACCTTCGAGAGGGACCCTAGATACACTGCCGGTCAAAATTAGCGCCCCACTTTTTCCGATGCTTGCCATTTCCACGTTTTTCAAGCTAGGAAGTTGCCGTTTTGCAAGCAGTTGCCCCTATGGTTGTACTTGAAGGTCCCAAAGTGCCAGATCCGGGAGCCACCCCTTTCGGAGGGGGTTGGCTGTGCGACTGCGGCGGGGTGGAAATTTCGACCGAAAAAGGTCCCAAAAACACCTTTAAATTTGCTGGAATTTCAAAATTTTTGGTGAGCAGTGCTAAATGACGGCCCTTGACAAGCTGACGTCAAAATTTTCACGATCGGTCATACCCACCCCCAGCCCCACCTACCCCCAACCAACCCCACCCCCTAAAGGGGGTTGGTGTGGCGGGTGAAAAAAAATGGTCGCATTGCAAGCCCCTAGTCCCGGGCCATCTGCACACCAAATTTCATGCCGCTAGCACCAACCCCTGCCGAGCAACCCCTATAAAACCAAACTCAATTTTTGAAAATTTGCTTTTTGGGGCACTTATCGGTATGCGAGGGGTCCAAAAATTTCGTCAGAGATGGACTAGTGGTGGAACATCAATCTCCCGTCAAGAAATCCGGCGCTTAAAATTCGCAGCCCTTAGCATGGGGGTTGTCACCCCCAGCCACCCCTTGCTACCCCCGGTAGGGGTGGAACTGATTTGGGGCTACGAATCGTTGAGGGCACTTCTGATGCACCCCCCCTCAAATTTGCAGCACGATTCGACCACCCGTTCGTGCTCCAGACCCGCAAAACCATCAAAAATGTCAAAACCCACCCCTTACTTCAACCCCCCATATCGCCAATTCCGGGTGGGGGTGGAAACCCGGCTAGCATGACGGCGGGTGGTCCCAACCCTTACCTCGATAGTCCTAAGCGGAAAAGTCGCTGTGGCAAACGGTTTACCCGTGGGGAGTGTTAAAGTGAGAGCATTGCATTCTTCGCCCGGCCTGCGCTGCTACCGAGCGCCTGGTAGGCAGGCAAATGACGTGACTGACGCGCCGGCAGGGCGCACGCATCTTCCGGCGTACTCTCTCTGGATGCCGTCTGCCGGCCGGGGGAGCTGCGTGGGCTGCCTGCTTACAAGGCGCTCTGTAGCAGCGCAGGCCGGGCGAAGAATGCAATGCTCTCACTTTAACACTCCCCACGGGTAAACCGTTTGCCGCAGCGACTTTTCCGCTTAGGACTATCGAGGTAAGGGTCGGGACCACCCGCCGTCATGCTAGCCGGGTTTCCACCCCCACCCGGAATTGGCGATATGGGGGGTTGAAGTAAGGGGTGGGTTTTGACATTTTTGATGGTTTTGCGGGTCTGGAGCACGAACGGGTGGTCATCGTGCTGCAAATTTGAGGGGGGGGGGCATCAGAAGTGCCCTCAACGATTCGTAGCCCCAAATCAGTTCCACCCCTACCGGGGGTAGCAAGGGGTGGCTGGGGGTGACAACCCCCATGCTAAGGGCTGCGAATTTTAAGCGCCGGATTTCTTGACGGGAGATTGATGTTCCACCACTAGTCCATCTCTGACGAAATTTTTGGACCCCTCGCATACCGATAAGTGCCCCAAAAAGCAAATTTTCAAAAATTGAGTTTGGTTTTATAGGGGTTGCTCGGCAGGGGTTGGTGCTAGCGGCATGAAATTTGGTGTGCAGATGGCCCGGGACTAGGGGCTTGCAATGCGACCATTTTTTTTCACCCGCCACACCAACTCCCTTTAGGGGGTGGGGTTGGTTAGGGGTAGGTGGGGCTGGGGGTGGGTATGACCGATCGTGAAAATTTTGACGTCAGCTTGTCAAGGGCCGTCATTTAGCACTGCTCACCAAAAATTTTGAAATTCCAGCAAATTTAAAGGTGTTTTTGGGACCTTTTTCGGTCGAAATTTCCACCCCGCCGCAGGTGCACAGCCAACCCCTCCGAAAGGGGTGGCTCCCGGATCTGGCACTTTGGGACCTTCCAGTACAACCATGGGGGCAACTGCATGCAAAACGGCAACTTCCTAGCTTGAAAAACGTGGAAATGGCAAGCATCGGAAAAAGTGGGGCGCTAATTTTGACCGGCAGTGTACATACTTCCTTAAAATTTAAACTCATTATGTCAACTTGGAACGAAGGGAAAGGCTCTGCAAAAAGTGGACTGCTGAACAAGATCCCCCCCCCCCCCCCAATACCCTATTTTGGAAAACTATGTTTGGTTTCTGACGTGGGCTTAAACTCACGCGCCAGAGGGAACAACTAAAGTTTCTACTTGAATGTTGATTAAAAGTAGGGTAAGAGTAGGATGAAGTACGTTTTTCGGCATAATAACTTCCGAAAAAAAAACCTGTCAACCTATATTTCAGTAAGCATTAAACTATTGACAGTTTTAAAATGTGGGATTGTCACTGCACAGAAGCCAAAGGGGGAAGATTAGCAGTGTTTAAATGACAAACAGCAGGCACAGAACCAGCGGGTATAAGAAACCGCGCGCGAACGGCCGCCGCCACCATGCTGTTTTGGTTTGTGACATGTTCACCTGTACACTCTACACTGAATATCGAAAGGTAATTAGGCAGCGCGTCTCGTATTTGTTTACTGACAACTTTTTACAGTTATCCTCCAATAAAAAGCATGAACAGCGATGCCAAAGTCTTTAAATACTTAATTAATCGTCGCACGAAACGAATTCACTCCTTTAGTTTGCTGTATATAACCATATGCATCTGTAAGCATAAGCGACACTTGTCCTCATTCCGCTTGGTTCAGTTCCGCCCTTTGTAATAGGGTAGTCCGGAGAAGTGAGCCGGAAGTGGAAGGCACGAATCAAAAAGAGCGGAAATGGAACGAGACAGTATAAGAAATCACGCCGGCGGACGAGCTAGCTTCCGGTCGCCGCGTATTTAGATTCGTACTATGTTTAATAGTGCAGACTATACTGAAAATTATAAGTGAATTGTCACACTTTGACAAATATTTGTTGACCAGGACACAGCGAGATTAATGAAGGCTACTGCTGATCATCTCTCTGCATATAGAAGTTTCCAATAAGTCTTGGAAACGGAAGTTGAAGGGCAGGCATGAGGGACTTAAATGGCGTTTTGAGTGGGTTTCGGGGGTAAAGCTCCATATTGGGCGCGGGGCGCGGCGCTAGTGCATCAAGATTAATCATACCTGCTCTCGAGTTTCCGATTAGAAGTGTTTTGGTTCTTCCGTAACCAAATCTCATTGGAAACCTCTACTCTGTTAGAGTAAACATTCATTTCCAGAATATCCATACAGGCTAGAGCAGTTGTCCGCAGAGGTTAGGCGCTTATCGTATTCATTTACTAACAACTCGAAAAGCCTCTCTTGTACAAAGCGTTTACAGGGATAGGGCATACTGAAGACTTCGCACTTCACAAGAGTACTCCTGAGAAGCCCGAAACGGAACAAGTCGTAACGCAGAAGAATCCCGGAGAAAAATATGAGAAACCGAGTGATTTTTGAATGGCAGGGGAAGCCTTATACTCATTTTCTCATCAATTTCCTTATTCTTCTTCATCTTCTTAGTTACGACTTCTTCGTTTCGTTCTGATCTTCTCCGGAGTACTGAATCGGAAACCGAAGAACAAAAACTCTTCTAGACCGGAAACTCTCAAGGGCAGGTATGAGAAACTTGAATGGTGGTTTCAGTGCCTTTGGAGTTTAGTTCCCGAATTTGGCGAGGCTCTTGTGCGTCGATATTTCTCCTACCTGCTCTCGAGAGTTTTCGGTCTGGAAAGGTTATTGTGTTTCAGCTTCCGATTCTGAGCCATTGGAAACCTCTATTTAGCGACCACTTACTGCACGAACGGATCGTCCTTTTGACTTCCGGTTCCCTGCTTCTCTTGCATCCATACATGAGACCGTACTTACCCTTCAGAACCTCGGAATACAAAGGCATTTCAGAAGCCAAAGAAGACAGCCGGACTATTTCAGCACGGCACAGGACGGCAAGCCGGTTGCACCCAACGAAAGTGAACAGCGCGTTTTCGTAAACAGCGCAAATCCAAAGAAGGCAGCCAGGGGCACGCGAAGGGACTCCGACAGCGTAGAACGGCGAAACGCGAAACGGCCTCAAGCGCGCAAAGCGAACAGACACTTCCCGAGAAGAGAAAAGCGACGAGCCACGGAAGCCAGTCCGAGGTACGCGAAAGACACGGCTCAGGGCGGTAAACCGGCCTGCTTCAGCGCGGTACACGAGAAGCGTGTTTCCAAACACAGCGATGATCTAAGGGTTGCATTCACAGCGAGTCTAGCGAACGGGCGCATGAGGTTAGGCAATCAGAGATGTGCTTCAGGGGCCATTGATATGCTCTCGCTATGGAAGCCTTCTTTTAGCGAGTTAGGAGAGTGTTTGTTTTGATTTATGGCATGAAGTTTCTGCTTTTGTCTGCGTTCGTCCCATCCTCCGCATCCGCGCCTTTTCCTTGCTTGCTTATATTTCGCCCAACGATAACACGCGCTCTCACGACCGATCCCCAATTTCTTTGTCCCTATGTACTTTTTTGCTGCATCCAACCTTCAGCCCACACTCTCAAAAATGAATGCACGATTTAAGCATAAAATGCTTAAAGTCAAGCATATTTCATGCTTGAAACGCCAATAATCCCACACGCATATCATGCTTGATTGAAGCATATTATGCTTGATTGAGGGATACTATATGCTTGTCCCAAGAGTACAATACGTGCCTCAAGCATCATATGCTAGTGCCAAGCATACAGACGGTTGATGTACGCAGATGATTCTTAAATCAACAAAATCCCACAAGAATACAAGATTTGCATCAAAATCGCTTTGAATCAAGCATTCATTTTTGAGAGTACACAGTTGGGCTGCGATGTGGCCCATTCATATTTGAGAAGTTTAAGACCTCGAAACGGTCACTTTTTTGAAACTTTAGGGCGACTCATCAGTTAAAAAGAAAAACAATGAAGCACAGACGATAAATGTTTTAAGTTTTGGATGTTGCATTTTGCATGCCTTTTTCGCCCAAACCTAAATGTAAAACTGTAAAAAAGGAATGTGATTAAAAAACTATACTAGGCAAGATTTGGAAGGAGATTTTTTTTGTCGCCAAAACCAATGATTTTGTTCATAAAGGAGGCGGCTAATACGAATATTACCACTAGAAGAACCCAAGGGGTCAATTGACCCCTCTGCACATATTACGGCTGACACCACCCCATTTTCAGCCTGCTGTTTGAGTAAAATAATTCTGACGCTCTGCCTTATGACTATTTAGGCACTAAATATTCGGAAAAGACGAAGATTCGATTTGTTTCCACCACATCAGACCAGGTTTTTCACCGAGAAAAGTCAGAAAAATCACAAGTGCGAGTGGACGATTTCGAATTTTTTGCCGACTTTGCTACGCCGCTGCTCTTCTGTTTAGGTGGAAACAATTCTACCACTCTGTCTGACAACTATTAAGCACTAAATATTCGGAAAAGCCGAAGTTTAGAATTGGTTCAACCTAACAAAACCAGGTTTTCCACCCAGAAAAGTCAGAAAAATCACAAGTGAGTGTGGACGATTTTAAATTTTTTTTGTCGATTTTGCTACGCAGCTGCTCTTCTGTTTGGGTGGAAACAATTCTACCACTCTGTCTGATGACTATTTAGGCACTAAATATTCGGAAAAGACGAAGTTTAGAATTGTTCCCACCCTACAAGACCAGGTTTTCCACCGACAAAATTCAGAAAAATCATCAGTGCAAGCCAACAGTTTCAAATTTTTTGCCGACTTTGCTACGCCGCTGCTCTTCTGTTTGAGTGGAAACAATTCTACCACTCTGTCCGATGACTATTTAGGCACTAAATATTCGGAAAAGACGAATTTTAGAATTGTTTCCACCTTACAAGACCAGGTTTTCTACCGACAAAAGTCAGAAAAATCACTAGTGCGAGTAGACAATTTCGAATTTTTTGCCGACTTTGCTACGCCGCTGCTCTTCTGTTTGAGTAGAAACAATTCTACTACTCTGTCCGATGACAATTTAGGCACTATATATTCGGAAAAGGCGAAGTTTAGAATTGTTTCCACCCTACAAGACCAGGTTTACCACCGAGAAAAGTCAGAAACATCACAAGTGCAAGTGGATGATTTCGAATTTTTTGCCGACTTTGCTACGCCGCTGCTCTTCTGTTTGAGTGGAAACAATTCTACCACTCTGTCCGATGACTATTTAGGCACTAAATATTCGGAAAAGACGAAGTTTAGAATTGTTTCCACCTTACAAGTCCAGGTTTTCCACCGACAAAAGTCAGAAAAATCATCAGTGCAAGTCAACCGTTTCGAATTTTTTGCCGACTTTGCTACGCCGCTGCTCTTCTGTTTGAGTAGAAACAATTCTACTACTCTGTCCGATGACAATTTAGGCACTATATATTCGGAAAAGGCGAAGTTTAGAATTGTTTCCACCTTACAAGACCAGGTTTTCTACCGACAAAAGTCAGAAAAATCACTAGTGCGAGTAGACAATTTCGAATTTTTTGCCGACTTTGCTACGCCGCTGCTCTTTTGTTTGAGTGGAAACAATTCTACCACTCTGTCCGATGACTATTTATGCACTAAATATTCGGAAAAGACGAAGTTTAGAATTGTTTCCACCTTACAAGACCAGGTTTTCCACCGACAAAAGTCAGAAAAATTACAAGTGCAAGTGAGCCGTTTTGAATTTTTTGCCGACTTTGCTACGCCGCTGGTCTTCTGTTTGAGTAGAAACAATTCTACTACTCCGTCCGATGACTATTTAGGCACTAAATATTCAGAAAAAACGAAGTTAAGAATTGTTTCCACCTTACAAGACCAGGTTTTCTACCGAGAAAAGTCAGAAAAATCACAAGTGCGAGTAGACGATTTTGAATTTTTTGCCGACTTTGCTACGCCGCTGCTCTTCTGTTTGAGTGGAAACAATCCTACCACTCTGTCCGATGACTATGTAGGCACTAAATATTCGGAAAAGGCGAAGTTTAGAATTGTTTACACCCTACAAGACCAGGTTTTCCACAGAGAAAAGTCAGAAACATCACAAGTGGAAGTGAGCCGTTTTGAATTTTTTGCCGACTTTGCTACGCCGCTGCTCTTCTGTTTGAGTGGAAACAATTCTACCACTCTGTCTGATGACTATTTAGGCACTAAATATTCGGAAAAGACGAAGTTTAGAATTGTTTCCACCCTACAAGACCAGGTTTTCCACCGAGAAAAGTCAGAAAAATCACAAGTGCAAGTAGACGAATTCGAATTTTTTTCCGACTTTGCTACGCCGCTGCTCTTTTGTTTAAGTGGAAACAATTCTACCACTCTGTCCGATGACTATTAAGGCACTAAATATTCGGAAAAGACGAAGTTTAGAATTGTTTCCACCTTACAAGACTAGGTTTTCCACCGAGAAAAGTCAGAAAAATTTTAAGTGCGAGTAGACGATTTCGAATTTTTTGCCGACTTTGCTACGCCGCTGCTCTTCTGTTTGAGTGGAAACAATTCTACCACTCTGTCCAATGACTATTTAGGCACTAAATATTCGAAAAAGACGAAGTTCAGAATTGTTTCTACCTTAAAAGACCAGGTTTTCCACCGACAAAAGTCAGAAAAATCACAAGTGCGAGTAGACGATTTCGAATTTTTTGCCGACTTTGCTACGCCGCTGCTCTTCTGTTTGAGTGGAAACAATTCTCTTATTCTGTCCGATGACAATTTATGCACTAAATATTCGGAAAAGACGAAGTTTAGAATTGTTTCCACCCTACAAGACCAGGTTTTCCACCGACAAAAGTCAGAAAAATTACAAGTGCAAGTGAGCCGTTTTAAATTTTTTGCCGACTTTGCTACGCCGCTGCTCTTCTGTTTGAGTGGAAACAATTCTCTTATTCTGTCCGATGACTATTTAGGCACTAAATATTCGGAAAAGACGAAGTTTAGAATTGTTTCCACCCTACAAGACCAGGTTTTCCACCGAGAAAAGTCAGAAACATCACAAGTGCAAGTGGACGATTTCGAATTTTTTGCTGACTTTGCTACGCCGCTGCTCTTCTGTTTGAGTGGAAACAATTTTACCACTCTGTCCGATGACTATTTAGGCACTTAAGATTCGGAAAAGACGAAGTTTAGAATTGTTTTCACCTTAAAAGACCAGGTTTTCCACCGACAAAAGTCAGAAAAATCATCAGTGCAAGTCAACCGTTTCGAATTTTTTTCCGACTTTGCTACGCCGCTGCTCTTTTGCTTGAGTGGAAAACAATTCTACCGCTCTGTTCGACGACTATCTAGGCACTATATATTCGGAAAAGACGAAGTTCAGAATTGTTTCCACCTTACAAGACCAGGTTTTCCACCGACAAAAGTCAAAAAAATCACAAGTGCAAGTGAGCCGTTTTGAATTTTTTGCCGACTTTGCTACGCCGCTGCTCTTCTGTTTGAGTGGAAACAATTCTCTTATTCTGTCCGATGACTATTTAGGCACTAAATATCCGGAAAAGACGAAGTTTAGAATTGTTTCCACCTTACAAGACCAGGTTTTCCACCGACAAAAGTCAGAAAAATTACAAGTGCAAGTGAGCCGTTTTGAATTTTTTGCTGACTTTGCTACGCCGCTGCTCTTCTGTTTGAGTGGAAACAATTCTACTACTCCGTCCGATGACTATTTAGGCACTAAATATTCGGAAAAGACGAAGTTTAGAATTGTTTCCACCTTACAAGACTAGGTTTTCCACCGAGAAAAGTCAGAAAAATAAAAAGTGCGAGTAGACGATTTCGAATTTTTTGCCGACTTTGCTACGCCGCTGCTCTTTTGTTCGAGTGGAAACAATTCTACCACTCTGTCCGATGACTATGTAGGCACTAAATATTCGGAAAAGGCGAAGTTTAGAATTGTTTCCACCCTACAAGACCAGGTTTTCCACCCAGAAAAGTCAGAAACATCACAAGTGGAAGTGAGCCGTTTTGAATTTTTTGCCGACTTTGCTACGCCGCTGCTCTTCTGTTTGAGTGGAAACAATTCTACCACTCTGTCCGACGACTATTTAGGCACTAAATATTCGGAAAAGACGAAGTTTAGAATTGTTTCCACCCTACAAGACCAGGTTTTCCACCGAGAAAAGTCAGAAAAATCACTAGTGCGAGTAGACAATTTCGAATTTTTTGCCGACTTTGCTACGCCGCTGCTCTTTTGTTTGAGTGGAAACAATTTTACTACTCTGTCCGATGACTATTTAGGCACTAAATATTCGGAAAAGACGAAGTTTAGAATTGTTTCCACCTTACAAGACTAGGTTTTCCACCGAGAAAAGTCAGAAAAATCACAAGTGCGAGTAGACGATTTCGAATTTTTTGCCGACTTTGCTACGCCGCTGCTCTTTTGTTTGAGTGAAAACAATTCTACCACTCTGTCTGATGACTATGTAGGCTCGAAATATGCGGAAAAGACGAAGTTTAGAATTGTTTCCACCCTACAAGACCAGGTTTTCCACCGAGAAAAGTCAGAAAAATCACTAGTGCGAGTAGACAATTTCGAATTTTTTGCCGACTTTGCTACGCCGCTGCTCTTTTGTTTGAGTGGAAACAATTCTACCACTCTGTCCGATGACTATTTAGGCACTAAATATTCGAAAAAGACGAAGTGTAGAATTGTTTTCACCTTACAAGACCAGGTTTTCCACAAAGAAAAGTAAGAAACATCACAAGTGCAAGTGGACGATTTCAAATTTTTTTCTGACTTTGCTACGCCGCTGCTCTTCTGTTTGAGTGAAAACAATTCTACCACTCTGTCCGACGACTATTTAGGCACTAAATATTCGGAAAGACGAAGTTCAGAATTGTTTCCACCCTACAAGACCAGGTTTTCCACCGAGAAAAGTCAGAAAAATCACTAGTGCGAGTAGACAATTTTGAATTTTTTGCCGACTTTGCTACGCCGCTGCTCTTTTGTTTGAGTGGAAACAATTTTACTACTCTGTCCGATGATTATGTAGGCACTAAATATTCGGAACAGACGAAGTTTAGAATTGTTTCCACCTTACAAGACTAGGTTTTCCACCGAGAAAAGTCAGAAACATCACAAGTGCGAGTAGACGATTTCGAATTTTTTGCCGACTTTGCTACGCCGCTGCTCTTTTGTTTGGGTGGAAACAATTCTACAACTCTGTCCGATGACTATTTAGGCACTAAATATTCGGAAAAGACGAAGTTAAGAATTGTTTCCACCTTACAAAACTAGGTTTTCCACCGAGAAAAGTCAGAAAAATCACAAGTGCGAGTAGACAATTTCGAATTTTTTGCCGACTTTGCTACGCCGCTGCTCTTCTGTTTCAGTGGAAACAATTCTACCACTCTGTCCGATGACTATTTAGGCACTAAATATTCGGAAAAGACGAAGTTCAGAATTGTTTCCACCTTAAAAGACCAGGTTTTCCACCGACAAAAGTCAGAAAAATCATCAGTGCAAGTCAACCGTTTCGAATTTTTTGCCGACTTTGCTACGCCGCTGCTCTTCTGATTGAGTGGAAACAATTCTACCACTCAGTCCGATGACAATTGATGCACTAAATATTCGGAAAAGACGAAGTTTAGAATTGTTTCCACCCTACAAGACCAGGTTTTCCACCGACAAAAGTCAGAAAAATTACAAGTGCAAGTGAGCCGTTTTAAATTTTTTGCCGACTTTGCTACGCCGCTGCTCTTCTGTTTGAGTGGAAACAATTCTCTTATTCTGTCCGATGACTATTTAGGCACTAAATATCCGGAAAAGACGAATTTTAGAATTGTTTCCACCTTACAAGACCAGGTTTTCCACCGACAAAAGTCAGAAAAATTACAAGTGCAAGTGAGCCGTTTTGAATTTTTTGCCGACTTTGCTACGCCGCTGCTCTTCTGTTTGAGTGGAAACAATTCTACTACTCCGTCCGATGACTATTTAGGCACTAAATATTCGGAAAAGACGAAGTTTAGAATTGTTTCCACCTTACAAGACTAGGTTTTCCACCGACAAAAGTCAGAAAAATTATAAGTGCGAGTAGACGATTTCGAATTTTTTGCCGACTTTGCTACGCCGCTGCTCTTCTGTTTGAGTGGAAACAATTCTACCACTCAGTCCGATGACAATTGATGCACTAAATATTCGGAAAAGACGAAGTTTAGAATTGTTTCCACCCTACAAGACCAGGTTTTCCACCGACAAAAGTCAGAAAAATTACAAGTGCAAGTGAGCCGTTTTAAATTTTTTGCCGACTTTGCTACGCCGCTGCTCTTCTGTTTGAGTGGAAACAATTCTCTTATTCTGTCCGATGACTATTTAGGCACTAAATATCCGGAAAAGACGAAGTTTAGAATTGTTTCCACCTTACAAGACCAGGTTTTCCACCGACAAAAGTCAGAAAAATTACAAGTGCAAGTGAGCCGTTTTGAATTTTTTGCTGACTTTGCTACGCCGCTGCTCTTCTGTTTGAGTGGAAACAATTCTACTACTCCGTCCGATGACTATTTAGGCACTAAATATTCGGAAAAGACGAAGTTTAGAATTGTTTCCACCTTACAAGACTAGGTTTTCCACCGAGAAAAGTCAGAAAAATTAAAAGTGCGAGTAGACGATTTCGAATTTTTTGTCGACTTTGCTACGCCGCTGCTCTTTTGTTTGAGTGGAAACAATTCTACCACTCTGTCTGATGACTATGAAGGCACTAAATATTCGGAAAAGACGAAGTTTAGAATTGTTTCCACCCTACAAGACCAGGTTTTCCACCGAGAAAAGTCAGAAAAATCACAAGTGCGAGTAGACGATTTCAAATTTTTTGCCGACTTTGCTAAGCCGCTGCTCTTCTGTTTGAGTGGAAACAATTCTCTTATTCTGTCCGATGACTATTTAGGCACTAAATATCCGGAAAAGACGAAGTTTAGAATTGTTCCCACCCTACAAGACCAGGTTTTCCACCGACAAAATTCAGAAAAATCATCAGTGCAAGCCAACAGTTTCAAATTTTTTGCCGACTTTGCTACGCCGCTGCTCTTCTGTTTAAGTAGAAACAATTCTACTACTCTGTCCGATGACAATTTAGGCACTATATATTCGGAAAAGGCGAAGTTTAGAATTGTTTCCACCCTACAAGACCAGGTTTACCACCGAGAAAAGTCAGAAACATCACAAGTGCAAGTGGATGATTTCGAATTTTTTGCCGACTTTGCTACGCCGCTGCTCTTCTGTTTGAGTGGAAACAATTCTACCACTCTGTCCGATGACTATTTAGGCACTAAATATTCGGAAAAGACGAAGTTTAGAATTGTTTCCACATTACAAGACCAGGTTTTCCACCGAGAAAAGTCAGAAAAATCACAAGCTCGAGTAGACGATTTCGAATTTTTTGCCGACTTTGCTACGCCGCTGCTCTTTTGTTTGAGTTGAAACAATTCTACCACTCTGTCCGATGACTATGTATGCACTAAATAGTCGGAAAAGGCGAAGTTTAGAATTGTTTCCACCCTACAAGACCAGGTTTTCACCGAGAAAAGTCAGAAAAATCACAAGTGCAAGTGCACGATTTCGAATTTTTTGCTGACTTTGCTACGCCGCTGCTCTTCTGTTTGAGTGGAAACAATTCTACTACTCCGTCCGATGACTATTCAGGCACTAAATATTCGGAAAAGACGAAGTTTAGAATTGTTTCCACCTTACAAGACTAGGTTTTTCACCGAGAAAAGTCAGAAAAATTAAAAGTGCGAGTAGACGATTTCGAATTTTTTGCCGACTTTGCTACGCCGCTGCTCTTTTGTTTGAGTGGAAACAATTCTACCACTCTGTCCGATGACTATGTAGGCACTAAATATTCGGAAAAGGCGAAGTTTAGAATTGTTTCCACCCTACAAGACCAGGTTTTCCACCGAGAAAAGTCAGAAAAATCACTAGTGCGAGCAGACAATTTCGAATTTTTTGCCGACTTTGCTACGCCGCTGCTCTTTTGTTTGAGTGGAAACAATTCTACCACTCTGTCCGATGACTATTTAGGCTCTAAATATTCGGAAAAGACGAAGTGTAGAATTGTTTCCACCTTACAAGACCAGGTTTTCCACCGAGAAAAGTAAGAAACACAACAAGTGCAAGTGGACGATTTCAAATTTTTTCTGACTTTGCTACGCCGCTGCTCTTCTGTTTGAGTGGAAACAATTCTACTACTCTGTCCGACGACTATTAAGGCACTAAATATTCGGAAAAGACGAAGTTCAGAATTGTTTCCACCCTACAAGACCAGGTTTTCCACCGAGAAAAGTCAGAAAAATCACTAGTGCGAGTAGACAATTTTGAATTTTTTTGCCGACTTTGCTACGCCGCTGCTCTTTTGTTTGAGTGGAAACAATTTTACTACTCTGTCCGATGATTATTTAGGCACTCAATATTCGGAAAAGACGAAGTTTAGAATTGTTTCCACCTTACAAGACCAGGTTTTTCACCGACAAACGTCAGAAAAAACACAAGTGCAAGTGAGCCGTTTTGAATGTTTTGCCGACTTTGCTACGCCGCTGCTCTTTTGTTTGAGTGGAAACAATTCTACCACTCTGTCTGATGACTATTTAGGCACTAAATATTCGGAAAAGACGAAGTTTAGAATTGTTTCCACCCTACAAGACCAGGTTTTCCACCGAGAAAAGTCAGAAACATCACAAGTGCAAGTGGACGATTTCGAATTTTTTGCTGACTTTGCTACGCCGCTGCTCTTCTGTTTGAGTGGAAACAATTTTACCACTCTGTCCGATGACTATGAAGGCACTAAATATTCGGAAAAGACGAAGTTTAGAATTGTTTTCACCTTAAAAGACCAGGTTTTCCACCGAGAAAAGTAAGAAACACAACAAGTGCAAGTGGACGATTTCAAATTTTTTTCTGACTTTGCTACGCCGCTGCTCTTCTGTTTGAGTGGAAACAATTCTACCACTCTGTCCGACGACTATTAAGGCACTAAATATTCGGAAAAGACGAAGTTCAGAATTGTTTCCACCCTACAAGACCAGGTTTTCCACCGAGAAAAGTCAGAAAAATCACTAGTGCGAGTAGACAATTTTGAATTTTTTTGCCGACTTTGCTACGCCGCTGCTCTTTTGTTTGAGTGGAAACAATTTTACTACTCTGTCCGATGATTATTTAGGCACTCAATATTCGGAAAAGACGAAGTTTAGAATTGTTTTCACCTTACAAGACCAGGTTTTTCACCGACAAACGTCAGAAAAAACACAAGTGCAAGTGAGCCGTTTTGAATGTTTTGCCGACTTTGCTACGCCGCTGCTCTTTTGTTTGAGTGGAAACAATTCTACCACTCTGTCTGATGACTATTTAGGCACTAAATATTCGGAAAAGACGAAGTTTAGAATTGTTTCCACCCTACAAGACCAGGTTTTCCACCGAGAAAAGTCAGAAACATCACAAGTGCAAGTGGACGATTTCGAATTTTTTGCTGACTTTGCTACGCCGCTGCTCTTCTGTTTGAGTGGAAACAATTTTACCACTCTGTCCGATGACTATGAAGGCACTAAATATTCGGAAAAGACGAAGTTTAGAATTGTTTTCACCTTAAAAGACCAGGTTTTCCACCGACAAAAGTCAGAAAAATCATCAGTGCAAGTCAACCGTATCGAATTTTTTTCCGACTTTGCTACGCCGCTGCTCTTCTGTTTGAGTGGAAAACAATTCTACCGCTCTGTTCGACGACTATCTAGGCTCTAAATATTCGGAAAAGACGAAGTTCAGAATTGTTTCCACCTTACAAGACCAGGTTTTCCACCGACAAAAGTCAGAAACATCACAAGTGCAAGTGAGCCGTTTTGAATTTTTTGCCGACTTTGCTACGCCGCTGCTCTTCTGTTTGAGTGGAAACAATTCTACCACTCTGTATGATGACTATTTATGCACTAAATATTCGGAAAAGACGAAGTTTAGAATTGTTTCCACCCTACAAGACCAGGTTTTCCACCGACAAAAGTCAGAAAAATTACAAGTGCAAGTGAGCCGTTTTAAATTTTTTGCCGACTTTGCTACGCCGCTGCTCTTCTGTTTGAGTGGAAACAATTCTCTTATTCTGTCCGATGACTATTTAGGCACTAAATATCCGGAAAAGACGAAGTTTAGAATTGTTTCCACCTTACAAGACCAGGTTTTCCACCGACAAAAGTCAGAAAAATTACAAGTGCAAGTGAGCCGTTTTGAATTTTTTGCCGACTTTGCTACGCCGCTGCTCTTCTGTTTGAGTGGAAACAATTCTACTACTCCGTCCGATGACTATTTAGGCACTAAATATTCGGAAAAGACGAAGTTTAGAATTGTTTCCACCTTACAAGACTAGGTTTTCCACCGAGAAAAGTAAGAAAAATTATAAGTGCGAGTAGACGATTTCGAATTTTTCGCCGACTTTGCTACGCCGCTGCTCTTTTGTTTGAGTGGAAACAATTCTAACACTCTGTCCGATGACTATGTAGGCACTAAATATTCGGAAAAGGCGAAGTTTAAAATTGTTTTCACCCTACAAGACCAGGTTTTCCACCGAGAAAAGTCAGAAACATCACAAGTGGAAGTGAGCCGTTTTAAATTTTTTGCCGACTTTGCTACGCCGCTGCTCTTCTGTTTGAGTGGAAACAATTCTCTTATTCTGTCCGATGACTATTTAGGCACTAAATATCCGGAAAAGACGAAGTTTAGAATTGTTTCCACCTTACAAGACCAGGTTTTCCACCGACAAAAGTCAGAAAAATTACAAGTGCAAGTGAGCCGTTTTGAATTTTTTGCCGACTTTGCTACGCCGCTGCTCTTCTGTTTGAGTGGAAACAATTCTACTACTCCGTCCGATGACTATTTAGGCACTAAATATTCGGAAAAGACGAAGTTTAGAATTGTTTCCACCTTACAAGACTAGGTTTTCCACCGAGAAAAGTAAGAAAAATTATAAGTGCGAGTAGACGATTTCGAATTTTTTGCCGACTTTGCTACGCCGCTGCTCTTCTGTTTGAGTGGAAACAATTCTACTACTCCGTCCGATGACTATTTAGGCACTCAATATTCGGAAAAGACGAAGTTTAGAATTGTTTCCACCTTACAAGACCAGGTTTTTCACCGACAAACGTCAGAAAAAACACAAGTGCAAGTGAGCCGTTTTGAATGTTTTGCCGACTTTGCTACGCCGCTGCTCTTTTGTTTGAGTGGAAACAATTCTAACACTCTGTCTGATGACTATTTAGGCACTAAATATTCGGAAAAGACGAAGTTTAAAATTGTTTTCACCCTACAAGACCAGGTTTTCTACCCAGAAAAGTCAGAAACATCACAAGTGCAAGTGAGCCGTTTTGAATTTTTTGCCGACTTTGCTACGCCGCTGCTCTTCTGTTTGAGTGGAAACAATTCTACTACTCCGTCCGATGACTATTTAGGCACTAAATATTCGGAAAAGACGAAGTTTAGAATTGTTTCCACCTTACAAGACTAGGTTTTCCACCGAGAAAAGTAAGAAAAATTATAAGTGCGAGTAGACGATTTCGAATTTTTTGCCGACTTTGCTACGCCGCTGCTCTTTTGTTTGAGTGGAAACAATTCTACCACTCTGTCCGATGACTATGTAGGCACTAAATATTCGGAAAAGGCGAAGTTTAGAATTGTTTTCTCCTACAAGACCAGGTTTTCCACCGAGAAAAGTCAGAAACATCACAAGTGGAAGTGAGCCGTTTTGAATTTTTTGCCGACTTTGCTACGCCGCTGCTCTTTTGTTTGAATGGAAACAATTCTACTACTTTGTCCGATGACTATGTAGGCTCGAAATATCCGGAAAAGACGAAGTTTACAATTGTTTCCACTCTACAAGACCAGGTGTTCCACCGAGAAAAGTCAGAAAAATTACTAGTGCGAGTAGACAATTTCGAATTTTTTGCCGACTTTGCTACGCCGCTGCTCTTTTGTTTGAGTGGAAACAATTCTACCACTCTGTCCGATGACTATTTAGGCTCTAAATATTCGGAAAAGACGAAGTGTAGAATTGTTTCCACCTTACAAGACCAGGTTTTCCACCGAGAAAAGTAAGAAACATCACAAGTGCAAGTGGACGATTTCAAATTTTTTCTGACTTTGCTACGCCGCTGCTCTTCTGTTTGAGTGGAAACAATTCTACCACTCTGTCCGACGACTATTTAGGCACTAAATATTCGGAAAAGACGAAGTTCAGAATTGTTTCCACCCTACAAGACCAGGTTTTCCACCGAGAAAAGTCAGAAAAATCACTAGTGCGAGTAGACAATTTTGAATTTTTTGCCGACTTTGCTACGCCGCTGCTCTTTTGTTTGAGTGGAAACAATTTTACTACTCTGTCCGATGATTATTTTGACTAGTTATCCACTTAATCCACTACACCAGTGAGCGAGAAGCTAGAGGTCTGATAACTGTCTATCAGGGTGCGTTACCACGCGCCCCATTGCCCCCCCCCATTGCCCCCCCCCCCCCCCCCCAATTGTGGGTGCCTATTCTGCCTATTCTTCTTCAGTTTCAGGAATCGAGACTCTATCAACTTGACTTCCAAACTTACCTATCTAAGGGTGTTCCAGCGACGCGCCGCGGTTTCCTCCTTCGGTGAATCAGAAAACCGCAACCGACTGCAGGGAAAGTGGACGGTGGAGACGATGCAGGGCGGCGAAACTGAAAGGAAACAAAACCGTAACCATCCACAAGAAGTGAACAATTGAGTACTTAAGACAGCAACGGAAGCGGCAAGAAATCACTTAAATGAAAACCACCGCCAACGTTAAAAGTCAACTTCCGCAACCCACGTTTATCACGTTTTAGCTCCACAGACGTCCAAACCGGAAATCAAAATGCCCTTAGGTGTTGTCTCACATGAACAAGCGGCTATAGCGTATTTAAGCGAATACTGGAATGGAAGTTTCAGAATAGAGTATTCCGGGGGAAAGGGGGGGGGGGGAAAGATCAGAACGGAAGTAAGAAGTCATGACGGAGAAGAAGAATCCAGGGGAAGTATGAGAAATCGAGTAATCGGAACCCCGCTGTCCTTCAAAAATCACGCGATTTCTCATATTTTCTCCGGGATTCTTATTCTTCGTTACGACTTCTTACTTCTGATTCGGGCTTCTCCGGAGTACTCTATTCGCTGAAGTGCCCTTCCACCCGAATAGTCGTGACGTCCATGGTTGGTCCACGTCGACGGGGTGCTTGGAGTCTCTCGGTTGCCCGTCACGATGTCGACTACAAGCAAGACACATAACGCCGGGATGGGTGGGATGCAGCTCACCTTGGACCGTCGTTTCGACTTTGACACGTAGGATATGTCGAGTCTCGACGACATGCCCGCCCTGGCGCATGTATGACCGAGGTCCCACACGTCGGCAAGTCGAACGTCTGGCAACCGATGTTGTGCCCTGGGAAGTCCTGGGGCCTCGCAGTCCCCACCGACGAGTAGGGTATTCCCAAAGCCGGCAAGGAGGGGGTCATGGGCACTGCGAAGAACACACACGGCCCTCTCTGTCCTGAACCTGATTAGAACAGAAGTGTAATCGTTAAATAGTTAGGCGTGCGCCAGACCACGTCGTGACGTAACACACTTTGTTCACTGCAAAATACTGTTCCGGTTCCGCCCATCCGCGCCTGGCGCTTGCCTGCAAAGAGGCCTATCGGCGCCTGTCAGTGGACTATGTGGAGCCCTGCGGGGCAAACTACGGTTCCTTATTTATTTACTTATCTAATATCACAACTCCAGATCCGACTTGAAAGCATGTTCCAAATGTTAAGGGAGCCGCCGCCTCCTCGCCCCCCCCCCCCCCAAAAAAAAAATAACCAACAAAAAAAACGCTTCCGCTTTTTTGCTCGGGTTTAAAACATACCAAGGCCTTCAACTAACTTCTGAACTATTGCTGCTGTAAATCCCAGTAAATGTTTTCTTTCTCAGAGTCATGAAAAAGACCTGGGTGCAGTTGGGCAAATTATATCTTCCCGATGTTTGGTTCAAAATTGCAATGTTTGTGGTACACACATTGTGCAGGCCTCTCGCATATCGCGCAATGAGACACTCCGAAAGCACAGTGTAAAACTGACGTGACTCTTAATTTTGCCAAGAAACATTACAACAAACACTTTCAAAAAGTGGCAACAGAATTTAAGTTAGTAAAAAAATGCATTGCACTCACCACAATAGAGGAAGTTCATCGAATGTAGTGAAACTGTCTGAAGCCTTGCTCCGTGTTGTAGCTCAGCATCATCTACGATCAGCAACATGAAGCAACGTTGACAGAATGCAGCCTCAATGGATCACTGTAAAAGGAGTAATAAAAACTTAGTGTCGGTACCATACTTTTCAGCACATTTTTGTGAAAGTACATTTCTGTCAGACTGAACATATTCTAGAAAAGAATCACACCAATTTTCATCATTGTCCATCCAGTATAATACTCAAGTCCAATAGGGAGAACACAATCTTTTCTTGTCGTACTTGAAGCAAGAAGTAGCCACTTTTTCATATGGGGCAGTATATCAAACACATTGGTGGCAAAATGCAAACAAAATTGTTGTCACAGATTACACTGACTTATAGTTCAGATTCAGGGAGAGACCAAGACCTAAAATGTACTACTGACAAGACCCTTAAACTACCCATGGTGATGCAACATTTAATGATGCAGTTGGGCCTAGGTAGGTTAAGAAAGATATGCACTGCACTCACCACAATCGAAAAAGTTGGTCTGGATCAAGTGTCGCAGCCCGAAGTCAACCCCACCTGTGATCAGCAGCTCTGCAATCGAGGACTATCAAAAGAAAATAATATAACAATAATATTACTTGTGGTTTGCATAGATAGTGTTTCCAAAACTGTGGATATTATCTGAGAAACAAACGCTCTGAGTTTGGTGATGAACGGATTACAAGCAATTAAAATCAAAAGCTGTCAGAACTCCCTTCCCATATGACAGTCACCTCTAGATCTCACTTCCTGGCCGCCACAAACGTCTCAATTAATTATTTTGGTAGCAGAGAAAACTTGAATGAACTTGCAATAGGTTTTGGAAGCCCCATTGAGGCAGCAAAGTGTCGAAGTGGCCATCGTCAGGCACCTTACCAGAATATCGACATAATTGATTGAAATTGAATGTGCATAAACAAGCAATGAAATACCACTCCACATCAAGATATTTCATCACATCTTGCAATGACTCTTCGTGTCGCGTCTAACCTCACCTACGTATTCCCGAGAAATGTTTTAGCAGCCCTCAGCATTTAGATGAGGTTGTGTTCACTACCAAAATATCTCTGTGCGATGCAACAGAGAATGCCTAACCTACAAACCCGACAATGTTGGGACTTCGTGTTATTGTTATCAGAATACCCACCTACAACACATGACAGGAGGCCGTCAGTGGCGCCAAGAACATCTGAAGACGGTGATGCAAGCAGTCGTACCTCCCTCCCTTTTTAACCTCGAACCTCCCTTTTTTTTAACCGCCCCCCCCCCCCCCCCCCCCCCGCCCGATTCCCGTTATTTTCTGCGAAGCAACCAAAAATATTTTTTCCACTCAACACCTGCATATAAGAGGAAAATGCATGAAATTATATGTTTGTGCGTGATTTGCGCGAATATGTAGTATCGTGCACTGTTTCATGTAACTACTGCGATGTTCAGTGAATCAGTGACAAAAACAAGCATTGATAAAGTGAGAATTAAGGTATGTTTTATCTTCAACGTGTGTTTATTTATTTACGCACTTTGTAGAGGCATATAATCACAATACACTTATAAACAATTATATAAAATACATCAAAACAAACAACGTATTTGGATTTCAGATTTTAAGGCAGGACTCGATTTACTTCCAAAAATTTAAATCGAGAGCAGAAAATGCCTGGCTGGCGCACGGCGCTCATCGAGTTTGCGGTGCGGTCGGCCTCTTGCCCGAGCAATCGGTAGCAAACCTGAGCGCATTCGCGACCGTGATGTAGTTACAGTACTATGCCATTAGAATTCACACGGTATGTACGCCAGTGTGCGAGGGGGGGAGGGGGGACTGAAAACGGGCGAGAATCGCGTACGTAATATATGAACGGCCCCTTACGTCTCCCCTTTTTCGCTTTCTTTCTTCTCTCCCTCCCCTCCCTTTTCCTTCCTCCCAGAAAGTTCCTCCTACCTATTCTATCTAATCTATCCACCCCTACCCCTATACCATTTCTGAATTTGTTGCCTTTCTTTCCCTTTCCTTCTCTTCTCTCTCCTTCCTCTCCCTTCTTCTCTTTCTCTTCTTTCCTTTTCCCCTCTCCTCTCCTCCCTCCCTTTCGCCCTCTTACCTCCCTCCCTTTTTCGCCAGACGGTGATGCACGTGCATCACCGTCGACCCCTTCTTGGCGCCTTTGGAGGCCGTCGCAAATACAATAATCTACGACTAATCACTTACTTGCTTCCCACGCACTTGGCTTCCACCCTTGTAAACGTTGACCACTTCGCATTTCGCATCAGTCGCACATAGTACAAATGGACGCATTACTTATGGATGCGCGGCACAGCAAATAAACAGTTCATCGAGTTTTGTCCGAAATCATACACACCGCGACACACGCAACTTCTAGGCTACACTCGCGCACTCGCGAAACTCAAAACTGCATTGTTTTGGTATTAATATTTATAATTCGCAGTTTGGTTTATGGTTTGAGTACGCGATGAAAGTTTTTCCGGGCGAAAGAACCAAACAACCACGACCAACTGGAGCAGACTAGGCGTCTGTACGCGACCCTCCCATTTGGGCCATCTGACCCCTAAAATCCGTGCCAGTCGGAGCGACTGCCGGGCGAGAGAGAGAGAGAGAGAGAGAGAGAGAGAGAGAGAGAGAGAGAGAGAGAGAGAGAGAGAGAGAGAGAGAGAGAGTCTCTGAGTAATGGCTCTCGGTCACTAGAGGACCTGGCACCAGGCGGAGAATGGGTCATCGGAAGCTAACGGGTGTGGGAGGCGGGATTTGGTTTGCGTTTAGATGAGGAGGTCTGGGTTGTCTTTTAGGAATTTGGAGATGGATTTAATTAAGCGTGCCGAGGGGTTGGCGAGATGTTGGTGTAGACGAGTCTTGATTTTCCGCAGGGCTGAGTTATCGATGAGGTGGCATTCGGTGAGGAGGTGGAGGTTTGTGCCGCGTGGCTCGCCGCATTGGCATAGTGGGGTGGGGCGGCCTGCGTGCCGGTGCAGGTGGGCGGGGGCATGGGTGTGCCCGTATCGGAGGCGGCATATGGTGGTTATGGTCCGTCTTGGGGCTGTCGTCTTGCGGAACCAGGTTTTCAGGGAGGCCGTAGGGGCGAGGGCGTGCAGATGTCGGCCGGTGGAGGCGTTTCCCCACTGGTCATTCCATTCTCGGGTGATTGCTTCCAGTAGTTGTTGGTAGTGAGATGAGAGGGGGAGAGGGTGGTGGGTGGGGTTCCCGAGTCGCGGGCCTGCTTGGCCAGCGCGTCGGCTGCTTCGTTAGGAGGGATTCCCTTATGAGCTGGGATCCAGCTGAGCAGGGGGTCCTGCCCCTCTTGTATCATGGTTTGGATTAATTTCCGGATCTTGATGGTGATGGGGGGCGTGCTGGCTGTGGGGCGAGAGTTTTGGAGTGCGCGGAGCATGGAGAGGCTGTCTGTGATAACTAGCGTCTTGCGGGTGGCGTGGCGGTGCGCGTGCTGGAGAGCGTGCAAGAGTGCCACACCCTCCGCCTGGAAAATGTTGCAGGCGGGGGGGAGGCGGAGGAGGGAGGAGTGGCCCGTTGTGGTGTCCAGGCAGGCGGCTCCTACCGCCGGCGGGGCTTCCGTTTTAGATCCGTCAGAGGCGAGGATGATGTGTTCTGACCACGTAGTGGCAGCGGCGAGGTGGAAGAGCGCGGTTCTGGTGTCGTCCTCTGGGACCAGGGGGGCAGGGGGAAAGAAGGTGCAGATGGGGAGTGGTGCCGCCCACTGTTGCGGCAGGATTTCGTAACATGGCCAGGTGCCGTTAGTCTGTGCTGCGTCCGGGAAGGGGGTAGTTTCGTAGGTGGTGATGAGGGGGTGGGGGCTTTTTCGGTGGTATCTTCTTAGAGTGGGGTGGGTAGAGATGAGGTTGAGAGTGGCCACGGCCGGGTGGTCGGGTTGAGCCTTCCATCTGAGCATGAGGCGGCCTAGCAGATGGCGGGCGCGCAGGGGGAGGGGGAGGATGGCACTTTCTACCTGCAGGGCGGCTATGGGGGTGGATGGCATGGCCCCGGTAATGATTCGCATGGCTTGGTTTTGAATTTTGTTTAGCGAGTGCTGTAGTTTGGCGTTCTTGGGGTGGTAAATCCCTGCCCCGTAGTCGATTTGTGCCCGGATGGTGGTGAGATATCAGCTGTGATCTGACAAAGTGGCGAAAGTCCATCAGGCATAATATTCCAGGATAAGGAAAACAAAGTTTGTTTCTTGCTTGCAAGATAGTGTTTTAGACATAGACATGTATAATTCACAGAATATATTTCCATTTGCATGACAAATATTATGCACTTCACCCCATGCCTCTATCCATCTTAGATTGAGAGATAAGGGACTTTGGTCATTTTAAATTTGTTTGGTTTGCTGACAAAGGGGCGAAAGTCCCACGTTGATCTGACAAAAAGACGAATGTCCAGTGCTGGTCTGACAAAGTGGCGAAAGTCCAACAGTGATCTGACAAAGTGGCGAAAGTCCAACAGTGATCTGACAAAAGGGCGAAAGTCCAGGGATGGTCTGACAAAATGGCGAAAGTCCTTGTTTGGCCCTAGAAAATGACAAGAGTCCACATCTGACTATTTTTAACTATCAGTCCACTACCATTATCTTCCACTGACAGCCCCTGTCACTTCTTTGGAAAACAATCAGGATCAGCCCTGAAGTAACAACAGTGGAATGTCCTATGGTGTGGCCTGCATGACAATACTGGACAATACTCACAAAATGCTCAGACCTCAACATTAAATGATTTCCTTTCCAATCTGAACACACCAATAAAAATTAATGGCAACCAAATTGAGATAGGAAACAACAATAACGATAATGTTGGCTATTGAACAGGCAGCCTAGCGGCAGCAAATGTGAGGACGGTTGGGTTAGGTCCATAGCTCTGCTAATCGGTTCCTTTCGATTTACTCACAATGACAAGCTTATTCCGTGGTGTTGTCCAGTTACTTTCCTCTTGACTACTTCGTTGCTTTAGACGCAGAGTGAGCAACATCGTTATTTACGCGTGTATCACATAAAAGAAGCGAAAGCGGAGTCTACTCCATTGTTTTTGTTAATTTTGTTGTCTAAATATTAATTTTTCTTCCTTCCTCTCCCCACTGTCGGTCACGTCACTGCCCACGCGATTTCTCATATCCTGCTAAACTACGGAAGAAAATGAACCCACTGACATGGGGTATGTCCGCGAGGTTGCATAGCAGACGGGTCCCCAGTCCCCAGTGTAGGTTGGGTTAGTTCATCGCATCCGATTTCCGAGGTCTCACTTTCTAACAATCCCATTATTCCAACCTGCTTGATACGTACCAGGTAAGTACACTTTTATGTAAACAAAAAATAACACTCGAAAATTTAGAGCTTTAAGAATGGTCAGACAGTTTGCTTGCAGTGTCTTCTGCTCTTCTCTAGAAAGTAAATGAAAACACTTCTCCACAAACTTTTACTACCATGTACAGATCATCAGCACCAGGTCATTGTTTACTAAAAGGGTTCTAAGAAATTAAAGAGGTTCTCCCTTGCCATTAAAATTAAGAGCTGAGCCTTCACTTTATCGTGAAAGTTATAGCTTGGAACGCTGGTTAGTGCCCTGAATGAAATCAACAAAAACTAGATGGAGAACACATTTATTGTGCAGACTAATACCTCATATGCAATACACGAATTAAAAATAAGAATAAGTAATATGTACAAAATTACCACACTGGGCCTCATTGTATTTATGAAAATGTTGAGTTTTATCTTAACAAAATAGTAACAGATACAATCATACCATAGGAAACAAATACTTTTCATGACCGACGTATACAAAACCATTCTGCACAGTGTAACCAGTATATTAAAACACACTTCCTGAAATGACAAGTCACGGTAACTATCAACATTGCTGTTCCTTTAACATTTCATTTACACAAATCTTCTTATTGAGTGACAAGGAAAATAGGTTTGTGCAATATACACACAGTGTGAAACAAAAAAAACAAACTAGGTACACATTTTTCAAATCTGAAGACTTGGTCAGCTAGCTAGTATCCCTTGAATCAGTTCTGTTTTAGAGATAAACTAATGAAAATTTAATCTGTGGAACACAATTCATGAACTGACAGTGCTTAAGAGGAATTCATAGAAATTAACAACAATAACTTTTTAAGAACTAACGGTACCGTCATAAAACTTACTACTGTACTCTTGTGTTGCAGCACAGACTTATCAGCAGCTTTGCTATGTAATTTTTGAGCAGATCAAATGCAGAGGTAACAAACAAGTATGTAAATTAAAATTCATACATTTAAGTTAACCTAAACCACCATGTAGCACTCATTTTATAAAAAACACTATTAATTCATTAATAACTATTTCATTTACCAATTTTCTGTTTCGCTTTCTGAAGCATTTTCATCACAGCCCTCGCCAGAGTTTGTGGTCTCCTGAATGCAGACTTCAGTGTTGGGGTTACAACATGCTGCGTCTTCACCCTCTTCTGGTTCGTCTGCCACAGAAATGCCGTTTGGGTGGACATCAGGGACAGCAGCATTGCTGGGTAGGTTCCTATAGAATTCATGATGCTCCTCACTTAGAAATCCGAGCAAATTGATCAAATCTATCTTCTTTTTTTCAGATATAGGAACTTCCTTTGGGGACCGCTGAAGAGATGACAACAGTCTTGGAACGCGGTCACTCCTCACTCCTTTTCTTAGAAAGCTGAGGGACCGGAATGCAGCTTCCTCACCGTAAGATTCCTTTACGAGGACAATACCTATGCTGTCCTTCTCATATCGGAACCAAAATGCGTCCATGTAGCCAAGGGAGCGTCCTTAAATTACGTAAGGGGTTTTGGGGGAGGGGGGGGGGTCTGGGAAATCTTATGTTGCCCTTACGTGGGGGGGGGGGGGGTCAACGGCAATCATTACGTAAGATTTATTATGGGCGCAAATGCATCCGTCCTAACGCGTCTCCGCGCGCTAAGCATTGAACACATCTCTTCTGTACAGGAGTGGCTGAGAAGCCCTTGGCTGAGGCTCTATAAATTTTAAGGCCAAGAATTTTCGTTTCTCTTTGATAACTTGTTATTTTATAACATTTATTTATTTATTATTCTTGGACTGGACAGTACAAATAATTAAACCAGTTGTACCTTTAATTTAGTCTGCTTCGTTAAATACCTAACTCTCGACATTTCTCCTATACTGGTAAGCAAAAAATAACAAAAAACACTGAAATTCATTTATTTACGTTTTTGTTCAATTTTGGGCAAATTTGGCAAAATCTTACGTAAGGAGGGGGAGGGGGGGTCTCGAAAATCTTACAGAGCCTTATATGGGGGGAGGGGGGGGGGTTAAAAACACCCCTAAACGCCCTTACGTAATTTAAGGACGCTCCCCAAATGCCTCTTTGTCCAAACATTGGCGCCTCTTGATTAGCTCCTTTTTAGCAAGAAGAGCAATGTTCTGAAACTCATCCATGTGGGTTACAATAAACCTGTTGCCATCAGGAAAGTCTTTGCTTTTACCAGCTTCTTCTACTACTTTGTACCATTCTGATGGCACATTGACCCGGTCCAAGTTTTTCTTCTTATAATTTTCAATCATGGCGTGTTTTCCATCTACTTCAGGCATGAATGTATGACCAGGGACTAGAAAGATATGATCAATTCTTTTCAATGAGGTGTGCTCCTGAAGAGCAATGAACAGCGCCATGGGGATGATGTGATTCCTGTTCTGACCTGAACAACAATCTGGAAAAATAGTCAGTTCTTCAACCCCATTGGGTACTTTGTGCAAGATGTGCTGCAGCAAAGAGGACCCAATCTCATTCGGCCCTCTCCTGGCCTCCACTTCAGACCACATGTAACAGTAAGTCAGTTTGGTGGTTGTATCATGGATGGTGAAATTCAACACATAGAGCTGACATGAATAATAAATGGACTTGCATCTCGGATACGGAGTTGGCAGACATTGCTGCATATCAATTACAAGCACAAGTTTTTTTCCTTCTGTTTCTGAGGCTGCAACTTTAGCTTGTTTTTTTTAGTTCATATGCCTTCTCAGCTTTTCTGAGGTGCAGTTCCTTCTCAGAGTTCAAAGTCCTTATAGTGTCTTCATTACCAGTAGCGTTGTTGATTCTAGTGTCCAACTTATCACAGGTATCGCAACCATCAGTCTTAAGTGCGTGAAATTTCAGGTTTGTCTTTTTGAATTCTCTTCGATATGTTGCATATGAAACTTTAGGATGTTCTTCTTCAGAATACAGTTCATACATTTTGGTAACATTTAAACCTGGTGCCAGGTACAACTTTTGAGTTTTAGCTCTGCAGTAATGCGACACATACGCTGGGAAGGAGTCAATGTGTTGCTTCACTGACTGCACTTTTGTTGGATTGTTCATCAAAGCATGCTTAGGTGTATGTTTACCTCTGGTATCGTCCTTGGCAATACCAGACAGAGATTTTTTTTTACTTTCAGCCACATCTCGAATGAATCTGTCTGTTTCACCGAGTGTGTCCTTAAATGTGGACCTGCACACTTGAAGCCGTTTTCCATTTATTTCAAGGTAATACTTGAAACTTTGACTTTTCTCTCTGTTGGCATCTTCTTTCCTCAGCCGCTTTCTACTCACAGGTAATTTTTCAATACGAGCAGCCACATATGTTACTCTCTTATTGTGGTCACCTTGGTTCCAGTACTCAGTAAACAGTGCATCTCCTGTTTCTGGAGTCACAGTCTGATGGCACTTCCGGAATTTGCAAATGTGGGGAGGTTTTCTTTGGCGCGCTCCCACTATATTCCCTTTTGCTGTTACGTACTGCTTGCCTGTATTTCTTGACTTTTTTCTCTCTGCCTTTAAATATGTGGAACTTTTCTTTACAGCTGAGTTGGACAAACTGTTGTTTTCCTGGTGGTCACTCTCAGCCATATCTAAAACAAAAAAACAAGCCAGTTCAGTTAACAATTAGTTTTTCCAGATCATTCAAAAGTTTCAAAACATTCTATTACATTCTTTTCATATTGAAAGTTTACTAAACTCAGCACAATTTTTCTTAAAATTATACAAGAACAAAGAATGCTTGGAGTGAATGGTTAATGGAAAATTCTGAATTGCATTGAATTCTACATTTCTTTTTCAAATTTTAAGCTTTAAAGGTCTTTAATTATTATTAGTTTTTTAATTTTACAATTTACTTTTATGAATTACCTTCGTGTCCTTCAGGATTTACTTCAGAAGGATCATCGGAATGCTCTTCAAGATTGCGTGGAGGAGGTTCAGGGTCGTCTGCATCAATGTCATTAAGGTCCAGAGGTCCTGCACTTCTGCGTTTGCGCCCAACAACACACTGAACGGGTTCCTTGGTGCTTCTTTGATTGATTTGGGATGGATCTGAAACAATATCAGGTATAAATTAAAAATTTTATGCATATTTTTAAGTGAAGAATTGTTGTGGTTGGCATAAACTCTCAAGGTACCTTGTACATTCTTGGGTGCTCCTTGATCTTCATCACTTGAGTTTGTGTCACTTTCACAAGATTCACAGCCCAGTGGATGAATCATTATCGCTTGCCTCAGATGCACTGCTTACTGCTTCTTGAATTAGCTTCCGGGCCACATCTCTGCTCTGGCGTTGTGGCACTTGCCTTTTACCTAAACAAAGAATTGCAACAGAGAATTACTTGGGGCAGTAAGAAACAAACCAATTTTTATCTCAAAATTGTAAAATTGTTCAGTATGAACTCCAAATCCATGTGTCCAAATATCAAATGGCCTACAAAACATTTCTGATGAGACTTAGAATTGAACTTATGATTCTTACTTGCATCTTGTGAGGAGTGAACTCTAGCCCTCTTGGTGTCTGAGTAAGTTGTACTGCGGACAAGTTCAGGACGAATAGTAGGAGCTGTGAACAATAAATAACCACAGTTTGTAACAAGATGTTCTATAGAAACTGATCACAATGCAAAGGAATCAGACTTACTTGGTGCAGCCTTCAACAAGTCCTGTAGCAGGTTCTCATTGTCTTGTATGTTTTGTCTTCTCAGCAATTCATAGGGTGATAGGGTCTCCCCAGCTGGTGTTTCTGCAAAGAGGAAAATGCAGGAGAGTACTTGAGTACATTGTTGTTTGTTTTTTTCAGGATGAAGCAATTAAAGCAAGGTGCATCTTGAGGACAGTCTTAAACCAATACCTTCTCCTGTTTTTTTCTGCATACTTGTTGGAGTTGCTGTGCAGTTGATTTGAGCATGTTCTGTGCTGTGCTCTGATTGCTCTGCTGAGACAAGGAAAAGAATGAAAATTACAGGGAATAAGCACACAAAATCTGAAGGTAAAATAAAATTGAAAAGTCAGTAAAATGTAGGCAAAACCAAAATGATGGTGACTAGCAGTTGAGATCCTGATATTTACCTCTCTCTGTTTCATGTTGTGCTATTGACAGAGCTGCAGAAGAACCTGTTGCTGGTTGGAGGCTGTTGATTGCTGATGTTGCGGGTTCTTGAGTTGGTTGCCTCTTCGAAAGGCCAAATCTGATTTTGGGTTTGTTTGAACGTTCTGCCAAAACACATGAAACATTGGGAAAATTTCAAAATAAACCTACAGTCAATTTCATTTGAAGTAAAGTATTATGGCGCCTAGTTTTAGAACTCACCATGTGAAGGAGAAATCTTGGTGTCATTTGCCACTCGTGTGTCTGCTTCTGAAAGTATAAGAACACCCGTTATAAGCGACAGGATACATTGATGCCATTGAAGTATGAATTTGAACAACCAAAAAGGTAGCAAGCTCACGATCAGAGCAAGCTGAGCCATGTTAGGCTCCATTTAATAAACAGCTTAGATCACAGGCAATTGACTGTAGCTTTTCAAACAAATTTGTTAATTTTATTTGATGTGAAGCACTACAACCCCATATTAAGAACTTACCATGCAAATGAGACTGAGGATTGTTCTCCTTGTCACTTCTGTCACTTCGTGTCACTTCTGCATCTGCAAATGTCAAACATGTAAGAGAAGTGGCAGAATACATGCTGGAGCATAAATGAATCACTAGAACATTGTGAACTTGCCTTTAGAGGATTCCATCCACTCCTTGCACTTTTGGTTTATGTTTGACAGGTGCCGTTCCACAAACACTGGATTCCAAACCGCAATTTCCGATGGTGTGAACTGAGAGTCCAAGCTGCAAGCATCATCATCAACTGCGAAATAAATAGTTTTGGTTCAAACATGAGTATTTTAAAACAATAAGTATTAGACTATAGTCCACTGTCATGCAATGAGTTAGGTACCTGGAAGCTGAAACCGTTTTTTGACTTTATCTGGGACATCTGTTGAATAAGGATGGGAACAAAGATTATTGTCCGTCCACCCATGAAAAATGGTCACTCTTGAAAATACCAACATACATTTTGTTCGATTAACAACCTTCCTATTTTCCCAAAGCTATGATAGAAAAGGTCTATGAAACTGACTGAAATGACTCTTGGCCCAAGTGCTACCTATTTGTTTTGAAATTGATACCGTCTCATTGAATAACACAATGTGTCTATTGTGAGGAATTAAAATATTTAAAAATTACAGCTTTGTTCTCTTTTATGGTCAAAATGGAGCATAAATTCAGCCCGCTCAATCCCTCACACGGATCAGATACTTTAAACATTTCCCAGGTCTTCAGCAGAATAACATTAGACTTACCTTTCTTCTTCTGTGTTGGAGCTTTTATCCCCAGTTTCGTGAGCATTTTTGCTGTCCGAGACATTTTTACACAATGTGCGATCTCTTGTCGCTATTTCACTCGGCTCCCGCCAATGAACGTTGCTTGTTGCAGCAGAAAGTGGGCGTTTTTACGTTTCGCGATTCCCGGGTTTTGATATTAGCAGCTTTATTGCACAGCTTCTTATTTGTTTCGCTAATTAAATCGCGCCACAAATATGTTCAGTCTCCACAGCTGAGAGACTTCTTCGTTTCGGGTTGGTCCGACTGCTGACTTCAAGGAGCTGCGGTCAATGACCTGTGTGTGTGTGTGTGATTGTTGTTTGATGCCGGTGTCAGACTAAGTCAAGTGTTTTAGATTCAGTGTTTCTGAAAAGTGCAATGGAACCAAACACTGTCTTCAAGGAAAGGCTGGAGGCCAAACTAAATTTTTTGAAGTGCAGAAATAACAGGTTGGTGTATAAATTATGTAAGTTTGTTTAAGCAGAGGCTTTACAAGGCATCAGCGGAGCAAGTCCCAGAGGGTCATTATCTACTCAAACTGAAATGCAGATAATCTTGTTGGTGCAAAAGTATGTTTGGAAATGGTACTGTGATTGACTGAAAGCAATATGAGCTAGGGGCCGTACCCATACTACGTGACCTATTTGAGGCCACTTTTGGACCCCCCCCCCCTCCCCCCATGTGACCTACCGTGGTATTGCTCCGACCTCCTCCCCCCCCCCCCCCTGTATTCACGTAGTATTTCTATAAAAGCCGATTTCTCGTATTTCGTCAAAAGATGCATGCGTTTTTGAAAAGAAAAAAATTCTGTAAGAAACGCCAGGCAGCCGCGCCAGGCAGCCACGCGCAACTCGTCTCAAGTCACCGTAGCGGTGCGTCCAAGACTCTCCAAAAATTGGCAACAAAATAGCGTTTTGTGAATACTACGTGACTTGCCCCCCCCCCCCCCCCCCCTTAGTGACCGACCGTAGTATTTTGTCAACCCCCTCCCCCCCCCCCCCCCTAAAACGGTCACGTAGTATGGGTACGGCCCCCTAGGCACGATGTCAAAATCGTTGGGTTCCCACCTCACAATTGTTTCTCAGTTTGTGCTTCATTTCGTAGCCAGAACTAGATTTCAGTAACATATTGGCTTTCATAGGTTTTAAATTTGTTCATACTCTTCATCTAAGCATTGAGTATGCATTCAGGCATTGTTGCATTACTTGTGTTTTTTGTTCATTCACAGCTTGAAAGCTTTACTGGGACCCGAAGACGGATACTTCACTGCAGAAGATGGTCACGCTGGAGATGAGGCATGCACAGTAGGGTGACGCGAAAACCCACTTTTTTGGAAATCGATATCGGCTCATGGTGGGAAACGTGATGCGTGGTGAGGGTATTAACAGTGCAAAAGCGTTTTTTGATCGGACCTTATCTTCCGTCTTCGCACGGGCCTCAAAGTTTCGAAAAAACATTAAAATATGCCTGAAATAGGCAACCCGCAATACAGCCGCGAGGACGTCCCTGCGGGTCGGAGTCGACACTAAAGGCAAGTATTATCATCGCACAACATGCAACAACCACCCAAAATCACTCCAGACCTATCATTAATAGCCAAAAATCAGCTAAAAATAGTTAAATACCACCATTTTCACTAAATTTCTTATTTAATGAAAGGACGACCGGAAACATTCGGATGGATCCTAATATGCCTACAGATGACCGGGAGGACATGTGGGGGAAGGTCGGGGGAGGGGTCTGTTGCTGTTTGTCATGGTTGGCTGATAATTTTACATGATTTAATACATCTGTTATAGAATTGGAAGTCATTAAAAAACAGCTTTTTCGTTTCAGCTACTTCTAAGTAAGTCCATCTCCACCTGTCGTGTGAGAGTTGAATACATTATATTCATAATTGACATGCATGATGCGTATTGTTTCTCTAATGAACGTTAGTGCACCACAATTGTAGCTGTTGAAAGTCAGTTGTGTCAGCTCCATACAAATTGTTATTAGCGTGCGATACAAATCTTACTAGTTGGTTGAAAAATGAAATTTCTGGCAATAATTCTTCTACTGTTAAGTGCAAACCATGTCTTTGGTGGGATAATAGTATTTCGTATGAATTTTGGCATAATGAATGGCCTGTTTTCATGGATTGGTCAATAGTATTTTGTGTCCAAATATTTGGAGGATGTATACTAGCTATGCCAGCTGTAGTCACAGTCATCGCACTACATTGGCGGCCAATATATGTAGGAAATGGAGTATGATCACCTTGGTTGTATGTGCTGCGTAATATTCTGATCAATTTTTCAGTCAAATAGAGTTAACACAAGGAAAATAAAACCTGTGGATGAAAGGGAAAAGTTATATCCTTTAGGACTCAAGAGTTTGTGTTTAGAGAGAGGGGACACTTGATTTTTTTGGCAGGCGGCGCGGTGAGCAGTTTTTGTTCAACGTGGTTTTGAGAACTGATATGATAATATTATGTTGAATAGCCAATAGGTATACTGTGACAAAAGAGAGATATATGTTTGTATGGATTTGAACTAAAATTAAGTTTGTATAATGCTAAAGAAAGTTATTGTTTGATTTGTGTTATAATAATAAAGGGTACTGAAAGTTTGTGTTGCTCTGCCTTTACCATCTCGGTTTCGCAGGCGTTCTGTGTGTTTATGCCTTGCCTTATGGCCTGTATGTAGAAATGTTTACCGAAGGGATTTCGGTGGTTGTTTGGTGAGTTTCGTCAGGTGTTGTTGTGGTGTGTGGGCACACAGTTTCCCGGGGGGACCTTTGGGTAGGGTGGTACTCCACCGGTCCGCTGCGCTCCACCGGCGCCTCGGTTCGACAGGGGGACTTGGCCAGCTTGGCCTGCCGGCTCGGCAACAGCCCCCCCCCCCCCCCCCCCCCCCCGCCCTTTTCCCACCTCCCCGGTCATCTGTAGGCATATTAGGATCCATCCGAATGTTTCCGATCGTCCGTTCACAAAAAAATAAGAATTTTAGTGAAAATAGTGGTTTTTCACGATTTTGAGCTGATTGTGGTCTGTTGATGACAGGCCTGGAGTGGTTTTGGGTGGTTGTTGCATGTTGTGCGATGATAATACTTGCCTTTAGTGTCGACTCCGACCCGCAGGGACGTCCTCGCGGCTGTATTGCGGGTTGCCTATTTCAGGCATATTTTAATGTTTTTTCGAAACTTTGAGTCCTGGCGAAAATGTGAGAAATTACCTAAAAAATTTCTTTGCCATCTTTTGATAATGTTGTCTAGCGAGCCTTAAAACGCCTTTTCGGCATAAGGTCGTGTGGTCAAAATGTGGCATTTTTTTTTTCAAGTCCTGGCGTAAATTTGAGTAATTTCCCAAAAATTTTCATTGCCATCTTTTGATATGTTGTTCAGCAACCCATAGAACGACTTTCCCGCATTTGATCGTATCGACAAAATTTGGCAAAAAAAAATAGTTGCCCAGTAAAAAAGTTGGCTAACTTTAGCCCGGTCACTTTTGTGGGTCTAACTTCTCAGCTCTCTTATATTTGGGTCATAGCTTGTTGGATAGGTCTTTTGTGCTGATCTAGATGTAACGTCCCCTACTTGGAGTTCCCCAGTTTGAATTCCCCCCAACCTTATTTTTCATTGTGATGTTCATTTGTTAGTGCGGTCCCCTTGATTCCTCATACCGCTTGAATGTGTCTCTTCTCTGTTTGGAGCTGCGGCCCGCTCAGACTCAGAATTCTTGGACTGTGAAAATGCCACTTTGGATTTGGTCTTGAGAGAGTAAGGTTTTTATTTTAACCTAAATTAGTATTGTGTCATTTTGCCATTAGAATTTATCCCTCTGAATTTTATTGTTTACTTGGATACATCAATCATTGTGAGTCAAACTGAACTATTCCTATTTTCTTGTTACCACATGTAAATCTATGGGAATCATAACCTTTGTTCTTTCTTGCCCCTGCAGGCTTTCTTAAATGCAATTGGTGTTACTTTGTCAGATCTTTATTTTATTGGCTTGTGCTTTGCACTATGGTGAGTTAAAATTGTGATCTAACTTTAATTATGAGTATGAGAGCATACGATTATGAACTGACTCAATTATATTTACCCCAGATGTACTATAAGTGAACCCGAGTAACCTGCATTTAATTATCATAACCAGATACTTTATGTAACAACCCTCGGTGAGTTTCTGATTGGCAAAGCGGGTATATAAATGAATTACATGGTCCGTCTGGTCAGTACCCCCCTCTGGAGCACTAAAGGTGGAAGATGTGCCCCGCCTGGAGAACTGCGTAAATAGTTCCGCGGCGAAAAATAGTGAATGGCTTTCAGGAAAATTGGTCAGAAACGAGTACTAAGCAGCACCAAGAATGGATCACAGTTCGGGTATGGTGGTGCAATCCCGCGTGTAACTATACCTGACATGTGTCTGAACTCAGTGGAGCCGCGAAAGTAGATAATTACCGTGTTCCTACTTGTTTTCGTTCTTGAAGGGGACTATGTGTATGGAATTGAAGAACTTGATCTAAGCCATTTTCGTGGTCCTAATAGATTATTGGTGACCCAGCATTGGCCTTATTTTGGATACATTTTTGTGGCCCTCCCAGGGTTGAGGTGTCAGTGATTTCCTGGCCTTAATCGAGGGGGCTGGTCAATGTTCGATGATAGCCCTTCCACAAAAATTACTGTCCTCAATATTACAAATGTTTAAAGCAGGTTTTGCACTGCAATCCTCACTTAACTTGTTCAGTAATGCCTAGATATAAAATTAATCTTAATTGTATTTTTTTTCTTTTGTTCTCAAGCATATAAGAAGTTCGTTATTTTTACTCCGAGTATAGGAAAATGGCAATTTTATCTGTGATTATTTTTTGCCTTACTGTTAACTTACTCGTCCCTAGGTTTGACATTGTTTGATTATATTTTACGATTATCTCTTTTGATTAAGTGTTGACTGTGGATTTTCAACTTTGTTGCATTGTGAGGACCTCTTTTGTTGCCAATCACTTTCAGTTTTCTTTTTTTAAGAGTGTTATCGTTGTCAAAATAGGCAGCTGGTAATTCGTTCATTTGTACTTGCTTATGGAAGCGCTTGTTAAGTAGGCAACCTCGTACAGTACTCGCACGTCTGTTGTGCGGCCTGGCCCACCTGTCTGCTCGTAGGCGCTTGCTTTCCACGCACCTACACGAACCTTACAACGCCAATCTGCACGTGCTGCATATGGGGACAAACGGAGCTACTCGTCACCGATTGGATATCGATTGGATATCGACGTCGGGTTCTCCAGCAGCGATAAAATCTAGATAAGCTATTATCGCCAGCAGTAAGGCTGAATATCCACAGTAAACGGCATATGGTGCGGCGCGTACCGCGTTATCGATTTGTTGTCGATTTTGGGCGATGTAGAAACATGATCAATTTTGAGACCATACTTTAATCGATCGATATTGTCTTATCGATCACTTTTCAACGTCGAATTCGGCGTCAATTCGAGATTCCATTTCCCTCTGGGAGACACATTACAAGTCCTCTGCCGCGGCATGAATGTGGGTGCCAGTTCCACCGTTGTCTCCCAATGATCCACATGGCCTCATAGATAGTCTGTTTACAACGGTGTAGCTAACATGTTGTTCCACTACCACTGCGATTTGTCATACCGGACACAGTTTGGGCGCGTACTCTCTTCATCTTTCTTTCCTGTTTGGACGTAGTGAAATACCCTATTGTCCACTTCGCTACTGATACAAACATGGCATACAGCTCTGTTCACAATTTGATGTGCTCCATGGCGGATTGCAGTCAACCAATGTTACATTACATAACGGAAAATATCTGTAGTTTTATTTTGCAGTGATCAAACCATCATCGATCCAAAGTGACAGAATCATTCATTCCGGACTCCACGGCTGTCTCCGCCCGCCAGCTGTGTAAATAAAAGAGTAATAATCATCATATAGTGCACATATAGTGCATTTTTAGGATCACTAACATGTGCTAAAATAGCAATATGTCGACATGACAAGTGCTGATCATTTTAATTTAGGAATGATAAACCATCATCATACTAGTTTAATTAATGCTGATCATTACTAACATTTGTGAATTGCCCAGATATCTGATAAAGTTTCTCGCCGTTTCGGTTTTAATTTTACTGATCCCTATCCAGGTCACAGTTTATGATGTCTTTGTCTGCTCGGGTCGGGCCTGACTGGGTTATAAAATGATGTTAAATGATGCAGGCCTTATCGGGAAAATCTCAGTGGTCATCCCCCACCCCATTATACACTCCCCGAAGGCCCCTGCAGCGACAGCAGTAATCAGTGAATGCAGAGCAAAGAAAGCTGGAAAGACAAAGCAAGTCAGTCATCCTCTGGGGCCCTGCTAAGCGGGAAACAAAGACAAAGGAAGAGACAGAGGGGTCTGATTTGTCTTTCACTGCGTATACTCTCTGAAAGGTGAGTTCGAATCCACATTTGGAAATGTCGTTTTGTAAGCCTATCGTACGTTTCTTACCGTAGCAAATGTCACCGATAGGGGAGGCAGCCGTGTCCTTTACAAAACATCTACTAAGAGTAGCAAATACTAAAATTACCGGGTCTAGGACAACTCGCCCCCGCTATTCCGCCCCCATCCATATTCGCCCCACACCCATTTGGGTCCCGCCCCATAGGGTCCAGGTCCAACTGGGTCCCGCTCATAGTTCAAATAGGTAAAACCAACACTAGGATTCCAATGGCGCTCATTGGTTCCAATGGCAAAGATCCAATAGGAATAGCATATCTTCAAGGCATTCCATTGGGTTGACGGAGTGCTTCCTATTGGTCGATTGTCCAATTGGATAAAGGACTCTGAACCATTGGAACCCCATTCCAGTGGGCATCTGACCAATGAGAATCTCTTCCCAATTGGTAGCCGTCCAATGGGATCCGCGCCCCAATTGGAATATAACCAATGGAAATGTATTCCCCCATTGGGATCCCATTCCAATAAGGCCTCCAAGGTGGATTTCCTGCGGGGTGGGGGGTGGCCGCCCTCCGAACGCGCGATTTCCACGGCCACCTCTCCTATCTATAGAAAGAAACCGAAACGTAACAATCACAGCTAATAAGAAATCGGCAATATTGATTCAGTCTCCACCCCGGGAGCGAGGCGGCAGAAACGGGGGCGGGACCCAGTTGGCATATTATTGGGGGCCAGTATGTACCAAGAATGGGACCCAGTTGTCCTGGGACCGTATATGACCGGGAGCGAAATAGCGGGGGCGAGTTGTCCGGCACCCAAAATTACCATCTACGTCATAATTATCTACAAATTTTGGACCACTACTTTAAAACGCGCGTGTAAACCACTGGAAATGTTTCAGCTACATATTGCGTCACTTTTTAACACAGGTTTTTAGCCCGTCCCGACACGTTTCTTAAGAAACGGCAGGAGCCGGGCTTATAGTCTTATGCCGGATGTTCGCTCGTTCGCTAGTGTGTACGCCGACTTATCGTTCACAGAAAAAATTTGGAGGATAAACTCCTTTCCTAACGTAGAATCACGTACGGTGGCAACAATTTTCGATTTGTATCGCATTTTTGATTAATGAAAATTTGTCTGTTCTTGCTGTTTGAGATTAGGGTTGGCCGCCGCGCGCACACCATTACCATATCGTGGCACGCACAGGGACGGGCTCAGGTTAACGATTTAAATCGTAACAAATACATCTGCTATCGGGCACCTCTAGGGAGACTTGAGGCGGGGGCCGAGGGCCATCGCAAACGCCGCCGGCAGGCCAAGCTGGCCAAGTCCCCCTGTCGAACCGAAGTGCCGGTGGAGCGCAGCGGAACTGGCACCGAGGTTGACGGAAGGGACGGGCCAGCTTGTTGACCTCTTCAAATTAGACGTCTAAACTTCCAGTTGTCTTTCTCATGATTGTCCTCTTTCAGGTGGTCCTTTACAGTCGAACTCCATTATTTGTCCAGGTTTGGCTGACCGCTATTTGGGAAGCAGTCATCCCCACCACCTTGGCCCCGGGTCGGGCTTGGCTGCCCGGACCCGGCCGGGACCCTGCGCCGATGCCGTTTTTTGTTGTTTTTTTTATTCGGCTTGTTTTTTAGTCCTCTACGCATTGAGCTCAATAGATTGTCAAAAATTTGAGTGCACATTGGTCGTTAAAATTATCTCCCGCCCGGGCGGATTAGGCCTCCTCCTGAATCCTCCCGCCGGAGACCAGCGGCGCCGGTTCCGGGCCGGGTCCTGGCAGGTCAGCGCTGTCCACTATTTGTCCGCATCTCCTCCCGGTGGAGTGGACAAATAATGGAGTTCGACTGTAAAACGATTTCCAAGGTGTGCATGGACTACTAACCAACAGGATCACGGGTTGCCAGGGTTAAGCATAGCGGCTACAAGTGCTCCGTGCTGCTACCATGCGCCTGTGCCCTGTTACTATGATCTCCACACTCCTCGCCGGCGCCGCTGTCCTCCATACAACGTCAGTCGCTGTCACCATACCTAACACCACCCTCTTGAATGTTCAGCTGGTGAGCACAAGCAAGATTTTCAAAGCATTGTGTGGGAAAGCTGTCGTGTCTTGATCAAAACCTCGTTTGTTGTGCATCCAGCTCTTTCGCCACGGCGCTCGTACCCCAACCCAGCCCTACCCAACTGACCCGCATTTCAACGACACCTACATGCCCTATGGCCTAGGACACTTGACCCAGGTACGGATAAGAACGCAGTGCGTCGCAAGTCTTTTCGTCTCGTGATGTGGTATTTAGTATCAACGGAACACCAACGCTCCATTTTGCTCTTGTTAGAAAAGAGCGAAGGGCCCCACCTGAAAAAGTGGCGATTTGGGTCTACATTTTTAAAACTGAAATTTTTCGCAGTTCGCACCTTTTGACTTTACATCTCTATAACAAATTTTCCTGACACACTGCACTTGCCATTTCGACGTCTGATTTCGATAGAACACCGTTTCAAATCGCAATAATATCATTGCAATATTCTGCAATGATCCGTCACATCAAAAATTTCCTCAAGAATAGTGCACAGCGATTATTGCAGTTATCGGTGAAACAGTTAATTAAGCATCGAACCGCTTCGTGCTATTCGCTTCTGACTACTGAGCAACGCGCAAATCAATGCACGTGGGCTCCAAAGCACTGTTTTAAATGTTACATTAAAATTCGACAAGTACAAACAGACGTGCAAATCATTGCACTTGAAACTTGTAACCATTTGTAACCTTACGCAGGTAGGCAAATGGACATTTAAATTTTAAACAACATTTAACTTATCACAACTTTTAATCTGGAACACCTTTTTCAATTTTAGTAACTTGGGTGTCATCCATTTAAGGTTGTCCAGCCTTTATTGAGGCAAACCAAGATGAGTGTTTGTGTGTGTGTGTGGGGGGGGGGGGGGAATGAAATTTTCTGGAAATAGGCCAACATCCCTAATGATGACCGCTCAACCTTTCACAATTAAGAAATTTAACTTTTAACTCCCGCCGCGTCCTCACCAACAGCAGTGAACTGGCATAGCCAGGTAAGGACGTTGAGCACCAAAAATGAGCACATTATAACCGGAACGATTTTCTTGAGGAAATCTGTCTACTATGCTATCCTCTTTCAGATTCGCTTTGGGGCCAAACATGGAAAGTGACAGATCTAGAAGAAAAGCGGGTTGCATTTCTAGAAGGGGCGATGCTGATTTTCCCGAGAAAATCCCTTTTAAATCGTTGACGCATCGTCGCGGTTTGAAACGGCAGGACGTCGAGAAGGCGCGCGAAAATGACATAACTCTATAGGTATTAGCAGGCACGAAGTTGGCCGGAGTTTTCGGAGGGGGTCAGGCCGCGCTTTTTGCCTACTTACAGGCGGGGTGTCACGCTGGTTGCCTACCTGCCAGGCGGTGCCGAGCCGTTTAGGGGCTACGTGCCTGGAAATTAGATTTCAATTTTACATTTTCAGTTGCATCTTACCTTAGACTGGCCGCCAATGCAAAAGTTAAAAAATGTTCAGAGGCGGTTTTTTTTCGTTTTTTTTTGGCAAGAGGTATTTAGAAGATTTTCTTTTAACATTAGAAAGCCTGACTTTCCCGGTTACCTTCTTTGTCTGAAGGGGTCATTTTGACCCCTGGTCGATCTACGTGTTTCGCATCGCCGAAAACGGCATATAAATTATGTTCTCGTTTTATTTCAAAGTGCTTCTGACTCGCATTAGTGAAAGTGAGTCCTAACTTTACATTTTCCTGCCTCGGGAAGCTGTGCTGTAGGTAGGCAACCAGCACAGCGTATATCACTCGTATCAGCGTATATCAGATGTAAATGTCTAGGTAGGCGAGGTACGAATTTTTTCTATAAGAGTAGGCTCCCCCTTTAAATGACCCCAAAACCCAAGATAAACTGTCAACATCGACATCAGGTGCTGCTGCAGGTGCCCGTGGTCAAAACAGAGCCTTCTGGGCCTGGAACTAGAACGGGACTTCGGTGCGAAATGCGAACTTTTCCATCGTGAGAGATGCGAACTTTTTCACGAGGATGAACCCCCCCCCCCCCCCCCCCCCCCCAGGTCAAAAAAAAAAAAAAAAAAAAAAAAAAGGAACCAAGCTACAATGCCAAAAAGACCCCAGGTGCTACTGCAGGTGCCAGTGGTCAAAATGAGGGCCTTCTTGGGCAGGAACTGGAACGGGAGGGCAAACTGCTAAAAGGTGCAGTATTTCAAACTTACAACAGGAACCGACCATTACTAATATAATCCTAGGACCCCAGTTTCATTTCAAAAATGGACCCCAGGTGTTACTGCTGGTGCCAGTGGTCAAAACAGGGCATATCAGGCTTGTCAACGACCGCAGTCGCTTCGCTCGCGCTGAAGGTATTCCCTTCTCGATAAGGCGTCTATGTGGTCTCCGTCACCTTCCCCAACCATTCACTTCGACTTGCGCAGAATTAATAAACCAGTACGCAGTGTTTACGGGCAATTAGAGTGCATTATGTGAAAAATAACAACGTGTTTAGTGGCTGTAGTCAAATTGACCCCTTCAGACAAAGAAGGTAAAAGGCTTTGTAACTACCACAAACATTTTTATCTCGCACAAACATTGAGCTAGGAGGCTGAAATTTTGAGGGATTGTAGTTTAAGACGTTTAAGGAAAAGTCAAAAATCGTCGGGTTCAAGACTTTGAAAAAAGTATGAAAAATTTGGCTTGAAAATGAAAAGGGTCAAAATCACCCCTTCCGTCTTTCTAGTGTTAAATCCCGTGGTTCGCACTGTGAATTTTTAATACCTACAACACTTTTACGAACAGTTTGATGCCCAACTCTTTTTCTTGGAAGATAACCCAGTACTACTTTTAGCCCGCTTATCTTCGCAATAACACACATCCTTTGCAAGAAAGCTTTGTTGACCGAACGATAGCGTGCTGTGTAGACCCGAGTGACCTGGATTGCCTAAATCAACCGCATACGTACATGCGCGCACGGTGGCTCAGGGCGTTGGAGTGTTAGACTTCGGCGCCCAAAGACAGCAGTTCGATCCCAGCTGAGTCGAGTTACTCTTTTGAATTATTCGTTTTAACCCTTCTCCCCTCGCCCCTTGTCTTTGGTCGTCTTCCAAGCGTCTTCTTTTTATCTCGTACTTGCCGAAATCTAAGAATAAAAGATGACGAATCCAAGACGTTCAGAAGAGGGAGAGATGACGCAAGGCAGATGAGAAGACGAAACTGACGACCGGGGTAGGCAGCCCGCACAACAAACGCCGGAATGTAGGCAATTAGCGCGACATATCCCCCTCCGAAACCCATGTCTGGCTACTAGTGGGGACGTGAGTGGTCGATATCAGAACCATCATTGCCCTTCAACCTGACGGGTTGAGCTCTCTTGCAGGCTGAAGGTACACACCCTAAGGTAACTTTTAAGAAGTGTTGCCCAGGTAGCAACACTGTAGGAGGGCGTGGGCGGGCGGTTGCCTACCTGCCAGGGGCAAACCACCGAAATCGTCCCTTTCTCGGCATGTGTCTCGAGAGCGAGAGGACGCACGGTGTTCCCGGGAGGGGGGGGGGGGGTCTTGTTGCACTCTGCACACTTTTAACAATTAAGAGTGACCATCGGACCCACCCCCCACCCCACCCCCGCGCGCTGTGAGACGGGGGAAGGGCGTGAGCGGGACGGGCTTAGGTGCGTTTTCTCAATTATCTCGCGATTGGGACACCGCCCAGCCTCGTCCGAGGTGTCGATGGACTTGTCTCGGTCGTCTGTGTGTGTGTGCGTGACCGCCAATGTAAAACCGCGCTCTTCTTCAACACTGGTGTAAATCTTATCTGAGTTTGAGATCAACAAAGGCAGATTTCAGATTGTTTATCTGAGTTTCTGATTTCAGGTCTGGTTTCTAATGAACTCATCTGATTTTCAGATTTATGGCTCGGATTTCTGATAAAGCTATCGGAATCTGAAATCACACACCTGATTTCTGATACTCTGATTCAGATTTACAGAGCAAATCTGGTCTGATAGCTTTTCAGATTATCAGATTATCTGATGTGCCGCTCAGATTGCTGATGTGGACGTCGAATTTTAGATCAGGAAGTCCTGATCGTTTATTGATCAGTAATTTAGGATGCCATAAATAGCACGCGTTTTGAGATATTCAATTGAAATTTGGTGTGGGGTTTGTCCGCGTGATTTTAGAATGCAGTTTTGAATATTTTCGAGTTCTGACTATATCTAACTAGTTTTCAGACGCGCTGAGAGATAGCTAACATTTGACTTCAAATTCGGCTCGGACTCAGTTTCGAGCCCCCTATAACCGTTTTCTTTCGGTGGTCAAGTCACCAGATTTGTGAGAAATGAGGGTTGTCTTGTTATCTGGATAGAGTATGTGATCTGCTCCTTTGTGATCTGATCCACAGCAGGGATCTGATCTGCAGATCAGAAATCTGACATCCAGATCACGGCAGGGGCGGCGGAAGTGGGGGGCAGGGGGGCAGCCTGCAGCCTCCCCCCTCCCCTAATGATTGGTTTACAGAGGGTATTTGTTCGCGCACTGATACGGTTTTCTCCGTCAACAGCAAGACATCCTCGCAAAACTCAGCTGTACTAGAAGCTGAACCGTCCGACATTTTCTCAGCAGAAATAGAACAACAATTTACAGATTGAATATGGCTCAGGCAGTTTTCCAGCCAGAAGTAGTAAGATAATTTCAATGAAGTGCTTGGACTCGTGAAACTACTTTTCAAGGACACTTTTTAGCCCGTCCCGACACGTTTCTTTAGAAACGGCAGGAGCCGGGCTTATAGTCTTATGCCGGATGTTCGATCGTTCGGACGTATGTACGCCGACTTATCGTTCACAGAAAAACTTCAAATTTGGAGGATAAACTCCTTTCATAACGTAGAACCACGTAGGGTGGCAACAATTTTCGATTTGTATCGCATTTTTGATTAATGAAAATTTGTCTGTTCTTGTTTTTTGAGGTTAGGGTTGGCCGCCACGCGCACACCATTACCATCGCGGCGCGCACAGGGACGGGCTCAGGTTAACGATTTTAATCGTAACAAATACATCTGCTATCGGGCACTTCTAGGGAGACTTGAGGCGGGGGCCGAGGGCCATCGCAAACGCCGCCGGCAGGCCAAGCTGGCCAAGTCCCCTGTCGAACCGAGGTGCCGGTGGAGCGCAGCGGAACTGGCACCGAGGTTGACGGAAGGGACGGGCCAGCTTGTTGTAGTTAATTGCTATTGCCATAATTGTAAGGAGAGCAATAGTCAGTCAATGCCGAAGTCAGTTGTGGTTGCCAAGTGGCGTGTATTGAAAATTGCAAGTGTGCAGGAAGAATAATGTGGACTGTGTTGTCGGTTTGTGCAACTGCGTGTGCGTAGCCTAACTTTGTGATTTAAAGTTTCTGTGATTGAACGATTTTTCTATAATAACTGTACAATATATTATATATATATATATATATATATATATATATATATATATATATATATATAGCACAGAAACTTTAAATCACAAAGTTAGGCTACGCACACGCAGTTGCACAAACCGACAACACAGTCCACATTATTCTTCTTGCACACTTGCAATTTCCAATACCATCGCGGCGCGGCGCGGCGCGTATGGAGGAAATATAATAATAACATACATACCTATGATAATTCAGAGCCCTTAATTTGTTAATGTATTTAATTGTTAAATTAAATTTTCTTTGCTTGAAAATGTGTCATGAAGCCACTTAATGATTTTTGTTTTGAATGCGCGTTACCATGAGACTAGAACTTGTTACTGGACTGGCGTCTTCAGGCGCCCCGACTTCCGCATGCGTCCTTTCTAGAGCAATCTCCTCCGGCCCTGTTTCGAATTTCGTTGCGTAGTTCGGCTCGATGGAACGAGAAATGTTCACAGAATGCCTAGTTATCCTTACTTCGGTCAGAATCGGCCACTCATGGCGAGCGCGACGTGTTAAACGCGGCGGCCCGCCGTGACCGCGACCGCCGTTCGGATTGCCTCGAGGCGCTGCCGCACGGAGCGCTAGCGGCGGCAGCCGCGCGGCTCGGACCTGGCGCTCTGGGGTATCGCCGCGCAGTGGCGGAGCGTGGCAGCTGGCCGTGATGCGTGATGCGGTGGTCAGGGCGCCTGAAGTCCAGTAACCAGTTCTAGTCTCATGGCGTTACCTTATGATTGGGTTGGCGCCATCTGGCGTCATTTGTTCGGGGGCACATCATGGCTCATGCATTTCATAACTCATAATCCTATCAGATATAATTGCCATGGAATATAATTTTTTTTTTTAGATAACTATACCGAATTTAACTATCATGGTTCATAATGTAATAGGATATGACCCGATCAATTAATTATTACACTGAGCGTCAAAATTAGCGGTCCACTTTTTGTTGGCGCCACTATTTCTAAGTTTTTCAAGTTAGAACCTTGAAATTTAGTACAGACCTGCCCCCAACATCGGTTGAGACCACAACAAAGAGTGGGCCGCTAATTTTGACGCTCAGTGTATTTCATCAGTCATAATGTCATCGCATATAATATTCATAATCCCATCAGATATAATACTCACAATCCCATCAGACATAACGCTCATAATACGAGCTATAATGCTCGGCCCCGGGGACGTCCACGGAGTAGTCGTGGGGTAGGACGTGGTCGTGGGTTGAACCTGGCCAGGGAAGAAGAGGTGGCACGCCAAACCCGAAGGCAGGTGCAGGTGCCGGACGTGGCGGATGCGGCTGCTGCAGTGCTGCAGCCGCAGCTGCATCTACATCCACTGCATCTACACCCGCTCAGCTTCCCTCTGGTAAGTGTATCTTCATTTATTTGCGTGCAATTACTCAGTTCTCATAACTTGTTGCTAATTTATACGTTTCCGGTTTCTAGACTGCCGCGTCTGCTTTGACGGCCCGAATTCCCACGCCGTCTTTCCGTGTGGGCACAAAGGTTTGTGTGGGCCATGCGCCAACCGTATTCACGAGGAGGGCTTCTGCCCCATATGCCGGGCAGAAGTACTGATGGTGGCCGAGATTTTTTTAATAACTATTTATTGTTTTTATTTTCTTATTTTTCATTGTATTTATTTTATTTAAATTTTATTTATTAATTATATCTGATGATATTATATCTGATGGGATTATATCCCATGACACTAATTTCTTTCACTTTACATCTGATGACACTTATATTCCATGACATTATGACTGATGAAAATTATGACTGATGGGATTATGAACGATGAAGAGTATGAGCCATGAAGGCGACTCATTTGTTCTTGTCCCCAAGTGTGTTTTGATTTTTAAATATAGAACTGTAAATTGCAATTTTTCTAATTTGCCGTAGCAACCAATGCCAAGGAAGATCGCGAGATAACGGCACGTACACACCCGAACACACACACAGACACAAACATACATGCACATACACGCAACAATACACAAAACGACACAAAGCTAGTGCTCTCAGAAAATTCCTCATCCTCCTTATTGAGAACTGCTAGAGTTTAAAAAGCTTTCCCGAAGGAGCGAGGAAGGGGGAGTGTGGGTAAGAGGGGGGGGGGGCGGACCTTGTGATCCCGAAACCGAGACAAGTCCAGCGACACTTCGGACGAGGCAAGGCGGTGTCCCAATCGCGAGATAATTGAGAAAACGCACTTACGCCCGTCCCTCCCACGCGCTTCCCCCGTCTCACAGCGCGCGTGCCCTGAGTGAGAAGAGCTCTCACTTAAAATTGTGGGAAGACGTGGCGAGTGAAATGGAAGACTGGGACTTTCTTGGTTCAAACAGAGTGCAAGAAATAAAGTACTTTCGTATGGGCATTGCTGCCTTCAAGATACTGTGGGAGAATCTGCAACAAGAAGGATATAAGTATCTTCCGACTGGCCATGTCAATCAGGACTGTGCTGAAAATTTGTTCTCATGCATGAGGTTTAATGGTGGCCACGCTTAAACCCCTCAGCAGAAGACGTACCTGCATCGTTATTGAGAGCATTTGTCAAGAATGTTACAACAGCCTCAGTGAATCTGTTTGACCTGAAAGAGTTGTTGGAAGTTTTAGAGCAGCACCCTGAGGCCAGTGAGCAGGAAGAAGATGCGCCCCCTCAATCAGAAGGTGGAGAAGCAGAAGCAATCTTGGAAGAGGGGGGGCAGCACTTACTGAGGGAACAATCTTCGGAGTTCTTTCGAGATTATTGGGAGTGCAAAGGTTGCCACACCCATTGTGCAGAAGATAGAATCAGAACTGAACTGCGCCGAGTGCAAGGCAATTCTGCAATCTGATGTCCAATTTCCTCTGCACCTCCCTCACACGATGACTACTGGACCTGCTGATAGCCAATGGCAACTGCCGTCAAGAGGCATTGCTAATGTAGTTCAGGGTATCTTCAATGCTGCTAATCAGCTGCTGAGAGGCACATAACAGAAAAAAATTGTGCAATCGCTTGGCGCTTAGCAGTAGTGCGTCAGTTTTCACTGTGCGAAGACCACAAGGAACAGAAGAAGGGCATGGAGGAAAATCTTTGCATACAAGCGATCCAGGATGTGTTGAAGGAGTTGAGTTCAACAGGGCTTTCAAAGACCGTAATAGAAGTAAAAATTGCACACCACAGACTCCTAGAATCGACCAGGATCAGCGGTCCTCCCCCACCTGCACAAGCTCCAAGAAGTAGTGCCAAACTTTAGCGGGAGTCACACATGTAACAGAAGATTAATGGTTTTTTTTATCCATTTCTTTGACTCTATTTCTAGTCAGTTATGTAGCCTGTAACCTAACCTTTCAAATTGTTTTTTTGGTCAAACTCATGCAGACAGGAATCAAGGTTATGTTGTCTCTTCCTTCAAATAGGTCTGTGAAGAGGGTAAAGAGTAACTACCATGACTTTTATTTTGTAAATGCGCCAACAATTTTCTATTTTCCTTTATAACCACAAAGCCAGTACTAAATATGGGTAAGGTTTCCCTCCCACTTACCGCCAAATTTGAACTTGCCGTCTCTAGGAAATGTCATAGTGCTGCTAGATATAGAAGTAATATGACATTTCCTATATCATATATATATATATATATATATATATATATATATATATATATATCTTCCAGTTCGTTAAAAAGAAGCATACCGTGACGTTGCGTCTTTAGTTAATTCGAAATGAAGGAAAAACAACTAAACTGACGCCTTACAGCCCCAGCCAGTTCACCCCCTCTTGTTGCTATCTGTACGGCGCAAGTTAGCGTCATCTTTGGAAGGGGCGTTCGGCAACACTGCGTTTCTGACTGCTATTTCCTCATCCCAATAAGTGTTAAGTTCCGCGAGATGTACAGCGAGTTTTACGGTATAGAGACAACGCCATTTATACAGCTAACAACTTGACGCCCGTAGCTTGGTCGCGACATGGCGTATACGCTGGGTCAGTACATTCGCCAGCGATACATGGTGGGCGAGAACGGAGGCACACCCTCGTCAGGGTTTGCGCTGCTGGAGTCCGAGTACCGGATGGGGGCGCTGCTCGTCAACACGTCGTCGGTGCAGCGCACGCAGGAGACCGTGCAAGCCGTCCTCGCGGGGCTGTTCAGCGCCCCCGGAGACTCCCAGCGGTGGCAGTCCGGAGGTACCGAGCTTGGCCAGCACTGGATACCCATCGCGTACAACGTCATCCCTGTGGACCGGGACAGGGTCAGTGCCAGCAATCACCGAGCACGATGCACTTTCTTAGCAACGAAATACAAGTACTTTTTAAATTTATGCCGAACGCACTCTCAAAAGTTTGCGAAAAAACTGCATCTCTTTATGACGAACTTTCGTATTAAGTACTTTCGTGATCTGAAGTACTAGAAGATATGGAGTAGAAATGCACTGAAATCCGAAGAAATAGGAAAGAAAGGGTGCGCCCAGCATCGCTTCACCAGTCATCACATCGTTCCATCCCCTGCGACTGGTGAAGCGATGCTGGCGGCACCCGTTCTCTTCTATTTCTTCGGATTTCAGTGCATTTCTACTCCATACCTTTGTAAAATCAAAAGGCCTGGCCTATTCAGAATGTACTGTATTACATAGCATCTCTTAAAATTGTCAGCGTACAAAGTGCTGCCTTTGTGTTTAAAACTTACCGGATCGTCTCCTAAGAAAAGTATTTCGCGGCGTCGACAAGTGGCCTAGTGCACCGCAAGTTCTAAAGTTAACAATAAAACAAGCACTGCAACTGTGCATCGTCTGCTTTGGGCATGCTATGGAAAGGCGATGGACACATTCCGACCTATATGCAGGCGGCCAGCATCGCGTCAGGCGATTCCGACTATGTTGCTAGCCCCTGGTGATACAGAGGCATTAAGTAAAGAATGTGGAGTTTTTTTTTTTAGTCCAAAACGCCCAGCTTAAAATTCCATATAGAATTTTAGCAGTTTCCATCTGGATTTACTTAAATTCCATATGGAATTTTAGCAGTTTCCATCTGGATTTACTTAAATTCCATATAGAATTTTAGCAGTTTCCATCTGGATTTACTTTCCAGACGGTATCTTAAAAACCCAGAGGGATTCCGTGTTTTCCACATGGAAAACTGAATTCCAGACGACTGAGTTTCCATGACGACAATTTTCCGCGATGGCAATAAGATTCCACAATGGAAAAGCATTCCGACAATGGATATAGATTTCCAGATAAATTTCCGTCTGGAAGACAGGTCTGGAATACAATTCCGAATTCCAGACCACAGTTTCCATAGTGGAAATTAGAAACAACGCCAGATTCCAGAGTCCTCAGATTCCATTCTGAATTGAAGTTGTGATAAAATGGAAACTTTTAGTCATAATGGATTGAAAATTCGGTCATGTGCGAGCCAAATTACTAGAGCCATTTTAATTTCATCGAAATCGGTGACAAAAATCTCGGATGGAAAACATTCGCCACCTGGAAATTTTGCTGCTGGGTTTGGCAGGTTGTCCTGGATTCCCACTATGGATTTCTGGTTTCCAGACCGAAAAACGTTCCAATTCCACGGCCAAATTTTTCCATTCTGGGATTCCAAATTCCATAAAACAATTTCCCAGATTAATTTTCCACGTGGAATTTGAAGCTGGGCGTTTTTTTAGAAACGTACAGGAGCCGGGCAAATAGTCTGATGCTGACTGTTCGGTCGGTCGCACGTGTGTTCACCGACTCATCGTTCACAGAAAAACTTCAAATTTGGAGAATAAACTCCTTTATTTTAATGTAGAATCATGTTTGGTGGCAACAATTTTCGTTCACTATCTGGTTTTTGTGTTTTCAAAACATTTTTGGTTTGGGTTTTTTGAGGTTAGGTTGGCCACCGCCGCCTTGCGAATTCCGCCGTCGCGGGGTCTTGATAATTGCAGCGCACTCCGTAACCCGGGATAGGCTCAGGCTCACGATTTTAATCCTAATAAATACGTCGGCTCGAATCCTAGAAGAGCTTATTCTACGAAAACCAATCAACAATATAATTCTTGACGACTATTTTCTTGATTTTATTCTTAGATAAGCTTGATTCAATAATTCTTGAATGCACAAAGCCTAAAGAATATTTTTGTCTGGGTGCACTGCACAAACAATGCATTTGTTTGCGGTGCACAGGCCTTGATAGGCAGCGCGCCCTGCTCAGCCAGAGACCAGAAAGTAACGGAGGTCTACGACAGCCTCGCTTACCAGAGGCTCCTCGAGGAGGCTGTGGAAAACAACAGCAACCTTCGCTACATCCAGAAGAACGCGGGGCTGTCGGATGCCGACCTGATGAGCCAAGGCCTCTACTTCTTGTTTTCGGACCTGCAGTGCCAGGTACCGTAACGCAGTATCCGCACAAAGTCCAGACGAGCGGCCGGCTAGTATAGCGACGACCTTTTCGCGTGTGTTTGTGACCAAGGGGACATTCTGAAACCACAAGGTTAACTTTAGACCATTTGTCACCCCCATACCCAGCTTTCCTCTTCTTACCGGGCGTGTTCGTGGCCTGACCTCTCCCTCCTTGGTCACATGGTCGATCAAGAAATTCTGTCGGTGGCTTTTAAATTCCTTTGCCATCTAATAACTTAAAAATGAGGAGGAACAAGTAAAAGACAGAACATCGAGAAGTCTGTACATGCACAAATTTGACTATCTTTGTTTCTTTCTATCTCATTGTTTGCGTTAAAAACAAACAGTGACTTGCAAAATGAAAATAAAATCGGTCCGCCGACGCTGGTACTGACAGTTCCGTAGGCTGTCAGCTTATGAGGACGAGGTGTGGGGGACGGGCCTTCGGGAACTATCATCGTCGAAAAAGCTTCTTTTTCGGGTAGGACGTCAAATTCCTATCCCACCGGTCTACTTGAAATCACTGACGAAGCACAGTTTGGAATCAAAATATCTGCATTGTGCGCTGTAACCCTCAGACTGATGACGTCTGATGGAGAAAGAATCTTTTTCTGGACGGTTTTACGGTGATGGTCCGTAGAGTTAGGAAGTTGAAATAATCTTTCTCGCAGCAAACATTTAACTTCAGAGAATATCTATTTCGACAGACTTCGTTACAAGTTACGGGTGACTACGGCGAGGAGAGCCTGCGATATGAAAGCGAGGCCCCTGTGCAGATTAGTTTTATTCCTTCGCCAGATAGTTTTAATGACTGCGGGCAGCAAAGCTGATCGGTAACACGTGGCCTATTGCCTACGGAGACACGCGCGACCGTGCCGGGCCACCCCAGGTCTGCAACACCGCTAAGCTCATAGCGGATCCGGTATGCTTGGCACCGCATCCGCTATGACGTAATAGGATCCGGTCTGCTCTTAACCGGATCCGCTATGACGTAAGAGGATCCGGTCTGCTCTTAACCGGATCCGGTACAGGCAGAGCGGATCCGTCTCGCAGCGGAACTGTATCTACCGGATCCGGTACTAAGCAGAGCGGATCCGGCTCGTAGCGGATCCGTATTTACCGGATCCGGTTCGTAGCGGAACCGTATCTACAGAATCCGGTCTGTTCTTAACCGGATCCGGTAGGCAGAGCAGATCCGGCTCGCAGCGGAACTGTATCTACCGGATCCGGTACTAAGCGGAGCGAATCCGACTGATAGCGGATCAGGTCATTCCCCTTTCTAAATTGAAGAGCCCATATAATGAAGAGTTTGAGGAATTTTCAACTGAAATTTTAGATGGGACATCTACGGCCAAATTCACTAGGCTGGTTTTAATATCAGTGAAATCCCGTTTAATTTTTTTGCTATCTCGAGCACGGCTGCAGATAGAGCAAAAATAAACACAGATTTGGATGAGACTCAATTAGACCACCCCAGAGGGAGACTTTGAAGCACGCTGATAAGCACGCTGATACTCCACATGAACCCAGAAAAATCTTCATGAAAGTTAAGCATAAGGGATGCGCTGCCTACGGGAGGGAATCCGCTTGGACGAGAACGGATCCGCTTGAAAGGGGTCAATTTCGCGCCGCTAACGCAAGGGATCCGGTCCAACACCGGACTACATACATACCGGATCCTGGATGATAACGGGTTCCCTTAAAACCGGATCCGCTGCGTTAGCGGCGCGAAATTGACCCCTTTCAACCGGACTTTCAGACCTGGGACCTGTTTATTAGCTTCCCAGAAAAGGGCCCGATGCTACAGTTATAAACAGGAAGCAGCGGCGCAATATTACTGCATGTTGACGCCACAGTTCAACTGAAGAACTGGTGGAGCGAGAATCCGCGAGAATCAAAATGGACCACCTTGTCTTGTGACAACGTTAACACTGATCTACTAACAGGACGCCCTGAACATGACCCTACCCTCCTGGATTCGCCAGCGCGGGATTTATCCCAATCTTCTTAGGGTGGCCGCCGACGTCGTCCTGGAGTCACTAAGCTTTAACTCCGCCTTACGTCGAATGACTTGGGGTGAGTAATTATTTTAGGATACGATGAAGTATGAACAAGATGGCCGGTCGGATAGTTGTCCCAACGAATTAGTTCGTAGATTTTAGGACAAGCACCAGGGGTCGTTCACATACCACGTGGTATTCGTCAGGGGGGAGAGGTGGTCGACCAAGTACCACTCAGTGTCACGTGGGGGGGGGGGGGTCTAGGCTGTGTCACGTGGTATTTTATCAAACATCAAAACTGCGGCTATACGCGATGATGAAGCCACAAAATTCTCGGGAACACGTCTACCAGGCCGTGTACCGTAGGGCAGCGCCCGAGTCTGAGGTGCCCATTGGCAGAACCAGAGGCAGTGGCTCGCGCGGCCAGGTCCGACTACCGTGAACTTGGCCAAAACCGACATCGAGTTTTGGCCAAAACTTTCGGGGACCGTCATTAAGCGACGTAAATGCCTGGGATTGAATAAAACAAGGAAAAACAGGTACTACGGCGTCCAAATCAGCTACTTACGGGAAAATAGGGCAAAACCAGTCATAAACCGGTACCCAAATCTCCAAAACGCCTTACAAGACTAACCTAGACTGCGTATATACGGAACGGTTTCGTCAGTTATCACGAGACCCCAAAAAATATAGGTAATAGTAAAAACCTCTCCGACGGTGCCGAGTTGTACTCAGCACTTCCCAGCTGCGATCAAAACAGTCCACAGGGTTTTAACTCTCCCCAAGTCAATTTTGGGCTGAGTTAAAACATCTCCGACGGTGCCGAAATACACTCAGCACACTCTAGGTGCGATCAAGCGTGTCCTTGGGGTATTAACTCTACCCAGTTCAATTTTGAGCTAAGTTAAAACCTCTCCGACGGTGCCAAAAAATACTCAGCACATCCCAGCTGCGATTAAAATTCTCCTTGTGGTTTCAACTCTACCCGGTTGAACTTTGGCGCGAGTTAAAACCTCTCCGACGGAGCCGAAAATTACTCAGCACATCCCGGCTATGATCAAAACCGTCCCTAGGGTTTTAACTTAAACCAGTTCAATTTTGAGCTGAGTTAAAACCTCTCCGACAGTGCCGAAATACACTAAGCACACCCCAGCTGCGATCAAAAGTGTCCCCAGGGTTTTAACTCTACCCATTTCAATTTTGGGCTAAGTTAAAACCTCTCCGACGGAGCCGAAATGCACACAGCACACCTCAGCTGCGATCAAGAGTGTCCCCAGGGTTTTAACTGTACCCAGTTCAATTTTGGGCTGAGTTTAAACTTCTCCGACGGTGCCGAGTTGTACTCAGCACTTCCTTGCTGTGATTAAAACTGTCTCCGTGGTTTTAACTCTACCCAGTTTAATTTTGGACTGAGTTAAAACCTCTCCGACGGTGCCAAAATACACTCAGCACACCCCAGCTGCGACCAAAATTCTCTCTGGGGTTTTAACTCAACCCAGTGCAATTTTGGGCTGAGTTAAAACCTCTCCGACGGAGCCTGAAATTACTCGGCACACCGCGGCTGCGATCAGGAGTGTCCCCGGGGTTTTAACTCTACCCAGTTCAATTGTGGGCTAAATTTAAACCTCTCCGACAATGCCGAAATACACTAAGCACACCCCAGCTGCGATCAAGTGTGTCTCCAGGGTTTTAACTCTACCCAATTCAATTTTTGACAGTTAAAACCTCTCCGACGGTGCCAAAATGTACTTAGCACACTTTAGGTGCGATCAAGCGTGTCTCCGGGGTTTTGACTCTACCCAGTTTAAGTTTTGGCTGAGTTAAAACCTCTCCGACGGTGCCGAAATACACTCAGCACACCCCAGCTGCGCTCAAAATTCTCCCTGGGGTTTTAACTCTGCCCGGTTCAATTTTAAAGCGAGTTAAAACCTCTCCGACGGTGCCTCAAATTACTCAGCATACCCCGGCTGCGATCAAGAGTGTCCCCAGGGTTTTAACTCTACCCAGTTCAATTTTTGACAGTTAAAACCTCTCCGACGGTGCCAAAATGTACTTAGCACACTTTAGGTGCGATCAAGCGTGTCTCCGGGGTTTTGACTCTACCCAGTTTAAGTTTTGGCTGAGTTAAAACCTCTCCGACAGTGCCAAAATACACTATGCACACCCTAGCTGCAATCAAGCGTGTCTTCTGGGTTTAACTCTACCCAGTTTAATTCTGGGCTGAGTTAAAACCTCTTCGACAGTGTCAAAATACACTATGCACACCCTAGCTGCAATCAAGAGTGTCCCCAGGGTTTTGACTCAACCCAGTTCAATTTTTGACTGAGTTAAAACCTCTCCGACGGTGCCAAAATATACTTGGCACACTCTAGGTGCGATCAAGCGTGTCTCCGGGGTTTTAACTCTACCCAGTTCAATTGCGGGCTAAATTTAAACCTCTCCGACAATGCCGAAATACACTACGCACACCCCAGCTGCGATCAAGTGTGTCTCTAGGGTTTTAACTCTACCCAGTTCAATTTTAGGCTAAGTTAAAACGTCTCCGACGGTGCCGAAATATACTTAGCACACTCTAGGTGCGATTAAGCGTATCTCTCGGGTTTTAACTCGACCTAGTTCAATTTTGGGCTGAGTCAAAACCTCTCCGACGGTGCCGAAATACACTCAGCACACCCCAGCTGCGCTCAAAATACTCCCTGGGGTTTTAACTCTGCCCGGTTCAATTTTAAAGCGAGTTAAAACCTCTCTGACGGTGCCTCAAATTACTCAGCACACCCCGGCTGCGATCAAGAGTGTCCCCAGGGTTTTAACTCTACCCAGTTCAATTTTTGACTGAGTTAAAACCTCTCCGACGGTGCCAAAATATACTTAGCACACTCTAGGTGCGATCAAGCGTGTCTCCGGGGTTTTAACTCTACCCAGTTCAATTATGGGGTTAATTTAAACCTCTCCGACAGTGTCAAAATTCACTATGCACACCCTAGCTGCAATCAAGAGTGTCCCCAGGGTTTTAACTCAACCCAGTTCAATTTTTGACTGAGTTAAAACCTCTCCGACGGTGCTAAAATACACTATGCACACCCTAGCTGCAATCAAGCGTGTCTCCTGGGTTTTAACTCTACCCAGTTTAATTTTGGGCTGAGTTCAAACCTCTCCGACAGTGTCAAAATACACTATGCACACCCTAGCTGCAATCAAGAGTGTCCCCAGGGTTTTAACTCTACCCAGTTCAATATTTGACTGAGTTAAAACCTCTCCGACGGTGTCAAAATGTACTTAGCACACTCTAGGTGCGATCAAGCGTGTCTCCGGGGTTTTAACTCTACCCAGTTCAAGTTTGGGCTGAGTTTAAACCTCTCCGACGGTGCCGAGTTGTATTCGGCACTTCTAAGCTGTGATGAAAACTGTCCTCGGAGTTTTAACTCTACCCAATTCAATTTTGGACTGAGTCAAAACCTCTCCGACGGTTTCGAAATATACTCAAAAACCTTAGCTGCGACCGAAATTCTCTCTGGGGTTTTAACTCAACCCAGTTTAATTTTGGGATGTGTTAAATCTTCTCCGACGGAGCCTTAAATTACTCGGCACACCCCGGCTGCGATCAAGAGTGTCCCCAGGGTTTTAACTCTACCACGTTTATTTGGGCTGAGTTAAAACCTCGCCGACGGTGCCGAAATATACTTAGCACACTCTAGGTGCGGTTAAGCGTGTTCCTAGGGTTTTAACTTAAGGCGGTACGACCCGAATTTTGACCGAGAGCTATAATCTTGAAAATCGGTATACGCATTGAGTGAGTGATACGTAAGGGCCCCGTAAAATCCTACGCCGACTGTTCAATTTTGAACCGAGTTACGGGTGTTCAAAAATGCCAATTTGGCCGATTCGCCAACAAAAATGGCGCTGAAAGTATTTGTCGCACGCAGACGACTAGCACGTCGTTGTGAAGGGCCAACCTTCTACTACGCTACCAGACTAGTTTAAAGTTAGAGATTCGTTAACAACTGTTCAATTCGGGCGTTTGGAAAGACCCCCTTTTTTAAAATTTGAAAATTGACACTTGGCGAAATAAGCGGGTATTTTGACTTACACTACAGGGTAGATCACCACTGCCCCTATACATTTGATTCTACGTTTTTTTCTGTCCGTCTAGTAGTTTCGGTGCTATTTTTGCTGCGAGATTGGTCTGTTTTTGGACCCATTGCGTCTTTTGAATCTCCCGGGCTTCAGAAAACCTGCTGTACGGTGGCGCTGGTGGAGTGTGTAGAAACCACGACTAGAGATGGGCTGGGGAAGGTTGGGGGCATGACGACTGTGTACACAAAGCCAACACAGACAAAGAAAGCAATATAATGTGCCGCCCCGCCGGACCCCGTCGGCCGACCCGGGCCACCGAGACCTGGCGGCTGGGTGGACGGAGCCCGGCCCGGATCTGCCTCATCGTTGCTCCTTTGGCCCGGCCGAGACCATCTCCAGGCCTGCTGCGGCCGTCCAAAGCCCGTTCTAGTTGGTCTAGAAACATGTTTCAACAAACGAATCCATGTGAAACTGATGCGTTAGGGAGTTTAGCGGTGTGCGTTCAGTCACCAGAAATAAATTTAAAAAGTTAGCATTTGTGACTCGGCTTGAGGAAAGAGTCCCGTTACGGTCGCGGCTCCAAGTGTGCGCGCCGGAGACACGGCGGAGGCTGTTGACACTGCATCAATGGGGATCCGTATAATTACTATATGGCCGGACACAAAGATGGGAGGGGAGGGGGTGGGAGGACAACGGTAGGGCAGCGGTGGGCTGAGTTGAAACCTCTCCGACGGTGCCGAAATACACTCAGCACACCCCAGCTGCGATCAAAATTCTCCCTGGGGTTTTAACACTACTCGGTTTAATTTTAAAGCGAGTTAAAACCTCTCCGACGGAGCCTCAAATTACTCAGCATACCCCGGCTGCTATCAAGAGTGTCCTTAGGGTTTTAACTCTACCCAGTTCAATTTTGGGCTGAGTTAAAACCTCTCCGACGGTGCCGAAATATACTTAGCACACTCTAGGTGCGATCAAGCGTGTCCCCGGGGTTTTAACTCTTCCCAGTTCAATTTTGGGCTGAGTTAAAACTTCTCTGACGGTGCCGAAAAGTTCTCAGCACACTCCAGCTGCGATTAAATCCTATTTGGGGTTTTAACTCTACCCGGTTCAATTTTGGCGCGGGTTAAAACCTCTCCGACGGAGCCTTAAATTACTCAGCACACACCGGCTCCGATCAAAACTGTCCGTGGGGTTTTTACTTACCCCCGTTCAATTTTGGGCTGTGTTAAAACTTCTCCGACGGTGCCGAAAAATACTCAGCACATCCCAGCTGCGGTCAAAATTCTTCCTGAGGTTTTAACTTCACCCAGTTCAATTTTGGCTCGAGTTAAAACCTCTCCGGCGGAGCCGTAAATTACTCAGCACACCCCGGCTCCGATCAAAACTGTCCGTGGGGTTTTATCTCAACCCAGTTTAATTTTGGGCTGAGTTAGAACTTCTCCGACGGTGCCGAAAAATCCTCAGCACACCCCAGCTGCGATCAAAATTCTTCTTGAGGTTTTAACTCCACCCGGTTGAATTTTGGCGCGAGTTAAAACCTCTCCGACGGTGCCGAAATCACTTACACTCCAGGTGTGATGGAACCTGTGCCCGGTGTTTTAACCCTACTTAGTTCAACACCTTGGTAATTTCACATTGGATGCTGATGATTTGGTTGTGGACGATTGGCAATGCAGCAAAGGGAAGTGCTTTATTAATCAAAAGAGCTACAAGAATATGTTAATATGAGGGGCCACTGATGAAGTGCGGTCTATGTTGTCTTCCGCATCTTCCCTTTCCATATTCTTGAGCTTCATCGCGGCTGAGACAAGCACCTGAATAAAGTAACAAGACTGAGTTTTTCATTCTGTGTTCTATCGCAGCTGGACAATTTGATGAACTGACGTACCTTGTACAGGAAATCATGATATTCTCCAGCGTCGACTGTATTCACGCCGCATACGTCAGCGAGAGACGTGAGCGATTCGAAGAATTGCGGTTGCTGAAGAACAGAGGGGAAAGGATTATGTTGGTCAGACTCACACACGCTGCAAAGTGTTGGCGTGGTGTTGAACTGAATTCTGCGAAGTCAATCGAGAGGAAAATGGCACAGGATTCACTGAGTGCAGCGACTTCGAATGTTTCCACAAAGTCATCTTGACTCAAAGCTTACCACTTGTCAAAGTAATCGTGATTAAGAGGTAAAAGGACTCGTCTCGTGTCCTCTTTTCGCCACTACGAAGTTTTCAGTTACGTGTGATACGAATTATGCATTGACTTTAATGGCAAACGAGGTGGTGTGAAATGTTTCATACACACTTTTTTTAGCCCGAGCGGAGCGAGGAGCTCTCTGCATCGACTATTCGACTTTTTTTTGAGCCCGAGCGGAGCGAGGACCTCTCTGCATCTATTCGACTTTTGTTTTATTCTCCTCACAGCAAGTGTCGTTGTTGCCACATTCTGCATTCGGTTTCATTTCACTATCGCTAGATGGCGCCACAAAAATGGGCGGAGCTATGCCGCGGTTGTGCTCTGTGGTGCCAGCTTTAGGGATTGATGTTCAGTTAAAAAATATAAAATACTATTGTTCCTTCATTATACTATACATATTCTGTATCATGCGATGTAATTGAACCCTTGGTATTAAACTAGAAGTTAACACAATGTTAATCATCTCAGCATGGCTGCTTATTATTTCAAAATTACAATTGGCCTCGCACGGAGGAGGCGGAGAATCTAAAACAAATGTACCAATATACTTTAAAAAAAGAATTCCAGTTCATTTAACAAAAGCAGACAGTAACCAATCTGCTACAGTCCACAATTAGGCATGTGATCACATCAAATCCGATTTAAGAATCGTCCCTTGTTTAATGACTCACACCGATACCCACACTCACACTCACTCACACCCACTCCCACACCCACACTTACACCCACACTCACACTCACAACCACACCCACACTCACACTTACACTCACACCCACACTCACACCCACACCAGCATCCACACCCACACTCACGCCCACACTCACTCCCACAATCACACTCACAGCCACACCCGCACTCACACTCACACCCACACTAACACTCACACCCACACTCACACCCGCACTCACAGCCACACCCACACTTACACTGACACCCACACTCACACCCACACTCCCACCCACACCAACACCCACACCTAAACATACACTCACTCCCACACTGACACCCACACTCACACCCACACTCCCACCCACACCAACACCCACACCTAAACATACACTCACTCCCACACTCACACCCACACTTACACCCACACCCACACTCACACCAGCACCCACACACACACTCACATCCACACTAGACCCTTCCTTATTTTGCCGATTTGAAAAATCTGAAGTGTTCCACCCTACATAATATCCTTTTTTCTGTCCATTCTCGAAAAAACCTTGTCCGGTCTCGATATGACGTCATTAAGTGATGCCACGGAGGGCCTGAATGCCCCTCTACAAGGCAAAACATGAAGTATCAAAAAACAAAAATTGGAAAAAATTTTCAATGGCCATTGGATGAAAGTAGCGCCACAAATTCCAAGTAAAACGTCGTATCTCTTACGGTTTCAGGGATATCGGCATTGAAAGTGCAAAAAACCGCGTATACTGCGGTTTTGCTCGGTTTTGCTTCATTTTTGCACTTTCAATATCGATATCTCCAAAACCGTAAGAGAAACGACGTTTTACTTGAAATTCTAGTCCTCTAGGGCGCTACTTTCATCGAACTTACAATTGAATTTTTTTCAAAAAAAAAATTGAGCTGCAGTGCGCTGAGTATTTCTCGGCACCGTCGGAGAAGTTTTAACTCAGCCCAGTTCAATTTTGGACGGAGTTAAAACCTCTCCGACGGTGCCGAAATGCACTCAGCACACCCCAGCTGCGATCAAGAGTGTCCTTAGGGTTTTAACCCCGTTAAAACCCCGGGGACAGGTTTCATCACAGCTTAGAAGTGCTGAGCACACCTCGGCACCATCGGGTGGTTTTAACTCAGCCTAAAAATAAAGTGGGTTGAGCTAAAACCCCAAGAACACGATTAAACGCAACTAGAGTGTGCTAAGTATATTTCGGCACCTTCAGAGAGGTTTTTACGCAGCCCAAAATTGAACTGGGTAGAGTTAAAACCCTGAGGACACTCTTGATCGCAGCCGGGGTGTGCTGAGTAATTTCAGGCTCCGTCGGAGAGGTTTTAACTCAGTCCAAAATTGAACAAGGTAGAGTTAAAACCCTGGGGACACTCTTGATCGCAGCCGGGGTGTGCTGAGTTTTTTTCGGCACCGTCGGAGAAGTTTTAAATCAGCCCAAAATTGAACTGGGTAGAGTTAAAACCCCAAGGACACGCTTGATCGCACCCATAGTGTGCTAAGTATATTTTGGCACTGTCAGAGAGGTTTAAACTCAGCCCAAAATTGAACCGGGTAGAGTTAAAGCTCTGGGAACCCTCTTGATCGCAGCCGGGCTGTGCTGAGTAATTTTGGGCTCCATCGGAGAGGTTTTAACTCAGCCTAAAATGAAGTTGGTTGCGTTAAAACCTCAAGGACACGCTTGATCGCACCTAGAGTGTGCTAAGTATATTCCGGCAGCTTCAAAGAGGTTTTAACGCAGCCCAAAATTGAACTGGGTAAAGTTAAAACCCCGGGGACAGTTTTCATCACAGCTTAGAAGTGCTGAGTACACCTCGGCACCATCGGAGAGGTTTTAACTCAGCCTAAAATTAAAGTGGGTTGCGCTAAAACCCCAAGAACACGATTGATCGCACCTACAGTGTGACAAGTATATTTCGGCTTTGTCGGCGAGGTTTTAACTCAGCCCAAAATTGAACTGGGTATAGTTAAAACATCAGGGACACGCTAAATCGCACGTATAGTGTGCTAAGTATATTTCAGCACCGTCGGAGAGGTTTTAACTTAGCCCAAAATTGAACTGGGTTGAGTAAAAAACCCCAGAGATAATTTTGGTCGCAGCTGGGGTAAGCTGAGTGTATTTCGGCACCGTCGGAAAGGTTTTAACTTAGTCCAAAATTGAACTGGGTAGAGTTAAAACCCAGGGGACACACTTGATCGCAGCTGGGGTGTGCTTAGTGTATTTCGGCATTGTCGGAGAGGTTTTAACTCAGCCCATAATTGAACTGGGGAGAGTTAAAACCCTGGGGACACTCTTGATCGCAGCCGGGGTGTGCCGTATAATTTCAGGCTCCGTCGGAGAGGTTTTAACTCATCCCAAAATTGAACTTGGTTGAGTTAAAACCCTAGAGAGAATTTTGGTCGCAGCTAAGGTTTGCTGAGTGTATTTCGGCAGCGTCCGAGAGGTTTAAACTCATCCCAAAATTGACTTGGGTAAAGTTAAAACCCTGGGGACACTCTTGATCGCAGCTGGGGTGTGCTGTGTACATTTCGGCACCGTCGGAGCGGTTTTAACTCAGCCCAAACTCGAACTGGGTAGAGTTAAAACCCTGGGGACACTCTTGATCGCAGCTGGGGTGTGCTTAGTGTATTTCGGCATTGTCGGAGAGGTTTTTGCTAAGCCTAAAATTGAACTGGGTGGAGTTAAAACCCTAGGGACGCTCTTGATCGCAGCCGGGGTGTGCCGAGTAATTTCAGGCTCTGTCGGAGAGGTTTTAACTTATTCCAAAATTAAACTGTGTTGAGTTAAAACCATAGAGTAATTTTGGTCGCAGCTAAGGAACCGGGTAGAGTTAAAGCTCTGGGAACCCTCTTGATCGCAGCCGGGCTGTGCTGAGTAATTTTGGGCTCCATCGGAGAGGTTTTAACTCAGCCTAAAATGAAGTTGGTTGCGTTAAAACCTCAAGGACACGCTTGATCGCACCTAGAGTGTGCTAAGTATATTCCGGCAGCTTCAAAGAGGTTTTAACGCAGCCCAAAATTGAACTGGGTAAAGTTAAAACCCCGGGGACAGTTTTCATCACAGCTTAGAAGTGCTGAGTACACCTCGGCACCATCGGAGAGGTTTTAACTCAGCCTAAAATTAAAGTGGGTTGCGCTAAAACCCCAAGAACACGATTGATCGCACCTACAGTGTGCTAAGTATATTTCGGCTTTGTCGGCGAGGTTTTAACTCAGCCCAAAATTGAACTGGGTATAGTTAAAACATCAGGGACACGCTAAATCGCACGTATAGTGTGCTAAGTATATTTCAGCACCGTCGGAGAGGTTTTAACTTAGCCCAAAATTGAACTGGGTTGAGTAAAAAACCCCAGAGATAATTTTGGTCGCAGCTGGGGTAAGCTGAGTGTATTTCGGCACCGTCGGAAAGGTTTTAACTTAGTCCAAAATTGAACTGGGTAGAGTTAAAACCCAGGGGACACACTTGATCGCAGCTGGGGTGTGCTTAGTGTATTTCGGCATTGTCGGAGAGGTTTTAACTCAGCCCATAATTGAACTGGGGAGAGTTAAAACCCTGGGGACACTCTTGATCGCAGCCGGGGTGTGCCGTATAATTTCAGGCTCCGTCGGAGAGGTTTTAACTCATCCCAAAATTGAACTTGGTTGAGTTAAAACCCTAGAGAGAATTTTGGTCGCAGCTAAGGTTTGCTGAGTGTATTTCGGCAGCGTCCGAGAGGTTTAAACTCATCCCAAAATTGACTTGGGTAAAGTTAAAACCCTGGGGACACTCTTGATCGCAGCTGGGGTGTGCTGTGTACATTTCGGCACCGTCGGAGCGGTTTTAACTCAGCCCAAACTCGAACTGGGTAGAGTTAAAACCCTGGGGACACTCTTGATCGCAGCTGGGGTGTGCTTAGTGTATTTCGGCATTGTCGGAGAGGTTTTTGCTAAGCCTAAAATTGAACTGGGTGGAGTTAAAACCCTAGGGACGCTCTTGATCGCAGCCGGGGTGTGCCGAGTAATTTTAGGCTCCGTCGGAGAGGTTTTAACTTATTCCAATATTAAACTGTGTTGAGTTAAAACCATAGAGTAATTTTGGTCGCAGCTAAGGTTTGCTGAGTGTATTTCGGCACCGTCGGAGAGGTTTTAACTCAGCCCAAAATTGAACTAGGTCGAGCTAAAACCCCAGGGACACGCTTTATCGCACCTATAGTGTGCTAAGCATATTTCGGCACCGTCGGAAAAGTTTTTACTTAGCCCAAAATTAAACTGGGTAGAGTTAAAACCCTGGGGACACTCTTAATTACAGCTGGGGTGTGCATAGTGTATTTCGGCACTGTCGGAGAGGTTTTAACCCAGCCCAAAATTGAACTGGGTTAAGTTAAAACCCTAGGGACACGCTTGATAGCACCTAGAGTGTGCTAAGCATATTTCGGCACCGTCGGAAAAGTTTTTACTTAGCCCAAAATTAAACTGGGTTGAGTTTAAACCCTGGGGACACTCTTAATTACAGCTGGGGTGTGCATAGTGTATTTCGGCACTGTCGGAGAGGTTTTAACTCAGCCCAAACTTGAACTGGGTTAAGTTAAAACCCTAGGGACACGCTTGATCGCACCTAGAGTGTGCTAAGCATATTTCGGAACCTTCAGAGAGGTTTTTACGCAGCCCAAAATTGAACTGGGTAGAGTTAAAACCCTGAGGACACTCTTGATCGCAGCCAGGGTGTGCTGAGTACTTTCAGGCTCTGTCGGAAAGGTTTTAACTCAGTCCAAAATTGAACTAGGTAGAGTTAAAACCCTGGGGACACTCTTGATCGCAGCCGGGGTGTGCTGAGTTTTTTTCGGCAGCGTCGGAGAAGTTTTAAATCAGCCCAAAATTGAACTGGGTAGAGTTAAAACCCCAAGGACACGCTTGATCGCACCCATAGTGTGCTGAGTATATTTTGGCACTGTCAGAGAGGTTTAAACTCAGCCCAAAATTGAACCGGGTAGAGTTAAAACTCTAGGAACCCTCTTGATCGCAGCCGGGCTGTGCTGAGTAATTTTGGGCTCCATCGGAGAGGTTTTAACTCAGCCTAAAATGAAGTTGGTTGCGTTAAAACCCCAAGGACACGCTTGATCGCACCTAGAGTGTGCTAAGTATATTCCGGCAGCTTCAAAGAGGTTTTAACGCAGCCCAAAATTGAACTGGGCGGAGTTAAAACCCAGAGCACATTCTTGATCGCAGCCGGGATGTGCTGAGTAATTTCAGGCTCCGTCCGAGAGGGTTTAACTCAGCCCAAATTTGAACTGGGTAAAGTTAAAACCCCGGGGACAGTTTTCATCACAGCTTAGAAGTGCTGAGTACACCTCGGCACCATCGGAGAGGTTTTAACTTAGCCTAAAGTTAAAGTGGGTTGAGCTAAAACCCCAAGAACACGATTGATCGCACCTAGAGTGTGCTAAGTATATTTCGGCACCGTCGGAGAGGTTTTAACTCAGCCCAAAATTGAACTGGGTAGAGTTTAATCCCTGGGGACGCTCTTAATCGCAGCCGGGGTGTGCGTAGTGTATTTCGGCCCTGTCAGAAGGTTTTATCTCAGCCCAAACTTGAACCGGGTAGAGTTAAAACCCTGGGGACACTCTTGATCGCAGCTAGGGTGTGCTAAGTGTATTTCGGCATTGTCGGAGAGGTTCTAACTCAGCCCAAAATTGAACTGGGTAAGGGAGAGTGGGGTACATAGTGACACTTTTTGGAATTTCGACTTTTCTAAGCTAGTTTTTAATTTTTTTGGACTCCGATTGGATTAGCCCACAAGATATGTCCTTCCTTTACATGAATTCATCATAGTTTTCATAGTCAGACATATGTTTTAAGAGTACATGGTATAGAAACACATCCCTGCATTTGTCACTATGTGCCCCACCCTGGGGCACATAGTGACAAGCCTTGGGGCAGATAGTGACAGGCTAACAAAATAGCTTCTTGAGCATGCTTTTTTACAAATTTAAGTGTAGGAGGTCATGTTTTATGTGATTCTTGCTGTTTACCATCGAAAATTAGGAAAAAAATCTATATAAAATAGTTTTAAGTCCTCCAAATTCATTTTCTTTTACAATGATAATTTTGATATGTCTATTCAAAGATTAGGTTTGATGGTTTGCCGAAATAATTGCACTCTCCTTTTAAAAATGAGATTATTAACAAAAACATTTATTTGGCTGCACTGTAAGAACAAGAAAATAATTATCGCAGCAGACATCACAGACAACATTTCAAGTCAATCGCGTGAACAAAATATATGTGGGGAGTAACTGTGGGGAAGGAAACCAAAGATTCAAGATTAATGTTTACTCATAAATAGGCTACAACACTTAAACATAGCTAAGTAATAAGTTTTTTCACTATTTCCACAGTTCAAGGGCGGATTTTAGTGGGGAAAACCATCAGTGGGAGCTTCTATGATGAAAATGTGACAAAATCGTCATGTCATTATGTGCCCCGGCCAAAACAGTCACTACCTGCCCCAGGGCCAACTTCCCGCAAATGTGGGCGTCAGAGGTTATGCCGAACTCGAATATATTGAGACTTCAGTGAAAATACAAGGAGAAGCACTACAATACGGATTGAAAATTTTTCGGGGACTTTAAAATCAATATTCCCAGAGTGGGCGCGAAGAAACATCATGTTAAAAGTCGAAACTTCCCTAGATTTTGCCGGGGCCAATATTTAGTGTGTTGATGCGTCACTGACACGTTTCTGATCACCGCCGACTCGATTGCAAATGGATACCTACCTCTGGAGGTTTCATTATCAGCCGCAAGATGGCACTCTGCACGCTCCGAAGTAGGCGGGAAACGATGTTGTCACTATCTGCCCCTGTCACTATGTGCCCCACTCTCCCTTATAGTTAAAACCCTAGGGACACTCTTGATCGCACCTAGGGTGTGCTAAGTATATTTTGGCATCGTCGAAAAGGTTTTAACTCCGCCAAAAATTGAACTAGGTCGAGTTAAAACATCAGGGACACGCTAAATCGCACGTATAGTGTGCTAAGTATATTTCAGCACCGTCGGAGAGGTTTTAACTTAGCCCAAAATTGAACTGGGTTGAGTTAAAACCCCAGAGATAATTTTGGTCGCAGCTAAGGTTTGCTGAGTGTATTTCGGCAGCGTCGGAGAGGTTTTAACTCAGCTCAAAATTGAACTGGGTTTAGTTAAAACACCAGAGAAAATTTTGGTCGCAGCTGGGGTGTGCTTAGTGTATTTCGGCATTGTAGGAGAGGTTTTAACTCAGCCTATAATTGAACTAGGGAGAGTTAAAACCCTGGGGACACTCTTGATCGCAGCCGCGGTGTGCCAAGTAATTTCAGGCTCCGTCGGAGAGGTTTTAACTCATCCCAAAATTGAACTTGGTTGAGTTAAAACCCTAGAGAGAATTTTGGTCGCAGCTAAGGTTTGCTGAGTGTATTTCGGCAGCGTCCGAGAGGTTTAAACTCATCCCAAAATTGACTTGGGTAGAGTTAAAACCCTGGGGACACTCTTGATCGCAGCTGGGGTGTGCTGTGTACATTTCGGCTCCGTCGGAGAGGTTTCAACTTAGCCCAAAATTGAACTGGGTAGAGTTAAAACCCTGGGGACACTCTTGATTGCAGCTGGGGTGTGCTAAGTGTTTTTCGGCACTGTCGGAGAGGTTTTAACTCAGCTCAAAATTGATCTGGGTTGAGTTTTAACCCCAGGGACAGTTATGATCGTAGCCGAGACGTGCTAAGTAATTTTCGGCTCCGTCGGAGGGTTTTAACTCGCTTGAAAATTGAACGGGGTAGAGTAAAAACCCCAGGGAGCATTTTTATCGCAGCTGGGGTGTGCTGAGTGTATTTCGGCACCGTCGGAGAGGTTTTAACTCAGCCCAAAATTGAACTAGGTCGAGTTTAAACCCCAGGGACACGCTTTATCGCACCTATAGTGTGCTAAGCATATTTCGGCACCGTCGGAAAAGTTTTTACTTAGCCCAAAATTAAACTGGGTAGAGTTGAAACCCTCGGGACACTCTTGATTACAGCTGGGGTGTGCATTGTGTATTTCGGCACTGTCGAAGAGGTTTTAACTCAGCCCAAACTTGAACATGGTTAAAGCCCTGGGGACACTCTTAATCGCAGCTGGGGTGGGCTGAGTAATTTCAGGCTCCGTCGGAGAGGTTTTAACTTATCCCAAAATTGAACTTGGTTGAGTTAAAACCCTAGAGAGAATTTTGGTCGCAGCTTAGGTTTGCTGAGTGTATTTCGGCAGCGTCCGAGAGGTTTAAACTCATCCCAAAATTGAACTGAGTAGAGTTAAAACCCTGGGGACACTCTTGATTGCAGCTGGGGTGTGTTAAGTGTTTTTCGGCACTGTCGGAGAGGTTTTAACTCAGCTCAAAATTGATCTGGGTTGAGTTTTAACCCCAGGGACAGTTATGATCGTAGCCGAGACGTGCTAAGTAATTTTCGGCTCCGTCGGAGGGTTTTAACTCGCTTGAAAATTGAACGGTGTAGAGTTAAAACCCCAGGGAGAATTTTTATCGCAGCTGGGGTGTGCTGAGTGTATTTCGGCACCGTCGGAGAGGTTTTAACTCAGCCCAAAATTGAACTGGGTTAAGTTAAAACCCAAGGGACACGCTTAATCGCACCTAGAGTGTGCTAAGTATATTTTGGCACCGTCGGAGCGGTTTTAACTCAGCCCAAACTTGAACTGGGTAGAGTTAAAACCCTGGGGACACTCTTGATCGCAGCTGGGGTGTGCGTAGTGTATTTCAGCATTGTCGGAGAGGTTTTTGCTCAGCCCAAAATTGAACTGGGTAGAGTTAAAACCCTGGGGACGCTTTTGATCGCAGCCGGGGTGTGCCGAGTAATTTCAGGCTCCGTCGGAGAGGTTTTAACTTATTCCAAAATTAAACTGTGTTGAGTTAAAACCCCACAGTAATTTTGGTCGCAGCTAAGGTTTGCTGAGTGTATTTCGGCACCGTCGGAGAGGTTTTAACTCAGCCCAAAATTGAACTAGGTCGAGTTTAAACCCCAGGGACACGCTTTATCGCACCTATAGTGTGCTAAGCATATTTCGGCATCGTCGGAAAAGTTTTTACTTAGCCCAAAATTAAACTGGGTAGAGTTTAAACCCTAGGGACACTCCTAATTACAGCTGGGGTGTGCATAGTGTATTTCGGCACTGTCGGAGAGGTTTTAACTCAGCCCAAACTTGAACTGGGTTAAGTTAAAACCCTAGGGACACGCTTGATCGCACCTAGAGTGTGCTAAGCATATTTCGGCGCCGTCGGAGAAGTTTTTACTTAGCCCAAAATTAAACTGGGTAGAGTTAAAACCCTGGGGACACTCTTGATTACAGATGGGGTGTGCTTAGTGTATTTCGACATTGTCGGAGAGGTTTTTGCTCAGCCCAAAATTGAACTGGGTAGAGTTAAAACCCTGGGGACACTCTTGATCGCAGCCGAGGTGTGCCGAGTATTATCAGGCTTCGTCGGAGAGGTTTTAACTTATCCCAAAATTGAACTGGGTTGAGTTAAAACCCCAGAGATAATTTTGGTCGCAGCTAAGGTTTGCTGAGTGTATTTCGGCAGCGTCGGAGAGGTTTTAACTCACCCCAAAATTCAACTAGGTCGAGTTAAAACCTCAGGGACACGCTTAATCGCACCTATAGTGTGCTAAGTATATTTCGGCACCGTCGGAGAGGTTTTAACTCAGCCCAAAATTGAACTGGGTAGAGTTTAATCCCTGGGGACGCTCTTAATCGCAGCCGGGGTGTGCGTAGTGTATTTCGGCCCTGTCAGAAGGTTTTATCTCAGCCCAAACTTGAACCGGGTAGAGTTAAAACCCTGGGGACACTCTTGATCGCAGCTAGGGTGTGCTTAGTGTATTTCGGCATTGTCGGAGAGGTTTTAACTCAGCCTAAAATTAAACTGGGTATAGTTAAAACCCTGGGGACACTCTTGATCGCACCTAGGGTGTGCTAAGTATATTTTGGCATCGTCGAAAAGGTTTTAACTCCGCTAAAAATTGAACTAGGTCGAGTTAGAACATCAGGGAGACGCTAAATCGCACGTATAGTGTGCTAAGTATATTTCAGCACCGTCGGAGAGGTTTTTGCTCAGCCCAAAATTGAACTGAGTAAAGTTAAAACCCTGAAGACACTCTTGATCGCAGCCGGGGTGTGCCGAGTAATTTCAAGCTCCGTCGGAGAGGTTTTAACTTATCCCAAAATTAAACTGTGTTGAGTTAATACACCAGAGAAAATTTTGGTCGCAGCTGGGGTAAGCTGAGTGTATTTCGGCACCGTCGGAAAGGTTTTAACTCAGTCCAAAATTGAACTGGGTAGAGTTAAAACCCTGTGGACACTCTTGATCGCAGCCGGGGTATGCTGAGTAATTTGAGGCACCGTCGGAGAGGTTTTAACTCGCTTTAAAATTGAACCGGGCAGAGTTAAAACCCCAGGGAGAATTTTGAGCGCAGCTGGGGTGTGCTTAGTGTATTTCGGCACTGTCGGAGAGGTTTTAACTCAGCTCAAAATTGAACTGGGTTGAGTTAAAACCCCAGGGACAGTTTTGATCGCCGCCGGGATGTGCTGAGTATTTTTCGGCACCGTCGGAGAGGTTTTAACTTAGCTCAAAATTGAACTGGGTAAAGTTAAAACCCAGGGGAGACGCTTGATCGCACCTACAGTGTGCTGAGTATATTTCGGCACCTTTGGAGAGGTTTTAACTCAGACTATAATTGAACTGGGTAGAGGTTATACCCCAAGGACACGCTTGATCGCACCTAGAGTGTGCTGAGTGTATTTCGGCACCGTCGGAGATGTTTTAACTCAACCCAAAATTGAACCGGGTAGAGTTAAAACCCCGGGGACTGATTTGATCGCAGCTGGGAAGTGCTGAGTACAACTCGGCACCGTCGGAGAGGTTTTAACTATTACCGACATTTTTTGTGGTCTCGTGATTACTGACGAAACTGTTCCGCATATACGCAGTCTAGGTTAGTCTTTTAAGTCGTCTTGGAGATTTGGGTACTAGTTTATGACTGGTTTTGCCCTATTTTCTTGTAAGTTGCTGATTTGGACGCCGTTGTACCTGTTTTTCCTTGTTTTATTCAATCCCAGGCATTTACGTCGCTTAATGATGGTCCCCGAAAGTTTTGGCCAAAACTCGATGTCGGTTTTGGCCAAGTTCACGGTAGTCAGGTCCGTCGGCGCCGATTTTATTTATCAGTGGGTGACAAGTAGATCGAGTGCACAAAAATACGTTATTACTGATATTTCAGCGAATTCCAGTTTGTTTTCACTGGCTGCTGTGTGTTGTGTAAAGTTGATAAATTCAAAACAAAATGACTTCAACATTTTTGCATCACCTTAGTAACAGATATATTTTTAATATACATTTACCTGTCGTTTTTGTGTACTGTCTTCACCAAAAAGATACTTTAAGCTTAAAATATACCTTTGCGATCAATAATTACAGGAATGAATGCAGATATATCATCAACTTCGCAGATAAAACAAAAACAGGCTAAATTACAAAAAATAAAAAATACCACGTGACTTTGGGGGGGGGGGGGGGGGGGGGGTCAGCTGGGGTACCACGGTAGGTCACGTGGGGGGAGGGGGGGGGGGGATCAAAATTTGGCCAAAATCGTACCACGTGGTATGTGAACGACCACTAATATTTAGTTGTGATAAAATGTACTTTTCGCTGACGCCACTGACCTTTACTTGTCCCAACGAAATCTAAGTTCTCACAACTACATATGGTGCTTGTCCCAAAATCAATGAACAAATTCGTTAAGACAACTAATAATTTTTCTGCGTGATCAACTTAAGTGGGTGTATAAGGCGGCTTCAAGCGATAACGCAGGGACTGCTTTCAACGTCAAAAATGGTTCAAGGAGAAATCCTGGACCAAACAATTGTACGGTTCTGACCACCCTATGCACCATAACGTTCTTCTCCACATTTGTAATTTTTCACACTTTAAGGGATGTTGATGAGTCGGAAAGGGGTGAACGAACTTCGCCTTTGGCGAGCCTCCAGTAAAACACCCCACGGAGTTTGTTTTTTTTTGGGGGGGGGGGGGGGGGGGGGTTCGAGCACCAAGTATCGTACCGTGAATACTCATTGATTTTCCCCGAACATTTTTTTTGCGTGAAGTCCGAAAATATTTTCTTGCAGATTTGTCGGTCGTCCTGAGGTCCCGACTCGGGTCTCAACTTTAACATAGCATGTCCTACGAGAGATAAGGTCAAAATTTTATAAAATGACCGCCATTTATTCAAATTAAGTACCCTCTTATGGGAATTAATATATACAAATTGAGGACCGAGTCAGGACCTCACGACGACCTTGACAAAATCTGCAAACATTTTTGGAATTGATCAAAAACTGGCCGGGTAAAATCTATAACAGCACTCACGGTTCGACGACCGTCCCTACACACCGGAGCAACCTTGCAGCAACACGGGAGTTTCTAAAAGAGGACCGCTGTCAGCGTGCAGGAGTACCCCCTTACCCCCGGTACTAAATCCCTAGGGATACATTACCCCCGGTAAACCATCCCTAGGGATCCTTGACCCCCCTCAAGGGGGGTAAGCCATCCCTGGGGATTTTGTACCCCCTAAATTTGAAGCCGAGGGGGTAAAGGATTCCTAGAGATATATTACCCCCTGGTATTTGGTCACTAGGAAATCGTTACCTCTCGGGTCGCAGGGAAGGGGGGGGGGGGGAGGTCCCTAGAAATTGTTTACCCCCCGGGAATTCAGCACCTTGGAGGAGGGTAATAGGTCGCTAGTGATACATTACCCCCCGGTAAATGTTCCCTAGGAATACATGACCCCCCCGCTGTCGCCGTGGGGGTTAATATATCGCTAGGGTTTCTTTACCTCCCGGTAAATGTTCCCTAGGGTTCCTTCACCCCCCAGTAAATTTTCCCTAGGTTAGGTTAGGTTAGGTGAAGTGTATAATACACCATCCCCCCTACCGTATGGTGCAGGTAATTACCGGGGGGTAATTTTAAAAGTATGTACCATTGTAAAGCTTCTGTCAACCGTCATCTCAAGATAATTTTAAGCTTGAAGTACTTTTTTTGTTCTGTTTAAGTTTTAAGTCCGACCTTCGGCAGGCAAACATCGAAAATCTTATTATTAGATTGTTACTGTTAAAATTTTACAAATCTTGTAAATCAAGGATTTTTTTTGAAAGAGGTCGAACAGCTGGTAGCCGACCTCCGCTACACCGACATGTGTTTGACAACGTGGGAGTCATTTTCGGGGGTAATGTATTCCTAGGGAACATTTACCGGGGGGTAATGTATCACTGGCGACCTATTACCCCCCTCCAAGGTGCTGAATTTCCGGGGAGGGGGGGGGGGGGGTAAAAAAATTATAGGGTTTTTACCCCCCCCCCCCCCCCCCCCCCTGCGACCCGAAGGGTAACGATTCCCTAGTGACCAAGTACCGGGGGGTAATATATCCCTAGGAATCCTTTACTCCCTCGGCTTCAAATTGGGAGGGGTACTAAACCCCTAGGGATCCTTTACCCCCCCTCACGGGGGGGGGGGGGGTGAGCCATCCCTAGGGATAGTTTACCGGGGGTCAAGGGTTCCTAGGGAACGTGTACCGGGGGTAATGGGGTAATCCTGCACGCTTACACCGCTAATTTTGTTAACAAGAGTATGTTTAACGAAAAGTTTAAAAAAACGTTTGTCCTCTAAATTTAAAGTTTCTTTTGTCAGCAATAATTTGTCGTGCGTACACGCGTCCACCCTACCTTAAAGTCAACCTTAGGGTATCAGACTATCATGTAGGCAGAAACACCACACCATTTCGTTGATGATAACAGGTGAACTGACAACTGGCATCCTCTACGTGGCTCAACACCACGAATCGCAGCCCAGGCTTTGTTTGTACTCGGCCCATGACACGACGGTGGAGGCTGCCATCAAGAGCTTCCATTTAGTGCCTCAGAACCCTGCGGGCCATGGAATCCCGGAGTTCACCGCCTGCCTGTTTTTCGAGCTGCATCAGGACGCTAACGGGACGCTGGGCATGCAGGTGTGCGTCTTGGATAAATTTCATGTAGAAGAAGTTCTTGTTCTCTGCCATATCACAAGGGACGTGTGGGGCGCAGGTGGTGGTGGTGGAAGAGAGGGAACGGGGGATTTCGAAATCACCAAAAAGAAAACAAAAACCTGATCGATCTCCTCGGGTTTTACTCTTAAACCTATACGGAGGATATCTCAGGCCGGAAGCGCAACAAAATCGCAGTCAGTCGCCAGCCGTACAGTAACGTGGCGTAAGAACGTACTTCGACCACAGAGGGAACGCCTTCCGTAGAATCTCTTAGAAAAACGGCATTGCATTGCGAAAAACTCCGCTTCATGTGATGAACTTATTTGGTCGCAAGCTTCTAACCACGTTTGCAAACATGCCAACAAAATAGTTGATAATTTAAAGCGGAATTCTTCACAAACAGCGTGCCTCGCAAAGGATTGTCAGTGCATGTGCATGGTCCACCACCACGCATTACCTAATGCGTGGTGTCCGACCACGCACTAGCTAACGCATAACGCAGGGTGTTTGACCACGCATTAGCTATCGTCTCCGATCATGCAGGAAGTAATGCCTTGATCCACGCATTTGGTTTCGCTGTGGCGCTCACACGGGGGTCTGGGTGAAGCAAGTGCTACACCTAGATTTTTAAAAATAGGGAGGTAAGAGGGGAAAAAGGGAAGTAGGAGGGAGGGGGAAAGGGAAGAAAAGGGAGAGAGAAAAGAGAGGGAAAGAAGGAGGGAGATAAAAGAGCGGTGGCGAGCGACACAGCCAGGGTGTCAGTGATCGTGATAGTAGTGGTCGCAGCAGCGCTAGCGGTGACTGGCGCGGCGACGCGGCGGTTGCCATGACGATGGGGAATACTCCATTCCAATTCATTCCATTCCCATTCCAATTCAACATCTTCATATCCAAATGTCTAAGCTTGCCAGTCGGGCGTCATACGCAGACCAAAAATTGATTTAATCAATATAAAAAAATTGAATGGATTTGGGAAACGATGAGTTTTTAGCTCGGTTGCAAAATTGAGTGCGGGATCGGGGGGAGGGGGCTTGAAAAAGGGAGGTTGGCAGTGAGAAAGGGAGGGAGTCATTGGGTATTGCTACACCTAGCCCAAAAATTGTGAGCGCCACTGTCGCTGAGTGTTTGCAAAACGAAAAACACTGGGCCGTCCATCCGTCAAACCTCTGTGCCTCGCGCTACGGTTTGACCAGTCACTTGACCAAACCTAGAAGTGATTTGCATTCATATTAGGGTAATGGAAGATATTTTCGCCAGATGAACTGCTCCTTAGACCAACAGTCCCGGCGTCTAGGATCTGATAGCTAGCCTGGAGCTGATCTCGCACCGCCAAAAATGAACTTGTTCCAAGGCATTCAAGCTCTTAAGGCACAAGTACCGCCACTCCTCACCACAAATGTTGCTACATCCGCGGGAAGAGCAATTTTCATAATTCCGTCACCCCGAACACTGTGCGTCTTTGTTTCGCAGTTTTTCTACCGTCGCGAAAATGGAGGCCCATTGGTCCGCATGATCCCTGAGGGCTGCGGGCCCTTTTGTCGGCTGGACAAGGTGCAGGCCATCTTGGTGGCGAACGGAGAGCTTCCTCTCCCGACTGACAACTGCACCGTGGACCCAGAGCTGGAGGGGTCCTTCGTAAACCACCACCTGCAGCACGTTAGAAGCCGTGGCAGACACGGTTACCGCGGCAACAGCTATGCGCACGGGAGGACATAGACCATGGACCGTAGTTCCGAAACGGGCGGTCAGCTCTAGTCTCGCTTGCCCGGCCGCCTGCCGTGTGAGTAAAAGTGCGTAGGCATCGTCCATCTCTTTCGTACCACCGCAGGTAGCAGAAGATGCCGGGAAAGGCTTACCCGGCTCTGCCCCGTAGTTTCGGTAGGCGTCATGTCACCCGGCCCCGGACAGCGCGTCACACCTGCCACCGCTCCCAGGCCAGCAACCACCGCCTGCTGCAAAGCGCAGAGTAACCGCTTCTGCACCCGCCCAAAAGATACACACTGAAAAGCGCATTTTGATACGCATTCCTCGGGTTGTTACAAAGTAAGGCGGTATTTTCACGCTTTAATTTCGCCTATATTTAGCTCTTACTGTGGTGCCCAATAACCAATAAATTTTTCGTTCCCTTGTATTTGATTCGTCCTTTTGTTTCATTTCAATCTGCAGAGGTCATATTATGGTAAAGATTAAAAAAAAAAAAAAAAATACTGTACACGAAAGAGAATTTAAGCCGTATTTTATTTGTACATCTTTTTTGGGTAGCATCCTGAAAAAGAAAGTGTAAAGAATTCGTTGTCTGGCGTTTAGACAAATGTGAATGGGACGAAATATTTCTGCCTAGCAGAGTACTTTAACTTTTACAATGGTTAAGCAATGAAGGCAAAGAGGACTGGGTTACCATAGGGTTCTATGACGTTTCACCTAATCCTTCATACCAAATAGGGGTTTCTTCAAATCCCATAAGGCCAAATCGATTTCGTCCATTTTTTTTAGTCTAATTTTTGTTCACCTAGGGGCTTGTTTTACCCAACACATTTTATACACAATGATGAAAATTTATTAAGTTTTAAATGTTAGGTGAGCACTTTCGCCAAAGGTCTCAAAGTTCAATGTTGTATCCACATCGGCGCAGGTACCCCTCGACGTCTCCGTCTTCTTTGTAGATGGGGTAGTCCAGCGCGAGGGCGTGCAGGCGATCGTTGATGCGTTTGTACTTCGCCAGTTGGGGTACCTTGACCTTGCGGCCCATCTGCAGTTCCGCCACCATCACCTCCGTGTCGCGCTGCTCCTTCCGAACTTCGCGCAGGAAGTGGTAAAAGCTGGGGTGCTTCTTCCCCACCATGGCGTTGAAGCGGTTGTGCCATCCTGAGAACACAAACCGATCTTTGCTGGGACGCGGGGTATCGACAATGCGGGGTATCTACGGCCAAGGCACCTACCCTCGGTCAAGTTGTTAGTGCGCGGGCCATGGAGGACAGCGCCATCGTACTGGTTCCACTCGATCACTGGATAGCGTGGCGGCCCTGCAGCAGAAGGGCGGCGGGTTCTGCGGGCGGGGCGGTGGCGGATGTAGATCTTTTCGAAGTAGTCTGCCACGGGGCGGACTTCATCCGGGAGCTGCGGACGCAGGCGGTCGAAGGTGTCTGCCACGTCGTCGGGTGGGACGAACGCCAAACTCAGGAGTTGGTGAACCGCGATCTTCACTTCTCTGTCATCAGCGTCGTTGTATGCTCTTTGAAGGCCCTGCTCCTGGACTTCGCGATAGACAGATTGTCCCAAGTGGAAGAAGCACAGTCGAAGTTTCGCCAGCGGATACAGACTCTTGCATGATTTTATGATGGCCAGCTCGAAATCACACAATACTTCAGCAGGGTCGGGAAAATTGATGTGGAAGTCTTGACACTTCGTCTTCAACGCCCGCAGTACCTTCGTGTACAGCACCTCGGCCTTCCCGGTGAGGAGTGCGTAGACGAGAGGAACTGCGTGAGCCTTGACGATACCGTGGATGGTGAAGAGCTGCAGGAACAGGAGGGGCACCACCTTAAAGGTGCCGTCCAGGAACCACCTTGCGGACTTGCCCAGGAGACGCAGGTTGCGGCGTGTGGAGAAAACCATCACTCGACTGCGCTCCTCCCTCGGTTCGTCGTCATCGTCGCTCTCGCTCTCGCTGTCACGGCTGTCATACAGCAAGAACTCTTCGCCTATACAGACATAGAACGGGAACTTTAGACTCATTGCACTTCGAGAAAAGATAAGAGGCATTTGAACCTAGAAAAGCCCTTACCGGACAAAGTCTTTCTATACTCGTCGGGAAGTTCTCGAATTTCCCCCAGGGTTAAAGGGTTCTTGGGCAAATCCGCTGCTCGCTTCCTGTTGATGGTCCGCTTCAGTGACGGCCGTTCAGGCATTTGAGACAGCACGCCATCGTCCATGTCGCCGAGTCCGTCCCGGATGATGACGGCGGGGGCCATCTCGGGGTGCCGCGCCGCCATCTCCTTGATGGTGTTCACCGCTGCCCGTGCACTCACTTGCTCTTGGTTGGGAGCGTGCGTGTGCTGGCCGGCCTTTTTGACGTGCGGGGGTTCCGGTGGCTGCCCCGTGGTGATGGCCCGGGCGGTGCACTCGGGCTTTTTCGTGCAGACCCAGTACCCGGTGTCGCCCTTCCTGCTGGTCCTGTGGTAGGTGTGTCCTTCGTGGGCCAAGACATACCCTCCGCGCTTGCTCTTTATGTATTCGGAGTCCATCTTCGTCGTGCAAGGTCAAAGTGAAGCTACTAGTTACCCCACCGACCGGCAACAATGGACCGGCCCTACTATAGGCGCCGCTGGCCCGACGGCTCCCACACCCCCGCGCGGTGAATTCATATTGAACTGAATGACCTTTTGGCCTTAAAACCAATTGGTGTATTAGTTCATACGGTGAAATAAATGTGGCGAAAAGTGGTGTGCCAATCTACATTTGACATAATACACTTTTGGTGTCATGGTTTGGGTGAACCGTCGCAATACCTACCATAGTCTAGTACTTTTAATGCAGATAAAGGAATAAAGCACACTACTTAATAGAGTGGGCCGAAAAAACACTTTTTTCGAAATCGCAAACGTAATTGTGCGGAAAAGTTGCCTCATGGCATCAGGATCTTGGAACAATTTTTTTTTTTTTTTTGGTCAACATCTTCCGTCTCCGCAACGCGTTCAAAATTTCGAAAATTCGAACAAAATCGATGGTTTTCCCAAAAATTCTTAAAAATTAGTCGTTCGTTCAAATTTGGTTCTTATCAATTAAATGGGCTTATCTTATCGTTTTTTATCGATTTTGGGTGTTTGGTGCACCCCTAACCTAACCTAACCTGGTCACACGTTATCCCTAAAACGACCCAAATTCCAAGGTTTCATGAAGAAGTGAAATGCATGTGGTGCACATACAGATCGTATACGATGAGTACATCAGAATACACGTCCCGCATTTGGCCCGCATGTCACATGGACCGTGGTCCGTATGTGGACGTAAACTGATGTATGTAAGCAACTTTGCCGTATGTGGGCCATATGTAAGACGCGACTTGTGACGTATGTAGGAGTTATGTAAACAAACAGAGCCACATACGAGGTGCATGCCTACACACACTTTGGAAGACAACGCACGACCCTTGCCGTACGTGTGGGGTAGGTGAATGTACTTAGCCACATACGGCAAGTCTGCCTTCATACACACACGAACGACAACACACGGCCTTTGCCGTACGTGTGGGGTATGTGAATGTACTTAGCCACTTACGGCAAGTCTGCCTACATACACACTCGAACGACAACACACGGCCTTTGCCATACGTGTAGGGTGCGTCAAGCCACTTGGCCACATACGGTAAGCCTGCCTACATACACACTCGAACGACAACACACGGCCTTTGCCGTACGTGTAGGGTACGTCAAGCCACTTGGCCACATACGGTAAGCCTGTCTACATACACACTCCAACGACAACACACACACATACCCCACACGTACGGCTGAGCTCAAAAATGCAGAAATTTTGTTTCTCCTACCAAAAAAGTTTTTTAAGAAAACATGCATTGTCTGGTTATCACACATTTGGTTTTGCCCCATATTCATTTAACAATATCACACCTAGATAGACCTTGGGCGAATCATGGAGGAGTTAGTCTGCATCAATGCTAGGAAAAGCAGAAGAAGCAAAACAAGCTGGCCCATCTCTACCGTCAACCTCGGTGCCAGTTCCGCTGCGCTCCACCGGCACCTCGGTTCGACAGGGGGACTTCGCCAGCTTGGCCTGCCGGCGGCGTTTGCGGGGGCCTTCAGCCCCCGCCTCAAGTCTCCTAAGAAGTGCCCGATAGCAGATGTATTTGTTACGATTTAAATCGTTAACCTGAGCCCGTCCCTGTGCGCGCCGCGATGGTAATGGTGTGCGCGCAGCGGCCAACCCTTACCTCAAAAAACAAAAACAGACATATTTTCATTTATCAAAAGTGCGATATAAATCGAAAATTCTTGCCACCGTACGTGGTTCTGCGTTAAGAAAGGAGTTTATCCTCCAAATTTGAAGTTTTTCTGTGAACGATAAGTCGGCGTACACACGTCCGAACGAACGAACAAACAGGACGCATCGCATCAGACTAAATGCCCGGCTCCTGCCGTTCCTAAAGAAACGTGTAGGCACAGGCTAAAACGTTTCTGCAAAGAACAAGACCGGGGGGGGGGGGGGGGGGGGGGGGGGGCTAGCCGATTTCCAACATTTGCTTCTGAAATAATTGCTAATTTCGCCAGTAATCATGCTGTTTGACACAAACTTTCCATCGTACTGACGGGCACAGGCATCTAGAAGAAAATGACGTCAACTAAACACTAGAAAAGGAGCTGGGTAAAACTTAAGCTATTTCGACCACCGTTTTCTTCGACCCCCTCAGAATTTGACGCTTCTTAGTGAATCGGCTCCAATACGGGTCTAGTGAAAGGTCCTAAGACGGTTTTGTCCTAACTCAGATAGTTGCGATGATATCAGCTAGTGATATTTGCGTTTTTTACACTTAACTAGCAAAACGTGCGTTGCAGAGGTTCGGGGAAACTTGAATATCTCAGCCGCTTTAAAAGATGTCAAAAAAAAAAAACGAAACAGATTCGGATTCAGCATGAAAAGACGCTTCGATTTGGCTATTAAAAAGTATGGGTCATCATCATGGCACTCATATGCGATACACTTTACGTGAAACTTTTGAAATGTTACCTACGAGATATCTCAAAAGACGCCATCATTGATTTTCGTGAAAATTTTATGGAGGCTTCCACTAACATAGTAGTATAGCCCCATAAAGTTTCATCCTTTATATTTGAGAACTCTCTGAGATGTGGGCTCGGACGTGTTTGAGTTTACCCAAAATCGAGGTTTTTCGGCTGTAATCGCGACCGGACGACGCGGTGCGTGCCGCGCGCTCGTTTGTAATCCGCGCCACTCCTGCTCCGGTAGTCACGTGGTTGTCGGAACACGGCAGAGCAGCGAGTTTCTCATACCTGAGCCCCGTCCTCCTCATGCTCCCCGTAAAGGGTTGTTTTCTAGCTGAAATTTTACTTTTCGCGTGCATTTCGTGTGACATTCATGTCATTCTCCATTCGCGAGTGAAGAGAATTTTTCAATCAACACTGGTGTGAAAGCCACTCCGAATGACGTCAGCAGAGTCTTGTAGTGTACGTTTTGAGAATTTAAGTGCATTGGCCCAGAGTTGTGTGTTGTATTTATATTCTGTATTTGTTTTTCCTTTAGCAGGCCCCTCATTGTGCTCTCTTAGAAGGGAGGGCTGGGTTGGTGGTGGTAAAATTATACCCGGAGGTGACCTCTCGGACAGTGAATTTGCTTTGTTGAAAGCCAGCCCCGGTGTGGTTCGAGTAAAGTTGGAGGGTCTGACTTTACACAGTGGAAAGCATTGATCTAATTAAGATCGTATTCCTTTTTCTTGTAGTCGACATTTTTGTGCTTGCGTTATACAATGCTCCCGATGCAGAAATATTGCTTAAAATAAAGTTTATTCTTTATAAAATTTTAGAAATCGGATTTAAATTATGTTGTAAATAGTTCCAGAATTTGCAATAATTTTCCAATACTGATAAAATACTGTTGTGACAAGTTGTAGCAATATTTAAATGCTATAAAGCAAATATACTTTGTTCACACTGTTTTCCTTTTCTTTTATTTAGCTGCAGTATTTGACCTGTTTGAATAAAGGTAAAGAGAGTTAAGTTACTTTCAGATGAGACATTGAGAAGCAGTAGGATAAACCGTTTTCTTACCCCTGGTCAGCTGTTTGAAGAGCAGCTGATCTTCTTGCCCGTTTTGTTTTTTGAGGAATAGGCCCAAATCTGAAGTGGAAAGTGAAAGTGTCAGACGAAGCACATCACAAAGCCATTAGAATAAAATTGAAAAACAAGTCACCTTTTTGATATCCACTGATCTGCATATTGCTTACGTTCCTTCTTTATTTTTACACTGTTCCCACTAAGACACTCTGCATTAATGATGTCTTTCATATTTCTAACAATTTGTGTTGCCTCTGTGGTTGAACATTCATAAACAAAAGAGTTGCCTTGCTTTTGCATCGGGATCATTTTAACTTCTTGCGATGCTGCAGAGGTTTCACAAACAAATGCTACTGTCCATATTGTGCCACCTTCATGAAGCAAAACGTATCCATTCAAGTCAGCAAAGTTCACCGTATCTATTTGACCAAAGTAGTGGTAGCATCCAACATCAGCAAAAGAGTATTGCTTCAAGAATACAACATTTTTACTTTTTGGAATAACTGCATGTGCTACTGATTTTCCATGGACATCTGGAGCATCAGACAACCTTTCTTGGAATCTCTGCGTCACTTCTGCAACACTTTCTTTACTGACGTACACAATTTCAATGCTTCCTTTGAATTTGTTTCGAGACCATTCGAAGATTTCTTTGGGAGTGGTCAGAGATTTTCCCTGGAGACTTTCTCGTCTTGCTAATCTCTTGATAGACCCTGTAAGGTCATCACATGGGCCCTCTCCATGGGAGGTGGCGAAAAAGTGCCACTCAGCAGTCACCCCAAAGTCTTCAAAGTGGTTTCTTAAATTAATAACATTTTTTTATTCTTATACTGGGATGCAGCTCCATCACTGAAGTAATAAATGTGTCCAAAAGTACGGGCGTCAAGTTGGCCAACTCAGTTGGGCCAACTGAGAATCAGCCGAGGCCGAGACCGACCGCGCTCCGTGACCGACCCCGCTACATACAGCCACCCATTGGGCCCGATCGGCCGAGGCCGTTGTCGGGCGGGTGTGCCTACCTCCCAGGGGCAATTTCAAGAAAATCGCTTATACGTGGCCCCATGGGCCCCCAATGGGACACGATCGATGCAGGCCGTTGTCCGACGGGTCTGCCTACCTTCCAGGGGCAATTTTAACAAAATCGATTATACGTGGCCCCATGAACCCCCAATGGGACACGATCGATGCAGGCCGTTGTCCGGCGGGTCTGCCTACCTTCCAGGGGCAATTTTAACAAAATCGATTATACGTGGCCCCATAGACCCATAGTTGGGCCCCATCGACCCAAGTCGCTGTCCGGCGGGTCTGCCTACCTTCCAGGGGCAATTTTAACAAAATCGATTATACGTGGCCCCATGGGCCCCCAATGGGACACGATCGATGCAGGCCGTTGTCCGACGGGTCTGCCTACCTTCCAGGGGCAATTTTAACAAAATCGATTATACGTGGCCCCATGGACCCATAGTTGGGCCCCGTCGACCCAAGTCGCTGTCCGGCGGGTCTGCCTACCTTCCAGGGGCAATTTTAACAAAATCGATTATACGTGGCCCCATGGGCCCCCAATGGGACACGATCGATGCAGGCCGTTGTCCGACGGGTCTGCCTACCTTCCAGGGGCAATTTTAACAAAATCGATTATACGTGGCCCCATGGGCCCCCAATGGGACACGATCGATGCAGGCCGTTGTCCGGCGGGTCTGCCTACCTTCCAGGGGCAATTTTAACAAAATCGATTATACGTGGCCCCATAGACCCATAGTTGGGCCCCATCGACCTAAGTCGCTGTCCGACGGGTCTGCCTACCTTTCAGGGGCAATTTCAACAAAATCGATTATACGTGGCCCCATGGACCCAAAGTTGGGCCCCATCGACCCAAGTCGCTGTCCGACGGGTCTGCCTACCTTTCAGGGGCAATTTCAACAAAATCGTTTACACGTGGCCCCATTGGCCCCCAATTGGACACGATTATTGCAGGCCACTGTCCGACGGCTCTGCCTACCTCCCCATTTGTACTTTGGGCCATTTCCTGTCGGCTCAATAGTCCGACCACTGGCTCTGAGTGTGGCGACGGTTTAAAGTGTCGGCAACAATTTTGTGACCTACCCCTAAAGTTGGCAAAAAACTTGGGGTCTTGTGTTATTTTCTCCCTTAGTGGCATCTTTTAGCGAGGTGACAAAATTGTTCCCGTTTGAGATTTGGACATTTTGGCACATTTCTAGTCGGTTCAATAATCCGACCACTGGCTCTAAGAGTGACTACGGTTTAAATTGTCGGCAACAATTTTATCACCTATCCCTGAAAGACTTGGTCAGCATGGCTTTGTTCGCTCTGAGCTGCATCTTGATGCTAGGCGCGGTAAAGCAGTAGAGTCTTTGAGGATTGCGTTGGGCATTACTACTTCAATTCAGCAAGGCACCACAGTGAACATTACCGTAGGTTTAAGGTGCCGAACGTTTTGGAACTGCCTAACGTTAATGGAACAAGATTTGAAAGAAAATCTCTCAGCGCCTTCGAAAGAAATGCTACGATCCGTGAACACGAAAATTTCGTGGGGTTTCAAGGATACAAGCGCATCGTCATGCGGTTTGTTGATCCTGAGGCTGATGCCACTTACGCAAGGTACGCAATTTGCACAGACATTTCAAGTTTCCTCTAACCATCCATTGTGTTTCTACAAAAAAAAAAAAAAAAACAACCATAAAAATGAAAATACTGTTACACCTCGTGAAATACTGCCAGGCCTGAACCGTGCAAATTCGCATTGAGCGGGACCAAATCACCTAAAACAGCTGCATTGTGCAATGCAGCTGAAACCGACCGGGAACATTTTTGTCACGTACCCCTGAACTTTGGACTTTGGCTGCCACAGATAGCATCTTGGCCGGGGAAAGGACTTTCAAGTCGTGTGACAAAAATCTTCCCAGCTGAAATTTCTAGTTTTCTCTGCAATTTCCAGCGGTTCCATGCTCTGTCTGTCGGCTGAAAGAGTGGTGAAGCTAAAATTGAGAGTTAAGATTTTTGTCATTCTTCTGAACCTTGAACTTTGACCCCCAGCCAACTAAGACGCCAAATCAAAATTTTTAGTTTTCTCTGCATTTCCTAGCGGTTCCATGCTTCGTCTGTCAGCTGAAAGAGTGGCGTAGCTAAAATCGACCGGGAACATTTTTGTCACGTACCCCTGAACTTTGGACTTTGGCTGCCAGAGAATGCATTTTGGCCAGGGGAGGCACTTTCAAGTCGTGTGACAAAAATCTTCCCAGGTGAAATTTCCAGTTTTCTCTGCATTTTCTAGCGGTTCCATGCTTCGTCTGTCTGCTGAAAGAGTGGCGTAGCTAAAATCGACCGGGAACATTTTTGTCACGTACCCCTGAACTTTGGACTTTGGCTGCCACAGATAGCATCTTGGCCGGGGAAAGGAGTTTCAAGTCGTGTGACAAAAATCTTCCCAGGTGAAAATTCTAGTTTTCTCTGCATTTTCCAGCGGTTCTATGCTCTGTCTGTCTGCTGAAAGAGTGGCGTAGCTAAAATCGACCGGGAACATTTTTGTCACGTACCCCTGAACTTTGGACTTTGGCTGCCACAGATGGCATCTTGGCCAGGGAAAGGACTTTCAAGTCGTGTGACAAAAATCTTCCCAGGTGAAATTTTTAACTTTCTCTGCATTTTCCAGCGGATCTACGCTCTGTCTGTCTGCTGAAAAAGTGGCGTAGCTAAAATCGACCGGGAACATTTTTGTCACGTTCCCTTGAACATTGGACTTTGGCTGCCAGCGAATGCATTTTGGCCAGGGGAGGCACTTTCAAGTCGTGTGACAAAAATCTTCCCAGGTGAAAATCCTAGTTTTCTCTGCATTTTTCAGCGGTTCCATGCTCTGTCTGTCTGCTGAAAGAGTGGCGTAGCTAAAATCGACCGGGAACATTTTTGTCACGTACCCCTGAACTTTGGACTTTGGCTGCCAGAGAATGCATTTTGGCCAGGGGAGGCACTTTCAAGTCGTGTGACAAAAATCTTCCCAGGTGAAAATTCTAGTTTTCTCTGCATTTTCCAGCGGTTCCATGCTCTGTCTGTCGGCTGAAAGAGTGTCGAAGCTAAAATCGACCGGGAACATTTTTGTCACGTACCCCTGAACTTTGGACTTTGGCTGCCACAGATAGCATCTTGGCCGAGGAAAGGACTTTAGAGTCGTGTGACAAAAATCTTCCCAGGTGAAATTTCTAGTTTTCTCTGCATTTTCTAGCGGTTTTATGCTTCGTCTGTCTCCTGAAGAAGTGGCGTAGCTGAAATTGAGAGTTAAGATTTTTGTCATTCTTCTGAACCTTGAACTTTGACCCCCAGCCAACTATGACGCTAAATCAAAATTTTTAGTTTTCTCTGCATTTCCTAGCGGTTCCATGCTTCGTCTGTCAGCTGAAAGAGTGGCGTAGCTAAAATCGACCGGAAACATTTTTATCACGTACCCCTGAACATTGTACTTTGGCTGCCACAGATTGCATCTTGGCCAGGAAAAGGAGTTTCAAGTCGTGTGACAAAAATCTTCCCAGGTGAAATTTCTAGTTTTCTCTGCATTTTCCAGCGGTTCCACGCTCTGTCTGTCTGCTGAAAGAGTGGCGTAGCTAAAATCGACCGGGAACATTTTTGTCACGTACCCCTGAACTTTGGACTTTGGCTGCCAGAGAATGCATTTTGGCCAGGGGAGGCACTTTCAAGTCGTGTGACAAAAATCTTTCCAGGTGAAATTTCTAGTTTTCTTTGCAATTTCTAGCGGTTCCATGCTCTGTCTGTCGGCTGAAAGAGTGGCGAAGCTGAAACCGACCGGGAACATTTTTGTCACGTACCCCTGAACTTTGGACTTTGGCTGCCACAGATAGCATCTTGGCCGAGGAAAGGACTTTCAAGTCGTGTGACAAAAATCTTCCCAGGTGAAATTTCTAGTTTTCTCTGCAATTTCCAGCGGTTCCATGCTCTGTCTGTCGGCTGAAAGAGTGGTGAAGCTAAAATTGAGAGTTAAGATTTTTGTCATTCTTCTGAACCTTGAACTTTGACCCCCAGCCAACTAAGACGCCAAATCAAAATTTTTAGTTTTCTCTGCATTTCCTAGCGGTTCCATGCTTCCTCTGTCAGCTGAAAGAGTGGCGTAGCTAAAATCGACCGGGAACATTTTTGTCACGTACCCCTGAACATTCAAGTCGTGTGACAAAAATCTTCCCAGGTGAAATTTTCAGTTTTCTCTGCATTTTCTAGCGGTTCCATGCTTCGTCTGTCTGCTGAAAGAGTGGCGAAGCTAAAATCGACCGGGAACATTTTTGTCACGTACCCCTGAACTTTGGACTTTGGCTGCCACAGATAGCATCTTGGCCGGGGAAAGGAGTTTCAAGTCGTGTGACAAAAATCTTCCCAGGTGGAAATTCTAGTTTTCTCTGCATTTTCCAGCGGTTCTATGCTCTGTCTGTCTGCTGAAAGAGTGGCGTAGCTAAAATCGACCGGGAACATTTTTGTCACGTACCCCTGAACTTTGGACTTTGGCTGCCACAGATGGCATCTTGGCCAGGGAAAGGACTTTCAAGTCGTGTGACAAAAATCTTCCCAGGTGAAATTTTTATTTTTCTCTGCATTTTCCAGCGGATCTACGCTCTGTCTGTCAGGTGAAAAAGTGGCGTAGCTAAAATCGACCGGGAACATTTTTGTCACGTACCCCTGAACATTGGACTTTGGCTGCCAGCGAATGCATTTTGGCCAGGGGAGGCACTTTCAAGTCGTGTGACAAAAATCTTCCCAGGTGAAAATTCTAGTTTTCTCTGCATTTTTCAGCGGTTCTATGCTCTGTCTGTCTGCTGAAAGAGTGGCGTAGCTAAAATCGACCGGGAACATTTTTGTCACGTACCCCTGAACTTTGGACTTTGGCTGCCAGAGAATGCATTTTGGCCAGGGGAGGCACATTCAAGTAGTGTGACAAAAATCTTCCCAGGTGAAATTTCTAGTTTTCTCTGCATTTTCTAGCGGTTTTATGCTTCGTCTGTCTCCTGAAGAAGTGGCGTAGCTGAAATTGCGAGTTCAGATTTTTGTCATTCCTCTGAACCTTGAACTTCGACCCCCGGCCAACTAAGGCGCTAATTCAAAATTTCTAGTTTTCTCTGCATTTTCCAGCGGTTCCATGCTTCGTCTGTCTGCTGAAAGAGTGGCGTAGCTTAAATCGACCGGGAACATTTTTGTCACGTACCCCTGAACTTTGGACTTTGGCTGCCAGAGAATGTTCTTTCAAGTCGTGTGACAAAAATCTTCCCAGGTGAAATTTTTAGTTTTCTCTGCATTTTCTAGCGGTTTCACGCTCTGTCTGTCTGCTGAAAGAGTGGCGTAGCTAAAATCGACCGGGAACATTTTTGTCACGTACCCCTGAACTTTGGACTTTGGCTGCCAGAATGCATTTTGGCCAGGGGAGGCACTTTCAAGTCGTGTGACAAAAATCTTCCTAGGTGAAATTTTTAGTTTTTTCTGCATTTTCCAGCGGTTCCATGCTCTGTCTGTCGGCTGAAAGAGTGTCGAAGCTAAAATCGACCGGGAACATTTTTGTCACGTACCCCTGAACTTTGGACTTTGGCTGCCACAGAAAGCATCTTGGCCGGGGAAAGGACTTTCAAGTAGTGTGACAAAAATCTTCCCAGGTGAAATTTCTAGTTTTCTCTGCATTTTCTAGCGGTTTTATGCTTCGTCTGTCTCCTGAAGAAGTGGCGTAGCTGAAATTGCGAGTTCAGATTTTTGTCATTCCTCTGAACCTTGAACTTCGACCCCCAGCCAACTAAGGCGCTCATTCAAAATTTCTAGTTTTCTCTGCATTTTCCAGCGGTTCCATGCTTCGTCTGTCTGCTGAAAGAGTAGCGTAGCTAAAATCGACCGGGAACATTTTTGTCACGTTCCCCTGAACTTTGGACTTTGGCTGCCAGAGAATGCATTTTGGCCTGGGGAGGCACATTCAATTCGTGTGACAATAATCTTACCAGGTGAAATTTCCAGTTTTCTTTGCATTTTCCAGCGGTTCCATGGTCTGTCTGTCGGCTGAAAGAGTGGCGAAGCTAAAATCGACCGGGAACATTTTTGTCACGTACCCCTGAACTTTGGACTTTGGCTGCCACAGATAGCATCTTGGCCGGGGAAAGGACTTTCAAGTAGTGTGACAAAAATCTTCCCAGGTGAAATTTCTAGTTTTCTTTGCAATTTCTAGCGGTTCCATGCTCTGTCTGTCGGCTGAAAGAGTGGCGAAGCTAAAATCGACCGGGAACATTTTTGTCACGTACCCCTGAACTTTGGACTTTGGCTGCCAGCGAATGCATTTTGGCCAGGGGAGGCACTTTCAAGTCGTGTGACAAAAATCTTCCCAGGTGAAATTTCTAGTTTTTTCTGCATTTTCTAGCGGTTCTATGCTCTGTCTGTCGGCTGAAAGAGTGTCGAAGCTAAAATCGACCGGGAACATTTTTGTCACGTACCCCTGAACTTTGGACTTTGGCTGCCACAGATAGCATCTTGGCCGGGGAAAGGACTTTCAAGTAGTGTGACAAAAATCTTCCCAGGTGAAATTTTTAGTTTTCTCTGCATTTTCCAGCGGTTCCATGCTCTGTCTGTCTGCTGAAAGAGTGGCGAAGCTAAAATCGACCGGGAACATTTTTGTCACGTACCCCTGAACTTTGGACTTTGGCTGCCAGAGAATGCATTTTGGCCAGGGGAGGCAAATTCAAGTCGTGTGACAAAAATCTTCCCAGGTGAAAATTCTAGTTTTCTCTGCATTTTTCAGCGGTTCTATGCTTCGTCTGTCTGCTGAAAGAGTGGCGAAGCTAAAATCGACCGGGAACATTTTTGTCACGTACCCCTGAACTTATGACTTTGGCTGCCACAGATTGCATCTTGGCCAAGAAAAGGAGTTTCAAGTCGTGTGACAAAAATCTTCCCAGGTGAAATTTCTAGTTTTCTCTGCATTTTCTAGCGGTTTTATGCTTCGTCTGTCTCCTGAAGAAGTGGCGTAGCTGAAATTGAGAGTTCAGATTTTTGTCATTCTTCTGAACCTTGAACTTTGACCCCCAGCCAACTAAGACGCCAAATCAAAATTTTTAGTTTTCTCTGCATTTTCTAGCGGTTCCATGCTCCGTCTGAGGGGCGTAGCTAAAATCGACCGGGAACATTTTTGTCACGTACCCCTGAACTTTGGACTTTGGCTGCCAGAGAATGCATTTTGGCCAGGGGAGGCACTTTCAAGTCGTGTGACAAAAATCTTCCCAGGTGAAATTTTTAGTTTTCTCTGCATTTTCCAGCGGTTCCACGCTCTGTCTGTCTGCTGAAAGAGTGGCGTAGCTAAAATCGACCGGGAACATTTTTGTCACGTACCCCTGAACTTTGGACTTTGGCTGCCAGCGAATGCATTTTGGCCAGGGGAGGCACTTTCAAGTCGTGTGACAAAAATCTTCCCAGGTGAAATTTTTAGTTTTTTCTGCATTTTCCAGCGGTTCCATGCTCTGTCTGTCGGCTGAAAGAGTGTCGAAGCTAAAATCGACCGGGAACATTTTTGTCACGTACCCCTGAACTTTGGACTTTGGCTGCCACAGAAAGCATCTTGGCCGGGGAAAGGACTTTCAAGTAGTGTGACAAAAATCTTCCCAGGTGAAATTTCTAGTTTTCTCTGCATTTTCTAGCGGTTTTATGCTTCGTCTGTCTCCTGAAGAAGTGGCGTAGCTGAAATTGAGAGTTCAGATTTTTGTCATTCCTCTGAACCTTGAACTTCGACCCCCAGCCAACTAAGGCGCTAATTCAAAATTTCTAGTTTTCTCTGCATTTTCCAGCGGTTCCATGCTTTGTCTGTCTGCTGAAAGAGTGTCGAAGCTTAAATCGACCGGGAACATTTTTGTCACGTTCCCCTGAACTTTGGACTTTGGCTGCCAGAAAATGCATTTTGGCCAGGGGAGGCACATTCAAGTCGTGTGACAAAAATCTTCCCAGGTGAAATTTTCAGTTTTCTCTGCATTTTTTAGCGGTTCCATGCTTCGTCTGTCTGCTGATATAGTGGCGTAGCTAAAATCGACCGGGAACATTTTTGTCACGTACCTCTGAACTTTGGACTTTGGCTGCCAGAGAATGCATTTTGGCCAGGGGAGGCACTTTCAATTCGTGTGACAAAAATCTTTCCAGGTGAAATTTCTAGTTTTCTTTGCATTTTCCAGCGGTTCCATGGTCTGTCTGTCGGCTGAAAGAGTGGCGAAGCTAAAATCGACCGGGAACATTTTTGTCACGTACCCCTGAACTTTGGACTTTGGCTGCCACAGATAGCATCTTGGCCGGGGAAAGGACTTTCAAGTAGTGTGACAAAAATCTTCCCAGGTGAAATTTCTAGTTTTCTTAGCAATTTCTAGCGGTTCCATGCTCTGTCTGTCGGCTGAAAGAGTGGCGAAGCTAAAATCGACCGGGAACATTTTTGTCACGTACCCCTGAACTTTGGACTTTGGCTGCCAGAGAATGCATTTTGGCCAGGGGAGGCACTTTCAAGTCGTGTGACAAAAATCTTCCCAGGTGAAATTTTTAGTTTTCTCTGCATTTTCTAGCGGTTTTACGCTCTGTCTGTCTGCTGAAAGAGTGGCGTAGCTAAAATCGACCGGGAACATTTTTGTCACGTACCCCTGAACTTTGGACTTTGGCTGCCAGAATGCATTTTGGCCAGGGGAGGCACTTTCAAGTCGTGTGACAAAAATCTTCCTAGGTGAAATTTTTAGTTTTTTCTGCATTTTCCAGCGGTTCCATGCTCTGTCTGTCGGCTGAAAGAGTGTCGAAGCTAAAATCGACCGGGAACATTTTTGTCACGTACCCCTGAACTTTGGACTTTGGCTGCCACAGAAAGCATCTTGGCCGGGGAAAGGACTTTCAAGTAGTGTGACAAAAATCTTTCCAGGTGAAATTTCTAGTTTTCTCTGCATTTTCTAGCGGTTTTATGCTTCGTCTGTCTCCTGAAGAAGTGGCGTAGCTGAAATTGCGAGTTCAGATTTTTGTCATTCCTCTGAACCTTGAACTTCGACCCCCAGCCAACTAAGGCGCTAATTCAAAATTTCTAGTTTTCTCTGCATTTTTCAGCGGTTCCATGCTTCGTCTGTCTGCTGAAAGAGTAGCGTAGCTAAAATCGACCGGGAACATTTTTGTCACGTTCCCCTGAACTTTGGACTTTGGCTGCCAGAGAATGCATTTTGGCCTGGGGAGGCACATTCAAGTCGTGTGACAATAATCTTCCCAGGTGAAATTTCCAGTTTTCTCTGCATTTTCTAGCGGTTCCATGCTTCGTCTGTCTGCTGATATAGTGGCGTAGCTAAAATCGACCGGGAACATTTTTGTCACGTACCCCTGAACTTTGGACTTTGGCTGCCAGAGAATGCATTTTGGCCAGGGGAGGCACTTTCAATTCGTGTGACATAAATCTTTTCAGGTGAAATTTCTAGTTTTCTTTGCATTTTCCAGCGGTTCCATGGTCTGTCTGTCGGCTGAAAGAGTGGCGAAGCTAAAATCGACCGGGAACATTTTTGTCACGTACCCCTGAACTTTGGACTTTGGCTGCCACAGATAGCATCTTGGCCGGGGAAAGGACTTTCAAGTAGTGTGACAAAAATCTTCCCAGGTGAAATTTCTAGTTTTCTTTGCAATTTCTAGCGGTTCCATGCTCTGTCTGTCGGCTGAAAGAGTGGCGAAGCTAAAATCGACCGGGAACATTTTTGTCACGTACCCCTGAACTTTGGACTTTGGCTGCCACAGATTGCATCTTGGCTAGGGAAAGGACTTTCAAGTCGTGTAAAAAATTTCTTCCCAGGTGAAATTTCTAGTTTTTCTGCATTTTCTAGCGGTTTTATGCTTCGTCTGTCTCCTGAAGAAGTGGCGTAGCTAAAATTGAGAGTTCAGATTTTTGTCATTCCTCTGAACCTTGAACTTCGACCCCCAGCCAACTAAGGCGCTAATTCAAAATTTCTAGTTTTCTCTGCATTTTCTAGCGGTTTCATGCTCCGTTTGTCAGCTGAAAGAGTGGCGTAGCTAAAATCGACCGGGAACATTTTTGTCACGTACCCCTGAACTTTGGACTTTGGCTGCCAGCGAATGCATTTTGGCCAGGGGAGGCACTTTCAAGTCGTGTGACAAAAATCTTCCCAGGTGAAATTTTTAGTTTTTTCTGCATTTTCTAGCGGTTCCATGCTCTGTCTGTCGGCTGAAAGAGTGTCGAAGCTAAAATCGACCGGGAACATTTTTGTCACGTACCCCTGAACTTTGGACTTTGGCTGCCACAGATAGCATCTTGGCCGGGGAAAGGACTTTCAAGTAGTGTGACAAAAATCTTCCCAGGTGAAATTTTTAGTTTTCTCTGCATTTTCTAGCGGTTCCATGCTCTGTCTGTCTGCTGAAAGAGTGGCGTAGCTAAAATCGACCGGGAACATTTTTGTCACGTACCCCTGAACTTTGGACTTTGGCTGCCAGAGAATGCATTTTGGCCAGGGGAGGCACTTTCAAGTCGTGTGACAAAAATCTTCCCAGGTGAAATTTTTAGTTTTCTCTGCATTTTCCAGCGGTTCCACGCTCTGTCTGTCTGCTGAAAGAGTGGCGTAGCTAAAATCGACCGGGAACATTTTTGTCACGTACCCCTGAACTTTGGACTTTGGCTGCCAGAGAATGCATTTTGGCCAGGGGAGGCACTTTCACGTCGTGTGACAAAAATCTTCCCAGGTGAAAATTCTAGTTTTCTCTGCATTTTCCAGCGGTTCCGCGCTCTGTCTGTCTGCTGAGAGAGTGGCGAAGCTAAAATCGACCGGGAACATTTTTGTCACGTACCCCTGAACTTTGGACTTTGGCTGCCACAGATTGCATCTTGGCTGGGGAAAGGACTTTCAAGTGGTGTAAAAAATTTCTTCCCAGGTAAAATTTCTAGTTTTTCTGGATTTTCTAGCGGTTTTATGCTTCGTCTGTCTCCTGAAGAAGTGGCGTAGCTAAAATTGAGAGTTCAGATTTCTGTCATTCCTCTGAACCTTGAACTTCGACCCCCAGCCAACTAAGGCGCTAATTCAAAATTTCTAGTTTTCTCTGCATTTTCTAGCGGTTTATGCTCCGTCTGTCAGCTGAAGGAGTGGCGTAGCTAAAATCGACCGGGAACATTTTTGTCACGTACCCCTGAACTTTGGACTTTGGCTGCCAGAGAATGCATTTTGGCCAGGGGAGGCACTTTCAAGTCGTGTGACAAAAATCTTCCCAGGTGAAATTTTTAGTTTTTTCTGCATTTTCCAGCGGTTCCATGCTCTGTCTGTCGGCTGAAAGAGTGTCGAAGCTAAAATCGACCGGGAACATTTTTGTCACGTACCCCTGAACTTTGGACTTTGGCTGCCACAGATAGCATCTTGGCCGGGGAAAGGACTTTACAGTCGTGTGACAAAAATCTTCCCAGGTGAAATTTCTAGTTTTCTCTGCATTTTCTAGCGGTTTTATGCTTCGTCTGTCTCCTGAAGAAGTGGCGTAGCTTAAATTGAGAGTTCCGATAGGTTTTAGAACCAAATCAGTTGGAAAACACGCCCAGATCACCTGTCTGGCTCAATTCTGAAATTGCACGTTCGAAGTGTTCAAGGTTTTAACGGGGTTGGAACAGACTGCGGGTCTAAGACGAGCAAGACAGATGGTCAAATGGACGCTGCGGTTTGTATTTGTGTTCAACAGGGCCCAGTTAGCCGGAAAGGGCTGATCACACTCAAACCTTTGAAATCTAGTCAAAATGTGTTCAAAATGTTCAAATTTTGAACATTGCACAGTCACCAGCACACTGATATTCATCAGGGCCGTATGTGGGGGTAGAAAGAAAGGTTCTTAAACCTATCGGGAAGTATAACAGTGACATGGAACCACCTAACTGGGCGAATAACGTAGTTAAATTTTAGGTGTTCAAAAGTGTTCAATATCTCGACTCGTACTGAAGATTTCAAAAAAGTCGTCGAGCCATTTTACTCTATTGGGTTTCAGGAACATCTCCACAAAATTTCATGCTTCTATCATAATATGCAGTTTTTTTTATGCGTACCGCAGGAACTACAAGGGCAACTTCTGCAATGCTGGATAACGTAGAGCTTTGGAGATCCCGCGTTGCTGTCAGGGTCGTTAAAGTTACGGTTTCACGGCGTTACGTTAAATAAATTTGTTCACGCATTGGCGCCGTTCATGTTTACCGAAGCGTCATTTGCACACCAATAAGTTGTAGGTGTAAGCTAGTTCTATGACTGACATCTTGAAAAAAATCTTCATTTGGGAATTCTTCCAGAAACGCTCTCATTACCACTAATACTTTTTTCGCGGCTCACCTTTACTTATGTCTGCATGGAATGCACACTGAAATGCCCCAAATATGTTAAAAAATGTTAACGTTAACGGCGTTAATGCGGTAATGAAACTTAAGCGCGTTAAGTTTTCAAAACTGCAATACATTTAGCGAGTACCATTAACATCCCAAACGTAACTGGTTAACGTTGGCGCGTTAAATTTATAAAATAGCCTTAACAACGTGGGGTGCGGTCCGGCAAGGGATGGCAGAGTTGTGATGACTGGTAAAGCGTAGCTGGCCGCACCCTTTCTTTTCTATTTTTTCGGATCAGTACATTTCTTCTCCATATCTTTGTAAAATCTACAGGCTTGGCCCATTTAGGATGTAGTGTAACACATAGCATCTTATAAATTTGTCAGCGTAGAACGTTCTGCCTTTCTGTTCGAAACTTACCGAATTGTCTCCTAAATAAAGTGCAAAATTAACAAAATCGCAAACTTAACCCCCATTCTTTTAGTTCGTATGTGTATTTCGCGGCGTCGACAAGTCGCTTAGTACACCACATAAGTACTACAGTTAAAAAAAAAAGCACTGCAACTGTGCACCGTCTGGTTTGGGCATGCTAAGGAAAGGCGATGGACACATTACGGCCCGTATGGAAGTGGCCAGCATCGCTTCAGGCAATTTTTACTGTGTTGCCATCCCCTGGGTCCAGGATCCAGCATTAAATTACGACACACCCGCGTCGCTTTCCGCGATATCGCGAAAGTCTCCCAGAACCATCGAGGTCCGGAATCCAACAAGGTCTCGCGGAATTCGCGATTCGTAAGATCTACTGGGAATTGCAGTCGTACAAGAAAGCAGAACGTTAGCCACTTCATCTGTAGCATGCACTAAAGAGAATGTTGACAACCACGCACCTCCTCTAAAACAATGTTTTGTCCACTCTTTTTTACAGCTCCTACATCACGATGGCCGATTTAGAGACCCCATGGGGCCGAAAGAGAATCTGGGGTGAAGGAGAACCATGCCCCCCCCCCTACCTATTCGGTGCATCCATGAGTAACTGTCATTTATTCCTTTCCTTTTCTTTATTACGTTATTCACCCCATATATTATCTAAATAGATAGTTATATTTTTTTTGATTAAGATTGTAAAAATAAACATTTCATGGTTTTTGAAGCCGTTCCGCCTGCAAATCATTGTGAATATACCTTTCATCCCCCTCGAAATTTCACCTCGGAAGATTTTTGTCACACGACTTGAAAGTGCCTCCCCTGGCCAAATTGCAATCTCTGGCAGGCGAAGTCCAATGTTCAGGGGTACGTGACAAAAATGTTCCCAGTCGATTTTAGCTACGCCACTCTTTAAGACAAACGGAGCGTAGAACCGCTGGAAAATGCAGAAAAACTAGAAATTTCACCTGCGAAGAAATTTTTTACACGACTTGAAAGTCCTTTCCCTAGCCAAGATGCAATCTGTGGCAGCCAAAGTCCAAAGTTCAGGGGTACGTGACAAAAATGTTCCCGGTCGATTTTAGCTTCGACACTCTTTCAGCAGACAGACAGAGCGCGGAACCGCTAGAAAATGCAGAGAAAACTAAAATTTTCACCTGGGAAGATTTTTGTCACACGCCTTGAAAGTGCCTCCTCTGGCCAAAATGCATTCGCTGGCAGCCAAAGTCCAAAGTTCAGGGGAACGTGACAAAAATGTTCCCGGTCGATTTTAGCTACGCCACTCTTTCAGCAGACAGACAGCGCGTGGAACCGCTGGAAAATGCAGAGAAAACTAAAAATTTCACCTGGGAAGATTTTTGTCACACGACTCTAAAGTCCTTTCCCTGGCCAAGATGCTACCTGTGGCAGCCAAAGTCCAAAGTTCAGGGGTACGTGACAAAAATGTTCCCGGTCGATTTTATCTACGCCACTCTTTCAGCTGACAACGGAGCATGGAACCGCTAGAAAATGCAGAGAAAACTAGAAATTTTGAATTAGCGCCTTAGTTGGCTGGGGGTCAAAGTTCAAGGTTCAGAGGAATGACAAAAATCTGAACTCTGAATTTCAGTTACGCCACTTCTTCAGCAGACAGACGAAGCATGGAACCGCTAGAAAATGCAGAGAAAACTAGAAATTTCACCTGGGAAGATTTTTGTCACACTACTTGAAAGTCCTTTCCCCGGCCAAGATGCTATCTCTGGCAGCCAAAGTCCAAAGTTCAGGGGTACGTGACAAAAATTTTCCCGGTCGATTTTAGCTACGCCACTCTTTCAGCTGACAGACAAAGCATGGAACCGCTAGAAAATGCAGAGAAAACTAGAAATTTCACCTGGGAAGATTTTTGTCACACGCCTACTAGAAAGTCCTTTCCCCGGCCAAGATGCTATCTGTGGCAGCCAAAGTCCAAAGTTCAGGGGTACGTGACAAAAATGTTCCCGGTCGATTTTCAGCTTCGCCACTCTTTCAGCCGACAGACAGAGCATGGAACCGCTAGAAAATGCAAAGAAAACTAGAAATTTTGAATTAGCGCCTTAGTTGGCTGGGGGTCGAAGTTCAAGGCTCAGAGGAATGACAAAAATCTGAACTCTCAATTTCAGCTACGCCACTTCTTCAGGAGACAGACGAAGCATAAAACCGCTAGAAAATGCAGAGAAAACTAAAAATTTCACCTGGGAAGATTTTTGTCACACGCCTTGAAAGTGCCTCCCCTGGCCAAAATGCATTCTTTGGCAGCCAAAGTCCAAAGTTCAGGGGTACGTGACAAAAATGTTCCCGGTCGATTTTAGCTACGCCACTCTTCAGCAGACAGACAGAGCATGGAACCGCTGGAAAATGCAGAGAAAACTAAAAATTTCACCTGGAAGATTTTTGTCACACGCCTTAAAAGTGCCTCCTCTGGCCAAAATGCATTCGCTGGCAGCCAAAGTCCAAAGTTCAGGGGTACGTGACAAAAATGTTCCCGGTCGATTTTAGCTACGCCACTTATTCAGCAGACAGACAGAGCATAGAACCGCTGGAAAATGCAGAGAAAACTAAAAATTTCACCTGGAAGATTTTTGTCACACGCCTTAAAAGTGCCTCCTCTGGCCAAAATGCATTCGCTGGCAGCCAAAGTCCAAAGTTCAGGGGTACGTGACAAAAATGTTCCCGGTCGATTTTAGCTACGCCACTCTTCAGCAGACAGACAGAGCATGGAACCGCTGGAAAATGCAAAGAAAACTAAAAATTTTACCTGGGAAGATTTTTGTCACACGCCTTGAAAGTGCCTCCTCTGGCCAAAATGCATTCGCTGGCAGCCAAAGTCCAAAGTTCAGGGGTACGTGACAAAAATGTTCCCGGTCGATTTTAGCTACGCCACTCTTTCAGCAGACAGACAGAGCGTGGAACCGCTGGAAAATGCAGAAAAACTAAAAATTTCACCTGGGAAGATTTTTGTCACACGACTTGAAAGTGCCTCCCCTGGCCAAAATGCATTCTCTGGCAGCCAAAGTAAAGTTCAGGGGTACGTGACAAAAATGTTCCCGGTCGATTTTAGCTACGCCACTCTTTCAGCAGACAGACGAAGCATGGAACCGCTAGGAAATGCAGAGAAAACTAAAAATTTTGATTTGGCGTCTTAGTTGGCTGGGGGTCAAAGTTCAAGGTTCAGAAGAATGACAAAAATCTTAACTCTCAATTTCAGCTACGCCACTTCTTCAGGAGACAGACAAAGCATAAAACCGCTAGAAAATGCAGAGAAAACTAGAAATTTCACCTGGGAAGATTTTTGTCACACGACTTAAAGTCCTTTCCTCGGCCAAGATGCTATCTGTGGCAGCCAAAGTCCAAAGTTCAGGGGTACGTGACAAAAATGTTCCCGGTCGATTTTAGCTACGCCACTCTTTCAGCTGACAGACGAAGCATGGAACCGCTAGGAAATGCAGAGAAAACTAAAAATTTTGATTTGGCGTCTTAGTTGGCTGGGGGTCAAAGTTCAAGGTTCAGAAGAATGACAAAAATCTTAACTCTCAATTTCAGCTACGCCACTTCTTCAGGAGACAGACGAAGCATAAAACCGCTAGAAAATGCAGAGAAAACTAAAATTTCACCTGGGAAGATTTTTGTCACACGACTTAAAGTCCTTTCCTCGGCCAAGATGCTATCTGTGGCAGCCAAAGTCCAAAGTTCAGGGGTACGTGACAAAAATGTTCCCGGTCGATTTTAGCTTCGCCACTCTTTCAGCCGACAGACAGAGCATGGAACCGCTGGAAAATGCAGAGAAAACTAGAAATTTCACCTGGGAAGATTTTTGTCACACGACTTGAAAGTGCCTCCCCTGGCCAAAATGCATTCTCTGGCAGCCAAAGTCCAAAGTTCAGGGGTACGTGACAAAAATGTTCCCGGTCGATTTTAGCTACGCCACTCTTTCAGCAGACAGACAGAGCGTGGAACCGCTGGAAAATGCAGAGAAAACTAAAAATTTCACCTGGGAAGATTTTTGTCACACGACTTGAAAGTGCCTCCCCTGGCCAAAATGCATTCTCTGGCAGCCAAAGTCCAAAGTTCAGGGGTACGTGACAAAAATGTTCCCGGTCGATTTTAGCTACGCCACTCTTTCAGCAGACAGACAGAGCATGGAACCGCTGGAAAATGCAGAGAAAACTAAAAATTTCACCTTGGAAGATTTTTGTCACACGCCTTTAAAGTGCCTCCTCTGGCCAAAATGCATTCGCTGGCAGCCAAAGTCCAAAGTTCAGGGGTACGTGACAAAAATGTTCCCGGTCGATTTTAGCTACGCCACTCTTTCAGCAGACAGACAGAGCATAGAACCGCTGGAAAATGCAGAGAAAACTAAAAATTTCACCTGGGAAGATTTTTGTCACACGACTTGAAAGTGCCTCCTCTGGCCAAAATGCATTCTCTGGCAGCCAAAGTCCAAAGTTCAGGGGTACGTGACAAAAATGTTCCCGGTCGATTTTAGCTACGCCACTCTTTCAGCTGACAGACGGAGCATGGAACCGCTAGAAAATGCAGAGAAAACTAGAAATTTTGAATTAGCGCCTTAGTTGGCTGGGGGCGAAGTTCAAGGTTCAGAGGAATGACAAAAATCTGAACTCTCAATTTCAGCTACGCCACTTCTTCAGCAGACAGACGAAGCATGGAACCGCTAGAAAATGCAGAGAAAACTAAAAATTTCACCTGGGAAGATTTTTGTCACACGACTTGAAAGTCCTTTCCCCGGCCAAGATGCTATCTGTGGCAGCCAAAGTCCAAAGTTCAGGGGTACGTGACAAAAATGTTCCCGGTCGATTTTAGCTTTGCCACTCTTTCAGCCGACAGACAGAGCATAGAACCGCTGGAAAATGCAGAGAAAACTAAAAATTTCACCTGGGAAGATTTTTGTCACACGACTTGAAAGTGCCTCCCCTGGCCAAAATGCATTCTCTGGCAGCCAAAGTCCAAAGTTCAGGGGTACGTGACAAAAATGTTCCCGGTCGATTTTAGCTACGCCACTCTTTCAGCAGACAGACGGAGCATGGAACCGCTAGAAAATGCAGAGAAAACTAAAAATTTTGAATTTGGCGCCTTAGTTGGCTGGGGGTCGAAGTTCAAGGTTCAGAGGAATGACAAAAATCTTAACTCTCAATTTCAGCTACGCCACTTCTTCAGGAGACAGACGAAGCATAAAACCGCTAGAAAATGCAGAGAAAACTAGAAATTTCACCTGGGAAGATTTTTGTCACACGACTTGAAAGTGCCTCCCCTGGCCAAAATGCATTCTTGGCAGCCAAAGTCCAAAGTTCAGGGGTACGTGACAAAAATGTTCCCGGTCGATTTTAGCTACGCCACTCTTTCAGCAGACAGACAGAGCATGGAACCGCTGGAAAATGCAGAGAAAACTAAAAATTTCACCTGGGAAGATTTTTGTCACACGACTTGAAAGTGCCTCCCCTGGCCAAAATGCATTCTCTGGCAGCCAAAGTCCAAAGTTCAGGGGTACGTGACAAAAATGTTCCCGGTCGATTTTAGCTACGCCACTCTTTCAGCTGACAGACGAAGCATGGAACCGCTAGGAAATGCAGAGAAAACTAAAAATTTTGATTTGGCGTCTTAGTTGGCTGGGGGTCAAAGTTCAAGGTTCAGAAGAATGACAAAAATCTTAACTCTCAATTTCAGCTACGCCACTTCTTCAGGAGACAGACAAAGCATAAAACCGCTAGAAAATGCAGAGAAAACTAGAAATTTCACCTGGGAAGATTTTTGTCACACGACTCTAAAGTCCTTTCCCCGGCCAAGATGCTATCTGTGGCAGCCAAAGTCCAAAGTTCAGGGGTACGTGACAAAAATGTTCCCGGTCGATTTTAGCTTCGCCACTCTTTCAGCCGACAGACAGAGCATGGAACCGCTGGAAAATGCAAAGAAAACTAGAAATTTCACCTGGGAAGATTTTTGTCACACGACTTGAAAGTGCCTCCCCTGGCCAAAATGCATTCTCTGGCAGCCAAAGTCCAAAGTTCAGGGGTACGTGACAAAAATGTTCCCGGTCGATTTTAGCTACGCCACTCATTCAGCAGACAGACAGAGCATGGAACCGCTGGAAAATGCAGAGAAAACTAAAAATTTCACCTGGGAAGATTTTTGTCACACGCCTTGAAAGTGCCTCCTCTGGCCAAAATGCATTCGCTGGCAGCCAAAGTCCAAAGTTCAGGGGTACGTGACAAAAATGTTCCCGGTCGATTTTAGCTACGCCACTCATTCAGCAGACAGACAGAGCATAGAACCGCTGGAAAATGCAGAGAAAACTAAAAATTTCACCTGGGAAGATTTTTGTCACACGCCTTGAAAGTGCCTCCTCTGGCCAAAATGCATTCGCTGGCAGCCAAAGTCCAAAGTTCAGGGGTACGTGACAAAAATGTTCCCGGTCGATTTTAGCTACGCCACTCTTTCAGCAGACAGACAGAGCATGGAACCGCTGGAAAATGCAGAGAAAACTAGAAATTTCACCTGGGAAGATTTTTGTCACACGACTTGAAAGTGCCTCCCCTGGCCAAAATGCATTCTCTGGCAGCCAAAGTCCAAAGTTCAGGGGTACGTGACAAAAATGTTCCCGGTCGATTTTAGCTACGCCACTCTTTCAGCAGACAGACAGAGCATGGAACCGCTGGAAAATGCAGAGAAAACTAAAAATTTCACCTGGGAAGATTTTTGTCACACGCCTTGAAAGTGCCTCCTCTGGCCAAAATGCATTCGCTGGCAGCCAAAGTCCAAAGTTCAGGGGTACGTGACAAAAATGTTCCCGGTCGATTTTAGCTACGCCACTCTTTCAGCAGACAGACAGAGCATGGAACCGCTGGAAAATGCAGAGAAAACTAAAAATTTCACCTGGGAAGATTTTTGTCACACGACTTGAAAGTGCCTCCTCTGGCCAAAATGCATTCTGCTGGCAGCCAAAGTCCAAAGTTCAGGGGTACGTGACAAAAATGTTCCCGGTCGATTTTAGCTACGCCACTCTTTCAGCAGACAGACAGAGCATGGAACCGCTGGAAAATGCAGAGAAAACTAAAAATTTCACCTGGGAAGATTTTTGTCACACGACTTGAAAGTGCCTCCTCTGGCCAAAATGCATTGGCTGGCAGCCAAAGTCCAAAGTTCAGGGGTACGTGACAAAAATGTTCCCGGTCGATTTTAGCTTCGCCACTCTTTCAGCCGACAGACAGAGCATGGAACCGCTGGAAAATGCAGAGAAAACTAAAAATTTCACCTGGGAAGATTTTTGTCACACGACTTGAAAGTGCCTCCCCTGGCCAAAATGCATTCTGCTGGCAGCCAAAGTCCAAAGTTCAGGGGTACGTGACAAAAATGTTCCCGGTCGATTTTAGCTACGCCACTCTTTCAGCAGACAGACAGAGCATGGAACCGCTGGAAAATGCAGAGAAAACTAAAAATTTCACCTGGGAAGATTTTTGTCACACGCCTTAAAGTGCCTCCTCTGGCCAAAATGCATTCGCTGGCAGCCAAAGTCCAAAGTTCAGGGGTACGTGACAAAAATGTTCCCGGTCGATTTTAGCTACGCCACTCTTTCAGCAGACAGACAGAGCATGGAACCGCTGGAAAATGCAGAGAAAACTAAAAATTTCACCTGGGAAGATTTTTGTCACACGACTTGAAAGTGCCTCCTCTGGCCAAAATGCATTCGCTGGCAGCCAAAGTCCAAAGTTCAGGGGTACGTGACAAAAATGTTCCCGGTCGATTTTAGCTACGCCACTCTTTCAGCAGACAGACAGAGCGTGGAACCGCTGGAAAATGCAGAGAAAACTAAAAATTTCACCTGGGAAGATTTTTGTCACACGACTTGAAAGTGCCTCCCGTGGCCAAGATGCCATCTGTGGCAGCCAAAGTACAAAGTTCAGGGGTACGTGACAAAAATGTTCCCGGTCGATTTTAGCTACGCCACTCTTTCAGCTGACAGACGAAGCATGGAACCGCTAGGAAATGCAGAGAAAACTAAAAATTTTGATTTGGCGTCTTAGTTGGCTGGGGGTCAAAGTTCAAGGTTCAGAAGAATGACAAAAATCATAACTCTCAATTTTAGCTTCGCCACTCTTTCAGCCGACAGACAGAGCATGACACCGCTGGAAATTGCAGAGAAAACTAGAAATTTCACCTGGGAAGATTTTTGTCACACGACTTGAAAGTGCCTCCCCTGGCCAAAATGCATTCTCTGGCAGCCAAAGTCCAAAGTTCAGGGGTACGTGACAAAAATGTTCCCGGTCGATTTTAGCTACGCCACTCTTTCAGCTGACAGACGGAGCATGGAACCGCTAGAAAATGCAGAGAAAACTAGAAATTTTGAATTAGCGCCTTAGTTGGCTGGGGGTCGAAGTTCAAGGTTCAGAGGAATGACAAAAATCTGAACTCTCAATTTTAGCTACGCCACTTCTTCAGCAGACAGACGAAGCATGGAACCGCTAGAAAATGCAGAGAAAACTAGAAATTTCACCTGGGAAGATTTTTGTCACACCACTTGAAAGTCCTTTCCCCGGCCAAGATGCTATCTGTGGCAGCCAAAGTCCAAAGTTCAGGGGTACGTGACAAAAATGTTCCCGGTCGATTTTAGCTTCGCCACTCTTTCAGCAGACAGACAGAGCGCGGAACCGCTGGAAAATGCAGAGAAAACTAAAAATTTCACCTGGGAAGATTTTTGTCACACGACTTGAAAGTGCCTCCCCTGGCCAAAATGCATTCTCTGGCAGCCAAAGTCCAAAGTTCAGGGGTACGTGACAAAAATGTTCCCGGTCGATTTTAGCTACGCCACTCTTTCAGCCGACAGACGAAGCATGGAACCGCTAGGAAAATGCAGAGAAAACTAAAAATTTTGATTTGGCGTCTTAGTTGGCTGGGGGTCAAAGTTCAAGGTTCAGAAGAATGACAAAAATCTTAACTCTCAATTTCAGCTACGCCACTTCTTCAGGAGACAGACAAAGCATAAAACCGCTAGAAAATGCAGAGAAAACTAGAAATTTCACCTGGGAAGATTTTTGTCACACGACTCTAAAGTCCTTTCCCCGGCCAAGATGCTATCTGTGGCAGCCAAAGTCCAAAGTTCAGGGGTACGTGACAAAAATGTTCCCGGTCGATTTTAGCTACGCCACTCTTTCAGCTGACAGACGAAGCATGGAACCGCTAGGAAATGCAGAGAAAACTAAAAATTTTGAATTTGGCGTCTTAGTTGGCTGGGGGTCAAAGTTCAAGGTTCAGAAGAATGACAAAATCTTAACTCTCAATTTCAGCTACGCCACTTCTTCAGGAGACAGACGAAGCATAAAACCGCTAGAAAATGCAGAGAAAACTAGAAATTTCACCTGGGAAGATTTTTGTCACACGACTTGAAAGTGCCTCCCCTGGCCAAAATGCATTCTGTGGCAGCCAAAGTCCAAAGTTCAGGGGTACGTGACAAAAATGTTCCCGGTCGATTTTAGCTACGCCACTCATTCAGCAGACAGACAGACAGCATGGAACCGCTGGAAAATGCAGAGAAAACTAAAAATTTCACCTGGGAAGATTTTTGTCACACGACTTGAAAGTCCTTTCCCTGGCCAAGATGCTATCTGTGGCAGCCAAAGTCCAAAGTTCAGGGGTACGTGACAAAAATGTTCCCGGTCGGTTTCAGCTGCATTGCACAATGCAGCTGTTTTAGGTGATTTGGTCCCGCCCAATGCGAATTTGCACGGTTCAGGCCTGGCAGTATTTCACGAGGTGTAACAGTATTTTCATTTTTATGGTTGTTTTTTTTTTTTGTAGAACCACAATGGATGGTTAGAGGAAACTTGAAATGTCTGTGCAAATTGCGTACCTTGCGTAAGTGGCATCAGCCTCAGGATCAACAAACCGCATGACGATGCGCTTGTATCCTTGAAACCCCACGAAATTTTCGTATTTACGGATCGTAGCATTTCTTTCAAAGGCGCTGAGAGATTTTCTTTCAAATCTTGTTCCATTAACGTTAGGCAGTTCCAAAACGTTCGGCACCTTAAACCTACGGTAATGTTCACTGTGGTGCCTTGCTGAATTGAAGTAGTAATGCCCAACGCAATCCTCAAAGACTCTACTGCTTTACCGCGCCTAGCATCAAGATGCAGCTCAGAGCGAACAAAGCCATGCTGACCAAGTCTTTCAGGGATAGGTGATAAAATTGTTGCCGACAATTTAAACCGTAGTCACTCTTAGAGCCAGTGGTCGGATTATTGAACCGACTAGAAATGTGCCAAAATGTCCAAATCTCAAACGGGAACAATTTTGTCACCTCGCTAAAAGATGCCACTAAGGGAGAAAATAACACAAGACCCCAAGTTTTTTGCCAACTTTAGGGGTAGGTCACAAAATTGTTGCCGACACTTTAAACCGTCGCCACACTCAGAGCCAGTGGTCGGACTATTGAGCCGACAGGAAATGGCCCAAAGTACAAATGGGGAGGTAGGCAGAGCCGTCGGACAGTGGCCTGCAATAATCGTGTCCAATTGGGGGCCAATGGGGCCACGTGTAAACGATTTTGTTGAAATTGCCCCTGAAAGGTAGGCAGACCCGTCGGACAGCGACTTGGGTCGATGGGGCCCAACTTTGGGTCCATGGGGCCACGTATAATCGATTTTGTTGAAATTGCCCCTGAAAGGTAGGCAGACCCGTCGGACAGCGACTTGGGTCGATGGGGCCCAACTATGGGTCTATGGGGCCACGTATAATCGATTTTGTTAAAATTGCCCCTGGAAGGTAGGCAGACCCGCCGGACAACGGCCTGCATCGATCGTGTCCCATTGGGGGCCCATGGGGCCACGTATAATCGATTTTGTTAAAATTGCCCCTGGAAGGTAGGCAGACCCGTCGGACAACGGCCTGCATCGATCGTGTCCCATTGGAGGCCCATGGGGCCACGTATAATCGATTTTGTTGAAATTGCCCCTGGAAGGTAGGCAGACCCGTCGGACAATGGCCTGCATCGATCGTGTCCCATTGGGGGCCCATGGGGCCACGTATAAACTATTTTCTTGAAATTGCCCCTGGGAGGTAGGCAGACCCGCCGGACAGCGACTTGTGTCGATGCGGCCCCACTAGGGGTCCATGGGGCCACGTATAATCGATTTTGTTAAAACTGCCCCTGGAAGGTAGGCAGACCCGCCGGACAACGGCCTGCATCGATCGTGTCCCATTGGGGGCCCATGGGGCCACGTATAATCAATTTTGTTAAAATTGCCCCTGGAAGGTAGGCAGACCCGTCGGACAACGGCCTGCATCGATCGTGTCCCATTAGGGGCCCATGGGGCCACGTATAATCGATTTTGTTGAAATTGCCCCTGGAAGGTAGGCAGACCCGCCGGACAGCGACTTGTGTCGATGCGGCCCCACTAGGGGTCCATGGGGCCACGTATAATCGATTTTGTTAAAATTGCCCCTGGAAGGTAGGCAGACCCGCCGGACAGCGACTTGGGTCGACGGGGCCCAACTATGGGTCCATGGGGCCACGTATAATCGATTTTGTTAAAATTGCCCCTGGAAGGTAGGCAGACCCGTCGGACAACGGCCTGCATCGATCGTGTCCCATTGGGGGCCCATGGGGCCACGTATAAGCGATTTTCTTGAAATTGCCCCTGGGAGGTAGGCACACCCGCCCGACAACGGCCTCGGCCGATCGGGCCCAATGGGTGGCTGTATGTAGCGGGGTCGGTCACGGAGCGCGGTCGGTCTCGGCCTCGGCTGATTCTCAGTTGGCCCAACTGAGTTGGCCAACTTGACGCCCGTTCCAAAAGTTCCTTAAATATGGAACCAACTCATGAAGAAAAGAGTGCACAGTCTAATATCTGTGATCCTTCGTATCAGAGATAATAACAAAGTTCTGATGTTCAACTTCTTCATCCTTACGATAGTAAACTACAAAAGGATGGATGGTGACTTGTCTGTCAGACCAATGCACACCTTGTGCTGCCTCTTGCCACATCGGAGAATAGTTCTCGGAAAAATCACCTATGACAACGCATTCTCCTTCATTGAGATTGTCCTTCAAGTTGCGCAAAAAGGGAGATTGTTGCCTTGCAAGAAAGTCATGCAGCAAAACGTCTAGAATTTGCCCTACCAATTTTTCAGAAAACTCTGGTGAACACAAACTAAAACTCTCCATGTTGCATCCATCTGTCTTTGTTAGGGTTTCGCATTTTCCGAAAAACTAATTTTTGCAAATTTTAATGGAAATTTTCGGAAAAGTTGTGAAATTTTCGGAAAAAATTGGAAAAAATGCAGAAATTACCCACAAATAATTCCCTTGCACCCCTGTGACAACATGGTGTCCTAAAATCAAAATCCACTTCTTAACATATTCGACTTCCCAAATCTTTGATATCTGTGAAATACTACGACCCAACGCTCTTATCGCGTGTGAATCCGATTCATACGTGTGCTGTACAGAATGCAAGCGCATTCCCTCGAAATGAGCATTAATGAAACATTATAAACGTTCATAATTTTTTTATAAAAGCTTTATTAAGAGCCTTCACAGTAATTAAATTTCATTAACTATTTTCATTAACTGTTATAAACTGTAGTTAAATGGGTATTAAAATCTAATGAAAGTTTATGAAACAGTATGTTGTGATAACGATTTCATAAACGGTTGTAAGCTTTTATAAGCGTTGGTAACTAAAATCTAATCTGAGTTAATAAAGAATTACAAAAGACCATTTCGTAATAAAAATGTTATAAAGATATACATTTTTGATTTTCCAAACTTCTGTCGGAAAATCGATGCGGGAGACCACTGAATTAGTTTCCTAGTCGGAACTTATTGATGGAGCGCCTAGCCAATGGACAGGCATGCCGTTGTCCGAACAAACGTCTGAAAGAAACATAGCCATCTGGGCGTTGATACAGCGCCGACTGGGTAGGCAACCACGACTCCTGCGTGCACACGTGCTGTGCGGGCTGGCCTAACTCGCAGGCGCTCACAAACGGCGACGCCGAGCCCAATGTGAGTGCCAGGGTGCGCCAGCCCGCACGACACGCGTGCATGCAGAAGTCGTCATTGCATATTCATCAGGCAATATCGATCAGTGTACCAACGCACTTCGACGAAGTACGGCCGTACGTCGAATAGTACCATGGACTTCCCCGTTCTAGCACCGGGTTATTAGATATTCTTAAGATGACCCAATGAAATATTTACTTGTTGAAGTAAACATAATGCCATAAATGCTTGAAATCTCTTAACAGGTCACGAGGAAAAATGTGAACCTGAAATTAGCATTATGTGGAAGCTGGTGAGCCTAGCCTAAATAAATTTGTTTAAATTGTAATAATTATCCCAAGTTTTAGTATTAGAACTATTATAAATCCAACTAGGAACTGGCGTATGTCGTTCAACTCCAGTCTTACAATCCTGGACTGTTCTGTCTGGCATGGTGAAGATTGACAGGTCTCGACCAGTGTTCACCATCATATTAGTTTAGTTTATGTGAAGTAATAATCTTAAATGTTATAAGCATATATGTTTCCATTACCATAATTTGCTTAAATACTGCGATTTAATGCAGTCTTGCATTGGCTCACAATTTTATTTAAGATTGTCTGTTACCTGGCTCGTGTCACGGTCAGCTGTAGTTGTCTGGACCCTGCGACAAAGATGGATTTTGAACTGGTGATCAGTCCTTATTTATTATTCCATTGATTTTACAGCTGACAAGCTCTGCTTATGTCATCATAGATCACAGGATGTCAACCATAAAATTTAGTGCCAGTCTGTTTTTCTTACAAGAGCAAGATGATTATGAAATAACTTCTGAATCATAGCATCATAAAGGTTTTGTACTAGTTTTAGCTTTCAGTGAGAGTTTATCTTAAATGAGATACTTACTAATGGTGAATGCCTTCTTGAATATTTGCGTGCACAGCAATTCAAAGTTTTCCAAATCAAATAAATACCTTTGAAATGCTTAAAACATAGACTTTTTAGGTAACGACAGGCCCTATCAGTAGTGTTAGTGTGGGGGTGTGCACTTTCAAATCATTAGGATTGGTGATTGGAAATGACAGCTTACATGTCCTAGTTACCTTTTGCACCAACAAATTAATGAAACATTGTCAGTAAAAACAAAATCTTATCCCTTCATTGTCCACAATTGTTTGAAAGGTTGAAATGAAATCAACCAAAAGTTGTGGATTCAGCTGGTAAAATAAATCAATTTGGTCATAGGACTTGGGAGTAACCAAAAAAAAAAAAATAGTTTTCATTTCTGACTTTTATAAATTTATTTGTGCACACATACATCCTTTCGCATGGTCTCCTTTCACAGATTGTATTCATGTTTATTTGGGCGCAAGCAAATAAAGCCTCTAATTCTTATAACTTTAAACAAAACTGCACTGAGGTCAATTAATTCAATTACACCTATGGGCACAATAAGAATGATGTGTTTTAAAACTAGACCTGAAGCGGCATGACGAAAAGTTCTAAGATGATCAACACCAAACTTCTCCACAAATGCCAATCTTTGATAATCCGCAGATTCACAAAAATACTTAATTTCACCATAAACACCATTTCCAGAAGAATTCAAATAGCAAATGGTGAAATTGTTACGTTTCTTCTGTCTTGTATAGAGAGAACAAGTAAATGTCTCTCGCCTGATCACAGCCCTATAAAACATCTTAACTGGTGTCTGACATGGCTTACAATTTGTGGACAATAGACTGGCATCTGCATGGCTTAAAACAAAACCTTTCATTTGGTTCCGAAATTCAATGTTTGAATTAAAAACCTGGTCATCACATTCATATTTGGACTGAATACGTGCTTTTAATACCTCAACCCCAACAGCTTGTCTGAGATTATTAACAAGTTCTTTACCATGATTTTTAGTCCCATGTATGTATTTGGCAAGCGTTCCATTGAAGCTCTCAAACATAAAAGCTGCATTACTGTGGAGGGGACCGTGCCTTTCTACTACCAGACCAAGATGAACAAGGTTGTGCACATAATAAGTGAAATGCTTGGGTCCGTACAAATGTGCAAAATCCCTGCAAAAAAGTTGTATCAAAATATTTGCTCGACTTATATCAGTTTTAGTAACACAGTCCTGAAGCAATAAATACAAAGCAGCAACAAGAAGCAACCAGTGTTGAAAATACTCAGGTTTCATACACTGTGACAATATAATAACAGATAAGAACAGAAGAAATGATCTAAGTTCATTAGCCTTCCATTTACTGAAGTGTTCAGCTGACCTGGGAATCCTGGTGATAAAATCTGAAACCCTGATACTTGTGAGAAAATCATTAATAAAGTCACGATGTTCTTTTAAACTCCAAAGTCCATCTTTTAAAAACCACAAAGTCATAAATTCTTTCATCAAGTTTATCAAGAGGTGCATGATCTCAGGGAAAACTGCAGTGCTTCTGTCACAGCCTGGAAAATCTGATATCACACTAGGGCCTTTAACACCTTTCTGCGGTTGCAGTTTGCCACCCCGCTCTTGTAAAAGCCTCCTGGTTTCTGCACCTTGCTCTTCCATACGCAAAGCTGTCCTGATTTGAGCTGCTTCTTCTTCAAACGTATACACTCTTCTCCTTGGCTGTTTCTTTTGGCCAGGAAGAACTGGCTGAGCTGGGAGCTTCTTCATTTTTTGCTCACATGCATGGCAGCAGTGTTTACTACAGTGGCATAGGATGTTTTGCAGTTGAGCTCGAACGGGAGCATCAGCACAAAATGAAGGCACAGTGACATATGTTACATGTACTTCTTTAGTTCGTGGATGGACCCATTGAACTCCATGTTTACGGAGTACTTGTAATTCCTTTGCAAAAGGTCTTAAATATGTATTCATATATGGCTTGGAACCTAACAAAATACCATTAATCAGAATAAACTTAAAACGCTTGCTGGGTGGTAGATCAGCAATTGCCCACTCTAAAGGCCATAAAAACACGAAAGAGCTGTCACTAACTGATATTCCATCAGTATGACCCATCAGAGTCAAATTATACAAACCATTTACACGTTTCCTCTTAAACTCTGATCCATCCAACAAATCTGTGTAACTTTCTTCTGAATTTTTGCGGTCATTCATGTATTTCTCAATTACATCAGCCAATCCTTGATTTTCAAAGAGGATTTTAATCTGATCTGCTAAAGGTATCACAAAAAACTTAGCACATTCACCTGACCAAAGATTACACACCTTCTCCAACCCCAAGTAATAAGAACATTCTGAACAAAAATAATGAGTTTTCTCTTCAGCTAAAGGACATAACTTTTTCACATACTCAAAAAGACCATATTCAGTTTGAGGCATATTACAAAGTTAGGTAAAAACTTTAAAATGCCCTTCAAAAAATGCAGCAGTTACTTTCTTTAATAATTTATACTTTGTGAACATATCTAATACAATTAAAACACCCTCATCTTCAGTCAAATTGCAACCCCCCAAAAACTTTTGGCGAAAAAAATGAATGTGCTTCATCATCACTACTGTCATCCCTCACTTTCTCTTCTTCCCTTTCACTTTCACTACTGCTTGTCACACTGTGATTAGATATGGAGCTGTTTACACTACTTGCTTCACTGCTGCTGCTGCTACTGTCATTGAACTCTTCAGAACTGGAATCAGTGAGCACTGGGTCCGCTATGTAAGTAGAAATAACAATTGCTGAGGGTACTTCTTCGCATACCAGCATTTGTTCTACGGCACTGTCAACAGTTGTTGTTGGCACTTGGAGTTGGCTCTGTTCCTCGTCGAAATATACCCTACAGGGTGGCGCATTTGGTTGATAAATATTGGCAGTATTGTCAATATCCTCGGAGCACTCAGCAAACAGCACTCGACAGTGCTGCCCAGAGCTCAATGAGGAAGGCACCTATAATATGACACGAGGAAAAAACAAAATCAAATAACCGTACCTGTGTCCAATATTTTCAACGATTATGTTTACTTTGCTCACTTCTTCTCTCTATTGTCATATTTCCTCCTTTTAGTATAATCTTGGCCATAATCTGGAGATTCTGGTGATGGAAGAAGCTGTGCAGGATGGTCTTCGAACGGAGATGAGGGAGTGTCCAGAAGTGGCGATGAGGGCGGATCAAGAAATGGAGATGAGGCAACACTGGCGATTGGAGATGAAACTGGTGAATGAATAGGTGATGATAGACATGATTTCAGTGGCGAAGATTTGGGAGTCCCAGAATCCATGACCTACAATAAAACAATGCAATGAACTGAATATATAATTATCAAAACGCAAAAAATTGTTTGGTGTTAGCTGACAATCTTGACAGCAATCTTACCTCTAACTGCAGGGTGTCAATCAATGACGACCAAATAAACCTTCGTCCTACTCAGCTAATTTCTTCAAAAAAATTATGAATGCACACCTGAAACAAAGTAACAAACAGAAATTTTAAAAATCAGATACAGAAAACAAAGCGATGAAACTGTCACATTAGGGCTAGAAACAGGTTGCTTTCTGACCTCTCAAGGAGAGCAGAAAGTTGAGACGAGGCAAGAAGCAAGAGCACCAAGCTCTCTACTTTAGCCGACACAAGGAATTAACCGTTGTTACAAACTCTCGTTTGAAATTGCTCGTCAAGATTCTCATCTTGATGCTGCTGTTTGCGACGTATCTTTATTATTGTTATTGTTGAGTAGGGGCGGGGAGAGGGACGGGTCCAGGCACGGCGGTCACATTGGTCAGATTGTTTTTTTTTCTTTTCTGAACGTTGAAAATAAAAACAAACGACGATAAAATTCAAAAATGCTTTGATTTTTTTTAAATTTTAATTCAAAGGAGATCGGGAAGCTCTTTAAAATTGTTCGCGACCGATGCGTCTTCTGGGGACGAAGGGGGAGGGGCAGCGCCAACCGCTGCCAAACGCCTACCTGCCCGCCATTCCGGTTTCCGTTTCCGGTGTTGAGAAAGGAGAGGAGTGCCGTAACCTCTGTAACGTGAGGCGTGCGCCGAAGTGGTTATATGAGACATATATGACAAACACATAACAACCATATGAGAATCATGTGCCAATCACATGATACATGTATGCAGAAGATACTTCTATATGGCGCATACATGTAATTCATATGGCACATATATAAACTTTTTTTCAACTAATCTCTGCACCCCTCCTCCCCACAGGTTCGTGCTGTGTTCATGTGGTGCAGTTGCTTCCCTTTGAGAGGAAGAGACTTCACTAGCATCTGGCAGCGGCATCAAGGAAACCACAATTTTGTTATGAGGTACTATTAAATTGCTCTTCTCCCTATTCCTAAGCTGAACTTGTTACTGCTCCCTAAGAAATTAGCCGTATCTTGCACTAGAATATACCTAGTCAACTTCTAGATCAAAGTTTATTTTCAGAACAGTTTTGAAAATTAACAATAAAGAAACAATTCAAATTGTAGATTCCAGCATATACGTCTTTTTTGAACAGAAACTCTGTGAAAAATGGAAATAATTTCATCCTTGTGCATTGTGACAGAGCTGATTGCTTCTGACTAATCAGAGCTATAGTGCTCACTTGCACCAGAACAATTAAATTAGTACTGTACAGTTACATGACTGTTGGATGGGAATTATACCATTGTATTTTCACAGGTTTCATACTGAGATTCATTAAATGCATACAGTACTTATTTCTTAAAGTGCGAAAGCTTGTGAAAAATGCTTGAATTCGACTTCCATGGCTTAAGCAATGAAGAATGTGTAGATGACTGCTTTGTTCTAAAAACACTTCTCATTATGCTCGTAAAGATAGTAGCATTTTAAAGGACTGATATAAAAATATCATAGTTATGATTGACAATATGATAAGCATCAAAATTGGGCTTTGCTGAAAAAATCAAAACTTGATACTTTGAGGATCAATAAAGGAGGTAGTTTTTACTACCAGCACCTTATCATTTTGCTTCAGAAAACAGTTAGTGTTATTTTGTTATTTATGTTTTTCCTTTTTTGTGGTACCCAACTTAATTCTGTTCTTTGCTTCACTTCATATTGGAGAAGCCTTTACAAAATCTTGCTCTTGATTCGGGAAATGTAAGGATAATGCAAATTATTAGTCTAACGTACAGTTGCACTTTTGCTGGTTAGCGTCGTGCAGACTGGATGTTATGAATGTCTTTGCCTCTTATTTAAAACTATTTGAGCATGTTTAATGCTAAATGGAAATAAACTTCATCAGTGTGCTCTGAGGCTGCTGTTTTTTATGCAGCTGTTCTTTTGAATTTATATTTTTTGTGTTGTAGAAAGGTCTCAGAGGGAGTTTGTGATCTTTGTAAATACATCATGTCTAGATTTGACTGGAACATTCAGTATACTAGTATGCTGTTAGTAGGCAGTTGGTTGCATCTGTAATTGAGTAAAAGTCTAGCATAACTAGAGCAAGTTAGCAGATTTAACACCATAATTAGCACCAATTCGAATGATAGGAAATAAATAAATTACCTCGGTTGCCCGCTAATTTATTTTTTTCCCCTTCCCCCATAGGTTTCGTGTTCTGCTCATGTGGTGCAGCTGCCTCCCTTTGAGATGATGACAGGAGACTTGAGAATCATCTGGCAGCGGCATCAAGGAAACCACAACTTGGCTACTGGGTACGATTAAATTGCACTTCTTCCTATATTTAAGCTGAACTTGTTACTGCTTTACAAGGAATGTGCAGTGTCTCATGAAGCGACTGTGGAAGATTGTTTATACCTTGTTAACTTTTGTATTTATTTTTAATGCATGAAAAGTTTAAAAAATTAAATGAAACAATACAATACAAATACATGGATGTTGGTACAAGAAAATTCAACAACAGAAATTAACATTAACAAAATTTATAGACTCATTAACATTTCACAAAAATCAAAAACTTCTTACAACTTCTTACAAAATAACTGGTCCAAGAAGAAAATTCACGAACAGTACCAGGAGCCTCACTTCAGAACTCCATATAAAAACCATCATTGGAGCGTCTGCTTGTTGTCTTCCTCAAATTATACTTAGCAGTGTCTGCAAGTAAATAAAGTTAGTTATTAATATTACAATTACTATGTTCTTAATTTAGATAGACTAGCTCACCTTTGACTTGGTTTTCTAGCAATGCAGCTTTTTACTTAGCCTCCTCTTGCCTCCTCTCCTTCCTTTTCACTATCTTCTTTTGCCTTGCATATCTCTTCCTCTTTTCTGTTTGGGTGGCTGTTTTCACCTGAACACCTTCTGTTGTAAAAAGAATCACGAATTACTTTTTATGACCTCTTGCGGCAACAATCTTTTAATACCTTTATAGTGCAAGCTTTTTAATTACCTTTTCTCTCCTTTTGCCTCCTCAGCTGCTGTTTCTTTCTGCGGTATTCTTGTTTACATGATCTAGGTTGGGTCTCGTCTCCAGTCATGTCACTAGCCACATCTTTGATATTGTCATGATTGCCGTCATTGCTATCATTGTCATCATTGCCATCTCGGGGGCCAAAGTCTTCGCCAGGGTCGTCGCCAGGGTCGTCGCCAGAGTCGTCACCACATTCGTCGCCAGAACTGTCGCCAGAGTTAATAATCATAGTTATCATCTATAATGCTATCTCTCTGCTTTCCTCAATGCACTTACTCAATTGGATCATTAGGTGTGAGCCTGATAGCATCAAAGCTCCTCCGCAAGCACATTTGGAAATTCACTAGAAAATCCTCCACCTTGTCTGTCCTTCTGAATGCTTCAAACGCAGCATCGATGTTCTAGTCAACTTCAGTTTCCCTACGTGGTTTCTTTTTTGGGTGCAGTTTCTCTTCCCCTCTCTTAGCTGCTTTAAATTGGTCATAGGAGTCTTCTTCTCATTTCTTAGAAAGTCCTGCCAAGTACATTTTCTTTACTAATGGGTGATGAGCACTGCAGAATTCGTATATTTAAGATACTTCACAATGAACTTACGGAGGAACTGGTGGGTGTTTGCCTCCTACATCTGAATTTACACGTCTTGTTTATTGATTCCAATCCACTTGTTGCAAAAACAAGAATGTGCCTTGACGCTATAGACATAGATTCAAGATCAAGCCTGTTTATCCATTGATTGTACACATGGCTTGTGAAACGAAAAACCTTAAGTTGGAGCTGCTGAGGGTTGACCTGATCCACCAGTCCTCGCATATATGTGTATACCCTTCTTGCATTCTGCGCCATGGCAACCTTGGCAGCAGAGAGCAGAAACGCACGATTTGGGAAGTGATGGTCTCCTCTGTTGTTTGATATAATTGCCAGTAGTCACCCAACCCCAACTGTCTTGCTTTCCGGGACAGGCACTGGATTGGGAATGGGCAGAGTCGTTAGTATATTGTCTGAATAAAATTGAAAACAACATTTCTCATGTTAGCTTTTCATACAGTACTCACACGTACAAAATGCCACAGGCAGCCCCAGAGTTTAACGGCAGGAAAAACCTTCCTCCACCTCTTCCTCTCGCCTTCCTCCCAGTCTGTCATAACAATCTTGCAGTCCAGCTTCAAATCTTTCTTTAATTTTCTGATGACAGCTTCATACGCAGATGCAGATTTGCTGCATCACTGCCAGTATTGGGTCGTATCTAGATAAAAGTATCTAGATACTGTATCTAGATACTTTTACGGTATCTATTATCTGGATCTAGATACCGTTTCGGTCGGGTATCTAGTGTCTGGATCTAGATAATTTTCTCAGTATCTATTATCTGCAGTTTCAGATACCCCTCGTAGATATTCGTGGCCTGAAGTATTTTAAAACTCCCGCGCTGCGGTCATCTCGATCGCAGCTGAGAGCTGACGGAACGCTACGTGTACGATGTGGCAACGCCGCTTTTCCCTCGCGTCAGCTCTACCTGCGAGCTGGCTTCTCAAAATCAACAAATTTTATTCAGATTTGTTTTAGTAACATTATTTTTGAAGTGCTTACCTTGTTTTATATGTTGTATTCTACCAGTAATTATGTAATGTAATGTTTCATTACTAATGTATCTGAACTTGTATTGTATCTGTATTTGTATATTATCTGTATTTTATATACGGCAACTATGCCATAAAATATACATATATGTAATGACCTAATTTAAATTTAAGTCAACACAAATATTTTACATTAAGAAATAAAATATTTCTACTTGCAGTTAGTCTCTTTTAAAAAAAATTGTATTTCACTTTCTACATCCCTGTAACTGCGAGCAGACGTTTACCGGAAACTTTACACCTATATTTAGAAAAGAGTATCTATACAAGTATCTGAGATACTTTGGCTGTATATCTAGATACAATTCGGAAACAGTATCTTGTATCTGGATCTAGATAAATTTTATACCAGTATCTAGTATCTGGATCTAGATACGCAAAAAGAGTATCTGACCCAACACTGATCACTGCGAAAGCAACGGGAAAGTAAAAAAAAAGTTCCCTTGTAAAAAAAAATGCTTAAATAAGTTATTTAGGATTTTACCATGGATTGCTCTTACATGACCAAAAGCAAAGAAAACTATTATCATAACTTGGAGGGCTCCCAACAGGCGTGTTGTAGCCCTGAAAGTGGCATCTGATGCCACCACATCCCTCTCCTTGTTAATTAGATCGATACACCTTTTGGAAGCGATTCTTCCCCAGCAGTCCCCACCATACCTTGGAAAAACTGTTGTTTGTCATCTTTTGTTCTCCCTGTCAACAGAATGTTCATGTTATTGACTTAAGCCTCTACACTTCTAACTAATAAAGTGAACACAAGTTGAGCTGCACTTAACAAGATAAGCATTATCAGGGTCTTCCAGCAGGTCATTTGCTTCGTCGAAAGTTCGCACAAGGCGGGGTTCCTTTCGCCTGTAGCTTACAGCCTTCTTAATGGCCTGGTACTTAAAATACACTGCCACTTGTGGTCCATCAGTTGTTTCTTTCAGCCTGGAACAAGCATTTCAACACTGCAGTCAAAGAATTTCCATAAGTGCAGTTTCACCAAGTGAAACGCAGAATTAGCCAAATGGTAGAAAACCCTACACTTTTTACAAAAATTTCATAAAAATTTCAATATTTCCCCAAAAATTGAAAGAAAGAAAAAAAGACCTGTCAGAGGAGTGCTCTGATGAACAAGAAAAAGTAATCCAATTATTCATGATGATATGTGTCTTTGGATTCTTACAAAAATTTAAGAAAACTGAAAACAATTTGGGATCTAATTTTTTCCAATACTTTGCTGGAAATTCCAGAAACAGTTTCTTACAGTGTATTTTCTGTTTGCTGTTTCAGTTCAAGGGAATCAACGTTCTAATATAAGGGATGGCATCATTTTTCACCAGAAATGTCAAGTTTGAACCACACTTTCCGATAAGAAAAGAGCAAAACCAACCAAACAATGGATCTTATCCTTAATTTAAAAATGAAAATGCAATACTTTGCCCTGTAATATTAAATCCGTAGGGCATTTGGCAGTTGATAGTTTCAGGTCAAAATATTAGAAAAATGTCTTCTACACCTGAACAAGACATTTTTTCACCAGGTTTCCCCCTTAGTGGTTTCATAATCTATGCCATTAATGGGTGGGCAACTCTCAGATTTTCAGGGAAAAGAAAATTGACACACAAGACGGACAATGGAATTACATGTGCTGCTATGTACTCACTTCTTTTTGTAGGCCTTGTAAATGTTGAGCATGCTCGTATCTTGATCTTGTTGCAGGCACAACTGGATCAGCTCCTCCCTCTTCTGTAGATACTTCCCAAAGAAGGGGTTTGCAGGGTATGTGCTTCATACCCCTGGGTGGGGTACAGCACCAAGGACCCCGCCAGTGAACGTGCCCTGGCTCCACACTTGTGCTGACGGTAGGACTTGCAGCGGTAAGTCGTCTCTCTCGTGCTTGGGCTCGTCTCGTTCTTGTGGAAGAAATGGTCTCCACATTTGAAGATTCTCCCCTCTCTTTGGCCTTCAAACACAGTTGTACCACCGTCCTCCGGGTCGGAAGAGTCGGCGGCACTAGACCCCTCACTGGAGGTACAATTCCTCCTCCTCTTTCTCCCGCGCATTTTGATGTGTCACTGTTCCAAGGGCGCGCACTAGACTGACGTTTCAATCGAACGCGATCAAAGGGGAGGGGAGGAGATAAACCTGAGCCAATCAGAACAGAACACGTTTTTCTAAAATATCTTTCTAAAATTTTACGTGGTTTCTTATGAAGTTATTTATTACAGTTTTAATACTTTTCCCAGAATGTTGTTAATTTAACTAGTGTGTTTGTACTTTTCTACACTGGTCTGTTCTATTTTTAAAATCTTGCTCTTGCGCCCCACTGTATTTAAAAGTTTTGTCATGTTTAGGGTTTCTGGTCACGAAATTTTCCAAGAAATTTTCGGAAAATTTCCGGAAATTTTCACAAAGGCTAGAAAACTTGGCAAAAATTGGAAAAGTTGAAAACATATGATTTCTTTACCCAGAACTTACACAAAACCTTTCAAACCATACTTAACAGGTGGCTTAAACATTTGTCTTGTCTTGTAGTACTATAGGCCTCGAAGACCCTTAGGTGAAACCGTCAAGGGATCTGACACACCCGTGCGTACCCCCCTCGGCCCGAGCCCCCGGCAACACCGGTGTAGGGGGTATGGTATCCCAGGGGTATTACAGCGGGCGACGGTTTGTATACCACAGACTGCGCCACTTTCTGCGGTCGCCGCCTTACCACCGAGTTGCAGCGACTCTACGCAGAGTCCGCCTGACCCTCGGTGGGGGCGACAGTTTGGTTTTTGGTGTCCTCGGGCTGGCTCGGACTGCGGCGGCTGCGACGATGGTCTGCAAAAGAGTGAAGAGGGGGTGGGGCAGCGTGCGGCGTGCGTAATGCGAGGGAGGGGGGTGTTGCCGGGCCTAAGACCCCCCCGTCAGGTAGGTCCTCGGCGGGTGAGTCTGCACCATCCTGCCCTGGCGAAAACGAGAACAGACTCTGCAGGTTTGGTATGTGTTCAAAGCACATTCTTCTGCCAAAAACAGTTTAAAGCCTGTTCGGTCGACATTCTGTAAAACAGGGTTTCTCGCAAACCAGCATAAAACAGAGTTGAAACAGGCCACAGTAGGTTCATTGGTGGTTTTTCAAAACGTGCTTGAAACGGGATCGCCCAAAACGAGCTTTCAGCGTGATGTAAATGGGTTTTCTATGTTCACTGTTGGTTCTCAACAACCGTGATTGAACAGACCAGGGCCGCTTCGGAAGATCGTGAGTCAAACGTACTTCAAACCTACTCTGCTCGGTTCATGGTCGGTTCTCAGTATCAGCAATAAACATGCTCTGTTCCCAAGGATGAAACAGACACAAAACGGAGTCCCAGCGCACTTTCGTTGCGGGTGGAGACAGGGACCGCTCAACTGCCGCACAAAGCCGCGCAGTTGCGTGGGTGTGGCCGTAGCGCAGAGTCGGCCGCCGCCTACCTGCTGCCGGGACGAGGGTCCCCTCCGTGACGGGTCACTCACCCCTCCTCCCTCGCTGCAGGACCCGCCCGGGCCAGCCGCGCGCAAGAACAGTGACCAAACCGACTTTCAACATATTATTCCCTGTTCATTGCCTGTTCTCAATCCACTGGAATGAACATGCTCTGGGTCCGTCGTCGTAGCGTGCATCAAACAATCTTCAAACCAACTTATTCGTGTCGAAGCGTGTTCTTACACACCCAATACGAACGGACATCGTCAACAGTCCACAATCAAGCTTACAAACGACAAGTGTCGATCTCGCCCCCCCCCCCCCACCCGCACAACCACACACAAATTTTTGAACTCGATATCGTATGTCTGCACGCGTCGAACGGCAGGGGCGGACTGGGACCCTGACGGCCCGAGCGGAAAAATCATCAGACCCCCCCCCCCCCCCCGGGAGGGATATTTCGCAAATCTTACGTGACATCGGGGGGGGGGGGGGGGGGGGGGTATTTCGGAAATCTTACGTAAGATAGGGCCCTCTCCGTTCCCGATTGTCCGCGGCCCTCGGCCGGGGCCCTCCGCCCTCCTGGGCCAGTCCGCCCCTGTCGAACGGGCACCATGGTGACTCTCTCTGCGTGAACTCTTGTGCTGATTTTGTCGAATTTCGAAGGGACCGTCGAAAGTTCCCCCCCCCCCCCCCCCCCCACCTGATCGAACCATAGAGGAGATGACTCGCTAAATTTTGTACATATCGGATGGTTCCGTCCTCTTCTCAAGACATTGGCAATTTGAAAAAAAACGTGCGATATTTTTGGAGTGATGTTGGTTTTGAGACTTTAAACTTGTCCATTTCGACATTAAAATTATTTTCGAAACGACATCGCTGTGAAAATTTCGCAATGTCCTCCCCCTCCCCCATGTGAGATATCTGGAAAGCTGATGCATTTCTTTAACCCATTCGTTATCAGCTCCTCCCCCCCCCCCCCCCCCCCCGCCTCCAAATCTGGGCTCAGGTTATAGCCCTTTAAAATTAATGGTTGTTGTTAGCCATTATGGCTGGTGCGTACTATTATCAGCCACGTGGCAGATGGAAGCTGGTTAGTATTTGGTGGTATCAAAATGTTTGTTCACAGCTCTCCTGCAGGTCAGACATGCAAATGAAGTTTTTGAAATAAAATGAAGGTAACGAGTGTAAAATATTTTGTACAGTCTTTATTCAACACAGCATCCATACGGTATAGCAGATACATAAACTTCTCCTCCACTTCTCATTAAAATACAGGGCTGGCTTATATTCTCAACCTCAATGCACATTGTATTGCCTAACTCATTACATTCCTTAACTTTTAAAACATGATCAATTTTTGTATCTCTACTTGCTACAGTGGGCTGCCTCGACACATCTAATGTCTGCACCACTAGTAACACACTGTCTCTTACTGACCATACAATTTTACGTATTAGTACAAAATTTCCATTAGACAATAATACACACGAATCATTATTTCTCAAATTTTTACAGTATGAAACTGTGCAGTACCTTCTTTTGTTAAAAATCATTCTTTGATAGCAAAGAGCAGTTACACAATCCATGTTCAATAACCTACCAATACCTTCCTGTTCTACAGGATTTAAATAACATACCTGTCCACGTCCAAGGAGAGTACACCCTTGGACGGAACGAAAATACCTCTTCAACCTATCTGGTTTATTTACAATATCACAAAACTGAAGAGAGCTTTCTGACGTTACCATTTGGGAACACAGTAACGGCAGGGACCTGTTAATTAAAAATTTTCTTCCTATTTCTAGTATCACAGTATTAGGGTTCTTGCTAATCTTACGAACATACCTGTTTTGGGCTTCATACAGGAATGCATTGTGAGTCCAGATGGGGCCATATAATTTAACTCCCATTGTGACATGGGAGAGCAGATGAATATTGTACCTCATCTGTACATCACCAAAGTACTTTTGAAAATAAAAAGTATACAAACCAAGTAATCTATGACATTCCTCTACTTCATCATGAGTAATTGACTTCTTTAAAAGAATGTACGCAGCTTTACTTAAGAGAGCAAAATGTCTTAAATATTTATCTTTAAGAAGACCTTTCATACAGGGTATACTATAAAACACAAGCCAGGATCTGAATTCACTGGCTCTCCACAATGCTCTGTTCTTGAGAGGACTTAGAACCCTAAAAATTGATGAGTTTGATTGTATTAATTTAAGTCGTTCATCAATCACATTTATCAAATGCTCAAGGCCTATATTACTATCTTCCATACCAATCCACATCTTTTTTCTAATAGACTCTAGACTTAATTCCAAATAATGTTTTGTACAACCTAATAATAAATTATGCATGTAGTCCACAACCACAGAAGAGTCAAAATTGAAGTGGTCAAGCATCATGAGAGGTGTGTGGCCTTTCACACCCCTGTAACATCTATCTGATTCCTTAATCATGTTTCTTCTTTCATAAACTTCACAATAGTCTGCTAATATAGTATCATTAGTACGGAGAGGCGCTGCCTCATTTAAAAGATAACGTCTGCCACACCTTGTTCTCTGAGAACGGACATAACAAAATGTACACCCATGCTCAGCAGCATACGATTGTAAATTAAGAATTTTGAACCGGGCTCCTGAATCTGCTATACAACATAGTGGTATTACTAAACTATTTACAATTTCACCATTACATTCCCAAGAGAACCCATTTCTACTTAAGTTATTGGCCTCATCAACAAATGGCTTTAGAAGGATCTGAAGATTAGGTGCTTTTGCTCCAACATAAATACCAGCTATAATTAGATACTTAGAACGCTCTTCATATGGCAGTTCATTGATAGTCAAGTAAATAGGCCATATTGACTTATTTGAGGTATTACCGTAAACCATCCCATCAACAAAATAAGAATATGACATATTATAAGGGGATGACAGTATGCCATTATTTTCAAACAATTTCTTGTAAACACTTCCATCATAGATATCACTTAATGTTCCATTTTCACTTGACCTCTTAAACCTGTAGTTAAGAATATTTCTTACAAAGTTCTCATCTTTCAAAAATGTTTTAAGTTGGGATTCAACTGACAAGGACAAGAAGTAATTTAATGTGTTATTTACATTAATTTCAGTTTTACACTCCTCATTTAAACATATATTATTTACAGCATTACCATTACTATTTTCACCAGTTGTCTGAGTTGTGAAATCATCCTTCTTCCCTAAATATGATTCACAAACATTACAAAAGATATGATGGGTCAAATCCTTATCACATTCTAACAGATCTTTTAAATACAGATGCTTTGTCAAAGGAATATTGCTATTGGGGAAGATTGATGACACCATTTTAAGAATGTCTGTTTGAGCATTCCATGAAAGACCATGTTTAAAACCTAATGATAATGTCATGAAAATAACATCTCCTGCCGTTGCTTGAGTACAAGGACAAAGTGTTTCAAATTTATGGATAATTTCATCAGATTCAGCAAGACCATTATCACCACATTGATTGCTGGTAGTGTGGTGATTCTCCGGCATAACAACTGGAGTCTCTTCAGTGCTCTCTTCTGATTGAGTAGAAAAATCTGATAGACTCTCAGAAGAATCGTCAACAAAAATATCTTCCCTACCATGCTCTCTCTTTGATTGGCGACGTTGTCTTTTCTTGGTCTGAAAATTTTTAAAGTCTATCAGACAATGGTATACTACGAACTGAATTTAGTTGTATAACTTACAAGATATGAACGTACCTTAACAGTTGAAACATGAGGCAAGGAATCAGAATCTGATGAATCTGATATCACATCTTCATGAAAGCTTACACTTTGCTTGTCTGTAGATGGGTACGTGCTGGGTCCTGGTTCAGATTGGTTCTGGGAATCCACCTGGAAAATCCAAATAGATAACTTTTTGCTGGCTCATGCTACAAGATAATATTGTCTGGCAAAGTTTACACTTACAACACCATCCATGCAAATAGCGGCCACCTCATTTACAACATCTTCTTTTTGAATTGGCTCTTGTTCCTGCAGATGTCAAACAGCACAAAAATTTTAAGCGGACGGGCAGACAAATCGAGAGAGAGAGACAGAAAAGTTTCCAGTTGTTGCATAAGAAATCAACAAGCGATCATGCAAAGACTTACCTGTTGACATTCGTTTTGTCGTTTGCGTTCTCGAATTTTACGCGAGTGGACCGTGGATCTGGGTGTTCTTCCTCCGCTTACCTCATAGGTCTTGTACGTACGGGGCCTGGCAGGCATCGCAAAAAAATTAAAACGTATAATAAGATGGATATTGTGATACTTACCAAAATTTAGTGAAACTCGTATGGTTATTTCGCTTGCTGTGTACGTCTTGTACGTCTGTACGTCTGTACGTCTGTACGGTCACGTCTCTCGCAAAATTGTGGTCAGAGTCAGAGCTCGTCGGTTTGTAGCAGACAACGCACAGCATGGTCACAGCTTCTTTGGGATTGGCTGCTCAATCGCCATGTTGCCCAGACAACCAATCAAAGAAGGCACCAATAGCTCCCATCATGCACCGCCACAGAGGAATAACCCACGGAGCTAGCCACACTAGGTGACGCCGACGCCGGCCGGTGACGCTCTCTTTTGTTTCAAGCCAAGCCAAGCCGAGGTTGTGTTGTGTTGTGGGTCGAGATTTCTTGAGAATTTCTGTATTTTGTGTAAAATGGCGAGTGTCGAAGGGAATTTGGAGGATTTGGTTGCGTATGTTAGGTTTAAGGAAGATAGGAAAGAGGAATTCACGTCAGTAAGCAACATTTTTGAGATAGGCCCAGCCCCAGGTTACGCCAAGTTGCCTTACAACCCAACAAGCCGCAAGGATTTTAAACCCGATAAATTATACTGGGTTAGAACCAAATCAGATTCTGCTGACGGTGCCCCACATCGTTATTTTGCGCAGATTGGAGTGATGGCTTGTAAGTACACCACTGTATGTATAGGTTAGAAGTGCCCTCTGCATCATTTTTGATCCCTACTTCAGTAAATTGCACAGAAGTACTTAATTTTATTGGCATCCAATGTTCAGAGGAAGAACCCAGTTGTGGACTGTTCTAATTTTGAGACCATCGTTAACATGTTTACTAAGTTACTGTAGCCGAATTTTTTAAAATGTCTTAGCATGTACCATTTGTTTGGATCAGTCAATGCTGTGCCTCTAACCTAGGGCTCATATGATTCCTTTATACCAACATCTTGACCAAGAGCATTAATATCAATGGTTCCATGATTTTACCTGTTATACAGACACAGAACAAGGCTGCAGGGAGGCTGTCAATAGGAAAAGGATTCAGTGGGGAAGTTTAGATAACAATCCACTGAAAAATGTGCAGGAACCGACAACGTCTGCTGGGGAGGAACAGCCAGCCAGTGGGCCAGGTGCACTGGTTACATCAAGAGAACACACTGTGAGTATCGTCTTCTTGACATATAACTGCAGTTATTTTGTGTTATACTGTGTGTGTTTATTGCTTTCTTTTGTTTCTAGAAAGGAGTTACCATTCTGAAGAAAAAAGCAAATGACGGTGCTCTGCTACAAATAATCCAGGCCAAGACCCCAAAGATAGTTGACGAGAATGCAGCTCCTGACAGAACCAACGTTGGTGTCCAGAACACCCGTCCTGGACCTGATGTAGACAACAGAGAAGTTCTGGCACAACTTGAAAACAAAGTCAGATTATTGGAAGCCCAGCTGAAAGAAAAGGACGAGCTGCTGAGAAAGCAGAAGGAGAGTGGAACTGGCTGTGCTGAGAAAGAAACTGGTTGTGCTATTGCGATTGCAAACGAGGTGGAAAGAAGAGTGATGGATAAGATGGAAAGAAGTGTTATGGATAAGATATTGCCTGCTGTTCAAGCAAGCATGACTCAGTGGCTAAGTACGTATAGTTGTTTATCTGGCCTTGCATTATCTCATGTGCAGGAGTGGGTGAACAGTCTTCCTTAAACTAAATAATAACAGTAGGTAGGGGCATTGTGCAATGAATAGTATAGGAAAATGCCTATATTCACACCAAGTGCTACCAGTGATATTGTTAATTAGTAGATGTTAAACATTTTCATAGTTTATTGCAAATTTTTTAAATATTTTTATTTGCTTTTTTGCAAACTTTGAGCTTATTTATTTCTTTCTTTCTTTATTTATTTATGATCTAACCAGTCTTACACAGTAAGAGTTTTTAAAAAGGTACCTGTTAATGTTTCGTACTTAATGAAGTTCACTGCCAGATAGCAGCTTTTCCACAAATAAGTTTTGTCAACTGTAAAACAGTGAAGGCCAAGTATCACTGTGTGTGCTACTTGTTTCTTGAATTGTGGCATTGTCTGTTTTGGAGAAGATTAGTTCAAATACTCTTCTTGCACTTTGAAAGCTCCTTAGAATGCCTACTTTCCTTCCCCTTAAACGATAAAATATTTTATAAAAAAATTGGAAGAGAAGTCATGTAATCAAGTGGTCATCACGGGATATGGAATAAAGCCAAAGAATACGATTGAGAAATGCTGTGATAATTTGGACAAATCTGTGATGTAATAAGTCTTCAGTTGCTGCTGTGAAAGTCTTGGTCTCTATGGCTTGGAAAAGCAAAAGCACTGACCACCATCGGGCAACTTGATGAAAAATCAGTGTCAAAGGTGAGACTGTTTTTTGAATTAATAATTGTGTGGAACATTTTGGTTCACTATGCCTGCTTGCTATTTCCCAATCCCTTTATTGCTTGGCTTCACTTTCATTTTGCTTTGTTATCACCGATCTGCTATTTAAACCTGTATCGTTTCATTTGCGAGCTGCATTTATTGCTTGACTACCTCATTCTCTGCTTTTAATATAGTATAAAGTCAGTAATTGTAAAAGTTGGTTAGTTTTAGCTGAAAGTAGAGCACACTTACAGACTAGGTTTATTATTAGGCAGCTCTTAGCAAAGAGCTGTGACTTCTCTAATCTCTGTTACCTCTTAGTAGATTGCTTTTTTAATCAAATTGACCACTTTGCATCTGTTGACTTTGTGAAATGTCTCCTTTATTCTGCATTCTAATCAGTATAAGAGTAAACTATAGAATGTTATGAAGTACAGGTGACATGTGTTGTGTGCTGTAGGTTTTTCTTGCTGTCATCCATCTCATAGTAATTTTTTTTTCTGTATCTTTGCAGGTTCTAACTCCATCAGATCTCCTTCGTCAATAGAGTGCTCGAGTGTTAACTCAGATTCTCGAAGAGTGAGCATTAGTATTTAACATCAATATTTTTTATGCTATATTGTGTTGTTTCAATCTCATGTATGTGCTTTATTTTTATTTTAGGTCACTGTTGAGTCTGGGCTGCGAATCTTGCCGGAGCTCCATGCAAGTATGTTCAGGCGGAAGGACTATGCGTCTTTCTGCAAGGACATGCTTGTTGGGAGCTTCGACAAGCCAGAGATCATGCGTGTCAACGCCACAGGAGGAAAAGAGAGATTTCCCGAGCAGTTCCTGGCTGCTGCTAAAAGTAAGTTGTGTGTGCAATAACCTTAATTCAGTGTTGTGAGTGTAACTTTGAGAGAAAAATTTTAAGGCCTTTCTCATGCTTGGACATCATTATGCTTATTGTTTATTGTCTCTTTTCTGTTTCCAGTTGAAGCAAGAAGATGGTGGGAGGGGCAGGAGCCTCGCCCAACGCCGGCCAAGGTGGAGGCCATGATCCGGGACATGCCCCGGTACCTTTCGGAGAGGTCGGGGACCCTAAACCGGACCCCGAAGTCTTCGAGGGATCTCCGGAGCATGTCGCCGGCCTCCAGGCAGGCGCACCTGGACCGGGAGGCAGAGAGGAAGGCAGAGAGGGCCAGGGCCGCAGCTGACACCGGGGTGAAGCGGGCGTACGTGAAATACGGCGAGGGGGACGTCGTGCGCCGCCGGCGCAAGAAGCAGCCGGCCCCCGCCGAGGCCCCCGCCGAGGCCCCCGCCGAGGCCCCCGCCGAGGCCCCCGTCATCGGCGCCTCTGTCCCCGGCGCTCCTGGACTCGGTGCCCCTGGACTCGGTGCCCCTGCCCCCGGCGCCTCTGCCCCCGGCGCTCCTGGACTCGGTGCCCCTGCCCCCGGCGCCCCTGCCCCCGGCGCCTCTGCCCCCGGCGCTCCTGGCCTCGGTGCCCCTGCCCCCGGCGCCTCTGCCCCCGGCGCCTCTGCCCCCGGCGCTCCTGCCCCCGGCGCTCCTGCCCCCGGCGCCTCTGCCCTCGGCGCTCCTGGCCTCGGTGCCCCTGCCGTCAACGTCCCCGCCGGGCCGTTCCAGGGCGTCCACGCTCCAGCCGCCTCGAACGCTGCCCACGGCCACCACCTGCCCGAAGCGCCGTGGGTCCACCAGCACCCTGGAGGGCCCTGGCCTCAGCAGCACCCCGGAGCGCCCTGGCCCTGGCCCCAGCACCATCCTGAAGGCCGAGTGCCAGAGCAGCGCAACGGAGGGGCCTGGCCACACCAGCAACCTGAAGGGCCCTGGGCGCAGCAGTACCCCCAGGGGCCGCTGCCGCGTCATTCCGGCGGGCCCTGGCCGGTGCCTGAGCACGCCGGAGGACCCTGGACCCAGCACCACCCCGGAGGGCCCTGGGCCAGCAGCGGACCGCGCTGGACACCGCCCGCGCCGCCCGCGCACCTGTCCAGCCCCGTCCCGTCCCACTCGCGGGCACAGGAGGCAGACCGGAGCCGCAGCCGCAGCCGCAGCGGGCGGAGTCGGACCCGACGGAATTCTTCTACTTCATCATCGTCTTCATCGTCAACCCTTCCAGATTCCTTCGTAACCGTCAATTCCCCGTAATTTTTCGATTAATTATTTATTCTCAGTTTTTGTTTTTATTCTGTATGTACCATCCTGTTTTTAATTATAATATACATGACTTCTTTCCATTTATTTGTGTTCACACATATTTTTTTCCTATCCCTGTGCCTCGCCCATACGTTATTTATGAACGGCCCCTGGTCGTAATTTAGGGACGACCCCTATTACGGGCGCTAGTGAACACGCCAAGAGCAGACATCAAACCGGGAAAGTCTTTTTGAAAACGAATCCACAATCGAGAATGAACAGAGCACGCACACGCCAGAAGCAGGTTGAAACACCAAAGTTGAGAACAGCGAAAGAACAGGGAAAGTGCGTTTACGAACAAAGCGACAAACAGACTTACAACCGAGAATGAACCGAGCACGCACTGGCCAAGGGCAGGTTCAAACACGGATATCGAGAACCGGGAAGGAACCGTAAAAGTGCGTTTGAGAACAAAGGGACGAACCGGCACGCAGCGGGGTGTGAGCAGGCTCCGGAGCGGTCCGCAAACAAAGGAAGGGAGGGGGGGCGGGCGAACCGGCACTGCACCGACTCCGAGCAGACTCCGAACGTGCTCTGAAGGCAATGCATGTTTACAGCCTGTTCTCAAATCAGAAACAGAACATCCTCTGAAAGTACGTTTGTAGTCAATTCTCAAGCGTCCGAAACTTCCTACCTTCAACAAGCTTTGCCTGTTGTAAAAACAGACTTGTCACAGCCTTAAAACATACTTCAAAACAGACTTTGAACATGCTCACGGTTGTACTTTTCGCCAGGGCGACCTCCTCCCTGCGGGGTCGGTGCCGATCTCCTCCAAGTTGTCCTGGGCGCTGCTCTGCATTTCCCAGGAGGGGGTGGGGGGCGTAGCTGGAGCGCAGAAGAGGTGCGTGGAATGCGCCTGGAGTCCTGGCTGCAGAGGAGGGCGGGGTGCCTCAGTTGCGCCTCGGCGGCCGTTGCGTTGGTGTTTGCTGCTACGGCGCTGCGCGTGGCGCCCTCGCCCTGCTGTCCTTGCTCGTGCTATGAGCGGTCCTCCCTGTGGATACCCCCAGCCCAAAAGGATACTCATCTCAGGTTCTGCGGCGTTGACTGTAGGCGACTGTGCGGCGGTGATTGGCGTGCAGCAGAGGACGGGACGGGCTGCGTCCGCAGAGGCCTCCGCGTCCTCTGGCAGCCCCCACCTTTTCCTTACTTCCTCTTCAGCGTGTGTACGGTGTTTTCGGGTGCGACCCCTCTGGGTTTTCCTCCGGCTCCAGCCGGGCCGGGCAGTGCGAGCTAGGCCAGGGGGGAGGAGGGGGGAGGAGGGAGGCGGGGAACGGGGGAGAGGGGAGGGGGGTATTGTTTGCCTCTTGGTGCACCGCTGCAAGGGAGGCGGGGGAAGGGGGGGGGGGGGGGGGGCAGGCCGGGCCTTTTGCCCGACCATGCCGAGGCATGGACAACATAACCTCACTTTGCCGATTTAAAACAGCACTCGGGGGCCTCCAAAGGGCTCTATCGGGTACCCGGTGAGTGGTACAGCCACGGCGCGTTATGCTGTCCGGGCCTTGAAAGAGGGAGGGGCGATTCTCCACACAACCGGTCATTTTAAAATATTTTTTTCTCGAAAATTAAAACTGCAATTTCAAGCCGATTTTGGTGTCAATCTGTCCCTTAGGTACATGCTGACAACATAGGTGCGTCGCAGAGCTACATGACGTGTAATTTAGATTGCACTCAAAATTTCTGGTTTTGGTGCGTGACGGGATTCACAACAATGACGAAATTTCACAAACACTGGCGAAAGAGGCCCTTTTCCACTTATTTAGACTTCCTATTGTTAAAATATTGACTTATGACAGACCCCCCCGGGTCTTCATTTCTTTGAAACTTCTTAATTATGTTGGCTCTTAATGAGTGACTACTGGTCAGTTCCTTGTGATTGTTAACAGTTAATAAAATGTCTATTTCTCGGTCACTGGTGTAAATGTGATCATAGTTTCTTGATTGCCCTGGCGGTTATTTCTCCTACTTGTAAGCCGGGACCGAGGGGGCAACCACTCATTTCAACTATGTACACAGATTTCAGGATTTCGTCAGATTACACCCCGTGGTTTTCGTTAATTTTGGAATTTTATTGCTTTTCTGGCTATTTCAGCCTATGTAGGTGCTATTTTTCGGCATGAAGTCCAATTCCAACTTTAAATTCGCAATTTTTTCCAATTTGTTTTTAAAACTTCTAGAATTTTGTACACATGATTACGCGAGTGATTCGCCCCTCGGCCGGGACCCGACGGCTTCCGCGCCGTCGTGTGCCGGCTTGCGAACAGTAGCCGAGCGGCTCCCAAGCCGCTAGCAAGGAGTAAATTCGGACACAAGCCGTTGGCCGGAACGGCTTGGGAGGCGTTGAAGCCGTTGGCAGCGCTGCTCGCCAACGGCTCGGGAGGAGTCGCCCGGCCGTAGCGGAGCGGCTTGCGGCAGCGGGTGTCGAGCCGTGATGGAGCCGTTGCAGAGCCGTTGGCTAGCGGCTTTGCGAGATGCCGAGCAAAAGCAATAAATGTCAGAGAATGAGGGTCCCTTCCGCTGACCTTCTCTCTCACTCCAATAGTGTGGATGGGCGTCGTTCTCGGAAGACAGGTCAATGAATACACACAAACAACGAAACCAGTAATAGAACATTGGACACTTACCTTTTCGATGCTGCACGCTGCCATCTGAGCCACGGAGGCACACTGGAGGGGAGCCCGAGGAGCTCCGACCACAGTCCACGCCTCCCGTGGCAGCAGTGGAGCGCGCGCACTGCTGCCGCTCTCCGCAGAGCGGGCAATGGGGACCATGCGGGGCGGGCGCGGAATGCAAAGGGATAGCGTAGGCAAAGCACGGTCTGGCTAGGGGGCAAGTGGCTTTCTTTGACACATGGGTGTACCCGTGGATCTGATAGGCGCTTGAGCGCGGGGTATCAACTTACAATGCTAGAGCGGAGGCTGCAAGCATTATTTAATAATGAATCAGATAATATTTGCCGCACCCACCGAATAGCATTACATAATTCGGGAACGAAAACGCCTCTGTACCGCACCGCACCCATTGTAAAGAAACCACATAGATCGTTAAAGCCATAAGTTATTGTACAGAACCATCAGATAGATACCTCATACGGCACAGGCGTTACGTTCATTAACTGCGTAGCCGTGGCTGAGACGTTGGCAAAAGCAGATCGCGTTTTAGCATCGGATGGGCAACACCGAGCGCGGATTATTGACCGTGATTTTGGCCTACTAAAGATGCTGACACCTAAAAGCTTCACGCAAGAAGCTCCATAACAAGGTTATGGCCGTAGTGCAACGGCGTACCAGCCGTAGCGTAGCGGCAGTGGAGCGGTGGCCGTGGACCCGTTTGGCTGCGGCGTCAAAGCCGTTGTGCAAGGCTTCCGCGGTACGTGCCGCTGTCTAACGGCTCTGGAGCGGCTCCCGCCGCCGTTGTGCAAGGCTTCCGAGCCGGTACGGGTGCCGCTGTCTAACGGCTCTGGAGCGGCTCCCGCCGAGCCGTTCGGATACGTCTTGCAAGCCGTAGGACAGCGCCTTCCGAGGCGGTACGGGTGCCGCTGTCTAACGGCTCTGGAGCGGCTCCCGCCGAGCCGTTCGGATACGTCTTGCAAGCCGCTAGCACAGCGGCTTCCGAGGCGTAGGAGACGTTGCGGAGGCGTCGTGTAGCGGTTTGGTGGGAAGCGTTAGCCAAGCCGCTGTCGAAACTCCTTCCCAACGGCGTAAAGCCGCCATGCATGCGCCTTCCGACGGCTTCCAGACGGCTTCCAGCCGTTACGGAGCGGCTTCTAACGGCTTCCCCACGCCTTAGAAGCCGTCGGCGGTTTCACCAGGGTGTATTTTGGTGATTCAGATCGTAAATTACAAAAACTATCAGTTATTTCCTAAAAGTATACAAACGCGATCAGGAATGTCTTGACCGTACACAGAAACGATCAGGAATTTCCTGATCATACACAAAAACTATCACGATTTTCCTTGCCGTTCCTAAAACGATCAGGACTCCTCCGATCGTTTACGTTCCTGAACTTCTTTCTAAAATACGATCAGAAAAACACTATCAGTAAACGATCAAAACATACGATCAGACTTAAACACGATCAGGATTTCAGGCAGCCATTTCTAGTTTAGTTTTAGGAAAATTTGCTTTATAAGATTTGGTACATGGCACCAACACAAGTATTTACTCGGGCCATTTTTATTTCCTCCAAATCCGAGACTATTTCTCTGGCAACTCGCGAACGAGAGGTCAAAACGCCAAACCGACCTCGGAATTGGATCGTACTCGATTTAGACCCCCAAGGGTGCTACTTTGCACGTCTCCACAGTCCTGAGTCATATGACAAATAAAGATTATCAGAATAATACGAATTAGAAAATACGATCAGTAAGCAGAAGCACACATAAATTCCTTCTTCTTCTTTATGAATACGATCAGAACGTTCCTGGTCGTTCTTAAATACGATGAATAGATTACTGATCGTAAAGTGCGCGAACTTGTATCAGTAAATGCAACGATCAGTAAAACCAAGATCACATTTGCATCAGTGGAAATACTAAGCACTTCCTTTCCGCCGCTCGATATGGCCAGAGGGAAGTCCAGGTGGAGTTAAGTACATGCGTTGCCGGGAGGGGGGGGGGGGGGGGATTGTGGGGTGAGAGTAGTTGAAAAGGAGCAGCAAGAAGCAAAGGTTAACAAAATACAGGCGAATTTTCATGTTAAACCCGCAAACATAGAGGTTTCGCGAAAAAAGTGACGGAAATTCACATGTTACGGAATCTCACAGGTTAGGTTTTTCGTCCGTGACGGGCCGTAGTTCTCGCCAAACATCAACATACAGTCACACACGGTTCACGCACTCAAAGACACAACTTTTCACGCCAAAAACAATTTTTTATGTGTGCGCTTCCGTCTGACACAGTTAAAAAACGGAATTCACATCAATTTTCACAACCTACCGTTTCTATAGATTCCCTCCTCTCCCGCGTCTTTTCTCACCGACTTACCGCCTTCCGCATAACTCCAAACCATACTTCGATCATGCCACTTTCGATTTGCACCTACCTTTTGGGTCAAAAGTGGGGCAGAAATCGAAAAAAATACTTATTCCTGCCTTCCATCCTGATACAATAAATTGTGATTTTGGAAGTGCTAAGGTTCGGGCTTGGGCTGAAGAATTTCCAAAAGCTCGCATCCAAGGATGCTTGTATCATTATTGCAATGTAAGTTTTGCTCACCAGAATTAGTACCACCCTGTTTCGTGAGAAATCACGCGGTCAAAATCGCTGTCTACGATGGTGTCTTACAAACTATTTCTTTTTTTTTTTCCAGAGGGTAAACGGAGAGGGCACTAATTCCTTTTTTCGATCGTAAAGCCACGTCCTGGTACCCAAGTCAACATGTGCAAAAGACCAGAATTAGTTCTACCCTGGTTCATGAGAAATCACGCGGTCAGAATCGCGAAGGCATAGAAATTGCCTCATTTAGACACACCTAGTCGTTAAGTTTTTGGTGGCGTGTTCTTATGCTTTATTCCTCGACGATTTGAGAGTGGCGGCCACGGATTTGTGGTTTTCTCGAGGGACCTGAACTCCGTGGCCATGCTATAGTCGGATGAGGAAAAGCTGAACTCGTGGCCACTTTTTTTTTAGTGGCCGACTTCACGCAGGTGTTTGGGTGATGATGAAAGATGTTACTCATCGTAGGAACGCCACCGGGCTAAAGTTGGCCAACTTTTTTATTGGCCAACTTTTTTTTTTTAGCCAAATTTTGACGATACGATCAAATGCGGGAAAGTCCTTTTTGGGTTGCTAAACAACAAATCAAAAGATGGCGATGAAAATTTTTGGGAAATTTCTCACATTTTCGCCAGGACTTAAAAACAAAATTGCCACATCTTGACCAGACGACCACATGCCGAAAAGACGTTTAAGGGTTCGCCAGACAACATATCAAAAGATGGCAATAAAAATTTTGGGGGAATTTCTTACATTTCCGCCAGGGCTACAGGCCAATTTGTGTAGATATTGAACTCCCAACATCGCTGACCACGAGACTGATGGCAGGGTAACGGCTTTTCGGACGTTGCTAGAATGAAAGTATGGCCTTTAAGTCCTGGCGGAAATGTAAGAAATTCCCCAAAATTTTTGTTGCCATCTTTTGATATGTTGTCTGGCGAACCCAAAAACGTCTTCTCGGCATGTGGTCGTGTGGTCAAGATGTGGCAATTTCGTTTCTAAGTCCTGGCGAAAATTTGAGAAATTTCCCAAAAATTTTTATTGCCATCTTTTGATATGTTGTTCAGCAACTCAAAAAACTATTTTCCGCATTTGATCGTATCGTCAAAATTTGGTCAAAAAAAAAAGTTGGCCAATAAAAAAGTTGGCCAACTTTAGCCCGGTGGGAACGTCGACGGAGGGAAGGGGGGAGGGGGTCCTGAATTCCCCCCCCCCCTCAAAAAAAATCCTTACTCCCCCGTCGCGCAATGCCACTCCCTCGTTTTCTTCACGATCAGGAAACGAGAGGCTGGCAGCGACGCGATTTTCCGTTTGTTTTGACATGTTCAAACTTGTCGTGGGTGGGTTTGCTACGCTCCAAATCTGTTCTCACGCTCGGAAACAAGACGCGGGCGCCCGCGGCGGCTGGCTGGCGCGATTTTCCGGTCGTGTTGACAAGTTCAAACTCCCCTTGGGGTTACCTCGTCGTGCGCGCAACCCAACGGTGTTCGGTGTTCAGTGACTGTTGTGTTTAGTGGTATGATAAGTGAAAATGTCTTATACATAACGAAAGAAGTCAAAGATTCCCCTTGTGGGACATGAGGACCACGAGATCACAGGTGCGAAGCTTCCCTCGCGCGGGCAAGTGCTCCCTGTCATTTTCTACAAAATACATCGAGATGCACAGAAATCTGTCCGTCAAGCTGCAAGAGAATTGTATGAAGAGTATCTTCGTGGTTATTGGGCCCGCGGCGGTAACCAGACATTTATTGAAAGAGTGATAGAAAAGCTACACGAGGAGTGGCGGAAGGTTACAAACAATTCCCCTAACAGAAAAGGAACTCCCTCCCGAGTCCCTTGGATTGAAATCCCTCTCTAGTTCCAAAACCAAGTTCCTCGGGAGTCCCTAAATGTAGCAAAATAGGGAGTTGGGATTTCGAGAAAACGGGGACTCCAAATCCCCTCGAACTCCCTCCGGAGGCCGTGTGGTTACGGCTGCGTGTCTGACCCGGTCTGGTCTTCTTAAACCCAAACGTGTCCATCAACGTTGCAATCGATAGGGAATGTAACGAGCACAGCTACTACGTAGCGGCAAAACAAGCTGCTTAGAAATGACCTAAGTGTTCAAAAAAGTACCGACTTGGACAGAGTTAGAAATGGGTACCTCGCGCAGGACAGGGACTCCGGAGGGAATTCGATGTAGGGGGACTCCAGAAGGATTTTAGACCAAATGAAATCCCTCTGAAGTTCCTCTTTTAGAGAGGAACTTCTGAGGACCTACCTAGGGAGTTCATTTTTAGTTAGGGTCCACCCGGCGTTCGGCTGGTCAAGTGACGCGTGAGATGGATTTTGAGGAGTCTATGGATGACTTGTTCGACGTTGCTCCACTGGATGTCACACTTGCGACGAAGAACCTGGAAGATCAAGAATTCTTACGAATGCAGAGGCAGAAAGGACGGCAAGGTTGTTTGGGAAGGCTTGACGTGAATCTTGTCCAACTGGAAAAGAGAAAACGGAAGGTGCAAGACCGGCAGGAAGAGTTGCGCAAGAAATCTGAATTGGAATGTTCAACAGGTAAGAATATGCCATGCCTCTTTGCCTTTGCACTCTGTAAATATAGACATCAAAATTCCGTATTGATGCACACATTTATTCTGTTCATTTATTGGAATTACCGTGTTTGCAACTACTTCAAGCGAGACGTTGCCTCCATCGTTGGTAGAGTCGCCTTCCGAGTAAGATGCAGCTACAGGCGGTGATCTTGATTTCACAGGGGATGATTATGAACCTGGAAACTACACAAATGTCGTTAGTGAACGGAAACGCAAACGCCCATCAAGGGATTTCATGCCTTCTAAGTTGGTTGCATCCCTTGACAGAGCCAAAGATAGCAACCCAATGGCAACACTTATTTAATGTGCAGCCGCTGAAGCATTTGGGCTTGACCCAAACGACTTCACTATCAATGTATCTTCTATTCGTCGGGCACGATAAAGTGTTCGCGAAGAAATAGCTGCAAAAATCAAGACAAATTTTGCTGATAAAGTTGATTAAGTTCACACCGTACATTTTGATGGTTAACGGATGAAAGATCCAAACGAGGGGGTTTCCACTCAGGTATTAGTCGGAACACCCACCGCGTAATAGTCCTGTAATGTGCGTAATAGCGGCGTAATGTGCGTAATAGCGAAGTAATATGCGTAATAGAGGCGTAATGGTTGCGTAATGTGCGTAATGTGGACGTAATGGGGAGAAAATACTCCAATAGCTGTACACAGACTAGTTACTCTCCTCTTTGCACGATTTCACTTTCTTTTTACAACGGGAGCTGGTGTACAACGATTTTGGGCGTGCCTTCGATTTCTGCCCGCTCCCGCTACAGCAGAGGTGGAGGAGATTGAGAATCGCGTAGAAGTGTGCATGTGGCCTTCCCTCTTTTTTGTTGGGGGAGCGCGGTTCGCGGCCATTCAATACGAGTTGAAGGGAGAGGGGAGGGGCACCCGGAAGCGAGGGCGATGTAGCCAGCGAGTGCGACAAAGCCAAGCCAACTTGTTTTCAGGTAAATTTCGCAATTATGGCGAAGCTCGAAGCCCCAGCCGAACATCGAGTATGATAAATCCATAGTTACCTTCAGAAGGCGGGAGATTTCAAACAGTAAAAGAGATGCACAGCAATTTTGATCAAAATCATGTACACGGATATAGTAAATAAATAAAGACATGGAAAACTAGCTTAGTCTGTTGTCTTTGAGAATATATACTATTCGTAGTAAAATAATACAAAATCACGTCAGCTGAATTCTACTACCACTGCGCTCCTATCCTAGCATTTGTGCTTCCCTTCCTTCAACTCGCAAGTTCGAGTGGCAGACTACCTACTAGGCGCACTGGCCTTCGTGTCGGTTCACAGACGTTCTCATCACTGACTTCTCACTGAGAACTAGCAAAATCCTGTTGTAGGAGCGGAACACTGTCAGAAAAGTAATTTCAAAATGACGAAAATTTCATCGATTTTCTTAGTTTAGTGCTAGTAATACCCTTTTCGTCGATTTTTTACAAGTACTCTCTTTGTCGCTTCAACTATACTCAGAATTTTAGTCGATTTTATTTTTTCTGAGTGAATAGCACTGCAGTAATGTAATGGTCGTAATATCGACGTAATGCCTGTAATATCGCCGTAATTTCCGTAATAGCTTCGTAATAGATGTAATAACTGTAAGCCGTAATAGCCCCGTAATAGCCGTAATAGACGTAATATTTGAGTATTTGAGGTAATGACCGTAATGTTAGCGTGATTGGCGCAATGTGTGTAATAGGGAGTACCCGGGACACCATTTACGAGAGTGAAAACCCCCTCGGATCCAAAGACAGGGCTATTTCAAGAAATCTTACCTGTACTTCTTTCGGGACAAGACGATGATCAGCTGCTAGGTGCTCCTGGAATCCCGTCTGGAACCGGCGAGGACTCCTCCATTGCTGTTTTCGAACAGCTCATGGAATTGGAAGCTGACGAGGCACCCGTTTAAAAATGTGAGGTTCCGATATGAGTCCGACGCTGGGAATGGTCCGAATGGAGCCCGACGGACCCATTCCACAAAAGTACCGAAATGTCGTAATTCTGGCAAGGTTACGGAAAGTCCGAATTATCTCTGCTCGGGCAGATTTCGGACTCAGCCGATCGGACTGTTCCGAATATTGCCCTTCGGGCTAGCCCGGTAGCCATCCGTCGAGCGTCGGGCAGTCCGAAAGTAGTCCGCACCGTTAACCGCGGCACCCCCTACCCCTCAATGCAGCCCCCTCCCCCTTCCTCGGCTCCAGCCCTCCCCGCTCCCCTCCCTCTCTGCTTCATCCCCCCTCCCTCCCTCTCGGCTCCAGGCACCCCCCCCCCCCGCTCCCCTCCCTCTCTGCTTCATCCCCTCCCTCTCTGCTTCATCCCCCCTCCCTCCCTCTCGGCTCCAGGCACCCCCCCCCCCGCTCCCCTCCCTCTCTGCTTCATCCCCTCCCTCTCTGCTTCATCCCCCCCCCCCTCCCTCCCTCCCTCCCTCCCTCCAGCCCCCACGAGCTTCAGTTGAGCTCGGACAGGAAACTTCAAAACAGAGACACATTTGAAGTATAAAGTACAATGATTTATTTAAAAAGTCAAACATCAATAAGACTGTACCAATTCAATTCACAAGGACAATGCTTCAGAGGAGTGGTGCTATTGTACTTGCCATCTATGGGACTAACTAGCATAATAATTATTGAAAAATAAAACAAATAAATAATACTGTATACATTCAATTCACACGACTGTACCAATTCAATTCACAAGGACAATGCTTCAGAGAAGTGGTGCTATTGTACTTGCCATCTACGGGACTAACTAGCATAATAATTATTGAAAAATAAAACAAATAAATAATACTGTATACATTCAATTCACTAGGACATTACTTTAGAGGATTGATGCTGTTGTCCTTGCCATCCATAGCAATAACTAGCACATTAATGATTAAGAAATAAAACAAATATTTCTGAGTCAATTCAATTTACAAAGACATATACGAAGGTTGAGACTGTCCTTCAGAGGACTGATGCTGTTGTACTTGCCACCCATAGGAATAACCAGCATATTGGTTAGCATTAGAATTGTCCCACTGACATTGTTGGGCATTAGGATAATTATAGTGCATAGATTGTGTGAACTGTGGATAATACTGATTAGTTGGATAATTAAAATCAGTCCCCACAGAGACGGAATCTTTCACTGGTGAAAATTTCTTGGGAGTTGCTTTCTTAGGAGATGCTTTCTTGGGAGTTGCTTTCTTGGGAGTTGCTTTCTTGAGAGAGGACTTCATTGGAGAGGCCTTCCTTGGAGAGGCAACCATCTGAGCTGCCTTCTTGGGGGATGCCTCCTTCACAGCTGAGGAGAACGGACTACTGGTAAAAAGATGTGGCATGTCATCCTAAAATAGAGAACAGAAAAAACACAATTATATATTTTCAATGGTGTTCATTATTTAATGGTAACATATGTGATATTAAGAGGGCGATGCATCAATTTTAGATGCATATATAGGTATTTTACCTGAACTTCAGGTGACGAGGTTTCCTTTCTGGGTTTAGATTTCTTTGACTTTGACTGAACTTTGGTCTTCCGCCATTCGGGAGCCCGCTTATTGATGGTGGACACCAAGGTAGAAAATTTTTGTTTTTTTGAGACATTTCTGTTGATAAATGCTGCAACAAGAAAACAAGAATTACACAGGATTCTTCATTATATCAATGTCTTACTGAGTTGGCACAAGCTTTAATGACTATTTCACTGACTTTACTTTCCCACATTGCCCAACTTTTCCAGAATTCCCTTGGCAACCCTGCTGCTACTGCATCCAAAAGCTGATTTAATTTTTTTCTGCTCCAAATTACACTAACTCACCTGAGATTGCAAGTAGAACATTTTCTGGAATTCCATAAGATCCTTCTTTGTGGCCTCTTGCTGTGATGTTAAGGGTCCTGAATGGCTCCTTCCCATAGATAGCAAATAACACTTCCCTCAACATGGACGACGTCTTATTCTTAAAATCCACTTTGATCTGAGTCTTGGTGGATAAGGGAATATACACACCAGAACCTGCGGTTAGTTCAACCTGTCATAAGTAAATGAAAAGACCTATTAGTTTTGGAATACTAGAAGAATATTGAAAAAAAAAAAAGATTGTTTCACTTTCAGTTACCTGTTTCAATCCCTCAGGTATGGGTTTCAGTGATAAGTACAATTTCTTGCCACTACTTATCTTCTGATTTGTCAGCAGTCTCTGGAGGTCACCCAGAAACCCAGCAAAACATGGATTGTCTGAAAGATAATGAGAAACAATCTAAAATACATAATAGACAATGTTTGTAAGACAAACTCCTGAATCACCATGTGCAACTGGCCACAAGACAAAGCCAATGGTGATTAGTATTGAAAAAGTACTTTCACTAAGCAGATGAAAGTTAATGTTCATCAAAGCAATATTTAAGTTAGAAGTGAGTTCAGACATAAAGGAGACCTCACTCAACCGAACAAAGAACAACGTTAAACAAAATTATTTTAGAAAGAATAGAGCATTGTGCACATATAGAATAATATTAAGTTATAAGAGTTCTGGCTGTGTAATAATTTTGAATTTCCAGATGACATGAAACAGAGAGAACATTTCATTCTGAACAAGCTTGCCAAATTTACCTGCAAGGTAAATACATGGTGCACATAACATTGAGAAAAAAACTGAAGTCTTGACTTATCTGCAGCATCTTTAGTAAGCATTGAGGAAGTAGACTCCATGATGTGATCCACTTTTAGTGCATAGGCATAGTTTCAAAAAAGTTTTGATGCCACAAAAAGTGGTTTACATTGTAGAGACTGTGTACACAATGATAACCAATAGGCTACAAAGACAAGACTTCAGTTTAATTTTTAGCCTGTTATCAAATGCACCATCAAGTTGGCAGATTTCAAAATTTGAAGTTTCTGATGTAAAATGTCATGTTAATAAGCTCTTAGTTTCAATGAAATAAACCAGAAGTCTGTAGCGGCAAAAAAAATCACAGAAAAGTTGTGTGCAGTTATGCTTACCATATTTTTGAAGCAGGATGCATGATGAGCACCCACACTGATCTGTGTTCTTACTGGAGTCAACTCGATCATGATCCTCCATGTGACCATCATCATCACTGTCCTTGTCACCCACATTCCGGCTGTCCTCCACATCTGATGATCTGGCCTCCTCATTGACACCCACATCTTCTTCTTCATCCTTATCGTCTTCCTCAGCAGATTCATCAAACACCGCAGATGAATTGTTTTCTGGGCTAACTTCAGCCTCTGAAAAACAAAGAAGCCAGAATGCATAACACTATTTACAGACAACAAATAAGAAATATAAATGAAGCGCCCAAACTTTACCTTTTGAAGTAGAAAACAAAGTTCGTGCTATTTTCTTTGATACAAGGGTGTCAAGAATGCGTTGTCCTCTGGCCTTCTGATCTTTGTTATCCTTCTTGTCTTTCTTTAATGCATTCAACTCCGCTTCAAGGTGCTTAGGCACAGAGGCTTTCGTACCCAGAGCTTGTGCAACTGCCTGGTCAGAAGCCGATCCTTGAGACTTCACTTGAGTCCTCACTCGCTTGGAGCTAGCTTTTGCTTCCTCCTTCTCCTTCTGCTTCCTTGATATAAATTCGGCTAGCTCGTCCTCCCTAGCACTCAATGCTTTTGAATTATCTAAAAAAAAACAACACTGATACACTATGTGAAGAAGACACACAATGCAATTTCAATAACCTCTAGATCCGATGGACAACACTTTGGGTTGAGCACAAAACCATACAACCTATTCAACTAACTTAAATCAAAGCAAATTTGTTATCTGAAAGATTTCCAAACTGAAACATAACCTCCCAAGACACACTTCGTAATACGACCACAATGTGAGGGAAACAAGAAGCCCACACCAAATTTGAAATGAAAGGTTATGGGTCCACAACGGCTCGAGCAAAAGTCGCGAAACGAACAATCAAACTGAACAGACAGAGATAAATAGAAATGAAAGTCACGCTGCAGCATGTTGCAGCACCCAAGCCACACGAAATGAACCCGCACATTCTCCCCAAACTACCGTTAGGTTATGGATAGGGCGTTGAAAGTGAACCCAGTGTTGACCAACCATTATTATTCAACTATCCCAGATATAGGGAAGAGAATGTAATAGCAAGGACTAAATAGTTTGATTCGGAGGGAAGGCCCAAGCACTCACCACTGATCATAATAACTTTGGCTGGATACCACTTTTTATCACCACTAAACATCACTGTTGTCACAGAGCCCTCGAACCTGGCGCTCGATGGAACGTGGCCAATCGGTTCGAGACCAACTTGGTCATCTTTAGTCCAATGCACAAGGGCTCTTTCGGCTGGTTTGGGCATCTTGATAACAGGTGTTGAGAGCGTCGTTGATGCAACCGGTCGGCTTGCTTTGTCCAAGCTCACCCTTCCACAACAGGGGCTACACGACTAACGCAACGGACAACGGTCCGCACTACGCTAGCCAGTTGACTGACTGTGGTGCAGTCTTTCAGCCATACAATTCAAAAAAGGTGTCTACCACTGTATATTTATTCACATCTTGAAACTATTAGCACTTTAGAAACATTTACGAACTGAAAGATAAACATTATTGGGAATGCGATAGTAATGAAGATGTTACAGTGACCAAAGGGACGAAGTACATTCAGAGCGGGAAGAAAACTCAGTTTGAATAACGAACGTTCCAATCAAGGCAATTAACAAATGAATTTATTTATTTGATTTAAAAAAAACAACATAAAATCATCGTTAAGTCAACGAATTTGCTGCATGTTTGCTGCCTTAAAAAGTAACCCTCCCAAATACATGCGATAATCGGAAGGAAAAAACTCAATGCGCCGTGGCCGTGGGCGCCGCCGACATCCGCCACGGCCTCGGGGACTTTGGGCGGTCTCCTTGCAGGTGCTGCAGCGGCGTCCAGGCCGTGGCCGCCGCCGACCTCTGCCACGGCTTCGGGGACCTGGTTGCGGTCTCGAGGCCATCCGCTTGCAGCCGCTGCAGCCGCTGCAGCTGCAGCCCCGTCAACATCAGGCGGACGACGGTCTTGTCCTCGCGAACACGGCCGCCGAGCCGCCTTGGTGGTCGACGACGACCTCCCTCTCCCCACCACTGTGTCTGGCCGATATCTAATTTTCGTCGGAAACTCGTCTAACCGGTGCGTGGTGTCTCGGGGACACCTTCTCCAATCAGGGAAAGCGTCTGCGCGCGAAATCCGACGGGGAATGACGGAGACGGCTGCTGGGGGCCGTCACTAAGATACTATTTTAAAAATTATCCGACCGTTGGGGGTGGAAGGGGCTCGTGTGCCGTGCCGATCCCCACCTAGAAGTCGAGAGTGTGACTCGGGACGTGCGTGCTGCGAGTTTTCGAAGGGTCCGCTCATCACTTAAGAACGCTCCCCCTAAAACTTCGAAGCACTCCCGTCCGGCCCCCAGGTATCCGATCGGGCTGAAATTCGGTAGGCGAGCTCCCCTTCACCCCCTTGAGGGACCCCTAGAATTTCAGCCCCGTCCGACGAGCCGTTTAGGAGGACGGGCATAAGTGACTTTTTGGATTTCGGCGCTGATTTGGGTTGCAGGCCGGAGTAGATCGCTGCAGAGGACCTGGGCCTCCCGGCTGGATTCGTGCCGGAATTTCCACTCGCGATTTCTCGGCCTCTACGGTGCTGGCGGCGTCGCGGCTGGTCTCGCCGGGACCGTTAGAGTTCCGCCTACCACCGCCGTACCCGTTTTCAACCCGCCGTGCCTATTTTCGTAGTTTAAATCACGAAAATATCGGGTCGGGTTGTCTGCAGCCGGCGGCCACTTCCCGCGCTTTCGCTCGTCGCCCATTGGCTGCGCGGCTCACGTGACCTCGCCTGTTGCCAACATTAAGTTGAAATAGGTACACTAAATGACCCTATCAGGCACAAATGCTCGTTCTTCTTACCATGTGTATTGGATTTGGGATGGTATGTATGGTAAAGAACGGGTAAAAATGAGTCATGATCACTCTGCACTACCTCATCTGATGATCATGTCGGGAAGCTGTGTACCATCAAGTATTGCATCGCTGCCCCCGCCCCCCGCCGCCGGTCAGCTGTCTGGCTTTGTGTTGACAACACGACGAAATGTTTCATCGTCCGTAAACCCGTACGATGTTGAAGAGGATATTTGCTGGAATATTTTCTGTTGCTGCGGCTGCAGTACGGTCCGATGAGCAGGTACGTTGCGATTAGTATGTCGGCTGGAAAACGGTCCATGTGTATCACCCGCGCTCCCCACCGCCCATGCCTCTCTGGTGTTTGTGTTGAGTCGGAATGAAATTTAGCTAGAAGTATTGGTTGATTATCTTCATTAATGTGTACAAGTCACTTTTGAAGCGATTTCGTTTTCCCGGAAAGTCACTGGGGCACAAAGTCTCAGTTGCACAAGTAATATGGTTGTTTACAAACAGTGTTGCAGAGAGTATAGGTTATATTGTGTGTGTGTTTTTTGTTGTTGCAACCTTTAAACATTTTATTTGATCTATACAACCTTTCAAAATATTTATTCTTAATCACACTACTTATTCCTGTTGTGCTACATGCCATAACCTAAAACTGTAGGGAAATAGTCCTTACTGTACTGTCATGATTTTGAATCTGGTCGGTAGGCACACTCAGCAGCCAACATATGTGAATGTACAAAACACTGTAATTGATTTAAAAAAGTGTATTTCTAAAGACAGTCTCCTTGATTTGTTGCAGTGCTCTTCAGTGTTCTGATGCCGCAAATATTTGGCAAAGCCGTTCTGCTATGACAATGATTCGGTCCTCAAGTGACACGTCTCTAACCACAAGGGACAAGATCATCTCAAATTCAATAAGGTAAGCCTCCATTTTAATATTCCTTATCTACTCTTCCAATGCAATTTTGTAATTCATCTATTCATTTTAATTCATAATTTTGTTTGTATTGCAGATGACATTTATTGACAAGGACTTACTTTCAAAGCAATGGTGCACCTGCAGGTAATTTTATGGTGGGTATGAGGTCTTCAGTCAGTGTTGACTATTCATTTAACTGGAAACGTCCGATTGTTTTTTTGGGAATGTTTTCATTTCAGGACATATTAAATATTGATTCTTCATGTGGGGCCTGCCAGATGGCTGCATACGTTTGCGCTGGAATCTTTATCGTCAAGCATATGAAGTTCTAATTGTAAGTTGCTTCAAAATTTAATGTAAATGTGGGAAAGCATTTAAATGGGTATTTAGACTAACTCATCAACAGAACTTATCACTTGTCTGCCATATATGTATGCTGCACTCACCCCAGTACTGAACTGAATTTGTTAATGTTGGATTACTTTTTCCAAACATTCCAACCGGTGCCATCATCAGTGGACAATTAACATCAAGTATAAAACTTCATGAGTTTGATACAGTTCTGACACCCCTGTTAATACATTTCATTACATTTTCTTATGACATCTGTTTGGTTCAAATATTTAATACAAAGGCATACTACTGTTAGTTTTTAAGAACCTTTGGATTGTATATTATAGTGATAAGGTAAACTTGTCTTCATGATTTTATTCTCAAGGTATAATAAATGTAATTGTGTTCATTTCATTGGCTTTCATTTGCTTGATTGCATTAACACTTCAACTTGTTCTACATAAAGGGTGCTGTTAATAGATTTAGAGCGGCCCAAAACAAATTGTGTACGTGGTGTCAAGTGTTATGGGTTTACTGAAGCACTTGATGGATGGATGATCAGAGATTAGGGTGTGTGTGAAAGTACTATGAACTCAACACACAATGTTAATGAAAGGTAGAATTTAAAAATAAACTAAATTATGATTTTAGGTCGGCCTAAATTTCAGAGTAGGTTTACACATCAAATCTTGGTTCAGAAAGGAGAATAATTACACAGGCAGGCCAGTAATGGTGGAGCATGTGGGATGACTCTTTATCACCAAGAAAGAGTTGTAAAGATGTCACGGATGCTGACTTGGCTTCATTCAGTCCAATATATTTTGGAGTGTTCAGGGGTTCATACAGACTCAGATTTTTTTGTTGCCATTATGTAAAAGTCGGTATGTAATCTCAGATGCCAAATTTGGAGCTAGGGAGTTCATAATGAAGAAATACAAAGTTGTGAGAGGGACTACACGGAACTAAGTCCCAGCATTTATTAGAACAATATAACATTAAATAATATACAATGTACAGTCTGGAGAGAGGCTGCTGTGTAAAAGTTATCACACTATTCCACTTCCAAACTATTTATGGGAAGGGATATATATTCACTTTCTTCCACACACATGTAAAGGCACACACACTTTATGGATTCAATAGGAAAAGCACGGCTTCCAATAGTTGAAGGCGAAACTTTGTTTAAGTACGGAAAATACACCTGCAAGTCAGCTTCATGCATTTCCCAGGGTATACAATCATATATGGTGGTTACACAAAAGAAAACTCTGCGGCAATTGTCGCAGTTGTTTGGACAATTATTATCACAAGCTGACCATTTCACAAAAGAATTAATCTTACATAAGTAATGAACACCATCATGTACAACTTCCACAAAACAAGATTGTCTTTTTTGGCTTTTGTCATACGCTTCTGATGTGAAAATTGTTCCTTTCTTTTTAAGTTTGAAGAAGTACCAACACTGACCCCCCACTATGTTGAAAGTTTCTCTAAGTAATCTGTCAATAAATACAGGAGTAGGAAAACACTCCTGCATTTTTCCCACCACAGAAGTTTCATCATCAATATTTTCAGTTATTTTGATATGCAATGTCCATTTTTTTTGAAATTTTGAACAAAGATCTTTAGCAGCTCCCTCTTGCATGTCATTAATCATTACACTTAAATTCATGTAAACAGCGCTGGAGGAACAGATTTGCAATGCAGCATAACGGCTCCCATGAACAAGCCGAGCCAGTTCCCCATTAAGACTTTCATAAAAAAAGCAAGAATAAACCCAGGCGGGGCCTAAATGCTTAACAACTGAGCACAAATGAAGGAGCTGATGGAATGTGAGAGACATGTACCGTATTCCATAAAGGTTCTGAAATCCTGCCACATAAGAATGAAGGAGATTATCAACTGAATCTATTTCTTGAAGAGATATGCTCTCCTTACACAAAATAGCAATGGCCATTACAAGTTTACAGTGGTGTAACCAATATTCATGAGGTAAAATACCAAGTAACACAGGTAATGAATAAAAAAAAAAGAATATTTTCCAATCTACTGCTTTGCATTGAGCAAATTCTTTTGCCAAACTACGTGGTGTTCTTGGGAATGAAAAAGGTGGTTTGATGTTCTTGAGTCTTCCATCTATAACTGTGATAAAAGCTGATACATTGAAAGGAGACCCAGAATACTGTGTATCAAACCACAAATGTGCCAGAGTTTTCATGACACCCAAAAATACACCATGCATAATATCTATGGCCATACCCGACACCATGTTAGGGAGCATGACAGACAATAATGTTTGTCCCTTAACACCATATACACTTGAGTCTGGATCATTTTCCCTAGCTACAGCAGCAAGTCGTCCAAACTCAATCATATCGTCATTACTTCTGAGCTGGAAATTCCTTCTGTAGTGAAACACCTGCACGGTGGTATTTCCTACAGCAAACCTGCCTCCTTTCTCCATACAATTGAAACATGAATAAGTGCCATTAAACTGCCTGAGTCGCATAAAAGTCGACTTAGCTGGCATATCACCAACAACACCCAGCAGTTTTGTTTTGACAAGAACATTCTCACGATCAGGTAGAGTTAGATTAAGTCCATCATGTTCTAAATTTGCAAGTTGGTCTTGAAGTGGCGAAAGAAATAAATTAGGATTTGGCTTTGCCTTTCCAAACCATATACCTGCCAAAATTGTGTTTTCCTTCTTTGTTCTCAATTTATACCTAAGTTCGTTGATTGTCATATATACAGGCCAGATTGAGAAAGTAGAACTTTTATACAAGGAAATGCCATCAAAGTACATGAAGAGACTCAAATTGTTCCGATTAGCTAAAAACCCAGAATCTACTTGCTGCTGATAAATAATTCCATCATATACATCTTCAATATTGTCCACATTCTTTTTGGCACGATTAAATCTAAACATTAGACACTCATAAAAACCTGGCCTTTTAAACATTTTTTGTAGCTGACCAGCAATTGGGAATTCAATAAAATATTCATTATTTTGCCCTCCACATTGATTACAAAATGAATCTTTACCATCTAAAGCTATTTCACACTCTGAACAATAATAATGGCGTTGAATAAAATTTTCCCCTATCATCTCAAAATACTTTTTAAATTTATACAATGTTTTCAAACAAATATTATTTTGACCACAGTGGAGTTGAATCAAGGACAGCAAATCACTTACACCAAGCCCTGTTAATTTGTGACTGAGAATAAATGTTAAAATGGCCAGCAAGCTCTCTCTGAAAGTTATTTGGGCACCATCATACAAGGGGAGTCATCAACAGCCGCACCCACTTCCTCTTCTTCCTCATCACTCTCCTCTCTCTCAGATTCCACTTCACTGTCCACTTCACTATCTTCCGATGCATCACTGGCTTCCGATTCGATGACTGACTCTGCCGGTGAATCCACTTGCACATTTTGATCTTGATGTTCTGGTTCTGGTGGTAAAAAGAAATAAACCCCACATAATGTTGAAGCAGAAAATCACATTGTTAAAAGGTATATTGCGAAATAATTTTACATACCATTAGCAACATGATCATCGGCAACATGGTCTATTCCCTCCTCAGGGTTCTGGTCGCTATTTTCATCCTCTTCCTCAATCATTTCAGCAATTTCTACGAAACAAAATAGAGACCGTGCCGGACATTAGATCAGGGTGTAAACAATGAAGTACTGAAAAAGTTTGACAACGTTTTTACTCACCACTAGCATCTTCGTCACTTTGTAAGTTGGATGATGGTGGCTGATCATCAGAAGATTCCTCTTCTGACTCATCATTTGAGCTGGAAGACAGATGGTGTCTTTTCTTCCTGGGACATTCTTTAAAAAAAAAAAATCAACAAATCAATGATCATGTTCCTGCTCAATCTTAAAGGAGATGGATTTACAGAGTATAATCTTGACATAGTTGGACAAAAAGCAATATGGGAAAAAGATAACAAAGCTGACAAAGTAACATACTCACCATCACCAGAGCTATCATCAGATTCTGCAGCAGACTGATCGGAATCTTCATCCTGGTGAAGGTTCTCCACCCTCCTTTTTCTTCTATACCATTTCTGTTTGCGAGCATTCCCATTATCAGCCATGACTTAACTTATTTTCCAGACAGCGTCCAAAACGAATGTGATGTAAACCTGGCTGGAAGCACGGGGTAAGCCTATTCCAAGCTGTGGGCAGTGGCGGGAAGGAGACGGAGGAGGGGAGAGGGAGGGGGGAGAGGGAGTGGGGAGGGGAGGGGGAACGAAGGCGCCGTGGAGCTAAGGGTCGAAAGGTTTGCCTACCTTCCCGGCGGATGGGTCCCGCGTTTTATTCGCATTGATACTTTCCAAACCTTAACAGTAGCGGATCCAGGAGCGGCTTCAGGGGGAGGCAATGTCATGCTTTTTGCCTACTTACAGGCGGAAAAGTTACACCGGTTGCCTACATTTCCGGCGCCCTTCTGAGGCCCAGGGGGGGGGGGGGGCGACGCCCCCATCGCCCCTCCCCTGTATCCGCGCCTGAACCTTAAAATTCAAACAACTATCCTGTTTCTCCTTGAACCTGCCCCCCCCCCCACTCCTTCGTATGTTTTGTGCTGTTTTGCCTTATATCGTGCGATTCCTATCGGACAGCCCGATACGGGAGAGTACTGGGGGGATAGATTTCGGGCTGTCCGAGAGAATCGGACTTGGATCGGGGTGTCCGGACGGTAGCCGGACTACCCTCGGGCTGTCCGGAGAAATGTCGGACTACTCTCGGAGTGTCCGGAGGAAATTGGGACTTCTTTCGGGCGGACCGAGTCCGATGCCGGGCTTCTGCTGGAACAGTCCGAATGGTCATCGGGCGTTTGTCGGAATAGTCCGGGGCCAATCGGGCGTTTGTTGGAATAGTCCGGGGCCAATCGGACTTATATCGGCTCCTTTCGGCCCAGTTTCGGAACAAATATTTTTTACACGGGCAGTTTGCAGTGATACGCCTACTGTAAACACAGGTACGAAATCGAAAAAATACTTACTTACCCTTATGCTGCACTGATTAGTTCTCGCATCTAACTCTTACTTCATTTCAAGGGGAACACAGTGGAGCAATTGCGACTCTACAAAAACTCCTTGGGCGAGACTTACTATTTTTAGCCTGTCAGCACCACGTCTGTGAAATAATCTTGAGCGCTCTCTTCGAAGAGTTTGTCACCCCGTCCTCTGCTCCTGAAGTTAAACTTTATGCAAGATTCAAGCAGTGCTGGGACACTATTCCTAAAGATTCCTATAAGGCTGGAGTAGACATCCCTCTTGTCCAGCGTGCTGTACAAGGAAAGGAACAGGAAATAATCAAATTCGCACAACGGCAACTTCAGGTTTGCACTCTTTTGCATTCAGTGTTACTATTCGCGTGGAAATTAAACGTAGCTAATAAATTTCCTTTTTATTTTAAGACTTCCAATCGCGGGCGGATTACAAGGAGCTTCTCGAACTGACACTTCTGTTCCTCGGATCTTGTCCTCCTGGTGGAGTAACTTTTCACGAGTGTGGTACAGTTTCAGACGCTCGGTTTATGGCGCCAGCCATTTATTGCTTTAAAATTGAACTTTTCAAAGAGCACTTTCCTCTAAGCAAGCAGCAGGCTAATGGAGTTCGCGAGATTTGTCTGTTTGTTGTTAGATTTTCCCTTAAACTATGGTACACAGCACCAGTTGCAGCGCTTGTTTCATTTAGCACGCTAACTTTCTTGAGGGAAGTTTCAACTTACAGAGCAGTAAATCCCAAAGTTGTTGACGTAGTTATGAGAAAGTACTCGAACCATCTGTGGTACTTTAGCCAAGAATGCGTGGCTCTAGCCTTCTTTGATCCTAGAGTTCCGATGCCCACTAAGGACAAGATGCGGAAAGCCCTCAAGAACCACGCCAGGCCAGAACCAAAGAAACGGTTTGAAGCCACGAGCAGTTCTTTGGAAGACAAAGTTTCCAATGACTTAGATTTTTTTGTGACATAGAGAAGCAAACGCTTCTTTCGCAGATTTGGCATACAGACTGATTTTTTTACTCAACATCCTGTTTTGTGGGATGACATTAAATCATATGAGGATGGGTAAAAGGTAGTGGCCTCAATTCAGTCCGTCAATGACATTGCGGAGCGTGCAGTAAAACTCATGCAGGACTACAAAGGAATATTGACAAAAAAAGAGGATGAGTACCAAAACATTCTCTTAATTGTTGCGCAGCAACGAAAGGAATGTCCTGATTTTAGGAAGCAGACTATCATGTCAAAACTGTAATGACCTTTTTGGAAATGTTTTAAAGGTTTATCAGTCTGACATTTATGTACAGCAATTGTGCAAGTTTTTATTTTTTTTTAAATAAATTGACTGCCTTAGAGGTATAACACCCTGTATCCTGCATGTAGCTTCACTTACTTACCTACTCACCTCAGTCCAATTATCCTGATGCTGTCTCGGTTGCAGTAAACCTCTCACGCCCTGGCACGGGCCCGGGCGGCGGGCGGTCCCGGGAAGGCTTGCGTTTTGCCTATATGTCAGGGGCTATGAGGCCCCCTGCGGGGCTTGATGGGTACGTGGGGGGTTTGTGGGCCCCCTCTAGAAGAGGTGCTGATAGTGTCACTGTTCAGTTTTTAAGTTTGAAGCAATCCTTGTGTAGGCTTTTTGAACTACCTGCAGTTTTATCCTCTGTTCAGTCATATTTAGGTTCCTTAGAAACAGAAAAAGAGAAAGAGGTGTCATTAGAAATTTCATTCAAGGGGAGCTTTAGGAAATGGAACGGAGAGATTTTGAGGGCAAATTTGCACTGCCTATATTTTTACATTTTGATGAAGCTGATGGGGGAAATGCCCTGGGATCTCACAACAACATTCACAAATTGGCTGCCATGAATTCAAAGTGCCGATGTGTTTGCACCACTTATTAAAAATTACTTTTTAGTTCTGTTGTTTCATGCAGCTGGTAGATGTGCTGACAATCCACTGCTAGAAACTTCTAATAACAAAGAAGTGTTCAGCAAAGTAATAGATGAAGTAAATCACTGACGTTCAAATGGTGTTGTCATTCACACTGAAAACGGCAATTTCCATGTTAATTTTATTTTGAGTTATACTCAGTGACAATTTCGGCCTTCGTGCAATCCTTGGTTAAGCTGAATATTTTTCTGCAAATTTTCCTTGTTTGTACTGTAAAATGCGGAAGCAGGAATGTAGCTGCAGTTGTAAGGAAAATGGTGCAGTGTTGCGTAACTGTGATAATTATGATATTAATATAGCTGCTACTGATGTCAGAGACAAGCAACAAGGAATAGTGTGTTCCATGAAATCCAATCTTTCCATGAAATCCAATCTTTCCATGTAACTCCGATCACAACGACGTGCTGTTGCACTGGATCGAAAATAAAAACTCTAAACAAAACAACAAACGAAATTTAAGAACAATCTGTGGCTAGAAATGACAAAAAAAATAGAAAAAAAATTCCCGCTGGGTTGTCTAAAGCTCGACGTGACCACTGTCTGCTGCGATACCGTCGGCACCATCTGTCGAGCCACTCAGCCCACCATTTAGGCGTGGGCCTATTCCGCACTGAGTGGTTCGTAGCAGAAGCACGGCAAATATCAAAGACCTGCTTTCATGCACCCTCAATCCAGCGAGTGTCTCCGCTCCTAATTGGCCTTGTGGTTGGTTCCGCCGTTCTGGAGGGAACACACTGGCTGCCTCACAAACCACGCACCACATTCGATGCTGCAAACACGGTAGAATTTACCGTACCTGGTGTGGGTCATGAATACGTTGATCCCGCTCAGACTCTGTTGTATGTCAAAGCAAAAATTGTGAAAACGGATGGCACAGATCTGGTGGCTAACGATAAAAGTGTTGTGCTCTCTTTGTCGCAGCACCGTTGTAGTGGCGAGAACGTAAAATAATGGGTACTCTAAAGGTTGCATGTGATGTTTGGACCATCGTGACCCGGTCCTCGCCGTTGTACTACGTTCGCAAATAGTCGCGGTATACCCGCTCACCCTGTGTGACGCCGGACGCCGTCAGGGACGAGCTCGGTGCAGGCACAGCCGCCCAACCGAACTACTCCTTCCTTTGATGGTGAGTAGTCCTGTGATCGGCATCGGACAGGGAGTGAAACCGTGACGTAACCGTTTCGTTCGTAGTGGGTTTGAACTTAACGAAACAAGTCGTCAAAATAACCAAATCAAGTCACGTTTTCGGACAGTTGTTAATGTGAACAAAACGAATTCGTGCACGTGTCACCCAGTGGCGCCAAGAAGGGGTCGACGGTGATGCACGTGCATCACCGTCTAGCGAAAAAGGGAGGGAGGTAAGAGGGCGAGAGGGAGGGAGGAGAGGGAGAAAGGAAAGAAGAGAAAGAAAAGAAGGGGAGGAATGAGAGAGAAGAGAAGGAAAGGGAAAGAAAGGCAACAAATTCAGAAATGGTAGGGGTAGGGGTGGGTAGATTAAATAGAATATGTAGGAGGAAGTTTGTGGGGAGGAAGGAAAAGGGAGGGCAGGGAGAGAAGAAAGAAAGCGAAAAAGGGGAGACGGAAAGAAGATAAGGAGGAATAGGAAGGGAGACATCTGAATTGGAATCGTGGTATGGAGGAGGGGGCGGTGTGGTTGTAAGGGTAGGGTAGGGAGGTGAATTCTAAGGGCATAGTACTATAGTACTACATCACGTTCACGTTCGCGAATGCGCTCAGGTTAGCTACCGATTGCTCGGGCAAGAGGCCGACCGCACCGCAAACTCGATGAGCGCCGTGCGCCAGCCAGGCATTTTCTGCTCTCGATTTAAATGTTTTGAAGTGAATCGAGTCCTGCCTGAAAGTCTGAAATCCAAATACGTTGTTTATTTTGTTTTATTTTATAAAATTGATTATTAGTTTACTGTGATGTATGCCTTGTAGAAAATAAACATACAATGTGCGTGAATAAATAAACACACGTTGAAGATAAAACATACCTTAATTCTCACTTTTTCAACGCGTTTTTTTTTGTCACTGATTCACTGAACATCGCAGTTTACATGAAACAGTACACGATACTACATATTCGCGCAAATTACGCACAACCGATATAATTTCATGCATTTTCCTCTTTTAATCAGGTGTTGAGTGGGAAAAATATTTTTGTTCGCTTCGCAGAAAAAACGGGGGTTGGGGGGGGGGGGGGAAGGGAGGTTCGAGGTTAAAAAGGGAGGGAGGTACGACTGCTTGCATCACCATCTTCAGATCTTCTTGGCGCCACTTTCCGTAGGAAATACTTTGCTTGTCCGGAACAAAATGTAAGTGTCCTTGCAGCAATGTGAAACTCTGCTCGCTCCGTTCAGTGGGTGGCAACGGCCGGTGTACGAGTGAAGCGATGCGCGCGACCTCGGGACTGCTCGGGAGCTCATGGATTTGTGCACGCTTATGTTACGAAACGGCGATATTACGGATGTGGAGACTTTTCAATTCCGAAAGGGCAGGTATTCACCTGTGTTTTTTCCTAGTTAGCTTCCTGCATCACTTGACTCAAACATTTTAAACCGTTAAAATCTGTCGGATCGAATGCGGTTTTGCTCCCAACCTCCCCCATACATTGCTTGCTACAGTGTGCAGACGACTTGAAATGTTAGCGACGCCTGGAAGGAATGTTATTTTTCTGAAGTGTTTACGTCAAGTGTTGTGACGGGTGAGTGCAAATAAACACATGGCCTTCGGATTTTCAGAGTATCTCTTCGCCAAGTATTGCCGTTTGTTATTATAAGTGTACACAAAATCAATGTGAGGGGCGGCCGTGACGTCTTGCTTCCTCCACGTTGATGTCCTGGACGAGACGATTTATCTGTAAAGGCAACATAACCTCACTACTTTCACCGGACTTCGACGGTTCCGGTTAAAATTCCCGTTCTTTCCTCTCAGGAGTCGGATCAGTAAGCCCGGGACAGGAAAATGTTGCCAAAACCTTCCTGCACCGTTTCTGAGTTCAGGTAAAAAAAAATAACGAAGTTGAACGTTTTAAAAACAATGAATGCGTTTTGGGTGTTCGAGAGCTCTAAACTCAGAAACGGTGCCAGATAGAGCAAAACGGACGAAATTTTAGGTCTATGGGTGTTAACATGGGGTGTTTTACTGGAGAAAATTTTTGTTTCTGTGTGATCGGAATTTTTTTAAATCCCGGATAGGGCGTAACATTAGACCCTTCCTTATTTTGCCGATTTGAGAAATCTTAAGTGTTCCACCCTAGAAAGTTGTTAAAATCTCCACTTACAATTCGATGCCAAAGTTTCCACAAAGGACTAATATTTCAATTCAAACGTCCTATCTCTTACGATTCGGAGATATCGGCATTGAAAGTGCAAAAATCAAGCAAAACCGAGCAAAACCGCGGTATACGCGGTTTTTGCACTTTTAATGCCGATGTCTCCGAAACCGTAAGAGATGCGACGTTTTAATTGAAATTTTAGCCCTCTTAGACGCTACCTTTATCGAATTGACATTGGAAATTTATTCCAAATTTTTTTGAGAAACTTTATTTCTTGCCCTTTAGACGGACATTTAGGCCCTCCGCGGCAGCACTCAATGACGTCATATCGAGACCGGACAAAGTTTTTTTCGAAAATGGACACCAAAAGGGATACTCTCTAGGGTGGAACACTTTAGATTTCTCAAATTGGCAACATAAGGAAGGGTCTGGCGTAACATGGAAACTTCCGGCTCGTTGGAATTTTGCCACCCTAGATGTAACTTATTTCAGTTGCACTTACGTTTGGTTTGGCTGAGGTAGCAGCTCTGCTGCCTGCCGTCCACGCTATTGGACAATAAATATTTCAGTATCTTTTCTACCTACTCACATAATCAGCCTCCTTTTTTTTTTTCTTCTTTAAACTATGGTGATGAATTTTGCCATTGTTTTACTGCTTTGACTTTTTTGTGTCTTTCCGACCAATCTTAGCGACTTCATTACAAACCATTTTAAGGATGATTTTGACAAGTTTGACGTTGTGACTAGTTATTTCCTGACTTTTGAGACTTTTCCTGATGTTCGGGATTTTTTAAATTTGTTGAATTTTTTGGAATTGTTTTCGAATTTTATTTTGAAATTTTAGAGTTCACACAACGACTGCTCATAGTGAGGGACCCCTCGCTTTCTGTGTACAGGAACTACGTATTGTACCAAACCCTCTTTACTTTTCTCTCTGCCAAGGAAAGCAGTCAGTATGGTCAACGGTTCTGTGCTCCTTCTTGTCCTGGGCTCAGTATGCTGGTTACATCTCAAGACGAAGGCGAAGCACATCCCCTCGTTTGCGGTACGTCTGTAGTTCACAAATGTTCTGGAAGGCGGGAGTAGACAGACGAAGTGAACACAAGCTGGAGCCCGCTGTTACCTCCAATCCAAGTTCCGTACTTATAAATTCGTGTGGGCAAGGCTTAGGCACAATCGGGTTGTGCAGAAATTATGAACCGAGAAAAGTCCATAAACATGGTGTTGACGCTGCTCGTGGCTGATCCGCAGCAGAAATTTCTCGCAATACACAATTCCGTTCCGGAAGTATTCTTCTACTTCCGTTCTCCAGCCATGTGGATTGTTTTTAAAAGAGAGGCGTCCATATCTCAAAACACTCTACATGCCTCTGCAGGGACCGTACATCACTGATGTCAGACATGTGTATCACTGCCCCGGTCCGAACTCGCTGCAATGTCACCTGAAGTTCAGTCACTACGTTCCGACCAGACCTCTGGTACCTCAGACTGTGCAGGGGAACTTCACGCACGCGCTTCCTCTCAACGATTCAGTGTCGGTGAGTGGAACGACATCCTATCAAAGAACCGTCGTTTGTTGTCTGAAATAGCGGAAGCACGTAGATCGCAGATAAATACGAATCAGCCGACGTGAGCGCACCGATTTTGATGGAATATAAGAGGCTCCAGTAATTACACTCGCAGGGTCTGCACACCAAATATCAGTCATGACCAAAACTTTCGATTTTTTAACACCTTCAATTCTGAATGGGATGTGGCGAGTCTCGAATAAGGTGTTTTTACGCACAAGTTATCCTTTGACCCAGGATTTGTAATTTTAATATTTTCGATAATCCAAATGTGATTTTCTGGTGAATTTTTACATTTTAAGTATGGTCCCTCATGAAAATTGTCACACATAGACAGTGTTCCAATGATGAATTGTCTTTAAAATGAGCAAAAAAGATCCTAATACTTCAAAAACGACATTGCTCAAATGATAATAAATCCATATGGAGTATTCTAAGAAGTTACTGAGGAAAATTAAGGAAACTCGGCTCGGGGCTGTCACCATCTGCGATTAACATGATTTTTCGGATTGAGAGAGCTGTCCACAAGAGAAACGTGCTCCCGTTTCAACCGAATCGATATCTAAAATAGGACCAAAGTAACCGAATTTTAGCGTGAATGACGAAATAGATACCGAATCTGGAATCTGTTGTCGTACTTCGGCTGGTTAGGTTAGGCTAATCTAGCGTTAAATCCGGCGCTATCCGCGGTATGATCCGGGAAGTCTCTTGTTACAACACTCATCAGGATTTACTGATCGTATTTCGGAAATCCTGATCGTTTATTACAAACACGATCAGGAATGTTCTGATCGTATCCAATAACGATCAGAATTTTCCTGATCGTTTTCAAAAACGATCAGGAAATCCTGATCGTATCCAATAACGATCAATATTTTCCTGGCCGTATCCGAAAACGATCAGAAATTTCCTAATCGTATCCAAAAACGATCAGCATCTTCTGATCGTTCACGGATACGATCAGAAAGATACAATCGGTGATATTAACGATCAGGTTTTCAGATAGCTGTTTCTCAAAGAGTAGTAGGCATTTTTACTTGAAACTTGGTATCTGGCATCCATGCAAGAATTTTCTAGGGCCATTTTAATTTCACTTAAATTCGAAACTTTTTTCCTAGAAAAATACTAACATGTCTAAGAAACGTCCAACGTTGAAGACATTCGCCAGACATTCCCAAACGTAAAAGAAAAATAATTCCGTGTCCGGATTCGATCCGGGGATTTCGTATCAGAAGGCTGATGGCCGTTGTTATGTTTTTTTTCCTTTTGTTGTTTTTTGTTGTTGTGGAAACCTTGTGAGGTACTTATTTGCTGTTTTTTTTAGGCCCTTATCCAAATGGACGTCTTGTCCAATAACCAATGGAAAGAAAACGCATTCGTCTTCCGCTTCCCAAAAGCCTGCAGTGCCGTGAGAAAGCATTGCCCTCCTGTTTTTAAAGAGTTTTTTGTTGAGCAACAGGAGTGCCTCGCCCTACCGGTAAAAATAGTTTTTAACACACTGAGAAACATTGTTGCAACTCTTGGCAGTAAACGGGTCCCGTGGTCTCGGGTTGGGGGCTTGGCTACCTCGCAGGGGCAGCTGTAAAATTTCATTGATATCAGCATATCGCGTGCCGGATATCGCATTCGGCGCGTGGAGGCAATGAACTCTCCGACTGTGTTTTCGCAGTGTACTGCAGTGTAAGCAGTTTTCCAAGCAGTTTTCTGAGCTCTGCATGTTTTTCTGTCGTTCTCGCTAGAGAAATGTTTGATCTCTCTGACCTTTACAGGACTAGTGTGGTGTCGTCTAGGCACATAGCAAAGTGCTCTCTGCATCGACTTTTCCGCTTGTTATGCTCCTCCATCCGGGCAAGTGTCGTTGCCAAGTAACTTTTGTTCATTTGAGTTCCTTCGCATACCGCTAGATGGCGCCACAGAAATAGACGGGGCTATGCTGCGGTCCTTCCAACTTTCAGAATTTATCCATTTTAAACAGGGAATTGATCAAGTAATAATTTCGAGAGTCTGAAAATGGGTGCACTGATAGTCTCGAGCTGTGGACCCCTAGCAGCATGGCTGCATATGCGTGTCCTGGGCGGTAGGCAAGCTTGTAACCCCGAACCAGCGGACCGCTTTCTACTAATATCCAACACGAAAAGATAACAGGGTATGCAGTGCAAAATCTTGAGATTTGGTCCAAATATTTACAAAATATCACGAAAATCGCAGGGCTCCATAACTTATCATAACGCGTAACATAGTAATGTTATAAAAATAACTTTCAGCAGCGTTATTTTGGAATGTTATGTTAAACTACAGCGTTGTACAAGTGTAACAGTGTCTCGCGGAACACAATTTGCGACGGCTCGCAAAAGCTATCACAGTGTGACCAACCTTGAGTGTGACACGCCTGGTGACCTTACCATAACTCTAGAATCGCCTCTTAACATTATTTTGTGGCGTTAAGGTAACGTTACGTTGAGGTTCAGGTTATAACTTTAACGTATAACGATCCAAAAATTCCTTGTTATGAAAATCGGCTATAAACGCGTTTTCTTCAGGACGATTTTTCACAGAGGGCTGAAGTTCAAACCAATAATTACTCGATCCACATTCCGGACACACACCTCCGGGTCCGGGAAACTAGGGTACGATAAGTCACTACTTTTCGTCGATATGAAGGGCTAAGCTTCGGTTTGGCTCGTTTGGGTTTGGTTTAGGATGTAATACGTTGGGTTAGGCTGGGTTAGATTGGGTTGAGCTAAATTGGGTTAGGTTGACACAGGAGGTTAGCAGTACGTTGGCGCGGGTTGGTTTTGATCAGTTTAAAAGTACGACGGCCGCAGTATTGGATATGTCGTGGCCAGTGTTGGGTCAGATACTCTTCATGCGTATCTAGATCCAGATACTAGATACTAGCATAAAATTTATCTAGATCCAGATACAAGATACCGTTTCCAAATTGTATCTAGATATAGATAATAGATACTGCAAAAGTATCTCAGATACTTGTATAGATACTTTTTTCTAAATATATGTATAAAGTTTCCGGTAAAGGTCTGCTCGCAGTTACAGGGATGTAGGAAGTGAAATACAATTTTTTTTAAAGAGACTAACTGCAGGTAGAAATATTTTATTTCTTAATGTAAAATATTTGTGTTGACTTACACTTAATTTAGGTCACTACATATATGTACAGTTTATGGCATAGTTGCCGTATATAAAATACAGATAAAATACAAATTCAGATACATTAGTAATGTAACACTACATTACATAATTACTGGTAGAATACAACATATAAAACAAGGTAAGCACTTCAAAAATAGTGTTACTAAAACAAATCTGAATAAAATTTGTTGATTTTGATAAGCCAGCTCGCAGGTAGAGCTGACGCGAGGGATAAGTGGTGTTGCCACATCGTACACGTAGCGTACCGTCAGCTCTCAGCTGCGATCGAGATGACCGAGTTTTAAAATACACTGCCGGTCAAAATTAGCGCCCCACTTTTTCCGATGCTTGCCATTTCCACGTTTCTCAAGCTAGGAAGTTGCCGTTTTGCATGCAGTTGCCCCCATGGTTGTACTTGAAGGTCCCAAAGTTCCAGATCCGGGAGCCACCCCTTTCGGAGGGGGTTGGCTGTTCGACTGCGGCGGGGTGGAAATTTCGACCGAAAAAGGTCCCCAAAACACCTTTAAATTTGCTGGAATTTCAAATTTTTGGTGAGCAGGGCTAAATGACGGACCTTGACAAGCTGACGTCAAAATTTTCACGATCGGTCATACCCACCCCCAGCCCCACCTACCCCCAACCAACCCCCACCCCCTAAAACGGGTTGGTGTGGCGGGTGAAAAAAAATAGTCGCATTGCAAGCCCCTAGTTCCGGGCCATCTGCACATCAAATTTCATGCCGCTAGCACCAACCCCTGCCGAGCAACCCCTAAAAAACCAAACTCAATTTTTGAAAATTTGCTTTTTGGGGCAATTATCGGTATGCGAGGGGTCCAAAAATTTCGTCAGAGATGGACTAGGGGTAGAACATCAATCTCCCGTCAAGAAATCCGGCGCTTAAAGTTCGCAACCCTTAGCATGGGGGTTATCACCCCCAGTCACCCCTTGCTACCCCCGGTAGGGATGGAACTGATTTGGGGCTGCGAATCGTTGAGGGCTCTTCTGATGCACCCCCCCCCCCCTCAAATTTGCAGCACGATTTGACCACATGTTCGTGCTCCAGACCCGCAAAACCCTCAAAAATGCCAAAACGCACCTCAAACTTCAACCCCCCACATCGCCAATTTAGGGTAGGGATGAAAACCAGGCTAGCGTGACGGCGGGTGGTCCCGACCCTTACCTCGATAGTCCTAAGCGGAAAAGTCGCTGCGGCAAACGGTTTACCCATGGGGAGCGTTGAAGTGAGAGCATTGCATTCTTCGCCCGGCCAGCGCATACCGATAATTGCCCCAAAAAGCAAATTTTCAAAAATTGAGTTTGGTTTTTTAGGGGTTGCTCGGCAGGGGTTGGTGCTAGCGGCATGAAATTTAGTGTGCAGATGGCCCGGGACTAGGGGCTTGCAATGCGACCATTTTTTTCACCCGCCACTCCAACCCCCTTTAGGGGGTGGGGGTTGGTTGGGGGTAGGTGGGGCTGCGGGTGGGTATGACCGATCGTGAAAATTTTGACGTCAGCTTGTCAAGGTCCGTCATTTAGCCCTGCTCACCAAAAATTTGAAATTCCAGCAAATTTAAAGGTGTTTTGGGGACCTTTTTCGGTCGAAATTTCCACCCCGCCGCAGTCGAACAGCCAACCCCCTCCGAAAGGGGTGGCTCCCGGATCTGGAACTTTGGGACCTTCAAGTACAACCATGGGGGCAACTGCATGCAAAACGGCAACTTCCTAGCTTGAAAAACGTGGGAATGGCAAGCATCGGAAAAAGTGGGGCGCTAAATTTGACCGGCAGTGTACTTCAGGCCACGAATATCTACGAGGGGTATCTGAAACTGCAGATAATAGATACTGAGAAAATTATCTAGATCCAGATACTAGATACCCGACCGAAAGTGTATCTAGATCCATATAATAGATACCCAAAAAGTATCTAGATACTTTTATCTAGATACGACCCAACACTGGTCCTGCGATATGACAATGTATACACACCTCTCCACCCCGCCTCGCTCCCCGTGCGCCGTGCGTTTTTGTTTACCGTGCGTGCCCTAGTTTTCGGGAAGGCCCCGGCCGGCAATCGAAAGTGTCAACAGTTCCCCGTGCGGCTGTACACGTTTCCCCCCGCTCGTCGTCAGACGGCGTGGCGCTCTTTCGCAGAAGTCATGACCGTTGGACTACAGATTTTCGAAAAAACAGATCAGATTTTGACGGTCAGCTGGAAATAGCTAATATATTTTTTTTGTGTGTAGGCGGTATCTCTCGCTTGCGCGTAATGAAGAGTTGGGTGGGGGAAATAAAAAAATGAGGTGGGTGGGTTAATAATTTTTAATTACAATTCTATTCTTACAAGACATGTTTAAAAAATAAAAAAATAAAATCGTTACTTATAAATGTAAAACAGTACAGTTTTAAAATTTTCGGAAGTTCAGTTTCGGGCGCCAACGCCGGAAAGATCTTCGTGGGGGAGTGACCAGCAACCTCGAGTAGGGCGTCTCATGGAGGTCCTTCCCCGGGAAATGGGCTGCCATCAGCGCATTCAGGATCACCTCTTGATTTTCGCATACGGCTTTCCATGCCGTACGCCCGATGAAAAGTTCCTCAAAGTGCGGTGCTCCGTTCTCGTCGAAAAGGAAGTCGTCTCGCTCGATTTGTATGAAGGGCTTCAGTTTCAGTAATTTATACTGGATTATGTGCGCGGGGAGCGATATCATGCTCTGATGGGGGGGGGGGAGTGAACACCCCCTTGAAGTGTTTTGATATTTTGTGCACGTCGTCTCTCTTCATTGTTAATAAGTGCTCTAGCTCTTGATATCTGTAGGACGCTAGAGTGTTCCCTCGTTTTTTAAACTTCATCATCGCGCCGTAGGCGTGGCTTGCAGCAGGCCGAGGTCGAATGTTGCCAGTTGTGTTGCAGCGTAACGGATTTCGGGAGCTGTTGCGACAGTGGTAAGCGCCTATTACCTACCTTCTATTGAGAGGCTGAGTGCCCTACCGTTACACAAACGCCTATTATTCAAAAGCCTATTATATTACGGTTGTTGCGCGTTACAATCAAGGTCAGCTACATTCGCTGATAATAGTGGAGCGGCCGCTCGATAGACCAAATACCCGCCCGTTAGGAATCTCGCAGAGTGGTTAATGAGTTAGCAATTGTGCTTGCATTTGCAGCCACTAAGGAAAAATTCGCAGGCTGCAAGATGCGGCGGAATCGGGATGGGAGGGGGCGAGGGGCGAGGGGGTACTGTCTTCGAAAATCAGAAAATCATTGCACAAGGCCAAAAAAATCACAAAAAAATCAAACCCAAATCAACAACATAAAAAAATTAATTTGACATCACAAAATCCCCCCCAAAAAATTAAAAAATCAAAAAAAAAATCAAAAAGTCAAAGCAAAAAAATTATAACACCTAACTCATTGTCTAAAAATCACAGGCAATCAAACTAAAATCACTTTTTTAAATGACAAAAAATCAAAATAAAAAAATCAAAAGAAATCGAAGGAATTCAAAATTTTGTCAAAAAATCAAAAAGACAATCAAAAAAATCAAAAGAATCAATTTGATATCACAAAATCACTAAAAAAAAATCAAAATGTCAGAAAAAAAATCAAAAAAGCAAAGAGAGAGCAAACTCATTTCAAACTCATTTCAAACATTTAAAAATTCAAAAAAATCAAATTTCGTCAGAAAAAAAATCAAAAAAATCATTTGATTTTAATTGACTGTCATTCTTTGAACACCCGCAATCTGAGACAGTATCTCTGGGGAGGGGGCAACGCTCCTTTTGCAGGCGACCGTTGCCCGACCGTGCGTTGGGAAAAATCGGGATGTCCCCCCTCTGAAGCCGCTCCTGGATCCTCCGCAGGCCGCAATCGACATTCGCGATTAAGAGTTCACAAAGAACCTTATCCTTTAAAAAAATTCTGTTTCTCTGCCAGGGCCTCCACTTCCTCAACCACTCTATCAACTGGCAGTTTAAGCACTTTCCTGTTATGCCCTACGGGTCTTACCGCGTAACCGTCAATGCAACATTGAAGGGTTATGAAGTACCGAACTGCTTAAACTTCATCGGAAATGTCTTGCCTAGACCGCGATAGAATGGTGCAGTATTCGGCGGCCCACTGGCAAAAGCAGTACAACTTTGCACTTGGTAAATAAGGCAAATTTGTCAATACACAATGTAAAATAACGAATAAATACAATCAAACCACAGCAGGATAGGATGTTACCACGAAATGGATGAAACATCAGTACCAATGCGGAATGGATCAAAAGTATCTGAATGGAAACTACAAACAGGGAGAATGCCTCCGTTGCCGCTGCTTAACATCAGCTGACGCAGCTAATGCATCGGCTGTTAAAGAACTACACACACGCCTGCCGGAGCCACGGATTAGCTGTCGCTGCTGATGTCGGTGCTGCATCGACATCGACTGAATGTGGGAGCGATTCTCCATCCAATCCGATTCATATAGCGCTCCTCCCAACACCTTGAGCCGAGGGGGTACTCACTCTGGATTTCGACGTACACAAATTATTGAATACTAGTGAATATTAAGAATATTACGGAATAGTGAGGAATATACGAGTCATCTCGAATAGGAATGAATAGATGGGAATGTCGGAGAATCGGGTTGAATATTAATTTTATACGAGTGAATACCCATTTACCAACATCTGTATATTTCACGAAATTAGCTGAATACTTCAGAATACCTAGCCAACAAGCTGTCCAGCAGCCCGCAATGGCTCGCGCCTTTAGCGGGAAGTAGAACGAATGCACGATGTGAATGCGTTTGAATACATGTGTTTACGGATGAATACATATGAATACATACAAATACTTCTGAATATCACCAGAATATGTATGAATACTATTGAATGTGTACTGAATATGTATGAATACCTACGAATATCAATGAATATTTCAGTATATTCCGAATGCAAGGGAAAAGTTGTGAATACCTCAATACTTTTGAATATTCGAGAATAATTGTGAATATGAATATCTCAGGCGTGTACACAGAATACTTCGAGTGACTACCCCCTCGTAGTGGATAGATTTAAAAAAATATGTATCTAAACTTGAACATTACAAACTTTACTAAACAACTTTAACAACAAACATGAACTTTACAAAAGTACTTAACAAATTTAAAAATGAGGCATCAGTCTAATGCTTGTAACACAATGCAAACTGAGGTGGCAATGTCGTTCATGGAACAACCAGGTTCTGAGCCACTGCCTCCCCACGACGAAGGCTGTAAATGGGGGCTGAACTCCTGGTATATACTGGGGATTGGAAGGGCGATGGAAAGAGGGATTGGAACGGGGGTTGTCTGGCTGGGTGTTAAAACCAGAGTTGGAATGAGGATTGAGTTGGGGTGTGTGAGCAGGATGAGAGGAGTTTGAATAAGGGAGATTACCAGAGGGGCAGTTAGGATGGGGGTGGTAGGAATCGTGCTGGCTAGGATAAGGGTGGCTGGGATAGGGGTAGGGGTGTCTGGGAGCAGGGTGGGTGGGAGTGGGGTGGCTAGGAAGGGGGTGGCTGGCGGGTAGGAATAGGGTGTCAAGGAGTGGGATGGGGAGAAGAGGGGTGGCTGAGGAGGGTGTAGAATAGAGAGGATGGGCTTGGGGTTCTGACCCCGGTTTTGAATTTGGGTTGGGTCCAGGAATAGGGCAGTTCGTAAGTTTGGGTGGGAAATGAAGCTGATCTCCCAACTCTTCCTCAAATGGACGATGTGGCATTTTCCTCGCATTTTAAGCTCCTTATCTTATCTCTGGTATATTACATCCCCCCGTGCCTTAATTTCAGCCCTGACTCAGCCTTTTGTTGAGGGTGGGTGTGGTATAAAAGTTTTAATTATTTTCTTTGGAATAGGTTTATATACCAATATACCACAATGAAGTCACAAGTCAAATTATAAATATGTAATAGTAATTACCTTACATTGAGTAGAATCAATGTACATTCAGCAGGGGCACGCCGCTACGCTGGGGCACCGATACTGTCTCGGAAGCCTTGCACAACGGCTTTAACGCCGTAGCCAAACGGTTCCACGGCTACCCCTACACAGCCTCTACGCTGCGGTAGACAGGGGCAAAAAAGAGCGAAGTCAAAATTGTCAATGAGCGAGATCGAATTCGGATGCTATAACAAAATACAAGATCTTTGCGACTTTCGAAATTTTTTTTCGATCGCCGGAAGGGGTCGCGCAGGGCACCCGAATGGGGCATAACTGCCCCTTACAGCAGTAAAAATCAATGTTGCAGAAAAATTTTGAAAATATTTACTAAGGTCAATTTAACCAAAGTAGGGTACTACAGGGATTAAATTTTAAGGAAAACGCTGTAATTTTTGCGGTTTTAGAGATATCAACGTTTTTAGTCCTAAATTCGCAGAACTCTAATTTTGATTTATTTTCGCACCTAAAACGCTGATATCTCAAAAACCGTAAAAGTTTTCGAAAAATTTTCGAAAGTCGCAAAGATCTTGTATTTTGTTATAGCATCCGAATTCGATCTCGCTCATTGACAATTTTGACTTCGCTCTTTTTTGCCCCTGTCTAACGCTGCGGCTCCGATATCGTCTCGTAACCCGTTGCCGAGTGGTGTGCACGTCCTAGTCGAACGTGTCCGCGTTGACCGAATGGGCTGTAATCGTGCGAAGTCCTGACCAGTGTCTTAACTTACTACTGAAAAAAAAGGTGTAAACTTTTTATTTAAAATTGGCGGTGTTACGTTATTTGTGGAGGACCATTTCTATGGGTTATGCCCCCTTCGGCGCCATACTACTGCATAATTTCTCTTGATTTATGATAGTAGATTGTCGTTGCCAATGAGGTAAGGCAAGGCCCATCGCAAAGTGCCGAAGCAAAAGAAGAAGAACCATGCTGCAAATTAAGCATGTTATTAGACAAGTCAAGCCAGCTCACAAAATCAAGAATTGTGATATTCAAATCATAATGGTGTTATGTTTTGTTGGTGAAGAGATTCATGTGGATGGACCAAACAAAGGGAAATGGAGACCCATTCATGTGACACTTAAAATCGCATTTTTCTGAGCACCCCGGTAATAATGCCCTTTCTGGAATGGCGTCCTCTCATATGAACATGGGCAATTCCTTAGGCATGAGCTTCTTTGGCTTGTACACTTTTCCACTTGATTTGGTTCTGTTTCCTTCTCTTTCGGGACGCATTGGGAGACAGGGGTAATGCTGCCTTCCGTTTTCTTAGGGGTTTTGCTGGACCTTCCAAAACATTTTCAGCTACGTTTAACTGAAGTTGGCCATCTTCCGTTAAACCTAGCTCATCTCCTTCCAGAAGTTGTTGAATGGAACTATCTTCTGGTGAGTTTGGTTGTGACCAGTCTGGTACTATTTCAACACGCCATTCACACACACCAAAAAGAACTCGCATTCAAAATATAAAATATAACATTGACAGAAATTCCAGAATCTGTGAGATGAAGCTCACCTGTGTCTGAAGGTTGAATTGAAAGTTGCACACAAGGAGTATCAAGGTCCAACACAGCAACATCAGTTGAAAAGTCAATGCCGGAACTACTCACACGCACGCAAAAAGACAAAACATTTTTAGGCCTGTGGGGTGGGGTAGGGGCTTCGCTATCGCTCAGTTAACTGTCGCTCAGCCAACTGTCGCTCAGCCAACTGTCGCTCAGCCAATAATTAACAACGCAATTCCGATAGTGACGCACGCATCGATTCCTGTTCATATTTCTACGGGGGGGGGGGGGGGGGGGGGGGGGGGGGGGGGTAGAAACACCGCATCAAAGTCTTGAAGTGACCAATCGCATGGGAAATGATTTAGGCACAGCGAGGGCACACATCGGGGCCGCCGTCGGAGGACAGCACCGGTACAGGCTTAACTTCTGTGTTAACTGCAAATAAGAATGTATTTCAGCGCCAATTCATGACATTTATTTGATATTCAGTGGAAGCGAAATTATGTAGGAGCGTGCCACCGGTACGCACGCCGGTGTGCTAGAAACGGGCGTAAGCTTACGACTCAATGTGTGTGCCAGTGTTAGTGAGTTAAAAAAGAAGTTTCTAGGTGTTTTATTCAGAAACCTCACCGATCCCGAGTCTTGTGCCGGCTGCGCCCCGATCACTCTCAGAGAAATAAAATCAAATCGACTAAAATTCTTAGTATAGTTGAAGCGACGTAAAAAGTACGAGTAAAAAATCGAGGCAAGGGAAGTTACTTCAACTTTACTAAGAAAATCGACGAAATTTTCGTCATTTCGAATTTACTTTTGTGACAACGTTGGCACCAGTTTTGACGAGAAGTCTCCACTTTCATCCCGAGGGGGAATTCACTCTGCGAGTAGTCGGTACACCTGTCGCGTGATAGCCTCTGTAATGCCGTAATAGGTGTGTAATAGGCGTAATGTGTGTAATAGGAGTAATGGGGGCGTAATGTGTGTAATAGCAGCGTAATGCGCGTAATAGAAGCGTAATGGACGCGAATTGTGCACGGCAAGATAACATATTTTGTAGCGAGATAGGTTGATGTAAAGGCTTTGTCAGCAGAAACAAGATGCCGGTGGCTTGAGAGTGCAAGCTTCGTGTGTTCGGACGACTCAGGGGACCTACCTTCCAATACTGGGAGGGGGGGGGGGGGGCAGGCGCGTAAACGGCATTGCACAGCAAGGCAGAAAGAAGCAGCAGTGACGAACCGAACAAAGTGAAGTGCCACTATTGTTTTCACTAGGTTTGCCACGAAAATATTATTTCCCTAATTTTATCTCCTTCTTTCGATGTGATTCGGTAACCGTATTTATTCTGGGTTTCGACCTAACCTTAACCGGGAGTTTTGGTGGTATCCTAACATCCACTGAACGAAACAATTTCAAGTGTGAGGGACCACTAATTTCCTCTCCAAGTGGAGTTTTTTTTTAAATCCTATATCAATTTCCTTCTACCAATGATTTGAGTGTACGGTTTCCTTTCCTCTGTTATTCATCAAAGATGATTTTTTTTTTAAATTGTTAGGCCTCTGTTGTATCAGAGAACTGTTTACAACTGAGTTGCAGTGCATTGATGAAATTCTCAGGATTCGTTATTGGGCACTCTGACGGCGATATTCACACTCACCCAGGTGTTAATTTGGCGGAGAATATGAACTCGCTTCGAGCCAGTCCTACGAATTTAGAACTGTAATAGCACGGTAATACGCGTAATGCTACTGTAATGCCCTTAATAACCTTTACATAGATGTAATAACCACGTAATACACGTAATAGAGTAATGGACCTATGGACGTAATGGATCTGTAATTGGCGTAATGTATGCGTAATGGGTGTAATGTATATGTAATAGGCGTAATTGATGTAATTTGTCAATTACGCGTAATACCCGTAATGGGAGCAGTCGGTACACATTTTTCCTGAGTGAATTCCCCCTCGTTTCATCCCCTGGAGACGGTCCAATACTGCTTGCTTGCACACCTTTTCATGGTTGATCATCTGAAACAAGGAGAAAATACCTAATACTTAAAAAATGGAGCAAAATGGTCAAGCACATGACAACTCAAAAATACACTAAAATTGAACTACAGGTCTGCGTAGGTTTAAGAGTTTATCATCACCTGCCGCTTAGCCTACTTCCGAGTCATTCGGGGTTGGGCTGTCCGGCTGTTCGAGAGGGTTAAACCAGGGGCTGGCAACACTGTAGGGATTGTCTGAAGCGATGCTGGCCGCCTGCATATGGGCCAAAATTTGTCCATCGCCTTTCCTAGGTATGTCCAAACCAGACGATGCACAGTTGCAGTGCATGTATTATTTTTCACTATAGTACATATGCGGATGCGGTGTACTAGGCTTATTGTCCACGCCGGGAAATATACGTACGCTCTAAAAGAATGGGATGAAAGTTTGCGATTTTGTAAATTTTGCCCTGTTCTTAGGAGACGATCCGATAAGTTTCAAACACAAAGGCAGAACGTTGTACGCTGCCAATTTTAAAGGATGCTATGTGGTTTAGTACGTCGTAAATGGGCCAGGCCTTCAGACTTTACAAAGACATGGAGAAGAAATGCACTGGAATTTGAACAAATGGAAAAGATCGGGTGCGGCCAGCATCGCTTCACCAGCTATCACATCGTTGCCATCCTCTGGTGAAACTAGAGCACCAGATGTACTGCCAGCTCCTGGGAAAGGTGAAGGAGAAAACGAACTAGGGCGGGAACACAGGAGCGAAATATTTACACGTCTAAACACGGTTGTGTGAGAAACGGAAGTGAAGTTTATTCTATTTCCAGGATACAGTACGGGACATCTGGCAGGTAGAAATAAGTTATAAGCGGGAGGTGAAGAAGCATTTCTCAGAGGGTCACCTGAAAAGGGGACTGACTGTCCGTTCACAAATGGTAGTTCCAGCGTGTGTCCTGGTTCTACGATGACAGAGACTATCTGGGAGAGGGGAGGACGTGACGGGACAGAAGTTTTGTTTCCGTTTGTGCCACGTGGGAAGCGAAGCAAAGGAAATGGCAGCTACATAGCATGCATTGGGAGACCCAGAACTGTGGTCTGTACTCAATTGTTTTTCTCATGGCGAGGCATCATAACGATGAAAGAGAAAAACTCGGTGCAACACGTGACAAAAAAAATGGGCGATTCTCGCAAAACGGGCCATTTTGGACGAACAATACTTTTGAAAAATAAAAGTTGTCTTTTGTCATGAAACGTCGAGAAATCGCATTTTGAGACGATTCCGGGCAGGCTCAAATGTAATTGCCCTACTAATTTGACCCATAAAGCCGCGGAGTTCACAATTTTTTTAAATGATTTACCCCTGTTGATTGGAAACGCGATGATACGGGGTGGTACTTTCTCAAGAGCGACAGTCGGACATCGTGAGACAACTTTTACGCTTGCAGCGATATTTTTTGGATGCACCATTAACACTGCAGACGCGACACGGTAGCCATAAGCAATTTGCGTACTCTCCAGTTTTCATTAATAAATGCCACCGTGTCTCCGTATAGTGCAGATGTTGAATGATGTTTCCATTGCGGACATTTGTATACTCACGGTTTATGGAAGTGGGGAGATCTAGATTTTTCCATATGCAATCATTTCCGTGCAGTAACGATCGATAGTGAACTCCATGGATTTTGAAAAACTTAGTGAGACCGACTTTGAGCCCATGCGGAGCGACTGAGGTAGTTGTTGGGTTTAGTCTGTGACCTATGGAATCTTCCTTGCGTATGTAGCTTCTAGTCGAGATCCAACTCGAATGTGTTGTCAGTACCCGTTCCCACGAAACCCAGAACATAGGAACACCATGGAGTTCACATTTTGACCATTTACCACGTTGTGGACCCACGATCGTAGGAGAAAGATTCAATTTTGAGTTGAAACCATTCAGAGGAAGTACGAAGACACGATTTGGTGAAAACATTGCGAAGAAATTCGCAAACATAAACTAATGGGAGCCTGAGGAACGCAAATGGCCCGTATTAGGAGAATCACCCAAATGTCACTCCCGAAAAGCGTTTCGCTGCCTTCGTCGGCACAATCATCAGGTGTGGACTATTATTGTGAACTGTGGTGCTCGTGTGCAGTCCTTCTACGAACGTTGCAATGGGTGCTTATGTCAATCGGTTTATTCTCTTTTCTGCTTGGATGTGGGCCGCTGTCGTGTGGAGCCCACCTACCATAACAACAGGACGTCGAATCAACCGCTTTGCAGTGAGTGGGCGGCAAAATCCAAGTGTGGACCGAGTATCGTGGCAACAAGTGGTGCACACTAGCGTGGAACATGGAACACTCATGGTCCATACGTCGAAGTGTAGAATAGAGCTTGGTCCACAGGAAGCGTTGACCAGCACCGGTAAAGAGCCGTTCCAGACAAAACAAAAAGACGATGAACAGTTTTTAAAACAATGGTAAAAATTGAGTTTGATCTTTACACCGTGAACACCGCGTGTCAAGGTTGTGAATGTTTCTTTTCACAGTAGGGCTATCCTAGCTAGAAATTTATTGTGGATTCGACGTCGATTTCCCCGTCGAATCGACGTCGTTTTGCCCTTTGCATTGATGTCGATTCGACGTCGATTTGTGTGGTCGATTCGAGCGGTTCGACAATGCAAGCGACCCTCGCTCGCATTTTTAAAGCTGGTTAGAAGCATCAATCTACCGTCGACCAATCGCGGCTAAATTCAAATCCTTATCGAAAAAATTGCGTTTTAAGCGCAGCTACGGGGCGTAATTAATTATGATCTGTCAGGCTGAAACTACTACCAGGCACAATGCACAAAGGCACAAAGTTGTGGCCACATTCCCGCTCGTGCACAATGCCCATATGCTAAAGTGTATTGTAGGGATTTCACCGGCACGTTGGCGGCGCGTCGGCCTGGTGCCTTTCGGCGGGCTCTGTTGGCGGCACCGTCTCGGGTTGCCCCGGGTTACCACTGCTCACTACTGCGCTGTACTGTTCCCCCCCTGACTCTGGAATACAGACCGATTCTGAAACCCGCTGTACTTGCATCCTGCCTCCCTACATCTACCGCCGGATCCTTACATTGGTGTCGGAAGTGGGGTTGACCTTGCCCGTTGACCTCGCCCTTTCACCCCGACGATGCCGAGGCGAGATGAGGAACGGGGGAGGAGCCGGGCCCAGAACCCGAGACCGGGAGCAGGGCGACGAGGGCCGGCTGGAGACGGTCATGCGGCACTGGGCGGAGTCATCGCGGGCGCTGCAGCTGCACACCGCGGGGCTGATGGAGCGGCTCTCGGACACGATGTTGACGAGGGCTGCAGGTGACCGTGAGTCCTCACTGCCCTTCGACGGCACCTCCTCGTGGCCGGTCTTTCTTGCGCAGTTTGAGAGCGCTGCAGCCGCCGGCAACTGGTCCGACGAGGAAAAAGGGCGCCGTCTCCTCCGAGCCCTCCGAGGTCAGGCCGCCGACCTCGTACAGACCCTGCCCCGCGCGGACTACATGAACTACGCCGTCCTGCGCGCCCGCCTCGACGAGCACTACGACCCTGCCCAGCGCGCCGTCGTGGCCGAGGCCGAGTTGGACAGGCGCACCCAGCGCTCGGACGAGTCCTCCCGGGACTACGGGGCGGAGGTCCTGCGCCTCGCCCGCGTGGCGTATCCTGATTGGCCCGAGGCTGTGCTCCAGACCACGGCGCGGAAGGCCTTCATCAATGGCCTGCAGGATCACGAGCTCCGCCGGCAGCTACGGCTCCGCCGTCCCGCCTCCTTCACGGACGCGCTCGCCACCGCCCTCCACATCGAGGCCGTGGATGAGGAGGAACCACAGAGTAAGCGCCTTAAGCTTGCAGTCTCTCAGGTGTCGTCAGCTGCCAGCGCCGCCGAGTCTTCGGCCGCGGCCACGGGCATCCCGGAGCCGGCAGCCAGCCAGCCGGGGGGCATCGATGGCCGGCAAGTCTGCCAGCCCCAGCCTGCCCCCAACGATGACCGCCTGCAGGCGCTCGTCACCGAGCTGCGGTCGCTGGTGCAGACCTTGGCCCCCGGGACCTCCGGTGCCTCCGGTTCAGGTCACCTCCGGCGGGACAGCCCTAGCCGCTGGGAGGCGGACTCCGACGACGAGCGCAGCGACTGGCCTGACGACCGCTGTGATGATCGGCGAGATGCGTGGTGATCGGCGAGGAGATGGTGGCCGTCCGTCAGCACCCGGCCAGCTGGTGCACCTGTGCCGGTGTGGCAGCGGGCAGGCGGCATGTGCGCCGGGGCAGCCGCAGCGGTGAACATCTCGGCGGGTCTGCGAGCATCTCGGCGGTCTGCGAGCATCTCGGCGGGTCCATGAGAATCGGCGTGGCCGTGTCGGTAAAGGGGTGCGATGTCCAACACCGTGGCGTCGTCGGCCACACCCTCCCTCCCCTGAGCCTCAAGGGCCCGAGTCACGGGGAGCGGGCGGCCGCGACCCACTGGTTCTTCCGCATCCCTGAACCTAGTCGGACGGGCAGTCGGGGAAGGGCGAGTACCCCCGCAACGTACCAGATGATGGCTGGTGTGGATGATGTGTCCCCCGCCTCGGGCGTTCAGCACCCCGCTGACGCCCGCAACGTCACAGGTATACAGCGCACCACGCGCTTCGTGGGTCTGCCGCCAGGAGAGCGAAAGTGCGGAGTTCACTACGCGGCGACAGCGGGGCTCCATCTCGACGAACACGTGCAACTACGGCGAGCTGCCCCAGAGTGCACCCGGCGGTTCCTCCTGCTGAAATTGAGCGACGTCCTTCGAGAAGCAGCAAGAGGCCGACGAGAGCTGCCGATCGTGCCCCACGGCCCAGGTTTGCCTGTCCGTCGGCTAAGGCTCACGCGACTGGGACTTGCAGGTGCCTGCTCTGGTTCCTCCCCGACCCCGGGCCGAGGCTGCGGTACCCCGTGCGGCTCCGGGGCCGTGTCCACGAGCACCACCACGATGTGCGCGAGCGGGCGCTGGCTGCGGCGCTGCGCTGCACCCCGGGATCGCCGCCCTCCACAACAACGCTGTGTCGCTGTGACCCCGATCGTCCTCGCCACTGACAGTGTGTCGATGTGCATTCCCGGCCTTTTTCGTGAGGGGGGGAAGTGTAGGGATTTCACCGGCACGTTGGCGGCGCGTCGGCCTGGTGCCTTTCGGCGGGCTCTGTTGGCGGCACCGTCTCGGGTTGCCCCGGGTTACCACTGCTCACTACTGCGCTGTACTGTTCCCCCCCTGACTCTGGAATACAGACCGATTCTGAAACCCGCTGTACTTGCATCCTGCCTCCCTACATCTACCGCCGGATCCTTACAGTATTGATTTGCGATAACTGAAGCGCATAAGTTTTGCTATCAGACCTGAGCCATCAGAATATTTCTGATTTCTGATAAATTTTCGCGCACCTTTGATAGCGAATTTCTGATAGCATTGCCCTGATTGAAAAGTTCTGATAGCTGTAGTTGAATCTCTCAAAGCAATATGCTGCTGATAGCATTGTCTGATAGTTTAAAACATTTCAGAGCATTTGATCGGTGACACGATTACTTATGAGTCGTGCTAAAATTATCATTAGGAAGTAAAAACAGTAAAAAAAGTAAAAAAAGTGTCGGATTTTGATAAAATTAAAATGGCCCTAGTAAATTAGCAGACTGATGTCGCATACCAAATTTCAAGCAGAAATTCAGAGAGGTTTCGGTTTTATGGCCCTTTCAAAATCAAAGTTTACAGAACATCCTTATAGCGTTGTCTTTGAAAGCAGACTTCTGACAGCTTACGCTGAAAGCAAACTGCTTTCAGGCTTCCAGGAGAGCTATCAGCATAAGCTATCAGAGATCAGAATAGCTTTCAGAAAAGCCATCAGAAAATGCTTTCAGAAACTCAGAAAAGCTATCAGAAACTCAGAAAAGCTATCAGACAATCAGGAAAGCAACCAGATAATCAGAAGAGCTATCAGGCAATAAGGAAAACTATCAGGTAATCAGAATTCCTATCAGAAATTTCTGATAGAATTTCTGATTTCCTGATAGAATTTACACCAGTGAATCTGACTGCAGATTTGGATGAGACTCGGTTTTCACTTCCCAATGATAATTTTAACACGACTCTTAAGTAATCGTGTCACTGATAAAATGCCCTGAAATGTTTGGAACTATCAGACTGCAAGATGCTGCTTTTAGCAGCATATTGCTTTGAGAGATTCAACAACAGCTATCAGAACTTTTCTATCAGGGCAATGCTATCAGAAATTCCCTATCAGACGTGCGCGAAAATTTATCAGAAATCAGAAATATTCTGATAGCTCAGGTCTGATAGCAAAACTATGATAGCTTTTCCTGATAGCATTTACACCAGTAGTGTATGTTGCGCAGTCCTTGCACCGAAAAAATGCACCTCTTTGGAGGCTTTTTTTTTTTGGGGGGGGGGGGGAGGTCATGACCCCCGCGACCCACCCCCTGGCTACGCGCCTGCCTTATTACGCAGTAAATATAAGTGAACTAAAAATATAAATTTCCCACCAGGTGTAAAACGTACCTCTCTATCGAATGAAACCAACCCGGAGCGAATCGGTTCATTAGTTTCGAAAAAAATTCGAATATATTAGAGCGCTACCGCATGGAACCAGGCCCTCTCACGTGGTTGCTACCCTCTGCTGCCACACGTAGACGTAGAGTCTGTGCTGTGTACAGCGCCAACCAGCCAACTTTCCTCTTGTTTTACGCAGCCGCCCGCCTTGGGCTGACGCAGATCAAGACGGCCCTGGCGACGCTGCTGTCCAAGTACACCGTCTCCGTGGCCCCCGCCGAGCCGGCTAAGGTGGCAATTAACCCCAGAAGCTTTGTCACCGCCCCCCGGCGGCGGCCTCAACATCACCTTCCGGCCCCGGCAGCCCACCGCCGACATCGTCAAGAAAAAGACAAGCGTCGCCTGAACACAGGTTTCCGTCTTGCAAGTGCGCCCTTGCGAAGACGTACAGCGAACATTCCATCGAGCGTTCGAAAACTTGCAACAGCGCGAGGACCGGGTGAGGGCGCGAACATGCAACGTGGCCGCAGAACGAGGGCTTGGAACGGGAAGCTCCAGGCCGCGCAGTCTTGTCCGAGGAGGGCCAGGAGATTATGGCCTTCTACATCTTGCCAGGCGCGCACGGGCGCTTGTAGACGGTGCACACTTGCCCGTTCGCTGGATTGGTGGCCAGGGTGGATTTCCCAGCGCCAATATTGCCTTCCAGGTACAGGCCCGGGAGAGAGCGGGGTCGTCGTTGGTGGCGGGCAAGGCGCAAGGCCAAGACCACCGAGAGGGCGGCGAGGAGGAGGAAGACGGTCTATGCAGGAGCACGTCCGTGTCGAAGCGTTGAGGCGGGTCGACTGAGGGCGCAGCAGAGGCGGGCCCAACTGCAGGCGGGGGACAGGGGAGGCAGGTGCGATTGTTTGTGCCGCGAGGCACGCGTCCAGCAGGTGCCTACTGTTCGAACCGATCCAATTTCGCTTGAACCGCGGAGTGATAAGCGGCGTGCCAGGGACTCCGGTTTGTCGCGCGTCGCTGGAATGTCCGTTGTGCGTTGTGCCCGCAGGCAAAGGCAAGAAGGCAGGGGAAAAGGGGGGAGGGGAACGGGCCTGGATGCGCGGCCTAAGTCATGTAAAAATGTCAAGACGCTCTTTCCTCATTCTCACCCGCCCTTTGACCAAAAAGTTGGGGCTGTAGGGGGGAGGTACCAGTTTTGTGTTACAACGTTGTTCCTATGCACCTTATTGTTTCCGTGCAACCAATGCGCCAAGACTGTAATACAGGCCAGAATCGTATCAGTCTACTAGCATTCCGTGATGTGGAGAAGCACTCCATACAGAGAATGTTCCGAGCAAGGACAAATGACCAATGTGTAGTGTTGTTGAATTATCTCAACCCCGACTGAACTCGAACCCGAGCCAGCTGCACACTAAGCGAGTGAGCAATCCACTATGCCAACTGCCCCGTTGCAGCTGTGCGGGAGCAGGCTGGAAGGTCTTTCGTCCGGCCGCGCGCGAGGCGCGGGGCGTGGCGCGGCGAGGTGACAAAGGCCGGGCCGTGGTGTGCCGAGCCGGGCCGGTCAGACAGACAGGCGGACATCGAAGGGGCTGGGCCCTGGCGAGCCGGACCTAGCCGTTGCCGAGGCGGCGATACCGGTGTTGTTTGAAAGATGGGCGTACGATTCAATGGACAGGGGCCTCCCCGCAAGCCGTGCCTGAAAGGGAAGTACTACAGGGCGATCCGGCACAACGGGTCACTCTGCTGGGTAAGGCGAAAGACAGGGAAAAGGAAGGCCTAAAAGAAATGGCGGGGAACCGTGGGTAAGACCGTTTGTTTGCTACAGATCTGCTCCGAGTTGGGGGGATGTGAGGGGCGGTAAAATTACCGGTAAAAAAGGGTAAAATACGGTAAAATACCGTAATTTACGCAGACCTCGGTAAAATTGGTATTTTTCGGTAATTTTGAAATATTGACCTGTTTACACTTTTTACGCTTAGAAACGATGATACAGCGACTAAAAACAGTGATTCTGAAGTGCTGATGGTTTGAATTTGCCGCTCCCTCTTGTGAGCTGCCATCCTATTGGTCTTGAGTCCTGCGCATGCGCCTGCGCCTTGGCAGAAACACACCCGGCCTCTGTCCTCCTGTGGAGAATACACCACCAACTCGTGCTTCAGCCTCCGCCTTCGCCAGTTTTAATGCAACAAACTCCACAGGCAATGGCGCTACTAAGTCTTCAAAGAGAGTAAGGCGTCAATGAAGTTTGTTTTGTAATTTGACCCCCTTGATTTGATTTTTTCTCCTTCCTTGAATAATTATTTGGATCTCATGTGAAGCTAGTTCATTATTCTTATAATTATTTTTTTTAACTCATTTTTGCTACAATGGTAAATAAACATATTCATATTCATGATCGATACCCATTTGTTTTATGTGTTTTCCTCAATAAACAACTCCCAATGCACCCAGATGTAAGAAACAAACAGCAAATATAGGCAAATGAGAGATAAAAAAATCAATTTTACCGAATTTTACCGTAATTTACGTCACTTTGAATCTTACCGGTATTTTTACATCCCTAGCTCCGAGTGCCGGCGGTGGTCAATTCAATACGGCTTGAAAGTGTTCACGATGTCGACGTCTATGCACATGATCGCGGAGACGGCGTGGAAGGCGAGGGCGGTCCGGTGCGCGGGCTGGATGGCGAACCCGGGGACGTGTCGGCGCTATGTCTCGCAGCTGGTGGAGTGCAGCTGTACAGCCCGGGATTTCGAGGAGCACCACCTTCAAGAAGTGTGTGTGGACGGGGACCGGCAGCCGAATCCGGCTCATTTTGCGTTAGGATTTGTGGAGCTGTAGCAGTTGGCAGTACCGAGCCGTGGGCCGTGGGGAAATCGGCGCCTGTGATTGGCAGGACTGGAGCCGGGCCGTGGCGAGCTGAGCCGAGTGCGTAGCAGAAGACGCGGTGGTGCCTAGAGTGCAGCTCAGTGAACCTGGCCGTACCCACACATCCGGCCCAGGTAGGAGGAGCACAGAACGTTTGTTTTTCGTTAGTTTGGGTTTGTTTTGGAGTGTTTTCGAGGGTCTGATATGTCAATCAACCAAAACAAACAACTCATATATGATGATGGGAAGTTATCCGGACCCGTTGCCGGACCCACGCTTAAATCGTCCGACGCCGGCAAAAAAGGTATAAAACGTCTCGGTTTCGTTAGTTTACGTTTGTTTTGGAGTGTTTACGAAGCAGTCCCGCTGTACGGCCGGTGCGGCGCAGGGCGATGCCAGCCCGCGCGGCTCTGTTGGCCGAAGTGTTGCCTACCCCTCCGGCGCTGGGCTAGTCGCCGTCCTCTGGTAGCGCGGAGACAAAGGAGAACCAGAAAGCGCGGACGGGACAGTCGGGGTCCATGTACGGGGTGACATTTTGGACATTCACGACCCGCTTTTTGCCGGTGTCGACGTGCTGAATCCGGAGCAGCAAATCGTTGATCCTATCCAAGATGAGATAAGGACCCTCCCAGCGCTTTGAAAGCTTGGGGTTGCGTCCGCGATGCCGGGTGGGTCGGTACAACCAGACCATGTCACCCGCACGGCTCGAGAAGATAGCCGAGTGCACATCGTAGTTTTCCTTCAATTTTAGCGACGCCTCCGCGCGCTTGGAGACGAACCTGCTCATACACCGCACGCATGGCTGCGCGAAGCCACAGAATAGTCCGACCTGCGCGTGTCGAGGGCGCCGGCCTCGTCCGGGGGGGGGGGGGGGCAGATGTGGTGGAAGATTTATCATGCGGCCGTACAGCATCTCGGCCGGAGAGACGCGGAGCGTGGTATGCACGGCGGTCCGGTAGGCCAACAAAATCAGGGGAATGTGTGACGGCCAATCGCGCTGATCGTCCCGGACAACGGTCGCGATGTGCTGGACAAGGGACTTGATGAAGCGCTCGCATCGCGCATTTATTTCCCTTTGGATAGTACGCCGTGGTCCGTGTCTTGCGAAGTAGTAAGGGGGCCCCCTGGGTGCGGGTTTGTGTTGCGGGCTTGCCTACCTCCCAGGGGCATGTATCATATTTCGATGACGTCAGCATGGCGCGTGCCGGGTGCCGGGTGTCACGGGCGGAGGCAATGACCTTTGCAACTGTGGCGGTGTTTTCGCAGTGTACTGCAGCGTCAGCAGTTTTCTGAGCTATGCATCTATCTCTGTCGCTATCTCGTTAGCGAAATGTGTGTTCTCTCTCACACTTATTGTGTTAAGCGTGGTGTCGTCTAGGTAGTACGGTTCACATCTGCGATATGCGCCCACAATTTTTCGCAGTGTACTACAGTGTCGAGCTATGCATCTCTCTCTGTCGCTCTCGTTGGCGAAATGTGTGTTGTCTCGCACTCATTGTGTTATGCGTGGTGTCGTCTAAGTTGGTGCAGTGCACATCTGCGATATGCGCCTAGATTCTTTCGCAGTGTACTACAGTGTCGAGCTATGCGTCTATTGACTGGCGGGCCCGGTGCGCGGTCGGTCCGGCGCGTTTCGGCGCGGTGCGGCACGACCGGCGCGGGCGGGAGCGAGCGCGGTCCGGCGGGGTCCGGCGCGGCGCGGGCGGGCGACCGGCGCGTTTTCGGCGCGGCGAGGGCGCGCGACAGGCGCGTTTCGGCGCGCTCGGGAGCACCACATATGATTCCGACACTGCCAATATTTGGTGCTAAAATTGCTAAACTGGGTGCCAAAGCTTCTAAACTGGGTGCTAAAACTGCTAATCTGGGTGCTAAAGCTGCTAAACTGGGTGCCAAAGCTTCTAAACTGGGTGCTAAAACTGCTAATCTGGGTAGCAAAACTTCTAAACTGGGTGCTAAAACTGCTAATCGGGGTGCTAAAGCCTCTAAACTGCACAGCTAAACTTGCTGCTAAAGCCTCTGAATTGGCGGCCCCCACCCATCAGGGGCTGGGGGATAAATGCAGGCGCTCCAGCCGCGGAGGGCACCATTCCCTCCCTGGCCTTGTGCGGCATCAAGCCCGAGGCAGCTCCCACCCTGCGCGGCAACCGAGCCCGAGGACACCCTTCCCAGCACTCCTTTCCCACCCTGCGCGGCAACTGAGCCCGGGGTGCTTCCCTGTGTTCTTTGTGCGGCACGAGCCCGAAGAAAGCTTCCTGTCCTTAACCTCACAATGCCGAAAACGATCAGAATCGCGGACGGCCCACACCTGTCGAAGCAGAAGAAGAGGGGGCCGAGCCAACTTTCTTAAACCGAATACCAGCTACTTTCATATCCACCACGGAGTCAAGCAGACAAACGCGCGCTCGCTCACACACACACACACACACACACACACACACACACACACTGCGAAGTATATTAATCTTGGCGGCGCACCCGAGAGAATCAGTTCAGTCTTGTCATCTAACCGATCACAACCATGACAGCACGTATCGTCAAATCCGTTAGGGGGTTTCCCCGTTTATATTCCAGAGGATTCGTATATACTAAGCGACTAGAGAAAAATGAAAAAATGTACTGGAGGTGCCTTCGATCGCAGTCGGACTGCCCTGCCACTGCGATCACGAGACGAAGTGCAGATGGCATCCAAGTATTGAAGGAAGGTGAGCATAACCATTTTCCCCACGACGAGCGGGAGAATGAGCAGAACGACGAGTTCGAAGATGACGTTGATCAGGAGGACGAGAACGAAGATATGAGGGAAATAACTGGGGGCAAAGAATCAAGCGAAACAAAGAGTGAGGAAAGCAGCGAAAGCGAGGATGAGGACTACGATCCAATTCCCTGGAAAACATGGGAGGAAGAGAGCGATGATGAAGAAGAAATAGTGCAAACTATGACCGATCAGGACGAGGAGGAAAGTGACGTTGATGAAGAGGTAGAAGCAAATGACGATGAAGAAGACAATGGATGGGACGCACAGCGCTCGAAAGTGAAACTTCACAAAAATCTCCTACGCATCCTGCGGGATGAAGACTATGAGATGAGGGAAGCTATTCTAAGATGCGCAAGTAAAGAATTAATTTGTTTTCTTTGTGAAATTTGTTTCAATTTAACGCGGGCCCGCGTGGGAGAATCTGTACTTGAAAGCACCTTTCGGAATCGTAGCCTCACTGTACTTGACAATGGAGATGGTTAATAAGTAGTCTGAAAAAGTAGTGACCTTGCACTACGAACGAATTGCACCTTGCAATCGGAGTCGGATTGCGGAATGAGCGCAGTGAAGCTGCAATCGGCGGCTGCAGTGGATATCCAGTCAGAGAGCAGTTAACTGCAGTCTCAAGTGCAGTTAACTGTGCTTCAACTGTGCTCGAACTGCCAAAAAAGTAATAGTTTTTTCGGACCTTTTCAGTTGGACTGCAGTTGGAGGCAGTTCCGATCGGCAGTTCCTTCCAGTGTTAGGCAGTTTAGTGGTACAGTTCAACTGTAGTGAGATTACAAATTTTGTGGGTTTGCGAACTTCACTCTGACTTCACTTGTAAATATCCTTGTCAACGTCACCCTGAAGGGCTTGAGAAGGGCACTAAACTAGTACAGTCTGAAGTATTACCTATCTGCCCTCTGCATTACTGTTATCGACAACAATTATGTTACCGTTTTATTGCAGCCATCACTTGCACTTTAAGTACTGGCGATAGTATTATGTGTCCATATTTTGACATATTCTGACTTCACTTGTAAATATCCTTGTCAACGTCACCCTGAAGGGCTTGAGAAGGGCACTAAACTAGTACAGTCTGAAGTATTACCTATCTGCCCTCTACATTACTGTTATCGACAACAATTATGTTACCGTTTTATTGCAGCCATCACTTGCACTTTAAGTACTGGCGATAGTATTATGTGTCCATATTTTGTTGATATTATGTGCAATGCTGGAGGTATAGAACCAATCTATTAAATGTTCAGTAATGGAAAAAAATCAACCAGAACCTTCAAAATTTAAGATTTACTCATCGTTCAAGAAACACAACAATTTGATATAAAAATGTACACTCACATCGTAGTAAACCAAATCTAACTGAATTCAAATCTGCAACAAGAAAAAAAACTGAGTAAGACACAATGTGTAGATATGTAATGACCAGAAATGGAGGCTGAGTGATTTAAAAAAGGCTTACCAAGTAAGTATCAGTTTGTCTGGAGCTCACAGATCATCACATGCTCATGTGCGCATAGAGATTCAAACCTTTGACAACCTTTTTATAAAAATCCAATCCTGGCACAAGGAGTAAAAGTATCTTTAAATACAAAGTCAAATCTATAATAAAATGAAAATCATTCAGGTAAACTTCTCTCACCAATCTCTCAGGTTAGGTCCTTTTAAATTAATACAGCTTTCCTGCATTCATTAGTTTGTTCACCGGCTATCTTTGATGTTAACATCAAGCTATCCTGAAACTAGATCAAAAAATGCATCAGAACGGATTGGAAACAACTGCACATTAAGAATCTAATTCACTTCTTACTTACATCATGAGTGGGGAACCACTGGAAACGGAGAGAGAAACATAGCTTATCTTCTGCTCTCTCATGAGTTTGGTATAGCACAACCGAATCTGACATAACTCGATTCTGCAACAAGGAAAAAGTATATAAATGTGTCACACACAACGATAAGGATAAGACTGCAGCAATTGTAACTTTTACATTAGTTTTTTTTAATTCTTATTCATACACTGAAATGAACAATAGAGTACACAAGCATCTGATTTGAAATAAGTCCGAGATGTGTCAGATGCACCAAAACAAAAAGCATTTATACCATGACGAGTTTCGTCCTGTTTGTATGTTATGACTATTGAACGTTATCAAAACTAGTTACCAAGCATGAGTTTGTCGGGCATACAGCTCATCACATGCACACCTTCCGTCAGGATTTGACTTGAAGTGTCAACATCGCAACTCCTATCCCAACCTGGAACAAGATAATCGGTTGTTAATGAGATAATTAAGTTTGAAATTAAATATATTTACAGGTAGTGACCAGTACAACATACCTTCCCTTTACATTACTGACATTAAATCCGTAAATTTACAGATAAATCCTGATGAATCCCTGACACTTAACAATCCTACCAAACATAACCAATAAAACCATCAGTTTCCTAACCTAACATTTCACAGTAATAACAGGGACTGCACTAAATGTTAAACAACGAGCAATATATGAAACCCTTATCCAATAAGCATCGGTTTTTCCTCTTTATTGAGGAAAACAAATTGATTACAGGCCGTCATGAGATGTGGGGCCGGGCATCAGTCTTGCCTAATTTAGGCTCAAAACGCCACTCTGTGTTCGCCAGTTTGTTTAGTCATCTGTAGACGAGAGTGCTGAGCCAAGTACGTACCTCATTACTTGTACAGCTAAAAACTGTTTCCTTGGATAATATAGACACAACAGACTTAATCTTCCCGTTAAAATGTTCCAGCCTTGCTCTCGAGTCTCGAGCACACGTCCGGGCAGCAGAAGCCGCAGCAGCCCAGCTGTGAAAGCGATCGTCAGCTGTTTAGTGTTGTGAAAGGTCCTCACTCACTCTAATCCAAGCAGAAACCACGTCCATTGGGGATTTGAGGTAAGTTATTGGTTAATTTCCATTCCGGTTTGCAAATTTTGCTCATTTGAGTTAATGGACAGCCGATGCGTGATGTGACGTTTGCAATATTTTTCACTTCAACTCTTTATTCTGTAGTCTGCCTTGAAGTAGAGGCTAGTCGAACTAGTAGCCATGTAGTAGTGTGGTGTACTTTGCTATTTGTTTTCTGTTAACAGTGATTGTCCAAGCCTCATCCTCAAGAGGTACCTAAAGGTTTGCAAGAAGAAGCCATATTGTAATGCAGAAGTGTAGAGCAGAGTTGTATTCGTCATCCTCCTTGCAAGTGAAAATGTATTTAAGATTGGTAAAGGAAATAAACATTCTCAATAATACATTTGTTATATTGTACTCATATCAAATAATTACAAAACTTTATCGACCACAATACAGTTATTTAATTCTCATTCTCACTCTCACTCTCGTCAGACTCATCTACCAGCTGAAACAGAATTAAAATAAGGGTTAGCAGCATTTGGCAGTAGACACAGAAGGGCTCAGTACAACTGCTGTCATACCTGTCTTGGTAGGTGCTTGTCGACGTTTGTGCCAGTACACGCATTCACTGAATGGCCAAAGGAAGCTTGTGTAAAGTGGGGGAAGCGTTGTACAACAAAGTCTGGGAGAAGGGCAAGGATTAGTTAACTTTTCAAAATAAACAAATTTGAAGCCAGTTCAGTAAATTAGCAAAGTACTCACTTTGGATCTCTTTCATCTTCTTATATTTTTTAAGTGAAGGCTTCTGCACAACCTCTCCATTGACGGTTCTGCGCTGCCCAGCATAGGTGCTCCGCCGAAGCCTTCCTTTGGAAAATGATGCCCTCACAAGGGTCATTGTCATGATGGAAGGGGTGCGAGCAACTTTGGCTTCCAGATACGTTGACTTAGACACGACCAATGCCTCCCCTACTTTCACCTGTAAGCACCAAGGAAAGTTACTATGGAGTACAGACGATCATAATGTGGAGGCGACAAAATTTACTTGCCTGATTCTCCTCACATGCTGGAGACTGAGAAGTATTGGGAGATAGATTGGAAAGAAAAGATGCAAACAACCTCTTCATTTCTGTAAAAATGAAAGTAATTACAAACAATTATCCCTGCTTCCAATCATAATCCGCAAAGCAGCACTCACCATCTTGGCTTAAGTTTGACTTGTCAGTCAGAGGTGAAGACTTGTTACGGGTCTCTGGCTGGGAGGAGGGTTCCGGCCTGAGTCCCTGCTTCTTCACCTTTTCCTCTTTCATTCTTCTGTTCAAGAAGTCCAAGTCATCTAAAACAGACAGACGAATGACCAAGAGCCACACTAAGAAACACAGCGGGTAGGGATAGTGGAGACTAAAGGCATTGTAATTTTAAATGTAACTTCCGTTTTGTAGGCAAGGGCTGAAGCCAAACATGTACACAAAACGAAATGTACCTCTACACACAAATGTAATTCAGATACACGATTACACATTCATACTTGAAGCAAAAATTTGTACATAATGATGCACAAACATATACATATGTGTAACTCTGTAAATAAGTTGTGTACACATTTCTATATTTACATTTAGTGTGTAAAGCAATTACGAAGCCAATTTAATGAGCAAGCTCATTGAAACGAAAGCAACAAAACGAAGGAACTTACCACTAACTTCCAGAATCTTGCCATCGAAAACGGGCCAGCCGGATGGCGGCTTGGGTGGCACCCGCCACTCAATGACATGCGACTCATCTTCCCAAGAAGCCGGACTGGTCGGATCAAAGTCTAAAATCCACTCCACTTTAACGTTCGGAGTAAATGTCCCCTCGTACCTCCCGTTCAGCCACAAAACAAGAGCCCGCTGCTGGCCAGAGGGAGTCGTACGGAGCACTTCGTCGTTCTCTTTCCCATCACCACTTCGACCCCGACTGCGGCCACTTATTTGACTGTTGCTCTTCATGGCAAACACTAAGACTGAACACACACACTAAGACTGAACACACACACTAAGTCTGAACAATCACTAAGTCTGAACACTCACTACTCAACCGTGTGGAAGAGGCGTCGCGAATCAATTTGACTGACGAACACTGGTGACAGCTGTATTTAAAGGGAAGGACGGGAGGGAAGGGAGGGAAGGAGAGAGGAAGGAGGTGCAGAGGTGAGGCGACTGACCATTTGACCAGCTTGGACCACACGGCACAGGGACGAAACTTAAATAAACATACAAAAATCATTCAATGCATTCAATGGTATTAAATTGACTTCTTACTATGAAACATTTTACTTCGGTCTCGCCTCTCTCGTCTTTATGTCCTTCCCTTTTTTTTTTTTTTCTTTTTTTTTTTTTCTTCTTGGCCCCCTCCTCCCTCGTCACCTTATGCCGGGTAAACAAATATGTCATGGCTCTTCTCGTTTGTTGTCAGTTTCGTTAGGAAGGAGTCCTGTTCATTTTAACATTTTTTGTGACAACTCGCACTGGGAGACAACTATGAAGCCCACAAAAGGAAAAAGAGGTCCATACAACCAATGGAAATACCACGGCGGTAAAATGCCGAAGAGCACCAAACACTCGCGAAACGCATGTGTTGTTACTTCAAATGTTGGTGGTCAGGAAATTAAGAGGTAAGTTGGTCTTCATTGCACCCCTTTTCTTTGTTCAACGAGGTGTTTTATAGATCTTGATCGTATTAACCCTCTTTGCATGTCACTTAGTAAGACAGTTGAAGATTTCATGAATGGTATCTAATTCTAACCTCTCTTTGTCTACAGGAAACCACTGAAAAGACTGGAAAATAATAACAAAATAAATTGTGTCGTGCCATTTTCAAGGACTTCTACTAGACTCAGCTTGCGGTAAGAGAGATTATATGAAAGGTATTATTAAAATTTCATTAGGTGTGCGATTTAAGTTCTTTTACCTATTTATTCCTTACTCTTGTGCCTCTTTTGATTCAGATCTAAACCAGTTTCCAGTGGAGAGGATGACTGTGTCATTGGAGGCAGACCTTTCACTCCTGAACCATGCCCATCAACACATGGAGTGGATGATTCGTCTGAAGTATTTGTTAGTATTTTTAAAGCTGTCATTACATATTGTCGACCTTGTGCTTTCTGAGTTTGAAATGTCATGGTTGTGGGACAAAGGCCGCAGTTCCTATATTTTGGTTGTTGTTATAAACTTGAAAGTAATTTCCCTAGACTTAGTTAAATCTGCTCTAAAGCATCCCCGATTTTCTCACGTCAAGAGAAAATGTGACTGTTCACATGAAATGTTTATTTTTTTTCCCCAATGTCTGGTTTTATTTACTGTCATCTTGTTCTTCAGGTTTCCAACAACTGCTCAGAACCTGACTCCCCCAACGAGCTCAACACTCGACCACAGTCTTCTCACCAACGTGATTCCTGCAGCGTTTCTGCTCATGAACAGGTTAGTTTACCAAGCACAGCCATTGAAGTTTGTGTATTCATTCATGTTTCAGTTCATGTTGGTCTTTTGAAGTTTAACTCTTGTATTTTTATGCTGAAGATCCTTGGTGGCTGGCAAATCATTGACGATGATGAGGAGGTCACTGAACAAGATCTCTTTGATGAAGAGGTAAGGCAAATGATCATTTTAATACAGTAAGTTTCATGTGAATTGCTTATTAATATTTTATTTCTGTTCGCAGGAATCGTTCACTTTACGTCTGGAACATGAAACTGTAATACCACCTGTTGACCATTCCAATGATTCTGACGATCCTGACGATTCTGATGATGAAGTCCTTGACGTGGCACCTAATGTGCATATCACTGTAAACGATAAGATAAAAATGCTGCTGCTCTTGGCAACAAAACGGAGACACAAACTTACATTCACAGCAGCTGAAGATGTACTTGAGTTAGCAGGAGTTATTAATACCTCTGACAGTCCTTTCTTATCATCAAGGCACACAATGAAGACCACAATTGAAAACTACTCCTTTGCCACTACTGAGCATCATGTGTGCCCTTCCTGTGACAAGTATATTGGAATAGTGAGAACATCTTCTTTCCAATGTGAAGTATGCAATACCATCACCAGTGTGGCAGACAACATCAAGAATGATTATGTCTTTCTCTATCTCCCATTGCGTGATCAGCTTCAAAAGCTTTTAGAAAATTTGAAAGAAGACCTAGTTTCTCCTGCAAACCGTACTAAGATAAACCCACTTAATTATGAAGATATTTTCGATGGCAAAATGCATAAGAAGTTGTATGCATCAGACACTATTACAATCAACTTCTTTGTGGATGGACTGCAGGTGAGGATTTTCTTTCTATTTAAGTTGTTACTTTTAATTTCGCCAGTTCTTCATGGACAGTTTCATCGCAACTGTTATTTTATATCCCAAATTTCTACTTATCTTTATTTATCTTGTTTCTAGGTCGCAACCACAAATAAAAGGTCAGCTTGGCCAGTTCTTGTGACTGTGAATGAAATCAGTTTGAATTTGAGGAGAAAGCATGTCCTTCTTGTTTGCATTTGGCTTTCTAAGAAAAAACCTAATTGCAATGAGTATTTAAAGCCTTTTGTAAATGAATTGATCGAGCTCTCCAACAATGGATTATCTTACCGCAGAAATGGTGTTGCTAAATCTGTCAAAGTGAAGGCATGTTGCTGTATTAGTGATTCCATTGCTCGACCTCTGCTCAGGAACTCAGTACAATTTAATGGTGAGCACTCTGTTGAGTTTGGTTCTGCGTTTGAACCATCTGAGTTTATGCAGTAATTTAATTCTAAAGTTATTTCTATGTGCTCAAAATGGCTTGTTAATTTCAAACCTTTTTTTTTCTTTTCTTTTCCAGGGAGATTTGGCTGTGGGTTTTGTTACAACCCTGGTGTACAGTTGCAAATGGGAAGAGGGACAGCGAGGTCTTACTCTGCTTTTGGCACAGTCTATGAACTGCGGACTCATGATGAACTTATGGATCAAGCCCGAAGAGCAGAAGTTTCACGTGTGCCTCAGCGAGGCATTAAAGGTGTTTCTATATTGTCTCAGCTTCCTGATTTTGATATGGTCCGCTGTGTTGACTTGGACTCATTCCATGCTATTGTTAATGTCACCAAAAGATTTTGTAATTTGTGGTTTGTAAGTCCACCTCAGAATGTGCCAGTTCCTCCTTATAAGATTCACAACAAATTAGCATGTGTTGACAAAAGATTGTTAAATATCAAGCCAACTTCTGATGTGTCTAGACCACCTCGATCACTCTCAGATCGTACAGATTACCGTGGACATGAGTGGTTCCACTTCGTTATTTTTTATAGTGTACCTATTTTAAAGAACATATTACCAGTCAAGTATTTGAACCATTGGAGCCTATTTGTGTCTGGTCTGGCTATTCTAATGCAAAATTCTGTTGCCAAAAGTGAATTAGTCTATGCTGACAGGTATTTACAAAACTTTGTATCTGAAATCGACAATTTATATGGACCTCAAAATGTCACTTTCAGTTCTCATCTCCTTACACATCTTAAAAGAAGTGTAGAAGATTTTTCACAACCTTTTGCACACTCTGCTTTTGTTTATGAAAGCTTTCTTAATGAAGTTAAGGATTGTGTCAAAAGTAGTAATTTTATTTCTAAACAGATTGTCAAAGGTATGCAGCTTAAGGTCGCATTAGTTCAAATGGAGAAAGAGTTAAGGAATGATATGAGTGAAACCCAAAGAGCGTACTTAGATAGAGTCAATGCAGGATGGAAAAGATTGGCTCCTCCTCATTTGTGTTTAGACTCTGTCTCATTATTGGGTAAACCTCATGTAGGTATTGTTTCACAGGATGTTAGATTATCCATTGTAAGATCAGGAAGTGCATGCGCAGTTAATGCTAAGGGGGCTGCCTATGAAAGATGTATTATAAATGGGGAAATTTTTCATGCTTCCACATATAGTAAAGTGAGCAAGCGAAATAATAGTGTTGCTCTCCTAAATGATGATCATGTGTTTCTCATTAAGTCCGTTGTCGTTATTGCCTCCAAATGTTTTATTGTTGGGCATTACTTTAAGCAGCAAAAGAATAAGAAACTTAGTGATGTTCCTTTGCCTCATTTGAAAGTTCTTGCAGATTCGACTGAAGGACATTTGAGGTGTGTTGAACCTCAGGATGTTTGTAGTAAACTTATTCATTTTACCGTTGATATTTCTTTGACTGAGACTATTAATCTTGCTTGTATCAATGTGCTAAAATCAGAAATGCTTAGTTAAGGTTCTGATCAACAATGTATGGTCATACATTCTTTCTTAAGTCCCAAGAGTTGTATTGTGTGACATGTCAGACATATCAGTCAACACAGTTTCTATATTTAAGTTTGTATCTATGATTGACTTGCATTTTCTTAATGTACTGTAATGTGATTCTCTGCACATTTTACTATTTTAGTCATATGACTTGTCATAAGTGAGTAACTAGTTCATGACTATTGCTTGTATTGTAAATTTTTAATTTCTGCCATTTAAACCTTTGTAAGTATGAATGTATAGAATTGACCTGAGTCATCTATTCGAAGCACTGATAAATATTGTTAATCATAGCGAAATAATGTTGTAATAATTAATAATTATCATTGTTAATAGCAATCCTGCAGACAGTCACAATTAAATGTTTCCCTCATCTCTGCCTTACAAGTCACAGCCGTGTAAATCTAAATATGTTCTGTAACTGACCACTTGAACATAATTATAAGGAATGCTGCTGACTTCCGCTATCAGACGTGTTGTTATTTCGCTCCTGACACTTCTCCTGACATTGGCATTGGAGTGGACGAAACAGAAGCAAAGTTAAAGAAATGAAGCGCTCTTTTTTTCCATACTATTTTTGCGTCCATATTTAATACATTCTGCTGTTTAAGTTAGATTTTGAATTGGGCAATATGACGTGCATGTTGTGTGCTACATCTTGCACTCTTTCCAAGTGCCTGCCATGTGTGATGTGTGTAGATTGATGCTCAAATCACACAACTTCTACACTTTAAGGCTATTTTAATTCATTAATTTTAGTAACTGAACCAATCATTCCTCACAGTGGGAAATAAGAAATGACAGTTTTTATGCAGTAAACGTCTTGCTCTTGCACTTCAGTTCCTCCACGCTGGAAGCCTGTAGTATGCGTAGGGTCCAGGGTTCCTGGCATGCCTTTGAGGATGCGGCTGGCTGTTACTCTCCTCGAACAACACTGGTGGAAAAGATGAGTGGAAATGGAGAAAAGGGAGGGCGTCGAGGTGAGATTGGTGCGGAGGGAATTCCAGCGTACTTACTTGGCAGGTGCCGGTAACGAGATAGCACTGGCGGTGGCGTTGATTCGCTGGCAATTTCGTCCTCGACAATTTCCAGGAGATCCCTCAGCCGTCTGATGCTCTCGTTGATTTTCTGCGGTAGTCGCTGTAGCTCTCGCTGAAGACGACTGATTTCCGTCTGGAAGCGGCGAGAAATCTCATCAAACATATTTATAAAGCAACTGATAACGATACATCCCTATAATTACTTACGGTGATCCATGATCGGCCATCGCGGAGCATTACTCTTCTTACCCTGCTCAGATCCTCGAAAGCCCTACCGTGAGACGCCATAACAGACTGTACTTTCCCGAAAGTTGCACTTCAAGAGCCTTAACAATAACAATAGACTCGCGTTGCGGTGACGACGCCGGCGCATGCGCGACGTGATCGGGGGGCCGCGTGGCGCGGAGTGCTAGCGCCTTGCTGAGAGTGGGCTAGGCAACCCGTCGATCACCGCTGCACGTCCGCCCGGTGGTTGCCTACTGCCAGAGCGCGTCACTGCGCAGTGTGGCGCTGCGGAGCCTGAACTGCTCGCTCCCCTCAACTCCAAGTGTAGAATAACTTCGGTCACAGTAGGCGAGAGAAGTATGCTAAGAAGTACCTTTAAGAAAGAAAGGTATTAGTGTCGTACCGTAATTGTAGTGTTATGAGAAATGCGATCGAAACTACAGCGGCAATGACTCTTTTTGATGCAGAATCGTGTGTAGTATTAGTGAAGCATTAAGTGCAAACACACAGCAGTTAAGAAATGAACTTATGGTCTGTGCTTCCATCTGCAAAGTGACAGCAATCGCACCTGCAGCTCGAACAGCAGTGAGGTGTGCACTCGTGAAGTGCGGTTGATGGTATCGGCTGAATGCAGTTTGAGGACAGTTTGGGCACATCCCAATGAACACATCGGACTGCAGAGGCCATAGCAAAACGCACTGTACATCCAGTACACTTTTGGTACAATTCTCAACTGGGGGATACTTCGGCTGCGGTTTGTCCAAGAATCAGAAAAAAATATTGCGCTGCTTTAAAGACGAAATATATACAATGATGGATACAGATATTCCTTGGCGTCAGAAAAAAGATTATCTCATAGAAAACGCAAACGATCCGTTCATCCCTACCCTGTTTAGTGTGCTTTGCGAAAACTTATACTTTTAATATCACCCAAAACAGAATGATCCTGTACTCTAGCCTGATTGCATGTAAACGATATTGACCAATGTACTAAGACAAATAAAATTAAAGAGAAAAAATCCCACTGTGCATTATTCTTCCAAGAAAACCCACCCAGATTCGCGCGCCACACCCCGTGATGCGAAGCTATCCCGTGTCTTGAAGACTTGTTGACTCCCAGACACTTTCATAACTTAAAGCTCTTTGTCAGTGTCCTCCATGTTCTTCTAGCTGACAAGATTTCAAGAAGAAAACTGGAAATAGCAAGAAAAGACCTCCATGACTTTGTTATTGGTTTTCAAACTCTTTATGGTTTGGAGAAAGCAACTTACAATTTACATTTGTGTACCCATCTTGTTGATATGGTGATTCAGAATGGGCCTCTGTGGACTTATAGCAATTTTATTTTTGAGTCTAGCAATGGTCTTCTTGTGAAATTAGTAAGAGGAACTAGAAGTGTGATAAATGAAATTTCTGTCAAGTTTACTAGACTTCAGACAGCTCAACTACAAATTGATTGTAATCCAGTCAGTAAGGAGACCTTAGTATTTTGCAGTGGAGTATTAGGGTGGAAATATACAAAAGCTGAACGCTATGAGGATGTTTCTGTGACTGCCTCTCAAACATTCATGCAAGTTAGTGACCATGAAAATATTTTGCTTGAAGAGCACAATGTACCCATTGTAAATGGAAAAGTGAAGGTTTTCAACAGAGTTTTTAGAAAGGGAATAATTTATGTGAGCAAATCTTATTCAAGGGGAAAGACCACTAATGACAGTTGTGTTCAATTGCAAGATGGTAGTTATGCTACTGTAGATAAAGTAGTTTTAACAAAAGACAATTTATTGAAGTGCATTGTCCAGCCTATCAGGTTGGCCGAAGGAAATAATCTTTTACCTTCTATCAAGAAATGTGCCTTTGATGTTCATGCAGCCTCTTCTATTGTCAGTTCTAGCCAAATTTGCAGGAAGTGTGTTTTTATCAACTTTGACTCCAAAAGTTTTGTAATTGACATTCCCAACTTTTATGAAAGGGATTGATTTATGTGATAATATGAATTTGTAATAAATGTGAAAGATGAGAGAATTTTGCCTTTTGATTTCTTGAACCCAAATTGACAAAGAAGTATCACAAATAATTCTTAAGGGAAACATTCGAACCTCACAGCTCTGTGAGGAGCATAACGTAGCATGCAAGCGTATGCATACCTCACACCTCTAAAGGCTGTACACTGATTGATGACTAGGGATAACTGGAAGTGATTAGTAATGACTGGGAGACTAGAATTAACTAAAGTGAATGAAAATGACTAGAATTCTCAGTTTCATCAAAATTCACTTCAGTGAAACAAGAAAATCTGCTAGACCAAAATTTATCATACTAGGAGTATTTCACTAGCAAAGATAATTTCTTTGGGTGTATGCTGATTGAGACCGACTAAAGTTAACAATAAGGCCATTGTCATGTATAAAATTGTTACTGGAAAAATTAAATTGCGAACTAAATTAAGGAAAGGTACACCATTTACTACTTTAACTAGTAGTTTCATGACCTCTATATTTCTGTTCTTGTATTGCGGGGTCTGGTTCAGTTAGAGCACAGCCAGTTCTTAGCATGACAAAAATTTGGAGACAATATGTATTCTCCGAGGTCAAATTTTTGGTCTAGAAACTCGATGCTATGCCATTGTGGGACTGCACTGAGATTTTGTAGCTAATAAATTTGATATCCAATTTTAATGGTGACCATAAATAGCAATAAAAATTAGCACTAGACAAATTGACAACGGTTGCTTGCTTTTCACTTTCATACCTCACATCTAATAGAATTTTTTAAAACGGAACAATTTTTTTCTCACGTAAATACGTTTCTCGAAGTGGCTGTAATGATTAGGAGTGACTAGAATTGACTGGAAGTGACTGGATCGTGACTGGAAATTGATTATTGTAGCCCCTGTACACTACTGGATGGAGTGAGGTACCCTTCGGTAGCATGTCAAGACAACATGAAAGGGCAGTGGGACGAACGCTTTGTGTTCTTAGTCATATTTATTTGATAATTGTATAAAATAAATATGACCCTGTTCCTGGCTAGATGGAGAGCTGCAGGCCATGATGTGGGCCTTCCCCGTGGGCAAACCCACCGCCGACCGGCATGGTGTGGCCGGAGGCGCGCCACCACAGGGAGTTTTTAGAGGCAGCGGCGCTTACGGTGCTCTCCCGGCGACGAGCCCGCCGACACCAGGAGTGTCTACGCCAGGATCCGGGACCTGGAGAAGGAGCGGGTCGGCCCGGCCTGGGTGGAGAGGGTCGCGCCCGAGAAGGGCTGGGCCAGGGTGTGGACCAACATCAGCAGCCGGGTGCACGACGTGGCGGTGAGGGACAGGTGGTACCTCGCCGCCCACGACGTGGTGCCCACCAGAACGAGGCTGCACGACAAAAGGAGGGTAGCCGACGGGGTGCGGGTAGTGTGGCAGCCCAGACACTGTACCACCGGATAACCGAGTGCGGCGACGCAGATGCGATTTTCCAGTGGTTGTGTGCCAAAGTGAGTGGCGCGGCGGGGGGCATGGACTATGGGAAAGTGATGTGGCCGGATTTCAGACTTGAAGACGGGGAGCGGCATGCAGCGGTTGTTTGGGCGATCAGAGAGACTATAGCGATCCTGTTGGGCACAGAGTTGTGGACAGCGGACGAATTCAGGAGGCACTTGACGAGGAGACTGAGAGTCGTGGCGCCCAAAATAAGATACATGATACACTTAATATTTAATTTATAAAGTACCTGCTTGCCCAGTCGCCAGCCCGATGTTCCAACTGACATCCCGGGGACATGCCATTTTCACCTCGGGACGTCCCACCCGACCCGCTCAAATGTCCTTCTTTTTGAAACATCCATGATGTGGTGCGCGACATGGCGGGGCATGGTGCGGAAGACGTGCCTTTGACATTCCGAGATCACGTCCGTCCCGGCCGCCGCGCTGAAGTGCCTACGACGTCGCGTGGTGTGCGTCCCTACGACGTCGCCCATGCGCGTCGCAAGGAGGTCGCGTCGGCGCATCCCTTGGACATGCTAACGGATCGACGTAGGGTTATCCTTGCGGTACTTTGTATGAATGTTACTAATCAGTACCTTTGGTACCTCATTCGGGGGTGGGGGGGGTGTAGTTCAGATATACCACGTACGGATAGAATGTACAATGCGTTTTATTCAATGCTTCAATTACCATTACATAAGGCACCCATATACAGTACTTCCGGCCGTTGGTCTCCTGCTCGTCTCCTGGCCATGCATTGAAGCATTTGAATGTGCTGCGTGTGAAGTCTCGGTACTCTCGTCATATCTTGACACGTCAAACGTACTGCATTCCTGCCGGCGCACTCGTGATGTTCGTAATGCTGCTGCTGGACTGCACACACGAATTCCTGCTGGCATAATGCAGAAAGAAAATGAGTGGTTGTACAGGAGAAAATTCGTCAAAGAAATCACAAAAATAACATCAAAAAACGATGGCTCGCTTCATCCTACTTTCCCATAAATTCTTTAATCCAATGGATAATAATAGAATAGTATATTCAACGGCTGGTGCAAATCGACAAATTGCATCCCTATTTGGAACACTTTTTGAATTTGCCCTTGACAGCATCCTGACGTTTCCTCACAAATTAAATTATCTCTCTATTTATGGTGCTCTAGCATGCCCTAAAATATTGGGATAGCAGTTACATACCAGACTTAGAAGATACTTTAGTCTGGAGTTGACCAGAAAGAAAAACTCAGAACAAAGTCCTATTTCTGAACGACATTAAAGCAAATAAACTCGAAATTTGAAAACTATTACAACATGAGGAACGAGAAGTGTGCCATTTCTTATGCTTTTCTATTCAGTAGGCTTTAACACCATAAGAAATGACACGCTTCTGCTACCTGTATGCAGTTTATGGCAAATTAGGAAAGGAGCTTTAATTTGGGTTGTGCACGTAAACAAAACTACGCTATCAAAGTCTTACCTCAAGAATGACAGATTGGTGGTAATCTTTAACTGTCTACAAAATCTAATTATCCTGACGTGCTGGGATGATGCGCCTATCCTTGAGCTTGGTTGGTTGTGGTAATTTATGCAAACCTGGAGACAGAAAAATCAAAGATGAAGAAATTTCAAATATTGCAGATCAAATCATTGGTTAATTTATTTAGTAACATTAAATGAAGTGACATTGAAGTAAAGACAAACACCAAGACTCTACGCAATTTAATTTACACAGAGGCATGTGAAATATCTTCTATAATTCTGAAGGCAGAAAAAAAGGCACAGCAGTCTTCACGCGTTGGTCAGAGAGATGGACTTTATTTTAAAATATACATTGAAAAACTTCAACAAAGATCCGTAATGGTTCAAAATTATGGCCATATAAAAGTGCAAGCAGTATCAAATACATCTTGCCATGCACCATATATCAAGGTAAATGTTCAAACACCAACAATTCCGAAGCTCTGAGTAGGACAGTCGAATCTTAATTTCTACCCATTAACGGCTTTGGTTTAGAAAAAAATCAAATGCTCCCATATTGGAATGAAATTTGACAAACTGCACATGACAAGACTTTGAGAATAATAATTATTAAATTTGTTGATCTGTACCAAAATTGATTCATTATGCTAAGAAAATCACCTTAGTTCTGCTTTTAATATTTTTCTGATGGCATGGGCTCAGAATAATTTAACTCGACCCGTAATCTCACTAACAAAAAACTAAATCATAGGTGCCTATTTCATGCATTGAAACAGCAAAATTTAAGTCCTTTTATCTAATGATTCAAAACAGATTCTTTTTAATGGTCCCAGCCGTAGACAACAGTGCTATGGATCGACTCACCAGATACATGACAGCGTGACAGCACGAAGCAGCAATCAGCAGTGAAGAGCCTCCACACAGAATAGTATTTTCCATTGCATTCAAGCAACACTAAAATAAGCTGGGACAGAATGAAAAGAGTAAGGTAATAGATTCACAAACACAACACTAAGAGCACAATGAAAAAAATTAGGATTGCACCATTTATTGAACCTCTCATTTCAGTAACTACCAATCAAACACATAAAGGAGAAACATCAAGAAGGATTGTTCCAAATCATACCTCTGTCAGCAGTATTTAGAAGTGATAATTTTGTTGCTGGTTGCGGAAACATCTATTTCTGCTTGCAGCAGAACTCATCCATATTTTATCTAGAAGTAATTGAGAGCATCAAATAGAGGAGTTGACCAACACAATGTTTTCAATACAAATAGAAACACTCTACCTGTGAATGTCTATGTAGTCTAGTCCCGCTACTTATCTCTTGGGAACTTATTTCTGGGAATCTTCTCCTGAGCAAACTGCAGAAAAAAAAAAAAACTTGGTTCAGCATTGAATGCCATAAAATGAAGGTATTTGTTAAAGGAAACCATCAACACTGATCAAAACTTTTTATACATTATAAATGAATACTCACAGTTGAGGTTAGGAGGTTAGGTTCCAGCTCCGATTTCAATGCTTTCACACCCCATATTTTATAATGTTATGCATAGTGTACGTAAGATACGTAGCATTTATACATTTTGACAACTTCACTTCTCATGCAATATCCAAACAAATGAGATAAAAGTGTCACTTTTAGTTTTTAGGCCACGAAACTTGTCATCCTATAATACAATGTACTTTCTGGGTGCATTTTCAGTGACATTCCGCAAGCACCGCACACCGCATTCATCACCACACACACGCCGACACTTGAAAATCACATGAAACCCAAATAATATGTGCTCACTTTGTCTGAGAGTGATTAAACATTAAAAACTTTTACCTTTCTACTAGACTTTGCGACGGCACTCTCTCCCGCCGCCTAGCCTCGCGCCTACCGGCCGGTTGCCGGTTGGTTTGTATGACGTCACAGACAACCGGACAACTATGAAAGCAAAGACTATAAGAAGTAGTATATAATTTCTACCACCAAAAAGATAAACATATTGTGTCTGCCTATCTCAATTATATTGAAAATAGAGAACATCATTTTCAGGCAGGACCTAGTCAAAGCAAAATTCTTCCCTACCCAAGACTGAGTGACTGACTGAGGGATAGAAAAGATTTCGGACTTCCCAAAGGCCCATCGACTCGGGGTTTGTTGCATTCGATTCCCCTCGTCGACAATTGGGAAGCAAATGAATCGAAAAAGTGGGAAAATGTTTCATCTTGACCGAGAAAAGTGGGAAAACGTCCTTTTTCACCCGGGACTCTGCCGAATTCGGCCTCACCGGGTCGCTCATCCAAAAGCCTATTTCTCGGGAACGGCGAGGGCTAGCGACTCGGGGTTTGCGGCATCGGCTTCTCCTCCCCGATGATTGGGAAGGTCAAAAGTCCCAAAACTGGAAAAATGTTTCGATTTAACCGGGAAAAGTTGGGTTTTCACTTGCGCCCTTCAAGTAAAGTGGTCGAAATCGATAAGTTGGGGCAAAATGTCTCGATGTCAACCCCAGGTAAAACGATGCTCCGATCCATCGTGGCCAGGTCCGATGTCGCTATGAAATCGTTAAATGCCAAAAACTTGGAATTTTGGAAAGGCGGCCTCGAGGTCAGGCCGACGTTTCGGACGCGGCCTTTTGAACGGGGCGTCCGCCGGGGATCGGACCGGGTTCATTTTCTGGCGTTTCGAGAGGCCATTCCGAGGATGTCATTCTTTTTGGATTTCAAATTTTCGGCACTCGACGAGGACGAGTGGAAACTTTGGCAAAGCGTGGGCTGCGTTCGCAGGCAGTCGGCTCCGCGCGGCGGCGGCGGCGGCGGCTGGGCGAGCGAACGAGCCGGCCGGCCGGCCACGGGTGGCCAATGAGAAGCGGCCACAGCCAGCAGCAGCAGCGGCGGCCTCGTCTCGGTTCGGCCCGGCTTGGAGTTGGGTCCAGGTCGCCGTCAAAGCCACTGCTGCCGCTGCTGCAGCTGGTGCGCTGGTGCGCTGGTGGTGCCGAACATGGATCTGGCCGAGGCCGCCGCAAACGACGAACGCGGCGTCCGCTTGTTTCCCCCTCCCCCTCCCAACGCCCTGCGGTCATCCCCGTCGTCCACCTGCTTCCCCCCCTCCCCCCCCTCGCCGGAGGGCCTAACTGCAGGTCACATCGGAAGGGGGGCATGTGGGGTATCTGCAGATGCAGGACGAAAAGTTCATCCCTAGGGATTACAAACCCTCAGAATTTGCGTATCTGCCCCGGTTTTCGAGATATTTGCATTTGACGGGGCCCGCAGGGGCTTAAGTACAGTTTCGGGTCTAGCTCAGGAATGGGGCGTGCCAAGACCATGTGGTTTTCGCCTATGGGCATCGGTTCATCTCAGGGTTAGGTTGTAGGTACTAAAGGACCCCACCAAAGACTATACCACTTCAGGTTAGGTTAGGCCAGGGATAAGGTGGACGCGGGAGCGCGCGCGGCGACAAAGCCACTGCTGCCGCTGCTGCTGCTACTGGTGCGCTGGTGGTGCCGAACATGGATCTGGCCGTGGCCGCCGCCGACGTCCGCGTCGTACGCCCGCTCCCCCCCCCTCTACCACTGCCCTGCGGACCAGGTAGCCGTCCTCACCAACGTTTTGCGCGCATGTGGCCACAAGGCCGTGTTGCTGGACGACTGTGCCTGCGGTAGTATGCCGTATCGGCTACATGGGGGACACCATGACGTTGTCCAGGTAGGCGTCGACGCGCTGCCACCCCCCCCCCCCCCTCTCCTCCTACGTCTGTGCAATCAGCTTCATTGAGAACGCCATGACGTGGTCTAGGTAGGCGTCGTTGGGCGGCCCAAGTTTTTGGGTCGTCCTCGTCGTCCACCTGCCTCCCCCCCCCCTTCCCCCTCGCCGGAGGGCCTAAGTGCAGTTCACATCGGAAGGGGGGCGTGTGGGGTATCTGCGGAAGCAGGACGAAATGTTGATCCCTAGAGATTTGCAACCCTCAGAATTTGCGTATCTGCCCCGGTTTTCGAGATATTTGAATTAGACTGCGCCCGCAGGGGCGTAAGTGCAGTTTCGGGTATAGCTCATGAATAGAGCGTGCTAAGACCATGTGGTTTTCGCCAATGGGCATCGGTTCACCTCAGGGTTAGGTGTTAAGTACTAAAGGACCCCACCAAAGACTATACCACTTTAGGTTAGGTTAGGCCAGGGATGAGGCGGACGCGGACCGCGCACACTGAAGAAAAAGGACTCTGGCTGCCGGGCGGGGCCAGGTTGCCGTCGGCGACACAAACCATTGCTGCTGCTGCACGCATGCCGGGGGACCGTCCGTAAATGACGACGCTATAAACGACATGCATGCCGGGGGACCGTCCGTAAATGACGACGCCATAAACGACATGCATGCCGGGGGACCGTCCGTAAATGACGACGCAATAAACAACATGCATGATGAGGGACCGTCCGTAAGGGACGGCGCAATAAACACAAAGCATGCCGGGGGACCGTCCGTAAATGACGACGTTAGTTTAGATTGGGGCGTGGCTCGATTAGGTTAGGTTAGGAGAGGGTGGTGTAGCCAAGGTAATAAATAAAATAAACTGAGAATAAAAAAATAAAAAAAGACACGCGGCGAGCGTGCGTTGGCAGAGCAGACAGCCAGCTACTAGCCGGCCGGTCGGCTGGCCACGGGCGACCAATATGAGAAGCAGGCTGCGGCCATCGGGCCGCAGCAGCCGCCCTGCAGCGGCCTCGCGACTCGGCTTGGCTATCGGCTCGGCTTGGCCCCGTCAATGGTGTCGCGGCGTCACGCTCTGCGCACAAAGACAGGGGGGGGGGGGGGGGAGGGCGTGTGGTGATGGGTCGGGGGCAGATGGGGGCTGCTCGGCCGGCGCCGAGGCGCCGCAAAAGGGGCCGAACCGCAGTTTGTACTGCAACTCATGAACGTCTCTGGTCCTTTTTTTTTTGAATATAGAGGGAGGGAGGGAGGGTTTTCACACACACAAGTGAAAATGTGTCCCCTCACACACACACACAGACACACAGACACACACACACACAGACAGACAGAAACACACAGCGACACACAGACTGGGCGGCCAAAGGCCGACAAACGGGCGGGCGCAGCCCGCCGCACGGGGGGGTGAGGGCCGAAGGCCCCTCACCCCCCGGGGGTCCGGGGGGCGGAGCCCCCCGGCGAGCGAAGCGAGTATAAACCTATGCTGAGCAAAGACAATTATGGATTAACATTATTACAAATTTGCCAGAAACCTGTGCTAAAGCATTAGAAAAAGGAAGTAAGTTTATGGAAATACCCTTATAAAGAACATCTGAATTCAAGCAATAACCTATACTACATTCAAATTACATTACAGAGAGTTTACGAGGAAGAACATGGTCTCCACAGAAGTTTTGCTCTCTGAGGAAAGGCTCGGCTAAGATCAGAACAAACACAAAGGATTACTCTTAATATATTGCCTTCATAAATTACTCATTGGTTTGCAGAGCTAATGAAAGGACTACTGATTAAGATCAATTCAATTTGAAACGTTAAGTTTAAACCAGGATCAATATAAAACCAAAGTCGGAGACTAAAATGTTATGTCAGGTTGTCAAGGTACAGCAAGGTACAGAAAGTGACCAAAGAAAGCATGTAACTATGTTATTATCTTACAGATTTAAAGCCATAATTTAATAAAAATTTCAATAAACATAAGGAGCGTATGATACCCTCAGTACAGTACAAAATTTCATACCTTTTCCAGTTATCCGAACTTTCTCACAGACAGCGAAACCTGATTTAAGACTTATGGATTTTCTCGTAAACTGCCTTTAGTACAGCTTGTTGTAATCTAGTTTATTTTCTGATTTCATGTGCTCTTGATAATGTTTTCTTAAAATTAGTGTCTCTTTGTTATGTTTTGCCTCAAGCATGGCAGCTATTTTGAAAAAAAAACACATACAAACCATTGATGCATTAATGAATGGATTTCCTCGCAAACTGTCTCTGATGAAACTTGAGTGTGATAAAAATTATTTCCTCACCTCAAGAAAACTAGTGAAGTACCTGACCAGCTGAAGAAGCTTAGACTAAATTTTCCTTTGCAGATTACTGTATTTATTGACAACCCTAAAGGAAAAGAAAACAAAAAAAATTGTCTTTACCCAAAATTGTCCCAGTGAACTATGTAGGTTTAAAAGAAGTTTCAAGCTCTATGAAAACAACATATCAAAAGGTAGCATGCACTTCTTTGGTCATGGCATGGTCGGTCTTGCTTGATTTTTACTATTTTTCTAAAAATGAATCAGTTCTGAGAACTATTTGAGAACATTTTTTTTTGGTAACGTTTACGTTCTTTCTTTGGTGCAGTCTAACAAGTATTATGCAATATTGCTGCATGTGTCAAGCACACCACAATTATTTTTCGGTCCTTCAGGTGAATACACTTTCCCTCCGGACGGCTATGTCCCCTCTGGCACTCCAGCCTAAGGCTCGGTATCACGAGTACAGCCGATACTGAGGCTCTGTATCATGGGTACAGCCGATACTGCGGGTGCTGGCGTGGGTACAGGGGATACAGGGCAAATCCTGTATAGCGTAGTATCCTGCTGAACCGCATTTTCCAATGTGAACGTCCCAAACGGGCGGATCTGGAAGCGGCAAGCCCCCCCCCCCCCCTAAATCCGCCCTTGGTGGCAAAAAGGAGTCCCGAGGGCACGTCGGGAGCACGTCGTGGCGACGCGCCAGCAACGTGGCAAAAGGGCGTTCCGAGGGCACGTCCGCAGCACGTCGCCACGACGTGCTCCCGACGTGCCCTCGGGACTCCTTTTTGCCACCAAGGGCGGATTTAGAGGGGGGGGGGGCTTGCCGCTTCCAGATCCGCCCGTTTGGGACGTTCACATTGGAAAATGCGGTTCAGCAGGATACTACGCTATACAATACCCCACTAAACCCAACTCCCCGACTACCTTATTTCGCCTCCTTTACTCAACACTGGTGGCAGCGGTTTAAATTCGGAAGGGAGGAAGGTTAGACGTGGACGAAGAGAGGCGGTCTTGCAGCGTCGCGTTGACGTTGAGGTTGGGATAGCCGTAGTGGGTCGGGAAGGAAAGTGAGGTTAGGGGTCGTGAGGTACGACGTGCTACTGACTTGGGGTCCTTGGCCTGTGGTCGCGACGTGCTGCCGGTTCAGCGGTCTGGCGCCTTCGAGCTTTTGAAGTGCGACCGAGTCTGGGGTTTAGTAGCCTTTCATTTTGGAAGTGCCGCTGAATTTTAGTTCGGACGCCTTTGACTGCGAGTCTGTGCGACAGTATCGTTTGGGACGAGAGCCGTTCGATTCATAGTGTCGCTGACTTTGGGCCTGGAGCCACCGTTATTGGAATAGACTAGTGGTATTGAGGGAGGGTTTTGGTTAGTTATAGATAGTCAGTATAGCAAGAATAGGATTAGTTAGAATAATTTCCACTTTTACACAAGTGCGGCCCGGTGAAGTGCTCGTCGTATCCGCTGGAAACAGTGTGTAACGGGTGCTGAGTTCGATTGCCTTGTGTATTAGTCTAATTAAGGGTACCAGATTAAGGAGGTTATAAAGTTCAGAAAATTAGTGATAAAGCGGCAAGTTGTGCTTAAGTGGTTCACTAAAGCCAACTTGTACAAATTAGTGTTTACCTGGTCAAAGTGCGTGGAAAGCTGGTTCTTTCTGTTGCTCACGCTAGTCCTCAGAGGAAGTCAGGTAAATAAGATTGTTAGTCATTGTTCTTTGTTGAGTTTAAATAATTTCTTTGTTTGTTGTTCATTTATATCCTAGTTCAATAAGTTCAAGTTCAAATAGTTTGTTTTATTGTTGTTTATTAACTCCCTAGTTTAGTAAATTCAATTTCAAGTAGTTTCAAGTTTAATGGATAGCGAAGGGACAATCCCTTTAGCCCATCCACTCTATCCTTACAAAAGGGTAAAATTGCCTCCTTCTGACGAAAACTGGGACGAGGAAAGGCAGATTCAGTTGGCCCATCCTTTGTTTCCATACATAAAGCCTTCGTTACCTCTGTGTGAGGAGGACTGGGACACTGAGAGCGTGGACTCTGGCATTTCAGACAAATCCGGTTCCGCCAGTTCAGAAGCCTGTGCAGAGAAAGAGACAGTTAGTTCCGCATTTGACGTCAGGTCTGTCTGGACATTTGATTCAGATCACAACTTAGTGATTACTAACTTCCCTGTCGTGCGACAGGAAGTTAGAGTTCCGATTCCGGAACCTGACCCCACGTTAGACCCGAACGTGACCTATCTAGTGCCGTATCCCGGGGCTCCGAAGGAGCATTGGCGAACCTATCAGCAGGCTAGGGAAGAGGGCACCAACCCTCAGCTGCGTTTCAAGCGCAAGACACTGACACCAAACAAGTCACAGCGGTGGTGGTAAAGAGTTTAAAATGGAAGGGCAAGAAAACGTAGTTGAGATACCGGAGCAACCTCAGGTGCCTGCAGCACCTCAGCGGGGCGTACCCAGGGGAAGGCCCAGGGGCCATGGTCGTGGACGGGGTCGCGGAGCACGGCGTAGGGCTGCCAACGCCCAAAATGAGGGTGTTGGGCGGTATGTCCGGCTTGGGGAGCGAAGGCCTAGGGATTATGACACGGATACGGAAGCCGAAGCAGACACGGAGGGCACCGAAACCGCGTACGAAACAGATGGGGATCATGACTATGATAGAGATAGAGAAGGAGAGAGAGGGGATAGAGAGGAGGAGAGACAGGAACACGAAGGCCGTGAACGCTACAGGGATGGTAGGAGACGTAGGGAAGAGAGAAGACATAGAGAGGAGAGAAGGGGAGAAAGAAGAGGGAGGAAAGACAGGATCAGGTGCAGATACCAATCATACCGTTTTTGCAAAACATGTTCCAAAGTATCATTCCGGAGCAGTTTAGAAGGGCAGCAGTAGAAGCAGGGCACAGCCAGGAAATTCAGGGGCCAATAGCACAGGATAGGCCAATTGAAGCACCACAACAAGGACAGGACATAGCTCAGCAACAGGGCCAAGCACAGGGTCAGGCTGTAACACAGAGCATAGCACCATCACAATCACAACCCAGTACAAGTCAGGGCCTGGGGCAAGTAGTTACAAGTCAAGACATGTTGAAAGTGGTAGCTAAAAATAAGTTTCAACTCAATAAATACGATGGGGACACTGACTATGCTATTTACCAACTTCAATTCAAAGAAGTAGCCACAGCAAATGGCTGGAATGATCATGAGAGAAAGACTGCTCTTTTACAAGCATTATCGGGGCACGCTACAGAAGTCATTGCCACAATACACCATCAGGGTAAACCACTCACATTTGATAACTTAGAGGAGGTTTTGCTACAGCAGTATAGTAAACAACCCATGTTTTGGGAGCGTAAGCAGGAGTTTAATAGTCTGGTTCAAGCACAAGGTCAGTCATTAAAGGATTTCGCTAGGCTAGTGGAAAGAAAAGGGAGGGCGTGCTATAGAAATGCACCAGAGAAAGACATTCAGAAATCGCTTGTAGAACGGTTCTGCAAAGGCATAACCGATAAACAGTATGCCAGATCTCTACCATTTGGGGCGTCCAGCACATTGGACGAGGCTGTTAACACTTTGAGTAAAGCCAAAGCAATCTTGGGGGAAGAGCCACCGGCCAAAATGGCCACGCTTGTTAAGGTAGAGGATCAGCCCTCCACATCTGGAGCAGAGGCCAGCTCAGAAGAGCAGGAGGCCGCTGTGAATATGGTTTTCCCCTCAGGAAGTAACCCGGGGTTTTCAGGTAACCAGGCTAATGCACAGGGCAGTAACAATGCCGGGACCAATACAGAGGGAAATAGAGGCCGAGGCAGGAGCCGAGGTCGGGGAAGACCCAGGGGAAGTAGGGGAGGAGACAGAGGAGGAACTAGAGGAGGAAGGGGAGGAAATACGGGCAACACCGGAAACACGGGTAACAACACCTTCACATGTAACTTTTGTGGGAAACCAGGGCACATGGAAAGGGATTGCTGGAGTAAAAATGGCAGTAATAACAGTGGAAACAGTTTTCAGGAAGCTTGTTTCAATTGTGGTAAGCCAGGGCATAGGGCACGGGACTGTTGGTGCCCACCAAACAATAACCGCAACAGGGGAAGTAATACCGGGAACAGGGGTGGTTGGAATAACAACAGGAGTAACAGTTGTGGTAACAACTACTCAAACATGGGGTATTTACCTGACATGAACTGTCCACCGGACATGGTGCAGGCTGCAATGTTGTAGTGTCGAAGCCAGGAAAGCCAAAGGGCTGGAGGAAGTGCGCAAGTGCCTGCGATCGCCAATGTTCCCTCAGTCCCTAGCAATCAGAACAATCAAAACCAAAACCAGGGAAATTAATCAGTACCTCAAGAATAATGGTGGGACCTGAGGTGTTGTGGTATGTATCCACAAGGCGGTGCCAGGGGCGCCAACCGCCAACATCAATCCGTACCGCAATCCGAATGTGACTACTGCCAACATGGTTTCTCTTGACGTCCAATAAAAGGCCACTTCGTATTCAGCAGTCAACCAGATTATACCTCTTCTTGGTCAACCCTTAATCCCCTACACCTACGGTCGAGCAGCACATGGCGCAGTCGGTAGGACAGTTAGAATAGTGAATAGCTGCCATCAAAAAGATTGTAGTGAGTAGGAAGTGTGTCGTGTCAGAGAAGTGCGGTTAGGACGGTAGTGCCGGTGCCGAACTCCACGTGTTAGGCAGGTTAGGGCAGGGAGTGCCAAACGCACCACCCCTGTCAACATGGAATCAAAAAGTTTCTTGACTAAACCGGGCCCAGTAAATCTGCGGTCAGGGAATATTTCGGCCGCTTGGCAGAAATTTAAACAAAAATTTAGCATTTTCCTAGTGGCGGCACAGCAAACAAATGCTGCCACTGAGGTGAAATGGGCAATGTTACTGGCTGAAGCTGGCGACGATGCGTTAGAAATTTATAATGCATTCAAAGACAAATTAGTACAGACAGAAATAGTAGCCGGTGCTGAGAATGAGCCCCCCACAGTGGTGACGACAAACAGGTCACAAAATTATGACTCTGTCATAGCCGAGTTTGACTCGTATGTATCTGAGAAGAAGTCTCTTACGCTGTGCCGGGAGCAATTCAACAGCCGAAATCAGAGGCCTCGTGAGCCATTCACAAACTGGCTCACGGACCTCACAAACATGATTCAGCTATGCGAGTACGGACCCGTGGCCGACTCCATGCTAAAGGATAGGATCATATGGGGGTCCACAGAAAAAAAAGTGAGAGACACCACGAGAGCAAAGCCCAATATGTCATTACAAGAGGTATTGGACCTCTGCAAGGCCCTAGAGGCCAATACAGATAAATCTTCTGAAGAAGTCGCTTCAGTGTCTGGCCCCATGGCTACTTCTAGAAACAGTACCCGCACACACCCTTACGGTGGTCATGTCAGAGGGCATGGCTCTGGCCGAGGCAGGGGGTTCCAATCCAGAGGGGGCCAAGGCAGAGGTGGTCATAACAGAGGTGGCCCGGGTGGCCATAACAGAGGTGGTCACTCTAAAAGAGAAGAAAAACCCCCGCAGCAAAAGCCAGATTACAAATGTAAGAAGTGTAACCTGTGGCATGGTGTGGCTGACTGCCCAGCCCATGGCAAAGCCTGCAGTAGGTGTGGAAAAGTCGGGCATTTCCAGGTGGTTTGCAAGGACTCAAGTGTGCAAGCAATAACAGTGAATACAAATGAGTCTTTCCTGGAGACATGGAATGTGGCGTCAATAGAGGAACTACTGCATGAAGCAGAAGTGCACAACATCGTTACATCGGAAGATGATGAGGTGCTCGCCACGGAGACAGCAGGGAACCCTGCAAAAGAATATGTGGAGACCCTCATAATTCAAGGTAAGCACAAGGTCTTGTTCAAGCTTGACCCAGGCTCCGAAGTTAACGTAATCCCCTCAAAAGTTTTTGACAGAATGAACACAACAGATTCATTTGTGGTAAAGCAGGTCAAAGTCCGGCTTGGGGGGTTTGATAACAATAGGTCCACTGTAGATGGTCTAGTGACAGCCACATGGTGACATGGTAAAGTGTGACTTCTACATCTCTCAAACGGCGGTGAGGCCATTTCTGGGCAAGGAGGCATGTGAAAGGCTCAACCTGGTGAAAAGGGTGGAACACCCTACTGCCGGGATTCACTCCCTGGCAGTGAACACACAAAGTGTGTCAAAAGAGGAATGCCTTAAAAAGCACTAGGAGCTGTTCACAGGCCGAGGCAGTTTTAAGGGTACATTCACAATCAGGGTGGATCCCAATTACTTGCCTGAACCTTGCCCGCCCAGTAGATACAATTATTCAGTAGTAGAAAAGCTAAAAACAACACTAGCAACCCTTGAAGGGGATGGCATAGTGACCAAGATAACAACAGAAATCCCGAAATTTGTCAGCAACATGCTGGTCAGAGAGAAAGCCAATGGGGAACTCCGTTTGTGCCTTGACCCTGCAATCTTAAACAAAGCCATAATAAAGCCAAGCTATATAATACCAACCATTGATGAAATCATGAGCAAGGTCAAGGACAAGCGTGTGTTCTCTGTGCTGGACCTCAAGGATGGTTTCTGGCACGTTACTCTGGACCATGAATCCAGTCTGCTCTGCACCTTCACGACCCCCTTTGGTCTTTATCGTTTCACCAGACTACCCTTTGGGGTAAAATGTGCCCCCGAGATATTTCAGTTCATAACAGAAAAGGTGTTCAAAGGTACTGGTGCTCGCTGGTATTTTGATGACGCCCTTATAGGTGGGAAAGATGCTCAGGAACATGACGAAATCACGGAAAGGGTAATGCAAAGAGCCGCTGAGGAGCATGTCCGTTTTAATGGTCTCAAATTACAGTACAGACTCCCCCAAGTTGAATTCTTGGGTCTATTGTGGTCTTTAAATAAGATCCAGATCAGCCCTGAAAGAACTGTGGCAATTCAGGCAATTAAAGAACCGGAAACTCGGAAACAACTCCAAAAGGTGTTAGGGGTGTTTAATCACCTGAGGCAGTTTGTGCCACGAATGGCAGAACTGGCAGCTCCACTTCAAGTCTTGCTTTCCGAAAAGGTGCAATACATCTGGCTAAACTCACACTCTGTGGCATTTCAAAAGCTAAAAGACAGTGTCTCAATGGCACCTGGTGTGGCCCCATTTGATATGGCAAAGCCTATCATTGTACAGGCAGATGCCAGCCAAAATGGTTTGGGTGCATGCCTGTTGCAGGGAGACAGACTGGTAACCAGTGCTTCCCGTAGACTCACTGAAACAGAGAGAAATTATGCACAGATAGAAAAGGAGATGTTAGCACTAACATATGCGGCAGGTAAATTTGAAAAGTTTATTTGGGGTATGCCCAATGTTGTGTTCCAAACAGATCACCAGCCGCTTGTTTCCATTTTTAAAAAGCCTTTGTACAAGATCACTAATAATAGACTCAAAAAGCTTAGACTGAAAATGCTGCGATTTGAGCCCAAAGTAGAATATTTACCTGGAAAACTAATGTTCTTGGCAGACCTGCTGTCCCGAAACTTTATAGAACACCCTGTTGTGGATGACCCTGAAATGCTTGAGGTGGTCCATGAAGTGACTAATCACCTCCCAATGTCTGCTGAAATAGCAGCTGAGTTCGCTCTGGAGACAGAGAAGGACACAGGACTTAAAGCAGTAAAAGGGTATTATCAAACAGGGTGGCCTCTGGATCAAAATCAAGTAATAAATGAGGCCAAGCAGTATTGGGCAATCAGAAATGATTTGTTTGTTGAGCAAGGTCTGGTGATTCTGGGAGAGAAGGTGGTTGTGCCTGAATCCCTCAGACAAAAAGTTCTCCGCCAATTACACACGGCACACCTTGGGGTTGAAAAAACCAAGGCAAGGGCCAGGCAGGTCCTGTACTGGCCCTGGATGAACAGTGATATCAAAAACATGATATCAGAATGCAGAATATGTGAGAGAAACAGTCCGGCCAACAAACAAACAGTTCTGATGCCACACAAGGTGCCAGACCAGCGTTGGCAGAAGGTTAGCTGTGACATATTGGAAATCGATGGGGAAATTTACCTGGTAATAGTAGACAATCTATCCAAGTGGCTGACACTAGCCAGATTGGCCAGTAAAAGCAGCCACGCGGTTATTGAGGCTCTGAGGGACGCTTTCTGTATCCATGGCATACCAGAGGAGATCTATGGGGATAATAACCCCTTAAATTCATATGAATGTAATGAGTATGCCGCAAAAATTGGAAGCAGGAGAGTGACCAGCTCACCTGAGTACGCTCGAGCAAATGGCCTGGCTGAAAAAGCCGTGGACATAGCTAAAAGGATCCTGAGAAAGTGTAGGGAATCTGGAACCTATTATAAAGATGGGCTGAGGGAGTATAACAATACTCCGCTATCGGGGATGGAAGTGTCCCCCTCCCAGATACTGATGAGCCGGATGTGCCGGACATTAGTGCCCACACTTACTGCTCATCTCGAACCCAAGGTGGTGCAGGTGCAGGAAACCCTTAAGAAAAAGCAGGAAAAGGTGAAGCAGAGTCATGACCGTAGGGCAGTCAAAGAACGCACTTTCTTACCTGGGGATCAGGTCGTGGTTAGGCGTAGGAAGCGGTGGGAAAAAGCCATAGTTGTCCGCAAACACAAAACTCCGAGGTCTTATGTTATTCGACTGGACAGTGGACGCGAGCTCCGCCGAAACATTTACCACCTTAAAAAGTCTAAAACTGTCCCTGACACACTGGACTATAGGCCTGAACCAGTAGAGATTGTAGCTGAGCAAAATGTTGTCCTTCCACGGTTCCAACCTCAAAATGAGGAGGAGGCGCCAATGGACCAGGGTGCGGAGGGTTGGGACCAAGAACAGCCTCCGGAACAACAAACTCCACCCCGTCCTAGACGCCGCAGGGCTACGCAAGGCCCAAGACCGGCCAGTCCAAGGCCAACTCCTGTACATCCTGTACCAGGGGGAAGAGTAAGCAGGTGAGGACGCCTGCTGAAATCCCCAGCATACCTGAAAGAGTATGTGAGAAATTTCAGACAATGATTATGTTCAATATTACTAAAAGACTAGTAAAAATAAAAGTTATGTTTCCCTACACACTCTTTGTTGTTGTTTATTAACCCCAACTGGAAGAAGGAGGTGTTGTGGTATGTATCCACAAGGCGGTGCCAGGGGCGCCAACCGCCAACATCAATCCGTACCGTAATCCGAATGTGACTACTGCCAACATGGTTTCTCTTGACGTCCAATAAAAGGCAACTTCGTATTCAGCAGTCAACCAGATTATACCTCTTCTTGGTCAACCCTTAATCCCCTACACCTACGGTCGAGCAGCACATGAGGTACAAAGTAAAGAACCACCAAATGAAAGGAAAGTCCATTTCAGTCAGGAACTATCAGCAGAGCAGGGCAAGACAGGGCCATCAGTGAAAATAGAAAACAAGGCAGAAGCCAGTACAGAAAAGACGGAACCCGAGTTGAAGGACAAAGTCAAGCCTGATGCTGGAAAGTCTGTTCAAGAAACTTTGGATAAATGTAATGTGTGCTCACTGGGAAATAAGGCCCCGGTCTTGGAGTGCTCTATTAATGGGAAACCTGCCGAGGTAGTCATAGACACAGGAGCTGTGATTACTGTGTTCAAACGAACAACTAGAGAATTAGCACCAGCCAGATTAAGGCTGAAAAGTGCAACTTCTCATAAAGCTGCATTATTTGGACCTGCACGAACATCTACTGTAAAAGCTGGATGAGAATTTAAGTTTAATGTCTATGAAGCAGAAATAGAGGAAAACCTTTTGGGTTATGATTTCTTGGATTATTTTGATGCCACTATTAGAGTCAAAAGTCGGATTTTAGAGTTCCCTTTAATTGATACGGGGCAAGTCATAAGGACTCAGTTTAGAATTGGGCATGCAAATGCCAAGGGTAAATTCAGAGTTGGGGAAGTCTTTTACCCAGTCATAGCAAGGCAAAGAACTGTTTTAAAACCTTTTGTGAAAAACAAAGTCACAACGACTCTGAGTACTGATTGCAAAATGGAAAATCTGACTCAGGATGTAGGGGTCAGGTTGACATTTGACTCATCTGTTAGTCCAAATCCACTGGGCGGAGACAAGGGTGGCGCAATGTCCAAGCCTCACTCTCTATCCACCCAAAGGAATGGAAGCCAAGCAGAGAGTTCAATGTTTCCAGATGATATCGAATATATAGAATGGAAAAGTGATGAGAGGGGATCCCCAGGGTGCATCGACACCACAAATGAAATGGAAATTGACAATGATATATGTGAAATGGATGTAGATGTGCACAGAAATGGATTTGTTGAAATGGAATTAGAAGGAAAAGAAAAAGAGGAAAGGAAAGTGATGCAATCAGTCCACAAAGATTTTAAAGCAGAAAGAAAAGTTCATTTGGGAGTGTTTTCAACAACTCCATTAATGGGAAATAAAGTTTCAAGATTACCAATATCAGTAATAGCAGAGCCAGGGGTTGTGCCATGTTTCACAGCACCCATGGATGTAACTTTGCAAAATATGGGAGATAGGTGCGTAGAGGTTCCGAAGTATGCAGTTCTTGGTGAAGTATACTTGATGCATCCCATGGAGTATCACAATTCTGTAACAAAAGATGGAATTGGATGTGAAATTGATGATGAGCAAGATGAGGAAGAAATTCCTACTCTAGTTACTTGTGTGGAACACGAAACTAAACCGTTTAAAGACGCTGAGTATGATGCTAATCCAAAGAGTGTTATTCCGGAAGACCAACCATTGCCAAAAGACTTGCAAGAGTTAGCAGATAGGTGCAAAGAGCTAAATGTAGAGCAGAAAAAGGCTTTGGAAAGTCTTCTCAGAAAGCATTCAGATGTATTTGCAAAGGACAATACCACATTTGGTAAATGTCCATTGTTAAAATTTACAATAGATACTGGAGACCATCCTCCAATAAAACAGAATTCTAGACCAGTTCCTATACATTATAGGGAAGCTGTTAGGGAAACTATTCTTAAGTATTTGCAACAAGGCGCAATTGTGCCAAGCCAGTCAGCTTGGGCTTCCCCCATTCTTTGTGTTATGAAGAAAACTGGAGAAGTCCGAGTCTGCATTGATTATAGAGCTTTAAGTGCCAGAGTACCTGCTACACCTATTCCAAGGGTACAAGACCTGTTGCAGCACATGGGAGGAAAGAAACTGTATCATGCATTTGATTTGGCTCATGGCTATCATAACTTAGAAATTCACCCAAATGACCAGCCAAAAACGGCTATAATTTTACCAGAAGACTTGGGTTTGCCAAGTAGACAGTTTGAGTTCACTAGATTGAGTTTTGGGTTGTCAGCTGCACCTGGAGCATTCCAATGTGTCACTGACAGACTCATAACGCCAGCCAAGGAGCCTAACCCAGAAAATGATTTGGGTGATACAGTTTCAGTTTACCTGGATGATGTATGCATTGCAGGGGACAACGTTGAGGTCATGTTACAACGCTTAGAAGCATTGTTTAACAGAGTGAGAGCATCTGGATTCCTGTTGAAAGCAAAGAAGTGTGAGTTGTTTCAAAAATAAATTTCATATTTATGACATAGATTGTCAGCACAAGGAATAAAGACTGATGACAATAAAATCAGTAAAATATTGCATTGGGCAAGACCAACTGACCAAAAAGAATTGAGATCTTGGCTAGGTTTAGTAAATTATTATTCCAAGTATGTGCCACATCTGGCAACAACAGCAGCTCCTTTGTATGGACTGCTGAGGTCAAAAATAAACTTTGATTGGACGCAACAATGTGAAGAGTCTTTTGATAAAATCAAACAGTTGCTCACAACACCTCCACTGTTGGGAACACCTGATGTAACTAAAGGTCCTTTTACGTTAACATCAAATGCCAGCCTAACTGGCCTAGGGGCAGTTTTAAGTCAAGAGCAAGATGGAAAAGATGTAACTATAGCTTATTGGTCAAAAATACTAAATACAGCCCAAAGGAACTACTGTGCAACTCACTGTGAACTTCTAGCTTTGGTAGAGTCAGTAAAAGCATTTAACCATTACTTGGCAGGTGCACCATTTGTGGTGAAGTCAGATCACGCTGCATTGCAGTGGCTTAGAAGTTTCAAAAACCCTACTGGAATGCTGGCAAGGTGGCTCGAAAAGTTGGCACCTTATCAGTTCCAAGTTGTCTATGTTAAAGGCACAAGTATAGGGCATGCACATGCACTCAGTCGCAGACCTCAAAGACCCTATTATGAAAATTGTGTTAAGTGTACTAGAAAAGAGGAAAGGGAACAAATGGCAGCAGTTAAGTGTGCAAAAATTGAGAAGAGGGAAGAAGGAAGAACTGAAAATGTATGGATAGAATGTAATAATAACTTCAAGATTATTCATAAGAACGGTTCAATTTTTGACAGCAGTTCAAGCTTACCCATTATTCATGCTGTCAGTTTAGATGGTAAAATGGGAGCAGGACTTGCTAAGGATGCGGAGTACTGTTTCAACATCAAAGAAGAATTCCTTCAAACTAGGAAGAGCTGTCCAGGAATTGTACCTGTAAGAAGAGGACAGAGAATAATTGTTAATGTTATCACAAAGTTGAGATATTTTCAAAAACCAACACCTGAACAAGTCAGAATAGCTTTAATTCACTTGAGGGATTGGCTTATAGCGCACAATGTAAATGAATGGTGCATGCCTGAGTTCTCATGTGGCAAGGACCAACTAAATTATCAGAGTCTGATACAGTTCTTAAATGAAATATTTGCAAACACAGGCATGCACATTCATATGTATCACTGGGTTCCAACTAATGTAAACACAGTTGAGCCTAAAAGCAGTTGTGCCCCAAGCAGGGTCGCTGTTATAGATAGCATAAAAACTTTACCTGTATCAGTAGAAAATGTTATGATTAACTGGGGAACCATCATAGCTGAGGGCATAGACCCAGATCAGTTGAGGAGAGACCAAAGGCTTGATCGTGATATAATGCCAATAATAGTTGCAGTGCAGGAGGGCAAACGCCCTGATTTCCAAGATATTGTGGGATATAGCAGCAAGACTAGGACGTTGTGGCATCAGTTTAAATCTCTTGTTCTAAGGGATGGATTGTTGTTCCGGAAATTTGTGCATATCACCAGGGATCCTGAAAGGCACCAATACCAGTTAGTTCTGCCATCAAAACATGTTAAAAACACTGTAAAACATTACCATGAGCAGCTAGGGTAGATCAACCATTTTGGAATACATAAAACAGTGGCTCACCTGCAGAAATTCTTTTGGTGGCCAGGAATGCAAAATGACATTCAAGGGTGCCTTCATAATGCTTGTAAAAGAGCAGTCGTCGTTAAAGTAAAAATACAAGATGACGTTTTCCAATTCTGTTATGAAGATTTATGTTCATTTACTGTTAAAAATAGGTCTTAAAAAGTGAAATGTAAAAAGAAAAGAAAGAAAGAAACTGAAGTGAACACATACACTTAAGTTCCTGTTATGGTTGCTCGCACCACAGCTTGACCATGATTATTGAACATTACATGAAAACAGACAAAGAACATGGCATGTGAAAATTATATATAAATAAGAAGATAATTTTTTTTTAATAATTTTTGAGACAATCACAACAGAAAATCAGATTTACTCACAATATGTAAAATGCTCATTAAAGTGCCGAACAACATAAAATACTGGCATTGATCACAATAAGATTCAATTGCATATAACGTTTTTGGCTTTGTCCAGTGGTAACTTTAGAAATATACCCAATCCTATAAGAAAAAAAAATGGTGACTGATGCTATATGGTTCAAGTTCAAACAGTGAAAGGGGGAAGATACTCACGTTAGCATTCACAGATGAGTTGTGTACATCGGCCGCCTTGATAATATTAACCCATATTTTGTAAGCGGAGTCTGGCCCGCTCGTCAGAGGAAGAACCGCACTAGAAGAAGCCACAGAGGCTATAGAGGTAGCGCTCGGACTGGGGCAGCAATCACTCGCCAGCTCGGCTGCAAGGCGCCCGACGGCGGCTTCTTCGGCTTCCTCAGCGTCCTCCTCGGCAGCTATGTCGATAACTTCGAGCTCAGGTTTGGGCTCGGGGTTCAGGCAACTGTCACTTGGCGTCGTAGGAAGGCTAGTTAAGCCGTTCTCTGTCACGGTGATTTTTAAAGCGTCCTCGTCCAGAGAAACGGTGCGTTGAGGCGCCATTGAAATAGATGCACACTAAAAGAAGCGTAAAGCACTAGGGACGCGCAGTGATGTTCAGGAGGAACCAAAAACGACCGTTGCACGGAGATACACGGAGAAGCCTGACGCCCTGATGCCGTTGTCAGTTTGAATTCGACTCGACAGAGGCCGAACAATTGACAGCGACAACCAATGAGTAGAGTCCTGGATTAGTGGCCCGAGAAGCGCGAGCAGCGTCCCGAGGCGCCGCCATTTTCTCAGGTCCGTGGGCCCACAGGCGAGAGGGGAGCGGGAGGGGGAGGAGGAGGGGGATACAGGGAGCGGAGCGAGGAGCGAGCGACGGAGCCGCCGCCGCCAGGCCGCCAGTAGAGTAGATGTGCGAAGTGCAGTGTTATTATTGTGGTCGGTAGTGAAGATTAAGTTTATAGATACCAGATTATATTTTCGATAAAATGAGCTACTGGAAGTGTGCAGCGCCGAATTGTAACACGAAGCACGGAGAAGGAAAAATTTTCCGAAAGTTTCCAGCGGATCCTAACCTTGCCACGGCGTGGCTACAATATTTACCTCCAAACTTCCAGTCAACTTCGAAGACAGCTTTATGCGAGGTGAGGAAATAAGAGTGGATTTTTTGACGCCATGTTGTTCAAAACTTGTCTCTAATCATTTTGTAATATGTCTCAGGTGCATTTTGAGCTTTCCGAATTCGAGCGTGTCCGTGCCGATGGCAAGAAGAAGCTGAAGGCTGCAGCAGTGCCCCGCTTGCACCTCCGTTCTCCTGGGAGAAAGCTTTTTGGAGACGTCACTAATTTGCCAATCACCAGCACTCCCATCCGACCACAATCTAGAAAACACGTATGTATTCAACTATTTTTATCACCTCTGGAGAAATGGATATGTTTCATTTAGTTTCATGTTTATACTTTAGCCTTCATCAACATTTGGCTCAGTGCTCAGAGATCACCCTTACAGCCGTCAACAAGTCCTGAGTTTAGTATGCCAGAGAACAGTTTTTGTCGGTTTGTGAGTTAATGTGTAGTACTAAGGAGTATTTATTTTTAAACACTTGTTTCAGAATTTTCCACCGGAAGATCCTAATCTCTCTTTCATTGAAGCCTGCCATTCAGTTCAATCTCTACATTCAACAGACCAGGTAATGCAAAACATTATTAGTGCATGCTTTGATTCAGTAAGTTGCCACGTTTATAACACTGACATTGTTTCTTTGCAGTCCACTCATGTGCCTCAAGAAACTTGTGAGATATCAACTCAGCTCACTGAATCTGAAATTTCATCCTCTGTGCACCAAGAAATACCGAAAGAATCTGTCAATGATCAGCAGGAGGAATTGCAACCGGACTATGAGCTATGCCCTCAGACAGGCCACTTCATCAAACCTTCACACTCTCAGGTACTTTTTGTTTTTAGCATGTTTCTTTGTGAAGTACTTCTGTTGTGGTTTGCACCAACTAATTTTACACATTCTTTCCATAGGAGCCCGATGTAATTTTACCTCAGGTATGTCGTTGTCAAAAAATTTGTTGACAGTTATCATGAAAATTTCTTTCATGGCCTGAAATAACAATGTACTTTATCTCTTCTCTTAGGACGAAACCGAGCCAATTCCCACTCTGGAGGAGGCATTGCGAGTGATAGAGCTGCAGAAGGCCCAAATCGCTCTCCTGGAGGAGTCACGAGAGAAGAAAACTCACCAGCTGGTTGAAGTCCACTCGTGCTCAAAGTCTGCGCTGACAAGCCAGGTTGGTAATCTGATAATTTCTATCATACCCATTCTATGGCAATGTTCGTTTTACTTTTTCATTTGTGAATTTTTCATCTTTTCAGGATGACCAGTTCTCTTCTCTTTCATCTACGACTAAAGCTAGTGTTCTATCGCTGATTAGAAACCAACGGGCTGAAATTGACAGACTGATCCAGGTACAACGAGAGCAAGAGAGAACTTTGGCAATTATACAACGCACCCTGACAAATGGAGAGGCATTGAAGAGGAAGTACGTGGCTCAGAAGAAGGTGAATTTCAGGCTCAACACTCAGCTACAGAGGAAGATATATACACCGTGGTTGACGCCAGGTCAGCAAAAAATACTGTTGAGAAATTCCACAAGAGGGCTACGTTGGGAACCTGAAATGATCCGCAAAGGTTTAATCAGGAAGATGGAATGCGGCACATCAGGGTACTCTAATTTTGTTAAGGACTTGCCACTTTACCCCTCTGTACGCTCCCTTCAAGAGAGTATCCAATTTATTAAGTTTGAGAGTGGTCTTCTGGAACAAGTTTTTGATCTCTTGGAGGCTTTTGCAAACAACTGCCCTGACACTGAGAGGGATTGTCATGTAGTTGTTGATGAACTAGCTCTGGAACAAGGGGAACATTATGACCCGAGTACAAAAAAAGTTGTTGGTCGGAGTACATTTCCCACACATACTGGGCTTGCCCAGAAGGGTCTGGTTATAATGTTGGCTGGTATAACGAAAAGATGGAAAATTTCAGTAGCAGTTTACTTCACTTCTGAGAGGGCACCGGAATTTAAACCGAAAAGAGGTCATCATGATGAACAGAACGTCACTGGTAAAGCCTTTCTAGACATTTTATTAAAAGTAGTAATTCGGGCTGAAAATATTAAATTGAGAGTATGTGGCATCACAAGTGACATGGGCCCGGATAATCAGGCATTCTGGAAAGCAGCAGGTATATTTGGTGGGAGGAAGGAGAACTCTGTTGTGTGCTCTATTCCTAATCCTGTCCGCCCAGCAACCTCTCTCTTCATCATACCTGATATGGTCCATGTGTTTAAAGCCATTAAAAATGGAATGGAGAGCAATGGAACCATAACTCTGCATGACGACATTGTGAAAGAAGAAAACCTCCCCACTGCTACAATTGATTACAGTCATGTTCAGGATTTGTTTGAATTCGAAGAAAAAAATGAATTAAAAGTAGCTTTCCGCCTCAAGCCAGACAACATCAAGTGTACAAATCAATACCTGAAAATGAGGACATCTACCGTCAAGGCTGTAATCAATCATCGAACGGGTGTTGGTCTAAATCGTTTGGCTGAGGAGAAGAACAACAATGTGTACAAGACTACAGCTTGGTTTTTCATTTTACTGAATACCTTTTTTGAATTGTTCACAGGGAGGAGCAAAGCAATGTCTTTGTGTCCCTCCAAAAATACTATGTACGAGGAGTCCTTAAAATTGATTATGAAAGTTGATAAGGTGTTCAGAACTATGAAGGTGGGTTCCAAAGGGGAATGGAAACCATTTCAAAAAGGGGTCCGTATCCTTTGTGCCAGTATCTTGGGTTTGCAAGACTTTTTTTTTACGGAGAGACATTATGTGTACCTTTTGTTGGGCCGCTTCACTCAGGACTGTTTGGAGAATTTATTTTCAATGATCAGGTTGCGCCAGCCAGTGCCTCATGTGCTTGCCTTTCTCCAGTGCTTGAAAGTTATCACAGTTGCTCAGTATTCGATGGCTATCAAGAATTCCAACTACGACTTTGAAGAGTCACAAGAGCTGCGTGAAGCCTTTGACTTCTTTCAAGAAGCTAGAAAGAAAGCTCATGAGAGAGCTACTAGTGATTTTTTTGAATCCTTGGAGGAACTCTTTAATTGTATTCCCAAGGTTTCTTCAGCTGAAGTTATGAATTTCTTCTCTGAGTGGGAAGAAAATATAATTTATGATATGGCTGGGAGTGCAGTTCATTCTATATTGTCTAGGAATTTAGTGACCTGTGATGTTTGTGTGAAAGCAACTCAACTGAGGAGTGATGAGAACCACCCCAGAGCTATTTTAGTTGATGCCAAAGAATATACTCTTTTGAGAAAGAAGGGCACAGCTTTGAAACGGTTGCAAATTTATGTGACTGATGAAGTATTCAAAGCTATCTTGAAAGCTGAAATTTCATTCAGGAAGATGAGGCACAACACACTGCAATTCAAAACAACTGATGTTTACAAGTATTTTGTGGAAAACTTAATGTATGTGTGGGATGGATCCTCAATCCCTGAATGTCATGACATAGGGAGGAAAATTTTAAATGTTTACTTTGATGGCAGACTGAAGGAGTGGTGCAGGATTCGCAGACTGAGTGCCGCAGAGTGTAATAAGTCCAAAGGTGTTAATCGCTCGAGCAAAACTGCAGGTATGCATGATGCCGCCAAAAAAATCCAAGCACCCACTCAGGTTTCAAAGTAATTTGTGTTTTATTCCTCTTGTGTATTTTGTGTCTAGATTGATATTGTGACAGTAAGAGCCATTAACTGCTCTTGATTTTATTTAATTTTATATTAATTTATTTCTATCAGCTGCGTGCAGCAATGTCATTGACTATTACAGGTCTTTTCTTGTGATGATTTTAGTCACAAAACATGTGATGATTTTAGTCATAAAACTTGTGATGATTTTAGTCATAAAATGTGATGATTTTAGTCCTTAAATTTTTTATTCCACTCAAATGAATGTTTCTCATACTGTTGTGTGTGCAAAGTTCAACATTCTCTCTGATTGTGCCAAATTACTGAATACATCTGTGATACTAAAGTGAAATATTGTGTATTATTGAGTGTTTTCCCATATAAATTTGCACATCTCCCTCTCACTGATGTGATGGGAATAAAAATTAGAACACAATAGAAATACGGTCAAATGAAGAATATTTATTCATCAAACCACACTGAAACACATCATACATGTAAGCAAAACTAATACTCAAACTGTAGAAGTCAGGAAGGTCAAAACACACACACAAATACCCGTCTTTAAGAGAACTTCAAGCAGTCTTTGAGACCCTCAGACGGAAACACTGGAGATTATTCAAATTAAAAAACATACTTTGCGCTACAGATGCCAATTCCGAAGCCAACAAGAAATGAGATGACATTTAAAAAACTAAAAAATAATGACACTTGTGATGGTCTTTAAGTCCACCCAAAATGTGAAAGAAACAGTAAACAGACAAAAGTTCTTCCTTGGATTTGTAAGAAAGGTTGCTATCTTTCATTTCACTCACGTACACACAGTGTGGTAGACATGCCACTTGCTTATCAAAAGACCGCAGTTACAAAATCATGGAAAGGTTTGCATTCTCCTTACATTTATCATGAAGACAAATGCAAAAAATGTCTTCTTCTGTTTGAAACAGTGGAGACACTGAAGTTGATGGTACGCATGATTCAGTCCACTCTACACACTGGAAATCTTCCTCTTGATGAAGTTCCTTTTCAAGGATACCTTGCGCTTGTAACAGATCTTAGAAACGAACTTGTTGATGAGCTGTTCTTTCAGCGCAATATCCTGCTTCAGCCTACTAATGATAGCATTGTTGTTCGTGATCTGCTCCTTTAGTAGATACCATGTTTTTGCATCCTTTAAAGTTAAAAACACACCAGAATAATATTAATCACAGGACAAATTAGAAAGGGAAATGTGTCAGAAAAATATAACAGCCAAGTTCATGTACTAACCATTTGCGTTCCTGCAGCCTTCTGTGATGATGTCCCAGTCTGTGTCCCTTGAACAGCCATGTCCTCTGCTTCCATGTAAAGGAAAGCCTAGAACATAATTAACAACTTAATATTTCATTCATTTGAAAAATAGGCTGTGGCCTGATATAGTGAGGTTACCATAACCTTTGCCACCAAACTCAAAATAACTTATCAGCGAAGAACAAGGGCCACCATTACCGCAATATTGAACAGAGAAAAATTCAGAATGTATTACAGAAATAAATTAGAGGCAGACAGCCGCACGTACCTTTAACCTTACACTACAACTTCCCAGACCCCAAAGCAAAGCGACTTGGCACTCCGCAGGAACTTGGCGAAAACTGACGCAGGTATTCTACTAAAACACTCTTTTCTTTTATTCTCACGGAACAGTGAATCATTCAGCAAATTCCACCGCGCATTAACACGCAAGCAAAGAGAAAAGATAGCTGCGTCTCTCGTACGTAAACATTGTCCGTTGCGCGTTTGTTTCCTGTCCGCCATTAACTCAGGCCATGGAGGATCTATGAGAAATTGGCACTAACGATTGAAACGGTATGAAAAATGTATGATGCGAATGACACCGTTCGCGCTTCTCGAGCCACATCCAGGACTCTACCAATGAGAACGTGGCAGGGAGACGAGTATGGTCAGGTATAGCGTTGGAATGGCAAATTGTGACCTATAAAGAATTAAAGACTACAAAAACTGTAGTAAAATAGTTCAGTAAAATTTTAACATATTTTATGGAAGTCCAGATGGGACAAAAGGGTATTCCCCTGTCAGAGAAGGATTTGACTGAAGTAGTCAGTGGAGCGTCTGTTAGTAAAGTTTCGTGTACACATGAGTTTCTCATACTGAAGATGTCGACTATGGAGCCAAAAATTCAAACCGCTCACTGCGAATAACGATTTTGGCCGGGTCAGCCATGATTTTCAATCGGTAATGCAAAAACCAAGCATTTACGAACAGGAGCGTTCGAATTCAGGTGAAATAGCTTGATAAAATTACTGACGGGAGTTAGAAGCTTTTCAACAAAAGCATGTGCCAACAAAATTGATGAGTTTTAAAACAATAGTGCAAAAGGGTAGTTGGGGATAAGTAGCGGCGCCACCCTTGACAACGTTTACTTTGGTCGCGTCTTGACCAGCGAAATTGGTCCCTTTACGACACAGTGTGGTCGTGTGCCCTTGAATTTCGAGCATCCAATACTGATGCGATCGACAAGGGATTCGAGCGGTTGTACAGTTGAAAGGCATCAACAATGTAACAACAAACTCCTGGGACCTGTGGACTTTCACCACGGGGGTCCCAGGGCCGAGTTCACCGGGACCCAACCGGGAATCGAACCAAGGAACCCGGTCTTCACAAACCGACACTGGACCAATTACTCCGTGGACAGCTGCCCAAGGCCAAGCGCACCAGCTAGTCTACCTAAGGACGGCGGAACGACGAGGCAGAGCAGCAAACATCTGGCCGCGCAGCAGACGACTAGCAGTCGACTCTACGGGACGCAGCTTTCAATTCGGAGGAGAGGAAAGCGATATAAGTTAAGTAGCGTCGAAAATCGGAGAGTTTCGCGTAAATTTGTTAGCTAGTTTCAAAGGTGCCTTAGAATAAGTTAGTGTATAAGTTTAGTTGTAAGCAAATAGGTCAGAATAGTGGGTGATAGGTCAGCATGGCACCAGGGTCTAGGCACCATTACCTGGAATCAGGTTAGGTAAAGGTAAACAAAAATACTGTGCAGAGATGTTTGTGTTTCAGTTCACGAGATGGCAGTCAAACTTTTCTCACATCGCAGCACAGCTACATCGTGTCCTCAAGAGCTTCGAATCAACAGCGGAGATCTTCAAGATTTAATATTTGGCTTTGAGTGAATCTATGAGAGTGATTTCTGCGTCGAAGTAGCATAGTCAACCTTCGACTGTAGGAGAGTTAGTCATGTGAAAAGCGTATTACTGGCCATAATGCGCGCGACGTATAGATTTCAACTCAGCATACAGTGTGTCAAGGATTCATTTACCCTTTATGTTTATTTTTGTTTGAACATGGAAGCTTTGGGGTTTGGGATTGGACACCCTAAACCAGCACGTAGTCGTGTCAAAGTGGAAATGGGATTCTTTCAGGATCATGGTTGATGATTAGAAAATTTAATTTGATTTAATGGAGATAGGTTTCAATTTGATTGAAACGCGTTACTGAAAGGAAATTGTTATTGAATGAAATGTAAGATTTTTAAATTGTAAGGGTCTTGAAAGGAGAGGAAGGAGCTTAAAAAGAAGGGAGTGGTGTTACGTAGAGCAGACTATTAAAGTCACCTATTTCATACCATGGGCATCATAACCCTTTTCTTTGTTTATACCCCGGGACACCATCCTTATACCGTGTCGCCCTCTGGTGGCTAGTAGCCCAACGAGCATTATAAGGTGTCGCCATCTAGCGGCTAGTCACAACACTGCTCTGCGCCCCACCACCTTTCACTCCTCCTTCATCTTCTCTTGGCCTATAAAAGCAGGCACCGCTCACCTAGCAGTGCCATTCTGTGAGACGCTCTCTTGGAGTCAATACACAACTAAACCCAACTCCCCGACTACCTTATTCCGCCTCCTCTACTTAACAGTACCAAAAAAAAAAAGAAGAAAAAAGTGTTTATAACAAAAAACTTATAATTAAAAAATGTCTCTGAATAATATATATATACATATATATATATATAATTATATATATATATATATATATATATATATATATATATATATATATATATATATAATACTGCTTATATAACTATTCCTAGTGAATTACGCAAAATGGCAAAGCACATGCATCATTAACATCACACACATACACGCACATACACGCACACGCAACAAGGCACATGCATGCGCCGCAAATATACACCGTCTGTACTGGTGCTGCTACTGCCTCAACCCTTTGCCGACGCAAGACAAGCTGGACGAACATGAGCACCTCTGCCGGCGTTATGGGGCGCAGCGCGTCGAGTACCCCAAACCCGGCGACACGGCATCGTTCAGCAGGAGTGACCTCGCCAAAACCCAAGTCTTCCCTCACGCCGTCTACTTCGACTTCGAGGCCGTGTTAAAACGCCTGCCGGACGACGGCGAAGAGCAGAAGACTAAAAAGACGCAGCAACACATCCCCGTGGCCTACTGCCTTGCAGCGGTGGGCAGCGACAACAAGCTTGCCCTTCCGATTCGCACACGGTCGGGGCCACGATGTGTTGGGGTGAGGTTTCTCAAGGATCTGCTGCAAATAGAGAAACTGTTATTCACGAGGAGACCGGATTTCCCCACTCACATGTCTCCGGCTCAAGAGCAGCAGTTTCGCCAAGCCAGTGTGTGCTGTCTGTGTGGAAAGGCATTTGACCCGAGAAAGCCCCACGATAAATGCCGCCACCACGACCACTTTCTAAAGCAGAACAACCTCATCGGAGCAGCCCACCGAGATTGCAACTCTGCTGTGAAAGTGCCGTCTGTCCTCCCCGTCATTGCTCACAACGGGAACCGGTGAGTGTCAAGAGTGTCTGATGACAGACACGCGCGCGCGTGCGCTTGCGGGCGTTTGTGTTTGCATGCTCAGCTGATCTTTTGCTCTCGTGTTGCAGATACGACATGCATTTCATCTTCAAGTCCCCTGTGAGCTGCGCAGCTGCTAACAACATACGCCTGGAGGTACTGCCTCGCACCATGGACCAGTACAGAAGTGTGACGCTTCATCTCGGAGGGCACCAGCAAGGCCGAAGCATTCGGCTCATAGATAGTTTTCAGTTCGCTCAGGCTTCATTGAATCAGTTAGCGAGGACCCTCCTCCCAGTCGACAAGACATTGCTCGAGGAGCAGTACCCAGACCCCCAGCAGCGCGAGCTCTTGTCGTGCAAAGGGGTTTTTCCGTATGAGTACGCTGAAAGTTGCTAGCAACTTTTCAACGAGACATCTCTCCCCCCTCGCGACGCGTTCTTCTCGTCTGTTCGTGAGGGCGGTGTGACTGAGGAGAATGCCCACGCGCGGAGGGTATTGCAAACGCTAGGGTGTACAAATCTGGCTGAATATCTGGAGCATTACCTTCAGGCAGACGTCCTCTTGTTGGCATCTTTCTTTGAAAAGTTTAGATCCACTATCTATGAGGTTTTCGGACTGGACGCATGCCATATCGTGTCTGGATCGTCTCTTTCATGGAAGTGTGCCATGAAACAAACAAATGCGGATGTAGAACTCATATCTGATCCGACTATGTTTGCCTTTTCATGCACGTTCTGGCGGCGCATAGGTTTTGACTTCTCAGGAAAAATTGTTTGAGCGGCGATGGAGTCTACACGTATTTTAAAATCGTATAATACCGGAGGACACCATGAGTTGCTTGCAATATTCATGGCTGTTCTCATGATAAAACTGCCGTCTACCAAAAGCTGAAGTAGAGTTATTGTGTGCAGAAACAAGTATATGAATCCTTGTTTAAAGTAAGATCCCTCAAAAATCCTGGGATGCATTTTAGGCTTAGAAATGATGGATCTAGATGCACCAGATTTATCACCAGTTTTGATGTTTCAATCTTAAACTTTGTCAGTAAAATACTTGTCTTAGTGTCTTTCTAAATCATAGCAGCTTGCAGGGACAGAACTATATTCTTTTAAAAATGGAACCTTACGAAATTTGCTTGAATCTAAAGCACTGTTGGCCTCAAGATCTTATTGTCGAACTGGAGTACTTGCAAATGTAAAATTGTGAATGTGGTTCCATATTTCTTGCATATTGGTAATTATCTGACGCATAGATACACTAACTTAAATGCTGATTATTGACAGTTATATTGCTCTCGCTCGCAAAACACTAGCAGAAGCCTTCGTAGCGTCGTCGTCGTGGCCATGTGGCCATGCTCGTAGCGAAATGAATTTGGACGAAATCGCTTACGAAGGACCAAGATGGCCGCTACAACGGAACCAGTTCCCTTACGAAGGCCTTACGAAGCCTCGCTACGGCATTGTAGATGGGCCTTCAGACGGATGTCGTCACCTCAGCCCTTCCACTCCACAGCAACCAACTCCGACACGCTCTGGACGAGGGGCAATTTTACCTATTTCACGTTCGAGCCGGCGGCCATCGTGCCGATGCTCGCCAGAACGCTGTTGACATGGACCGGTGCGGCACGTGTTCGTGTCGTGCCTTTATCACTGAACGTCCATTACCGAGCAGTCGTATTTGGAAAACGAAGCGAGGAGCTGCTTTTGCGCCGAAAACCGGCACAGCAACAGCAGGCAGAGGTATAAGTACCCAGGACGTGGGTGTGGCACAGTATTCGCCACCATGCGCTCCTTGGCCTGCGTCCTCTTCGTGGTGCTGACCACCGCGTACCAGGTATTCACGTTTACGGTCACGGAAAAAAGTCGTTCGCCACTTAAACTTATATTAGCTCTGTACTGAGTCTGTCTTATTTACTTTGGACTATGAAATGTATCTTGGTATTTTGGATGCACTTGGATAGATAAAATGAAAGGACATACAACTTGTAAAAGTACTGGCTCAGCTAACCACTGGCATTCTTTGGTTTTTTTATTTTATTTTCATATTGAGTTGTTGTATGACAGATTGAAGCTTAATGAAAAGATGTTTAAATATTAAACATTTTAGCATCGCCGAAGTCTTTTCGCTGTTCCAGAGAATTTTTCGCTAACCCAGATAGCACGTGTGCTGAGTAAGCGGAAAAAAAATATCTCTGGAGCTACGAAATATGTTTGTGGCTCATGTCTTCAGAAATGTTTCGCTGGACTAGCGAAACATTTTGTTGAGGCAGCAAACTGTTCTCCAGCTTGGCGAACTCATTTTTTCCCGTGGTTCTGCGGCTGGCACGGCGATATGGCAGCTGGCAGCCGATGGCCCCACAGAATTTGCAAAATATTTCGATGATTATTGCAATTTTAATGACCGTGTCTTGTAGTGAGTGATGCTGCTTACAGCAGGGGGTGGCAACAGAGTCAGAGCGCCAGGTTCCATGCGGTAGCGAGCTGAAATTTGTCGCAAACAGTTCGCATTATAACAATGACGCCAGGTGTGCTTTAGATCTGAAATTAAGATATTAGCACAGGTTATGCCTTGGGAGTTGCTAATATGCAAAAATATTTGAGTTTTCACTTGACCTTTCTGAGTTACAAGGGTCGCAAATCTTGTCTACGATCCTGCGTTTTCACAGAGATTTGCCCTTTGGGACGAAGTATCGACCATTTTACGCAGTAAATATGAGTTTACTAGAAATATACGTACCGTACCTCATGTAAAACGTACTCCTCTATCGAATGAAACCGACCCAGACCGAATCGGTTTATTAGTGTGGAAGATAATTGGAATATATTAGAGCGCTACCGCATGGAACCAGGACCTCTCACGTTCTTGCTACCCCCTGGTATCAGGCAGCAGGGGCCCTCCCCTCAGGGACACTCCTCTTCACTCCCCTCGGCCGCGAGCCCTTGAGCATCATAGCTGACGGCATGGCACGGCATTGCGCAGGCAAAGATGTGCCGGACGCGGCGGGGCAGCCCTTCGTGATGGGCGTCGTCAACATCCCCTACACCTAGTTCAAGGCCGACCTGAACAAGGTGATCCCGGCCGTGGCCAGGACAGGCGCCAACGTGGTCCGCGTCGTCCTGGCCGACGGCGGCAAGTTTCAACGCGACGACGCCGCCTCCGTGAAGCGGGTGTTGGACCTGTGCAAGCAGTACAAGCTGGTGGCCGAGCTCGAGGTGCACGAAGAGACAGGCTCCAACATCCAAAATGACCTACTTCGGGCCGCCAACAACTGGATCGGCATCGCACCCGTGTTCAAGGGCCTCGAGAACAGGGTCATCATCAACATCGCCAACGAGTGGACGCAAGGGGTGCGTATTCTGCTGTGCCCTCGCGTCGCGGCCGTGCCGCACTGCTCACGGCCTTCCTCTCCTGCTGCAGGGCCAGGTCGGAACGTGGTCGCGGGGATACCAGGCCGTCATCCCGATCCTCCGCACCTCCTCATGGTGGACGTGTCAGGCTATGGCCAGGACGTGTCCTCCTTGGCCCTGGAGGGTCGGGCTGTCTTCGGTGTGCGTGGCGCGCAGCATTTGCCACGAACTCTACCGACTTCTGCTAGGCTAGCTAATTATTTGGTTCTGCCGTCCCCGCCGTTCTCCCCGTACATGTGCAGGCCGAACATGGTGTTGCGTTGGGGGTGCACCTGGGAAGAAGAGGCCCACTGCAGTTGAGAACCTGAGCGCCTGAGCGAGACTAGGGCTAGCCAGAGTAGCCAGTGGTGAGAATTCTAGCTGCTTGCTGGAAAGAGCATAGAACACTACAATTGCCAATCTTCCCACGAAATTCTAAACTCTCTTCCGATAAACTTTTTCGCTTAACAATTGTTTAACTTACCCCCAAAAAATACAGTTCTTTTTCTTTTTGATAGCATTCTAATACTGATCCAATATTTTCTCAACCAGACATTCATTAATATTTCTTCTTTACACTTCTCACTACTTCCACTCTCCACTCCTTCCAGATCCTGTTGTCACATACGCACGCATTCAAAAGAGACTTCAAACCATCACAAAAACTACAAAATGTACAAAACCTGGCCCTGCAGCAGGAGAGGAAGGCCGTGAGCAGTGCGGCACGGCCGCGACGCGAGGGCACAGCAGAATACGCACCCCTTGCGTCCACTCGTTGGCGATGTTGATGATGACCCTGTTCTCGAGGCCCTTGAGCACGGGTGCGATGCCGATCCAGTTGTTGGCGGCCCGAAGTAGGTCATTTTGGATGTTGGAGCCTGTCTCTTCGTGCACCTCGAGCTCGGCCACCAGCTTGTACTGCTTGCACAGGTCCAACACCCGCTTCACGGAGGCGGCGTCGTCGCGTTGAAACTTGCCGCCGTCGGCCAGGACGACGCGGACCACGTTGGCGCCTGTCCTGGCCACGGCCGGGATCACCTTGTTCAGGTCGGCCTTGAACTAGGTGTAGGGGATGTTGACGACGCCCATCACGAAGGGCTGCCCCGCCGCGTCCGGCACATCTTTGCCTGCGCAATGCCGTGCCATGCCGTCAGCTATGATGCTCAAGGGCTCGCGGCCGAGGGGAGTGAAGAGGAGTGTCCCTGAGGGGAGGGCCCCTGCTGCCTGATACCAGGGGGTAGCAAGAACGTGAGAGGTCCTGGTTCCATGCGGTAGCGCTCCAATATATTCCAATTATTTTCCAAACTAATAAGCCGATTCGGTCTGGGTCGGTTTCATTCGATAGAGGAGTACGTTTAGGTACATTAGGTACAGTGAACATGATGTTTCTTCGCGCCCACTCTGGGAATATTGAATTTAGAGTCCCCGTAAAATTTCCAATCTGTATTGTAGTGCTTCTCCTCGTATTTCCACTGAAGTCTCAATATTTTCGAGTTCGGCATAACCTCTGACGCCCACATTTGCGGGAAGTGGACCCTGGGGCAGGTAGTGACTGTTTTGGCCGGGGCACATAATGACATGACGATTTTGTCACATTTTCATCATAGAAGCTCCCACTGATGGTTTTTCCCACTAAAATCCGCCCTTTAACTGTAGATATTGCGAAAAAAACTTATTACTTAGCCGTGTTTTTGTGTTGTAGCCTATTTATGAGTAAACATTAATCTCGAATCTTTGGTTTCCTTCCCCACAGTTACTCCCCCCATATCTTTTGTTCACGCGATTGACTTGAAATGTTGTCTGTGATGTCTGCTGCGATACTTATTTTCTTATTCTTACTGTGCAGCCAAATATATGTTTTTGTTATGAATCTCATTTTTAAAAGGAGACTGCAGTTATTTCGGCAAACCAACAAACCTAACCTTTAAATAGACATATCAAATTAGCATTTTAAAAGAAAATGAATTTGGAGGACTTTAAACTATTTTCTATGGATTATTTTTCCTAATTTTCGATGGTAAAGAGCAAGAATCACATAAAACATGACCTCCTTCACTTAAATTTATAAAAAAGCACGCTCAAAAAGCTATTGTCTGCCTGTCACTATCTGCCCCAAGGCTTGTCACTATGTGCCCCAGGGTGGGGCACATAGTGACAAATGCAGGGATGTACTTCCATACCATTTACTCTTAAAACATATGTCTGACTATGAAAACTATGATGAATTCATGTAAAGGAAGGACATATCTTGTGGGCTAATCCAATTGGAGTCAAAAAAATTAAAAACTAGCTTAGAAAAGTCGAAATTCCAAAAAGTGTCACTATGTGCCCCACTCTCCCTTACGTATATTTCTAGTAAACTCATATTTACTGCGTAAAATGGTCGATACTTCGTCCCAAAGGGCAAATCTCTGTGAAAACGCAAAATCGTAGACAAGATTTGCGACCCTTATAACTCAGAAAGGTCAAGTGAAAACTCAAATATTTTTGCATATTAGCAACTCCCAAGGCATAACCTGTGCTAATATCTTAATTTCAGATCTAAAGCACACCTGGCGTCATTGTTATAATGCGAACTGTTTGCGACAAATTTCAGCTCGCTACCGCATGGAACCTGGCGCTCTGACTCTGTTGCCACCCCCTGCTGTAAGCAGCATCACTCACTACAAGACACGGTCATTAAAATTGCAATAATCATCGAAATATTTTGCAAATTCTGTGGGGCCATCGGCTGCCAGCTGCCATATCGCCGTGCCAGCCGCAGAACCACGGGAAAAAATGAGTTCGCCAAGCTGGCGAACAGTTTGCTGCCTCAACAAAATGTTTCGCTAGTCCTGCGAAAAATTTCTGGAGACATGAGCCACAAACATATTTCGTAGCTCCTGAGATATTTTTTTCCGCTTACTCAGCACACGTGCTATCTGGGTTAGCGAAAAATTCTCTGGAACAGCGAAAAGACTTCGGCGATGCTAAAATGTTTAATATTTAAACATCTTTTCATTGAGCTTCAATCTGTCATACAACAACTCAATATGAAAATAAAATAAAAAAACCAAAGAATGCCAGTGGTTAGCTGAGCCAGTACTTTTACAAGTTGTATGTCCTTTCATTTTATCTATCCAAGTGCACCCAAAATACCAAGATACATTTCATAGTCCAAAGTAAATAAGACAGACTCAGTACAGAGCTAATATAAGTTTAAGTGGCGAACGACTTTTTTCCGTGACCGTAAACGTGAATACCTGGTACGCGGTGGTCAGCACCACGAAGAGGACGCAGGCCAAGGAGCGCATGGTGGCGAATACTGTGCCACACCCACGTCCTGGGTACTTATACCTCTGCCCGCTGTTGCTGTGCCGGTTTTCGGCGCAAAAGCAGCTCCTCGCTTCGTTTTCCAAATACGACTGCTCGGTAATGGACGTTCAGTGATAAAGGCACGACACGAACACGTGCCGCACCGGTCCACGTCAACAGCGCTCTGGCGAGCATCGGCACGATGGCCGCCGGCTCGAACGTGAAATAGGTAAAATTGCCCCCCGTCCAGAGCGTGTCGGAGTTGGTTGCTGTGGAGTGGAAGGGCTGAGGTGACGACATCCGTCTGAAGGCCCATTTACAATGCCGTAGCGAGGCTTCGTAAGGCCTTCGTAAGGGAACTGGTTCCGTTGTAGCGGCCATCTTGGTCCTTCGTAAGCGATTTCGTCCAAATTCATTTCGCTACGAGCATGGCCACATGGCCACGACGACGACGCTACGAAGGCTTCTGCTAGTGTTTTGCGAGCGAGCGAGTATCCCGACTGAGTTTTGGCTTTGATGGAAATAAATGCAATAAGGTAAGTCAAGGTCCAAAAAATATATGGAGATGCTTCAAATTAAATTTTAATGTGTTTGAAGCCCTGAGAAATGTATTCTGTGATGTGAAACGACCCTAGGCCTATTACATGTGTCTAGTAGGTTATGTTGCCCAGATGTAAACAACTTTGAGCAAAGCTGGACAATTTTTATAAACTACTTGTGCCAGTTTAGTGAACTTATTTTCAGTTTAAAAAATACAATCGTACACAGGACAATTCAGTTTACAAGGGTGACGTACATAAATTATTTATTGCAAGCTCCAAAGTGTCAAGAATGCATTTTTAAAATACCGTATTTTGGGCTAACTTAGCTGTGAATATTTTCTATTTTTGTTTAGGGCTTAGAGTATTATTAATACTTTTATCTGATCATTGCAGGCAAGAAATCCAATCTGTCATCCCCTATCTTCTAATATTTCTGAAAAGAGCTGTAACGTGAAAGCTTAGAAGGAGCAAACACATTTTCCGAGCAACACGTGTGTATCGCTGGTCCAGTAGGGTAAATCCACTCTGAATTTTCAGAATTTCCTTAGAGCTGCAGAGTTTTCTTACAGAGTTGGAGAGTTTCTTTTAGAGTTGCAGAGTTTCTTTCAGAGTTGCAGAGTTTCTTTAACAGTTGCAGACTTCCTTCCAGAGTTCCAGAGTGACTTCCAGAGATCCAGAGTATGTGCTATAGAGTTCCAGAATCCCTCCCAGAGCTGAGCCTGAGTTTCAGAGTGAGGTTAAAAACGACAAGGCTGTAAATCGTCTAGTTTTCCGAATTTTTGTCTGAAATTTGATATGTAGCATTAACGGAGAAATTTACTAGGGCCATTTGATTTTCATGAATTTTGGGAAACTTTTTACTGCAATCTCAAGAACCGAGTTTGGCTCAAACTCAGTTTTAAAGCCTCTAGGGAGTCATCGTGACGTCGCTACAACAAGTCGAAATGGGCTTACTTTAACATTCAACCACACTCTGAAACATTGAGAGTTCCTCCGACGTACTGACAACTCTGAAACTCTCCTATTGACTCTAAAATTTTAACTCTGAGGTGCGCGAATTTCTTGAGCTTCTTGGTTAGAGTTGTAAAAGACTTTCAGAGTGGAAGGACTCTGAAAAATTTCAGAGTGTATTTACCCTAGTGCCATCATTTAGTGTCAGCTATAAATATTATTTGCCATGATTCGAATTTTATTCTTTGATTGTCAGTTAAGTCGTGACACTATTTTTTATGAAAGCACTGGTATGAGTACATATGTCTGTCCTTTTTCAGCTGGTTCGTGCCTGTGCAATCTTCACGTGAACGGTTCTGCTGTATCAATTATTTCTGTGTGATTGTATTTTTTATCTGGGATAATAAAACATATTTCCTCTTAAAGAGAGAGACTGTTCTATCTGATCTGTTCCTTGGGAACATGTACACCCAAAAGTTTTCCTGTTATTCTTGGAATATACATTGAAATGATTACTCCAAGTTTGTTGCACTTGTAGACCGAGACATGTTTGCTTCTGCATTCTTCAAAATTTACTCCATTAAATTTGGCCACGTAAGAGCAATATTACTGTCAAAGATCAGCATTCAAGTTAGTGTATCTATGAGTCAGATAATTACCAATATGCAAGAAATATGGAACCACATCCACAATTTTACATTTGCAAGTACTCCAGTTCGACAATAAGATCTCGAGGCTAACAGTGCTTTAGATTCAAGCAAATTTCGTAAGGTTCCATTTTTAAAAGAATATAGTTCTGTCCCTGCAAGCTGCTATGATTTAAAAAGACACCAAGACAAGTATTTTACTGACAAAGTTAAAGATTGAAACATCAAAACTGGTGATAAATCTGGTGCATCTAGATCCATCATTTCTAAGCCTAAAATGCATCCCAGGATTTTTGAGGGATCTTACTTTAAACAAGGATTCACATACTTGTTTCTGCACACAATAACTCTACTTCAGTTTTTGGTAGACGGCAGTTTTATCATGAGAACAGCAATGAATATTGCAAGCAACTCATGGTGTCCTCCGGTATTTTACGATTTTAAAATACGTGTAGACTCCATCGCCGCTCAAACAATTTTTCCTGAGAAGTCAAAACCTATACGCCGCCAGAACGTGCATGAAAAGGCAAACATAGTCGGATCAGATATGAGTTCTACATCCGCTTTTGTTTGTTTCATGGCACACTTTCATGAAAGAGACGATCCAGACACGATATGGCATGCGTCCAGTCCGAAAACCTCATAGATAGTGGATCTAAACTTTTCAAAGAAAGATGCCAACAAGAGGACGTCTGCCTGAAGGTAATGCTCCAGATATGCAGCCAGATTTGTACACCCTAGCGTTTCCCATACCCTCCGCGCGTGGGCATACTCCTCCTTAGTCACACCGCCCTCACGAACAGACGAGAAGAACGCGTCGCGAGGGGGGAGAGATGTCTCGTTGCCAAGTTGCTGGCAACTTTCAGCGTACTCATACGGAAGGCAGTAGCAGCACCAGTACAGACGGTGCAATCGTCTCCTTGCTGTTGTTGACAACAGCGCGTGGCTGTCGTTCACCGTCACATAGTGCCGCCGCGACCCTTTCTCCAGCAGCAGTAAGGTCACATGGTTCTGTTTCCTGTCCTTGGTTGCGTAGATAGGAATGATCACTCTCTTCTGTTTTCGTCTTTGTCCGGTTATCGGTCCAGCAGCGGGCCCCTCGTCATTGTCACTGGCACGAACACTGGCACTATCCTCGTCGTTTTCACTGTCGTTTTCACTGTCACTGTCCGAGTTGCTGTCGCTTTCACTGTCTGCGTCGCTCGCGTCCTCGTCGAACCAGGGCCGGCTGACGCGCACACGCCGGTGCGCTGGAGCAACTGCAGACAGGTCTTCTTCCGCATAGGGCACTGTCAGACTGATGTTTTCATTGAGCTCCTCGAACCGAGCCAGATCCTGCACTTTCATAGGAAGGTAGTCGATGTCTCCGATTCTTGTTAGTGTTACCTTTATATCATTGCGCTTCATAAATTACAATTGAAGACAAATCAACACGTGTAATATTGAATGAAGTACGAGGAGTCTTTGATTCATGCAGAGAACCATTTTATTTTTATTTCGGGGGACACTCTGCGTGTAACGGTAACGTCGTTACAGCGTTACCCGTAACGATAACGCGTTACACTTTTCGAAAACCAGTAACGGTTACGCGTTACGTTACTCAAGTTCTTGAGAAACGGTAACGATAACGCGTTACGATTTGAAAGTAACGTTCCCAACTCTGCCACCCACCCACTGCCCTTCGTGGAAAGAATTTCAGCCGCATCAAGCATCTCCATGATGGCGAATTCCACCTGTTCACACTGTCAGCGGGAAGGAGCACATGGACTCCGCTTTTCACGTACTTTTCATCATGCTCCATGCGGGTGCCGTCTTCGCCGGAGGTCTCGCGCGAAACAACCAACCGGGACCCGGTCGACCATTTGAGACCCCGACCGGAGGACTTGAGCTGCTCAGCTAGTTTAGCAGCCAGCTTTTCCTTATTTTCAAGCAAGCAGTCCTCCAGACTAATGACGTCGTTCGAGAGGGCGAGCGAGTGACAGCATGCTCTGTCAGGGCCGAGTCCTTTGCCCACTCCTCCGTGTAGTTTTCAGTGTCGGCGGTCGCAGTCTCGTCAACGTCCATTGCGTCCGTGTCGTCAGGCACAGCATCAAGTTCGTCCTCTTGGTTCGCGCCTCCGAGAAGATCGCCTTGCTCCTCGCGATGTTCGCAGCTGCGGAAGTGTCGCTGGCGTTCAAGTGGAGACCCAAACGTTTGGCGACAGTAGACGCAGAGATAAGACAGCGGACGGCTGCCGTTGATCCGCCGGCATTCTATCAGATGCCGCGCATACCGGGACGTGTTGGCGAATGTCGTATGACACACTTCACATGTCTCTTCCTCGCCGTGTCCCACGATAAAGTGCTCACACATGCGCTTTCGGGTTGTACGCACTTCATCGCAACGCGGGTACTTGAATTGGCCGCGGACCGGAGCGACATGTGCTACCTTGACGTGTCGCTGCAGGTTGGAATTCGTCCCGAACCGCGCCTTGCACACGGGACACTCGTAGGCGCGAGTGTGACTCTTGGCGTGCATGTTGAGAGCCTTCCGGGAAGCGAAGACTTTTCCGCATCTATCACTCTGGAGACGGGGGACAGGACGGACCGGCGCCGGCCAGGTCTGCAAGCGAGGGCACGCCGATGAATGCCGGTGGCGGGGCGGGAGACACAGGCGGAACTGTTCGGAGAGGTCGCAGGCGACGAAGACGCATTAGAGGCGGCTGCGGCTGCAGCGGCGGCGGTGGCGGCAGCAGGGCGGTTTCGATGCACTTCTTCGTGTCGTTGGAGATGGTAGAAGCTTCCAAATGTTTTTCCGCACTCTGCGCAGTGCAAATTATCACCACACGGATGACGTTGATGGTGCGCGAGACGCGAATGCTTCGGAAAACTTTTTGAGCACTTCTCACAACGGTACATGATACGAGCCATGGCGACGCGATATCGGTTATGAGAGCGCGACCGAGAATAAGACCGAGCGGCTTGCGGCAGCGATGTTGCCTAGACAAGGAGCAGACTCGAACTGTTGCCGGGCTCCAGAGAGGGCGGGAGGGAGCGCGGGACGGAGGCAGGGGGGCGACCAAGACGGTTCTCACCTGCAGCCTGCTTATTTATTCCGGTATCATGCATACCAGTACGTCTCGGATGACAATGACCGTAACCCTTCCACTGGAGTGGGGGCGGGGGCGGGGCGGGGAGGGGAGGGGAGGGACGGAGTCTAAGGCGGTAAGCCGCATACCTGCACTCGGCCCGTCCCTACGCGTCAGTAAGCTGAGCGGCGGCCACAGGTGCACGGCGCGCGGGCGCACTCCCTCCTGGACGTCGACCGACGGCGACCTGGACGCCGGCCATCAGCTTGCCGACGACGACAATCCGCGGCAGAACGACTCGACGAGCGCGGTCCGCATGTTAGGATAGGACGGGACACACCTTTCACTTTCCTTAGGTTAGGTTAGCCGAGGACACACCTTTCACTTCAATAGGTTAGGTTAGCCGAGCACACACCTTTCACTTCACTAGTTCAGGTTAGCCGAGGTTTGGTTAGGTTAGACACGGACACAGAGCACCTTTCACTATTTACCTTTCTATATATTTTGGGTCGGATTGTCACCGCGAGGCGATCGATTAATTAATAGTAGGGACGGTAGGATGATTAATTCATAATGACCCTCCGAAAGGGGGGAGCCGCTCGGAGGGACCGGCCGGAGAGGAGGGGAGCGGGGGGGGGGGGGGCGGAGCGCCCGGGTCGGGCCGGAGCCAGGTAGGGTCCGAGGACAAGTAGGGTACTGTACCAAGGCAGCTCGGCAGCTCTGTTTCAAAATCGGCGTTTTTATCACACATGGGTAGCCTGACTTGTATAGTACGGCCACCTGTTTTGCTTGTCTGGGGTCTTTTTCTCTTAGGAAAATAGTGTCCATCCCCGGTGGTTTACACCGCGGTTGGCTTCGGGGTGTCCTTGACGCCCTGAAACCAACTGGCCTGAGGGCCCCTTCCCTGGTACCGCGCAAAAAGTACCGGGCTTAAGTTGGCCAACTTTTTTATTGGCCAACTATTTTTTTTTTTTTTTTGCCAAATGTTGTCGATACGATCAAATGCGGGAAAATCGTTTTATGGGTTGCTGAACAACATACAAAAGATGTCGATGAAAATTTTTGGGAAATTTCTCACATTTTCGCGAGGACTTAAAGGCCATACTTTCATTCTGGCGACGTTCGAAAAGCCGTTTCCGTGCCATCAGTCTCGTAGTCAGCAATGTTGGGAGATCAATATCTACACAAATTAGCCTGTTAAAATCCATGCGGCTGTTAAAAACTATAATTCCTATGCCAAATAGTTCGAAAACGACAGATTCCGAATTTTAACAGGCCAAACTTTTTCTCTGGGGAGCGTCTTTAAATTACGTAAGGGGTTTTTGGGGAAATTCATGCGGCTGTAATGAACTAGGAGGGGGAATTTTAACTGGCCATCTAGCAAATCTTATGTTGCCCTTACGTGGGGGGGGGGGGGGGGTTAACGGCACACATTACGTAAGATTTATTATGGGCGCAAATGCATCCGTCCAAACGCGTCTCCGCGCGCTAAGCATTGAACACATCTCTTCTGTACAGGAGATGCTGAGAAGCCCTCGGGCTGAGGCTCTATAAATTTTATGGGCCAAGAATTTTCGTTTCTTTTTTATAGCTTGTTATTTTATAACATTTATTTACTCATTTTTTATTTTTGGACTGGACAGTACAAATAATTAAACTAGTTGTACCTTTAAGTCAGTCTGATTCATTAAATACGTAACTCTCAACATGTCTCCTATACTGGTAAGCAACAAATAAAAAAAAACACTCAAATTCATTTATTTACGTTCTTTTTCAATTTTGGGCAAATTTGGCCAAATCTTACGGAAGGAGGGGGGGGGGGGTCTCGAAATCTTACAGAGCCTTATATGGGGGGGGGGGGGGGGGTTAAAAACACCCCAAAACGCCCTTACGTAATTTAATGACGCTCCCCAGGCGACGTTCGAAAAGCCCTTTCCCTGACATCAGTCTCGTGGTTAGCGATGTTGGGAGTTCAATATCTACACAAACTGGCCTGTAAAAATTCATGCGGCCGTTAAGAACCATAGTTCCAATGCCAAATATTTGCCCAAAGCCTGATTTCGAATTTTAACAGGCTATACTTTTCCTCTAGCGACGATCGAATAGCCGTTTCCGTGCCATCTGTCTCGTGGTCAGCAATGTTAGGAGTTCAATATCTACACAAATTGGCCTGTTCAAATTCATGCGGCTGTTAAGAACTATAGTTCCAATGCCACATATTTCAAAAAAGACAGATTTCAAATTTTAACAGGCCATACTACTTTTTCTTATGGGATTTAAGGGAATTGAAAGGCAGAGCGTTTTAATACTTTCAAGGACTTTTATGAGATTTAAGGTACAGCAATTAAGTTTTAATACTTTTAATGAATTTTATGGTGTTTTAGGGGAAAGAGGAAAAAGTGTAAAGGAGGAGGAAAAGAGAAGACTACTGGAAAATCTTGTTCCCTATGGAGTCAATGTGATAATATTGAAAAGTTGGGCTGCCCTCGTCGGATAAAACTCCCTCGACTGTTTGTTCCGTGGCACTGCAGACTGCAGGGCAGACAGCTCTCTGTGAATCAGATTCATACGTGTGCTGTACAACACACAAAGCGCGTTGGTTTGTGGTATCCCTGGCGAAAACGGAAACTCTCTCCGAGGGCGTATTGAAAGGCGTGTTTGTTCGCTTTGAGCGTTTGAGGGCGTTTGAGGACGTTGTGAAGGCGGAACTGAAACGCCTTTCGGACCACAACGCCCTAGCACGCCTTTGACAACGCCTTGCGAGGGAGTTGTGTCTACGCTGAACGAAGGCGTTCTGGGCGTTTTGCGCGAGGACGTTTAGAGAAAACGCCCAAAACGCAACAAACACGCCTTGACAACGCCTTTCTAGGGCGTTCCAACGCCTTCGGAGAGCGTGAAAACTCCTTCCCGAAGCGTTTCCAAGAGCGTGAACTCCGCTCTCGATTTTCGCCAGGGATGCCATGAACGTTTTTGACGAGACTGATTATTTGTTTTCTAATTTTAAAACAAAAAAAAAGGTCGACAAAAAAAAAATCTTTGCAGTTTTGTATAGGCCTCTAGGGGATAGAATTTTTACCGCACACACATGGGGGCTTGAAAACGGACCGAGGCGGAGGGGGGGGGGGGGGCAGGCTCGCGGGCGTATTTTTTGGATGCCCCTTAGACACGCCGCCTGGTTTCGTTTCCGCTCGTTTTAGTTCTCGTTTCCGTCTCGCAGCTCCTCTCCGGACTACACATATCTTTTCACAGATCGCGTTATTCGCGTCCCTATTGTCTGTTCACATCCGTTTTCGGAGGTCCGATGGTTTTTGTGTCCCTTTTGTCTCTAACGGCTTTACTAAAATAAAAGACGTTTCCGGAGTCAGCTGCTCACTGTTACTGTTCAAGGTTTCAATTTCAACATTTAGCCGCGTGCACAAGCAAGAAGATAAGGGTTGATTATAATTCACGAATGACTAGGGTTGAATTATTTTCAACCATGCCCCAGAGTTGAAATTCCAACCTTAATGAAAGGGCGCTGATTGAACGTTGCGGGCTTATCTTTATATTCCCACAGATCAAAATTATTTATTAAAGTGCATCGGTTGTCAGTGGATGTATGCCGTATGCCCCTTGCCTGGGACCTTCCGCCCTACAAAGGTCGTGCTTCAGAGATCGGCGCCGAAAACCGCGAGGCTACACTGACAATCGAGAACCTGCCACCTTGTTCTACGTATCCCACCGTTGGCTAAGTGTTACCATCATAGGGTTCAAACTGCACCTAGTCAGAGGAAAATCACTACCAGAGGGGGCGCTTACTTCGGAAAGTCCTTGTACACCCTGACAAAAGTCAATGTTTTAGTGAAAAGAAGTCATCAAAAATCAATGTTTTACTCAAAAAAGTCATCAAAAGTCAAACCACTAGTGGTCTACTCAAGGAAGCGTGGACCATGGGTGGTCCACAATTAAAAGTGTGGACCGCGGCCGAGGGCTTGGTCCACACTAGGAAACGTGGACGATCAATAGTATCATATAGGAAAAGTAAGGCATACTTTCAGCGTAACGTTTTACTTATGTTTTTCTTAAAGATTTGCTTAGTGCGGTCTGCCAGTAGTTTGCAGTTCTCAAGGTGAATCCGTTTTCGTTTCCGGGCACACAGCCATGTCCCCTGGCGCGTCTGAACATGAGTTTCACAATAATGGATGGTGAACGGAGGCGCCGCGCGCCTGCGAAGGTAGGCCAGCACGCACGACACGCGTACATGAACAAATCGTGGTGGCCTCCCCAGTAGGCGCCATTTGTACCCAGACTGAACAAAAACGTGCAAGTACTTAATGGATGGTCCCATACACTGCTTCTAGCGATGTCTATCCATTACGAAGTTGTAGATATCACTTTTGTGCTCCAGTCACGTTTTATCTGGTTTTTTAGTCAATTTCTAATCACTCCAATCAACATCCAGTCAACTCAGTCACTGTCAGTCAGTGCCCAATCACTTTCCAGTCAACATGTAGTCACTTCCAGTCACCTTCAGTCAGTATCCAGTCACTTCCAGTCACTCAGTCAATCAGTGTACACCCTTTAGAGGAGTGAGGTACCCCTCGGGCGCGGCTCACAGGTGGTTGGTGCCAGGGGATTCAAATTTCATATCCAGGTGCCCAGTGCAGGGGTACGTTCGTTGCAATCATTTTTTTCAACCCCTTAAATCCACCTCGGTGTGGGGGTGGGAAAAATAAGCGAAGGGGGTGGTGGGTTACTTTTCGAGCAGCAGCGTGTCAAGAGCGACAAGAAGAGCCTGTGTCGAGTTCCAGGCATGAGTAGACTAGGACAGGCTACAAGTTTTCTCTCGCCCGTGGCGGGGAGAGGCGGTGTGAGGTAGACGTCGCTCCCCCCACCGCTGCAACACTGCGCGACGTCTACCGGAGCACCGGAGGCCAATAAACATAACAATGGACGGATTTGGCGCGGCCCGTGCTTTTCAGCCCTGTGGAGATCAACTTTTGACGTTCAAAATTTGCATACTTATAACACGTCCCAACCTTTTCGCCGATAACACCGACATCGGCGAGGTTGCCGCGATGTTGCCACCTTGGCCGGCGGGGAACAGGACGTCAGCCTACCCACCCCTTCCACCCCAGAGCTCTCAAAAATGGCCTGGTAGGCCGACCGCGGAGACCGCCGCCTCGGTCTCTGCGAGGGGACAACCACTCATTAAAAATGTGTACACTGATTTCAGGATTTCGTCGGATTACACCCCGTAGTTTTCGTTAATTTTAGAAATTTATTGCTTTTCTGGCCATTTCAGCCTGTGTTGGTACTATTTTTCGACATAAAGCCCAAGTCCAACTTCAAATTCGCAATTTTTATCACTTTCTTCTTAAAAATTTCTAGAATTTTGTACACATGATTACGCTAGTGATTCGCCCCTCGGGTCTCTGCCTGTCCGGGGAGACCGCTGTGGACGGCCCGGTCGCGGCCTCAGAGGCCGACCGACGCGGTCTCTCCTCGGCCTCCGCAGGCCGGCTCCTAGACCGCGCCCGGAGGTGCCGTCGGGCGGCGCGTGACTGACGGGTTGACATTGTACCCACCCCAAATTACTGTTTTGTAACGTTTCACCGGCAGGGGGTGGGTGTGGCACTGGGTACCGTATGTAGGCATGGCCGGAATTTAGCGTAACCTGACTGTGTGAGTGAGCACTACTGAGCTTAGGGATGTCCGACCGAAACTCGAATATCGAATATATTCGAATACTACCTATCGAATGTTCGAAAAAGTCGATTCGAAGAGGAGCTATCGAATGTTCGAAAAAGTCGATTCGAAGAGGAGCTATCGAATGTTCGAAAAAGTCGATTCGAAGAGGAGCTATCGAATGTTCGAAAAAGTCGATTCGAAGAGGAGCTATCGAATGTTCGAAAAAGTCGATTCGAAGAGGAGCTATCGAATGTTCGAAAAAGTCGATTCGAAGAGGAGCTATCGAATAATTCGATGAATTCGAATATTTGCGTCGAATATTCGAATTTATAAATATTTTGTTGCACAACAGTAAAACCGTCTAGTTTCGGCTACACAGCCAGCAGCGGCAGCGATGAGGCCAGGGCAAGGGCAACAGGGGGAAGGGGGCGGGGGAGGTCACCCCCGGCTCGGCAGCGTTCCCTCCCGTGCCCCTGCCCTACCGGCAGCTCGACTCTCGAGACCGAGTCTTGATGGTCAGGCAAGCCGCTGCTCAACGTACATAAAAATTAAACCCCATGCCTTTTCTTAGTCATATTGGGTGGATATCAGTACCTTTCGTAGAAAAATATACATTTAAGGAAACTAGAAGTTAGAAAAAAAATACAACCATGTTTTGATATGTCATGCATTACCACTGTGAGGCGTTTTCGCCTTCGAAAAATACTAATGTGGTCCTTTTTCGACTATATTCGAATAGTTCGAATACACGTTTCGAATATCGATCTCAATTCGAACATCTCTTTTGATCTGTGTTCGAAGTTCGATATTCGAATAATCGTTTCGGACATCCCTAACTGAGCTGAGCCGAAGCTTGTGGCTGCCGGCGGTGGTAATGGCTAGGTGTGGGTGAAACCAAAGGGAGGGGAGGGGGAGGCGCAGGTCGACTTTGACAACAATCCGACTGCGCTAGTGGAGACAGTGCACGACGCCACGCACCTGCCAGCAGCCGTGCTGCGGCCTGCCAGCCCCTGGCAACGCGGCACCCGCGGCCGTCCCCATGCGGTAGCGAGGCCGGTTCCCCCACCACCACTCCCGGGCGCCTCGGCCGGAGCCGGGCCGTCGTGAGCCGAGCCAAGCCGCCGGCCCGTACGACTGTCACAACACGACGAAAACTGTTTTCGAACTTTCTTTGGTGGCTGATCAGGCTCGCTTGTAGATTGTTCCCTCGTAAATTTTTTTATCTTGCTAAAAAGCACACAATATGTTTGATTCGTGCCGAAATCGCGGAGAATTTTTACCAAAGCGAAACGTCGATGCGTTGCGGCCACCGCCACTGTTTTCGTCGTGTTGTGACAGTCGTACGGGCCGGCGGCTTGGCTCGGCTCACAACGGCCCGGCTCCGGCCGAGGCGCCCGGGAGTGGTGGTGGGGGAACCGGCCTCGCTACCGCATGGGGACGGCCGCGGGTGCCGCGTTGCCAGGGGCTGGGGGGCCTAGGCCTGGGCGGTATAACGATTTCAATATCAATATCCAATATTTCAAAATATTGGATTCAACACCAATATCCAATATCCTGTATTGGATATTGGCTCCAATATCAATATTGGAATATTGGTGTCCAATATTCCAATATTTGTATTGGAGTATTGGTTTCCAATATTTGCATTGGAACATTGGTTTTCAATATTCCAATATTAATATTGAGATACTGGATTTCAGTGTTACTGCATTGGGGAAACTAGAGGTTTTTTTGTCTCGAGGCAGACTTTATGAGCAAAGCGGGTTGTCTCGGCAACCAAAGGGCCCTGCGCTGCTTGCTCCATACGCTACCGTCTGATTCCAAGCTGTGCTTCATCGCCCTTTCCCTCTCAGCTCTCCATAACAGTTAGAGAGACAGAGCGACAACAGTATTGCTCGAAATCAGACGGCTGTGCAGTGATCACAGATCGCAGTTCAAAACACGAGTTTACGCTTAGGTTGGCCCGGTCTGAGTCGGACGTCGGAGCCGGAGGAGAGGGGGATGGTGTCTCGTTGCTTACGATGCAGACGCCCCTGTCCGGTACCGTTTCGACAGAACACCAGATTTCCGTAGATCGAGTTGCCTGGACGTTGGCATTACACAGTCGGTGCTCAATATCGAGTATTGGATACTGAGAACCAATATCCAACATTGAATATTGAACACCAATATTCAATATTGAATATTGATATTGGAAATTTCAATATCTCTATATTGAAATTCCAATATTTAAAAATATTGATATTGAAACCAATATATTGAAATACCGCCCAGGCCTAGCTGGGCCTGCACAGGCCGAGCCTCAGCCTGCAGAGACCGATCGCTTAGCTAGCCAGGCCGCCGTGCCGCACCGGCGCCGTTCGGCACGGCTCCTCCCGAACCGCTTCCGAAGCAGTGCGGTCTGCAGAGGTCACGGCGCCGGCCTCCGCGGTCGGCCTTCTGGCCATGTTCGAGAGCTCTGTCCCACCCCCTCTTTTGACCATCTCGAGAGTAGGAGGAAAGCGATTGGAGACCCGTAAGTTAAATTTTGAACCATAATGTATGAAATGAAATATAGTGACCTTAGGTAGTTGATTATATTGTAAGTCACAGTTTTTAGACCCAAGACAGCAAAATCCTTAACCTCAGTTGTAATTTCTACCTGAAAGGTTGAGGTGTCAGCCCAAACATTTCTTACGAAATATAATTTTTTTTTAAAGGCCCGAATGGTTGATGGTCTTTTGCGAAAGGGTTGAAGTGTAAAGCTCACAAAGTAACAGTGCTTATCCATCCAGCTACCTCACTCCAGCTACCGGGAGTGAAAGCTAGCTGAAGCATCATTGCCAGAAAGAAGTTCATCCTTCTAATTTGAAGTTTTTCTCTGAGCAATAAATCCGCGAGCACACTTCCGCCTCGACAGCCGGCTTATGACTATCCGGCTAACGCGTAGGAACGGACAAAACGAAACTTCTGAACTGTGTGTCCAGTTCGCCGGACGTGACGCGACCACCTGGAACAAGTGACTGTGTGTAAATTGTGGCTTTGGTTGGGCCATGCTAGTAGTCAGCACGCAAAGCAACGACCGACAGCGCCAGGAAAGGTTGATCCTGCTCTCGCCCGCAATGCCCAGGCTGGCCCCACTGCTTGTCGCCATCCTGCTGAACCCCCAGTTCGCCGACGTCGGGGTCTTCGCGGCCTTCGCGGTAGGGTAACGTTCGGGATATGCCCAAGTTCTTCTACATAAACGTCTATGGTCATTTTCGAAGCATCAATTAGACGTTTGTAAGTCAGCGGGAACAGATCAGTACACGTTCCATAGCCCCCCCCCCCCCCCCCGACCTGTGGGCAGGAGGTCCTGGGTTCGAGCCCCAGCTAAAGGGCGTTCATTCACGTACATAAATGATGTACATAACTGAAACATTTCGTTTTAGGGCAGTATTAACTTAAGGCGGTACGACCCGAATTCTGACCGAGAGCTAGAATCTTGAAAATCGGTATACGCATAGAGTGAGTGATACATAAGGGCCCCGTAAAATCCTACGCCGATTGTTCAATTTTGAACCGAGTTACGGGTGTTCAAAAATGCCAATTTGGCCAATTCGGCAACAAAAATAGCGCTGAAAGTATTTGTCGCACGCAGACGACAAGCACCTCGTTGTGAAGGGCCAACCTTCTACTACGTAGTCAGACTACTTTAATGTTACAGATTCGTTAACAAGTGTTCAATTTTGGCGTTAGAAAAGACCCCCTTTTTAAAAATGTGAAAATTGACACTTGGCGAAATAAGCGGGTATTTTGACATACACTACAGGATAGATCACCACAGCCCCTATACATTTGATTCTACGTTTTTTTCTGTCCGTCTAGTAGTTTCGGTGCTATTTTTGTTGCGCGATTGGTCTGTTTTTGGACCCATTGCGTCTTTTGAATCTCCCGGGCTTCAGAAAACCTGCAGTACGGTGGCGCTGGTGGAGTGTGTAGGAACTACGACTAGCGATGGGCTGGGGAAGGTTGGGGGCATGACGACTGTTTACACAAAGCCAACACAGACAAAGAAAGCAATATAATGTGCCGCCCCGCCGGACCCCGTCGGCCGACCCGGGCCACCGAGACCTGGCGGCTGGGTGAACGCAGCCCGGCCCGGATCTGCCTCATCGTTGCTCCTTGGCCCGGCCGAGACCATCTCCAGGCCTGCCGCGGCCGTTCAAAGCCCGTTCTAGTTGGTCTAGAAACATGTTTCAAAAAACGAATCCATGTGAAACTAATGCGTTAGGGAGTTTAGCGCTGTACGTTCGGTCACCAGAAATAAATTTAAAAAGTTAGCATTTGTGACTCGGCTTGAGGAAAGAGTCAGTTTACGGTCGCGGCTCCAAGTGTGCGCGCCGGAGACCCGGCGGAGGCTGTTGACACTGCATCATTGGGGATCCGTATAATTACTTTATGGCCGGACACAAAGATGGGAGGGGAGGGGGTGGGAGGGCAACGGTAGGGCAGCGGTGGCTCACTCATTTCACCAACGCAGCAAGAAGCTTGAGTAGGAGGCCCAGTAGCCCATATAGAATCTCACACAGATAGGTGGTTTTGATTTTTAAAATCCTCAGCGACGGTAGCGCTATCCTACGGAAAATGGCTGAACAAAAACTGTCAGGGGGTATCCGCAAAACTACTTTTGTGGATACTCTTTATAAGTGACTCTAGCCCAGGACCCGGCCCGGCTCAGGGTCGTACCGCCTTAAACCCACGACTTTCCATTTTTGACCCCTCCATTAAGGTTTGGATTTCAACCCTCGAGCAGGGTTCAAAATAATTCAACCTTATTTTAGGGTTGAACGCGTTCAACCCTTAGCGTCGAATTTACGTCACGCGGCTAAGGGGACGTTCATAAACTACGTGACCGATTTGGAGGGAGGGGGGGTTTCTAAAAAGTCACGCCAGGTCACGAAGGGGGGGGGGGGGGGGGGGGGGCTTGAGCGAGAGTTACGTGCCTCCGCCCGGACGGTGTCGCGTTGCGCCGCGTGGCTGCCGGACGGCTTGCAGGACAGCGCGACGGCGTCGCTGCCTGACTGATTGGAGCTGCGGCGCTTAGGCCGTCTGTGGGGAGATTATCTGCGTCGTAGACTGGGGAGGTTATGGCAGAGTGACTGGATGTCCAAGATGTGGACGTGGAGGACGACAACGACGACAACATGCCTCTTAGCCAGCTAAAGGCTGCTGTCATCGAGAACATCGTGAAGTGTTTTCAAGGAAGGTCTTCAAGTAAGTGTGATATGACCACTGAGAAAAATGGGTTGAACTGGGAATCAAAATTCTGGGTGTTGGCATTGAAGTATGTTCTATCCGTGCCGTATCAGCACTACAATCAAAGTTTCTGGTTAGCTGGTCCAAAGTTCTGGGGTGAGTAACGAAACAGTTTTGTTTCAGCAGGGATGCGGCACGGATAGAACACACTTCGATGCTCTGTATTAATCATTTTTCTCAGTGACGACGTTCTGACAATATCTAAATTGTTGTTTTTTGTGTAAATAAATTATTTTAGTATTTGACTGCTCTTACTAAAACCCGCGCTTTCTTTCTCCAATAAAAACTAACTTTACACGAAAAAAAATACTACTAATTTCCTGTTTAAATCCACTTTTGTGCCATTATATAGCGAAAAATGCAATTGAAGGTTTTGGTCACGTAACGGGGGGAGGGGGGGGGGGATTCTGAGGCCTGGTCACGATCCGTCACGAGAGGGTGGGGGGGGGGAGGGGTCAAAAAGTGGCCTAAAATCGGTCACGTAGTAAATGAACGTCCCCTAAAGGCTGAAATTCAAACCCTAAAAAATAACAGTGACTGTGAAAGAGTCGTCAACCGTTCTCGACGCTCATTGGCCGAGTTCCTCCGCGGAGCGCGCTACATTGCTAAACATATATAACAGTCAACCAGTATCGGCAGTCCGTGGTGCGCATAGGCGCGACGGGTGTGAAGTTGGCCACAAAAAAATTTGTGCCAGTGTAGGCGCGTATGTGCATAGTCCAGAGCCTAACCTCTATAACCTCGATCCGTCGATTCTGTTGTGTAAACTGATGTAATAGTGCGATTTGAAGTGGAAATTTGCTACGAAATATTTGTCTATTTACTTAAAAATGTAGGTTGTGTTGGGGAAAACAGTAAAATGTCTCTTTTACCTCTCAACTCGACTTTCCTCTGCCACGAGATGGCAGGACAAGGGGGGTAACGTATTTTAAAAGAAATACTCCCGTTTCGTCCCTATGGAGGAAAAATGACCCCACATGATAAGTCTAAATTGTCCAACCATTATCATTGTGTCTCTGTCGTTTTTTACGAGAGAGAAAGAGAAGAAAATAACGTCGGCTCGGTTCGGCCATAACGACAATCGGATCGCAGTCGGCGCTTAGAGTCAAAATCTGTCGCCCTCTCTGTCTGTCTCTCTCTCTCTCTCTCTTCAATTCTCTACCGTGGGAATGAATGACAGAGAACAAAGGTGCTGACAGCCCTGACCTAGTCGAGTCTCCATCAATTTAACTTCTCGATTTCGCACAATTGTCCATACAAATTTTGATGGCACTTCAGAAGTATCACTTAAGGGTTACTGGGTACTCCTCAGTAAATTTTAAACAAAATTTAACAGAAACAACGCTCGTTTTCATTACAAAATGACAGTGGACGTAAGGGGCCATGCTAGCCAAACCTTGGGTCTTACCATAGGGCTACTTCGTACCTTTTAACTAGCATTGACTTCAGCAGATTTTCATTGACCTTAAGCCGAACGTCTATAGACGTCTAATTTCTGACGGGCTGAGCCTCCAAATCTTTCAGTCGGCTTGTGGATGACGGCGCGGCACGTGCTGCCGTAAACTTCCGAATCAACTTTTGTGATTCTTGTCTTCTTCTTGTTGCCGGTCAAGCTCTACTCCGGAATAACCAGTTGTTGGAATACTCCAATGTCGTATTTCCATTACCTTGGCACAAATAGTTCGTATGTTACAGACTGGAAGTAGGTAAGATGTCAGGAGTGTAGAGGACCTTGCAACAGCGCAGGGTCCGTACGTTCTGGAGCTCCTCGAGCTGGGCCCTTGCCCCGCAAAGGAGGTCGGCGCAATAGGCGATGACTTGGTCATCCTCGGCAACTTCCACCACAACCGCAGCATCGGGTCAGAGCGGGTCTACACTGGCAACGGCACCATCAAGAACGATGTTTTCACGCGAGGCGTCTCCTCGGTACGCACAATTTTTTTACGTGCCCCGTCACAAGAACTCTCATTCCAGTGCACCCATAAAACAACCTTCCTTGTGACACCTGAATTCGCATTGTGCCTAGATCAAAATGCTCTAGACCACAGCAAGTCACAAGGGGCATTCCCCCAAGCCCCTCTCCATTGGCTCAATTGCCCGTGGCATTGATTTTCCGCTTGCTCTTCCATTGGTTTGGTCTTGATGCTCGTGTTCTTGTTTCAAGAATTTTGTTCTTGCTGCGGCCCAGGGCAGAGTCCGAGAGGCCGTGTGACGATCATGGTACGTTAGGGGTCGTCCATATATTACGTACACACTTTAGGGGGGAGGGCGGGTCCGTGATTTTGTACGATAATGTACGTGGGGGAGGGGGGGGGGGTCTCGATGCAAGGTACGTACGAGGAAAAATAAACAAGTTTCCACGCGTTGGAAGTTTATTAAAAGGCGCTAACGCCAGCCCAGCTGCACTGCTTAAAAAATTGTTAAAAAACGATTTTTTTAAACGAATATTTCGTGTTCCATAACGATCATGGTTGTTATTATTGTAACAAAACGAAAAAGTCGTTGCCTAAAGAGGCATGTTACGAGAGTTAGGTCGTAACAATACGACAACGAAACGACTTCTTTCGTGTTAAAACGATATTTGTCGTATGAAAACTACGGAAACGCCTGTGTACAGTTTCGCTATCAAACTTAGCAACTCTGGTGTCGTAAATTTACGTCAGAGATTTTTAGAATGCGGAAGCTACGCAGAAAGCCTTGCAGAAATTCCAGACTACAGAAGCAGAGCCGGCGTGCTGCGTAGAATCATTCCAAACTTCGCTCCTCATGTACGGGTGGTTAAAAATGTTATCTCTAATGTAATCTCTCACATGTTTCCAGTAAATTTACTGGTTTCTCTCTATCCCTGTAGTCATTTATAGGCATTTATGCACGATTTTTAAATTTTCATTTAAGTACGTACATTTCGGGGGGGGGGGGGGCAGCGATTTTGTACGATAATCGAGGGGGAAACGACGGAGGTAGTCCGGCTGACATCGATTTTTCATCCGGGGTAATCCGAGTTAATCCGGGGTAATCCGGGATTATCCGAGGTAATCCGGGCCAATGTTTACGTTTTTTGTGTACCCCTACTTAATTTTATTAAGTGTAATTCGGGAGTAATCCTGGAGTAATCCGAGGTAAACCGAGGTAATCCGGGGTAATCCGAGTTAATCTGAGGTAATTCGGGGTATCCGGGGTAATACGGGGTAATCCGGGTAATTCGAGGTAATCCGGGGTAATCCGGGGTAATTCGGGCCAATGTTTACGTTTTTTGTGTACCCCTAATTAAATTTATTGAGAGTAATCCGGGAGTGATCCGGGGTAATCCGGGGTAATCCGAGGTAATCCGGGGTAATCCCCATCCGGCTGACACAGAATTCGTCCGCCGTTTCCCCCTCGACGATAATGTACGTAGGGGGGGAGGGGGGTCCGGAAACGTACCAAAATCGCGTACGTAATATATGGACGACCTCTTATGCACGCCGAGAGTCGACTGCCACCGCAGCGCTTCCCAGCTGCCTTAGTGGCTCAATGGGCGCTGTGCCTGGAGGCTGGAGAGCAGGCCGGATTTGGTCTTGGGTTCGATTTCCGGCCGATGCGTATATCCAGTTTTCTAAGCATCAGCAGTTATCATTGATACTATTTGTAGTTTGACCAAGCTCGGGAATGGACTCTGTGGTTAGCAAGGACTACGGGAATGACGGGACGGGAGCCTCCTCTCTGAAATGTTCAATCATAATTATTTCAAATTTAAAACTATTTAACGATAATATTCACTCGGGGCTTATACCAATACTTGCAAGAGAGCAAAATGTGACATCAGCTGGGATTCGAACCCACACTCGCGCTCTGGAACTGAATCCGATTCTCAAAGCCGTTTCTTCAGACCCATATTTTATTTCTTCTTATGCGTGATTTGTAGTCGCTTAAAATTTTTCACGTGAAAGTAATTTGTAAACTGAACGCTACTTGAACGCGCTGTGCACAGTAGACCAACGAACTTGGAGCCAGCGGCAACGCCTGGCGAACCTGGATGTTTCGTGTAGCCAAGTGGGTAAGGCGGTCGGAGTCACGCAATCAACTCCCGCCCGGCCCGTTACCTTATAGTTTCTCGGAAATTTCGATCGCAATGTTCATGAGACAAGAGCACGGGTCAAAAACGGGGATGAAGTGATGTGCCGGCATTGACACAAGGACCAGTCTTTCTGGGTGTGGCAGTGGCAAGCAAGGAACGTCTAGCAAGCGGACGGCAAAGTACGTTTTCGATTTTAAGAAAACCCTGCGACTTGACCTATTGGTGGGAGTAACTTAGAGATAGGGCTGACAAAAGTATGTCCTAATTTTTATTTTAAGTAGGGTATCAGGAGGGGAGGGGGTGGGGGGGCAGATTTTAAGTTTAAGGTCGATATCTTGACTTTCAATTCCGTTCCTCGAAGTGCTCTTTGACTTTGAATTCCCTTCCTCAAAGTGCTCTTTGACTTTGAATTCCCTTCCTCAAAGTGCTCTTTTTTTTTTATATACAACAATTACCAGTGGCGTAGGAACGGGGGAGTAAGGCCGGGGGGCGGGGGGGGGGGGGGGCTACGCGGCCTAGAGGGGCGCAATAGGCACCGACAACGCGGGCGACAAAGGGGCGCGCAGTAACGCACCCTGATAGGCGCAGGGCAGTGAATCTGAAGGGGCGCAGGTTTCGTCATCCGGAAACCGTACATTTTATTTTGTGATATTTGTTGTCACGATGTGTTTGTGAAGAAATGGTAAAATGTTAGGTTGCGCGCGGTTACAAGACTTATATCGGTTATTCCTATCGCAAATTCGGAGTGGACCTGTCGTAATAATGATTATGGAAGTGAAAATTGTGAAATTTTAAGTGGTCAGACCTCAAGCTTCTCGGTCCCTTCGCTCCCGATTTTGACCACTTCTCTCACAATGGTGTAGTGGATAAGTGGATGAATAGTCATCCAGCTTGCAAAATTTTTCAATTTTAAGTCATAAGACCGACACCGTTTTGCTCGCTTCGCTCGCGAGAAAGTCTTTTCATGTATGAGAGACGTGGTTGCTCCTACCGGCTTAAGAAAAATGTCTACTCCTGAAAGTAGGCAACCCGTCGAATTCGTGGCCTGGTCAGATCCGGGGATTAAAGGTCTTCACTAGGAAGCGCAGTAGTCGACGCTTGCAAGTGCGGAACCACACCTTTGTCCTCATATGGATAGTTTTGCGATATTTTACGCATGTTTTACACATTTTAACGTTTGTTCAGGCCTTATTTTAAATTTTAAATCCTGTTTTGGGTCAGGCCAGCTTCCCTATTGCCCGTCAAACATCTAGTAAGACAGCTAAAGGTTTAAACCATATAAATAGTTTAGCGTTAGTTTACGTTTATTTATCCGTTTTTGACGTCTGTTTCATTCGCCTCATATTTTCACTCGTTTCCGTTCGAGGCGGAATTGCGAACGGGCCAGCTACGTGCCGTCCGCCCATACACCCCCCCCAAATTTATTTTCATGAATTCAGTTACGGGTCCGTTTATGTTACTGCAAAAAGTGAGTTTTAAACGTATTTTCTGACAAACAATGATTTGAAGCTGAGCGCAGTCGCCTGAAACATTAAAATATGCCATATGCGCCATTGTTTCCAGGCGTTTTAGGAACTGAAAGTAAATCTCACTTCTTGACAGAGGATTGCAGGTGTACACGCCGTGCATTTTAAGGGTTGAAGTCGTTATGAAATAGATTTCTCAGTCTGAGGTATTTTTTTTAGGTTGGAACCTTACAAAAGCGGATTACGCACGTTCTTATCCCTATCGGGGACGACGGAAGGAGAGCAGGAAGAGATCGTTAAAATGGGTCTAATTATTCAGTTCGTCGGGCACATTTAGGGCGGCCGCCGCCGGTGACCGAGGGGGTAGTGTACAGACTATAACGGATTACGGGTATTACACGGTATTACGCTGGTATTACATCGTATAGATCGCAGCATCTCACAGCATAGGAGGGATTTGTTAAGTGGTATTGAGACGTATGTAACTGCGCGAGTATGCCAACTGTTCTAGTCTGCAACTGTGGTAGTCTTCAGCTGATGCAGTCTATCAACTGCCAGCGAGTAGGTGACTGAGGTAGTCGTCTGAGTGATCTAGTTTGCAACTGCTATAGTAGGGGGGCGTACCCATATTACGTGACCTAATTGGGGGGAGGGGGTCGAAGCCAAATACTACGCCCTATCTTAAATACATGGAAAGGTTAGGTTATCCGCGTCACGAGGAGGGGGGGGGGGCAAAAAGTGGCCCAAAATCGGTCACGTACACGTAATATGGGTACGGTCATACAACCTGCACAGCGCCCGACGCCCGTAGGACGTACCCACAGTGCGCCAGGCTAAGGGTGTGCAGCAGCGATACGCATAAGGCGTGTAGTACTGAGACGCTATAGGGCGGGGCGTATAGTTTTCTGTGGCAAACGCCCTTGGCGTATCGTTTCTAGACACCCTAGATTACAGTGTAGTCATCCATTTATCCACTACACCATTGTGAGAGAAGTGGTCAAAATCGGGAGAAGCTAGAGGTCTGACAACTCAAAATTTCACAATCATTATTACGACTGGTCCCCGCTTCCGAACTTGCGATGGGAAAAACCGTTTCGTGATCGAAGCGATCGAAAAGCTATCAGTCTTGTAACCGCCTGGAACCTAAAATTTTACCATTTCTTCACCAACGCATCGTGACAACAAATATCCCAAAATGAAAAGTACGGCTTCCGGAGGGCGTAAACTGCGCCCTTTCAGATTCACTGCCCTGCTATCAGGGTGCGTTTTCGCGCCCCCCCCCTGTTCCTACGCCACTGCCTGTAACAAAGTCCACGCTACGTGGTGCACACTTGGTCCATCCACTCTTTGATTTGCATTGTATATAAAATTTCTAGGTTACTCTCGATATTGCCAAATGGGACCCTGTGTCTGGTTGGCGTAACAACTTCATGCGCCTGTCGTTGGGCGAGTTCTGCTTCGCGATGGAAGAGATGGGCCGCGACATCGTTTACATGCTAACGAGTGTTCTCAAGGAGAATTTCCCAAATAAGTGCCCTGTACCCAACGTGAGTAATGCCCACTTCATAACTTGGTTCAATATAAAGTTACCTGGACCAGGAATATTAGTTACTTTAGGGGCTTCAGCCACTGTACGGCCGAGTGGCAACTCTAGCACTAGTCCAGTCATCCGAGCCAAAAAAGGGCGGTTTAAATGAAAAAATTTGCGGCCAGACGAGCTTTTGCGGTTTGGTAGAGAGAGAGTCATCCTCGGCAACTCCTAAAAATTTCAACTCGATCTGACGGTAGGTTTTTGAGAAAATCGACCTCAAAGTGGCCAATTTTGAACCTTTTTTCGGCTCTGTATTAAGGCACTCAAGCCGACGCCGTTCCGTCCCAAATAGTCCTAGAGCATTCGGATTTGGTTTAATAGACGCGGAAAAGTCTAGGGATTCTAAATATGTGCAGGTTACTGCACTTTGGATTGATCGTCTGAGAGGTAAGTTGAAAACACTGAATTTTGGGTCAAAGTTTTCAAGTAGTGCAAGTAAGGTTTTCTGAACATTTCTCAAAAACGGAGGCACAATTCAAAAAACGGTTGTCTATTAACGTTGTAGAGCATACACTTAGCTTTAAGTCAAGCTGTCTAGGGCTTCTATGCGGTGATTGGTTACGGAGATAATCGACTAAGAAGCCGATGAAAATCGGCATTTCACGATGGCTCCACTATTGGACCATCAGCTCGATGCTGCTTGGCCTCAAATTGACGTAGGACTCTCGGGTTTGGCTCATAAGACGTGGAAAAGTCTGAGGATTAGAAGCGTGGTCAGGTTGCGGCACTTTGGGGTCATCATTAGGATGACATTTTGGATTCCATATGATACTTTGGACTTCTGTCTCCAAAACGATACCGATTGACATAAGGTTGTCTTCACCCATACCCGCGAAATTCAAAAGACTTTGGAGGAACTGAGAAGATTGGTAGGCTATGGGGTTTACATTTTACCCCTTTCCGGAGCCCTGGTCACGTGACAGCTCACCAGATATTAAATTTGTCAACGTGCCCAAGCAGAGGAAACACGTGCTCATTATGTTGCGAAAAATAATGTTTGTTTCGATGCAATGAGTGCGAGCTGGGAGCTGGAGAGCCAAAAGTGGCGCCTAAACAGAGAATCTACCGCTATACTTACTACCTGGGTTGCTACGCTTGCTTCCAAAACTGTAACACAACAGGTACCGCACCCTCACCCTGCTAAACTTACTGCCAAAGATGCTAAATTTTATGCCCAAAGCTGCTAACCTGGGTGCTAAAGCTGTTAAACTGCGTACTAACACTGCTAAACTGGGTGCTAAATTTTCTAAACTGGAGTGCCAAAGCTGCTACACTTACTACCTGGGCTGCTACGCCCCCATCCCCATAAAACAAGCCAAAGACAAATGGTCCCATGTCCACAAAATCTTGACAGCGAGCCAAATCGCTGTTCACTTGGCATTAACAGTGTTCAATAATTTCGTTGAATCAACAAATATATCTACATATATGGTGTTTGCCCTCCCATCCCTCATTCTTTTTGAAGATCTGGCTAATAACCCTTTATAAGACCAATGTGAGAATATTGGCCATTTAAAAGGTCTTCCACTGCTGTACTTGTTCGTGTTTGTAAAAAGTTTCTGGCATACTTTGGAATTGCAGGATGATAAGGGCAAAGCATAGCAATTAAACCATCAATAGCTACATGAGACACAGCCCAATTTCTCAAGGCAACATTCAAGGCATTCCCTTCATCTACAGGCTGGGACAAAATGATAGGCTACTAAGGGGACGCCTAGGGGATTATTTTTCACCAAGTGGCATGCATAGTGGGCGCAAATGCACATTAAGGGAGATAGTTAGCGTTTTGTAGTAAGGGCGCGCTCCGTAAAGGTAGGCAGCCGTTCGCGCGCGCCTGTGCGGTTGGAGCGCTGCGCTGCCGGCGCGGCGACACGCACCTACGCGCCGCCGCGTCGTCTGCTTGCAGTCGTTCGGCATCGGGGCAGTCAAGACTCTGTTTTCAAGTTTTGCTTTGTCATTCAATGGGGGGGGGGGGGGGGGGAGGAGGGGGATGAGGACGCAGCTGAAGGGAGAACGATTCTAGTACAGGCAGCCCCCCAATATTGTTTATTCTGACGTCACTTGAAAACAGAGTCTGGACTGCCCCGATGCCGAACGACAGGAAGCAGACGACGCGGCGGCGCGTAGGTGCGCTGCCGACCGGCCGGCAGCGCAACTAAACAACGTGCTGCCGCGCCGGCAGCGCAGCGCTCCAACCGCACAGGCGCGCGCGAACGGCTGCCTATCTTTACGGAGCGCGCCCCAACTACAAAACGCTAACTATCTCACTTAAAATGCATTTGCGCCCACTATGCATGCCACTTGGTGAAAAATAAGCCCCTATGCGTCCCCTTACTAGCCTATCATTTTGTCCCATCTTACCTGAAACACCCTGTACACCATCATTATCACCTTCATCTACATTGGCCTCTCCATCCTCGTTCTCATCCTCATCACTTGAATTACTAACACCACCTAGTGCAGCCTTGCCAGCATCCACCTCAACTTCGTTACCATACTTCATACATTTTAACATGCCCAGCTGCCCAGCCCCCAGCCCCCAACTCAACAGGAGGAATGGTAGCGACACCATTGTCAGCCAATCCCACAAAACCATCATCATGAAGATCAACAACAGCCACAGCCAAACCAGCAGCAGCAGCACCGTTGTCAAGTTGCCCCGGGCAAGGGAAAATATCAGCTAGTTCATCCCGTGCCTCTCTCCTGGCTAGTTGAGCAATGTACTCTCGTCTGAGAAATTCGTTACATCTTTTCATCTCACTGAGCCAAAGAACACAAGAAGGAAGAAGCAACATTACTGAGAGCTCCATGTTAACATTTCAAACATGACAACTTGGGTTTAAAGCTGACAAACATCAGTACAGGCGTCTCAAGCAGACAAAAGCCCAGCAGCCACCAAAGCAAATTCAAAGCTTAATCATGTAGAGGTTTAAGCAGATTGAAGGAAAAGGGAGAGGAAAAGCAAAACTACGAACAGGAAAACTACTGCTCATGACTAAAACTAAAGTTTGTTTCTCGACAACAGTTATTTCATAATTCAGAGAGATTGTTGCAATGGGACTAACATAGTACTTTTGGAAGGCAATTGAACTATTAACTTCTTATTTCTACGAAACCACTAAATATGTTACCGATGAACTCACCTGTTTATTTCCTGACATTTTTATCAGTAAAAAAATGCAGAAGTAACCAAAATTTAATGTATAATATAATCTGTCAGCTGAAACCAAGAACTTTGAATGGAAGTAAACAATGCGCAAGAACAACATTCGCATTCACTATCGGTGAAGCAGAAAGGATTTCGAGGGGGCGGCTGCTGAAAACCGCGTTCGGAAAAGCACAAAAACAGAGTGCTTCAGAAAGTGCGCTTGTGGAGCGGAACTTTTCAGAAATATTGATTTTGACTGCCGATCGAGCTCACCGGAGTATCAAAATTCATGTCTTGGATCGTAGCATCGTATGAGAATGGTACATGTTGATATTTCAAAACTTCTTTGCAAATGAAACGCTCTACACCCGCATGTTAGTTCTTCAACTTCATTTCTCAAGTCTTAATAGAATCCTCGGCTGCGATTTCTAGCCGCTTTGTGCAGGTTTACAGTGAAACGAATATCTAAGAATACATGTGTTTTGTGCAGGGAACGTTTACTGGCAGTAACGTCCTCGTTCGCCTGGGTCAGCTCGGCCACTTCCCAGCGCTGCCGTACGGACGGTTCCGTGTGCACGCCTTGGTATATCACCTCAAGAAGCCCAGCGCGAAGACGCCGCGTGCATGCGTGCGAATGGTCGTGAACGTCCACCAGAAAGTCAATCAGGGTGACTGACTGCCTCTGCATTTTCAATAACTCTTTCATCAGTCATCGCCAGTAAATACAATGTTTACTGAAGACGATGAAGTTTGTAACTTTTTTGACAGGCCCTGTTAGTGGCTGTCATTACTGTTCCCCTAGTTCGCAGCTTTCCCGGCTTCTTCACAACCCTAGCTAGCGACCTCATACGCAGGGGGCTCTTATTGAGCCCGGCGCCGGTTTCTGGGACAGTTTCTATAAGTAGGTGAAGGTTGCGACTAAGGTTTTCACATCCAACATCCGCAGGACGCTGTGACCCCTTCTCCAGCTCGATGAAAATTTTTATGCTTCTTATCTTTGTTGCCTACATTAATTACTTCTTCCAAATTATCATCTTCTTGATCTGATGTGTTTAATTCACTGTTGCCCACTTTTTGTTTCTTGACAGGGAATCTTCATGCTCAAACTCGTTCTTGTTCTGAGATGTAAAAGAGACAACGACCGACTGAGAAAGGTTGGAACTATCCGGTTTTGGCTTTGGCAGGTGTCTGGTGAAGTTCGAGACTGCCCAATTTGCATCACCCTCAAGTTTGTGAATTGTGCTCTTCATCACAACTGGGCAGCACTTGCATTTGAACTTGGCAATCAGAGACGGTCCTTGAGCAGACTGAGCAGCGCTTACAGAGACGTCCAGTTGGTCCAAGCTGGAGATGACTGCCTTTTCTATACCGTTTCCTCTTGCAGTAGTCATTCAGCTGCGTCACTATTTGTCTTCGTTCTTGGTGTAGATCAAGAAAGACTTGCTGTATGCCAGTGTCAGTGCTGGGTGTCAGTGTTCTTCTTGGCTTTCTGACCGAAAAATATGATATGAAGTTACATCAGGATTCATAGTGCAAAGAAGCAGAGCAAGTTATCACATTTATGTACTAAGAAATACCTTGTTCTTCAGACGAAACACATCAGGGACAATGTGGGTTTGCTTTTGGCTTGCAGTCAAGCTGAGCGACGCTTCCTGTAAAACATTAAATGCTCTTGTAGATGTTTTGCTATGCCTCTAAGTTGTTTTTCTCCCAACTCAAACGAGAACGTCTTTGGTGGTTTCGATAACCCAAAAATAGATGCATCAAGGTTGGATCCACCTTCTCTTCCAATTTTCTACTCTCTACAAATTCTTCGATGCCGACAATATCACTATCATCCAGTTGTTTTACGGCAGTAAAATTACCGAACCCAGTAATTGGATGCAGACCTTTAATGTGCGTGTCAATACTGGAATTTTATGACACCTCCCACTTGTGCCAGCATTCATTGAGATGATAAGATGGAGGTGGAAGGGTCTGCAACAACAAAAAAGTAAAATAAATTACAAATTACTTACATGACACATAATTTTTCTGGCAACAAATGTATATTTCAAATAATATTTTGCCATCCAACGCACACCATCCATACACCATGCGGCATTTTTAGTGGCAGATGGTGTAATGAAGAAACACTGATTTGTGACTTTAGTGTTCGCTTTCTTGTTCAAATAGACATGCTAACTTTTATCTGAATGATTTGTAGCAACAAGAGTTCGCAGCGTTATATAGCTCAACAAGAGGGCAGGCCACAAGCCCACACAGTAAACTATTCCGTCATCTGAATTGAGCTAAGTTTCCAACAGTCTAAAAGTAACTTATATCAAAATAAACTTTTGTGTCACGGTCTGAAAATGCACAGGTTTCTTTACCTTGGACCCCTCTCCACTTGCATCTCCATCACCGCTCTCCCCTTCCATCATTGACCTGAAACATTCGAAACATTAGAATGGGCGCCTTCTAAATCTTCTCAGCGAACTTAAAAGCGCCTTTTTTAGTGAACGCGAGGAACTAATATCCACACAGTGAGAATCATGTGAGAAGGTTAAGGTCCAAGCATAGGCAATTTGGTATGCAGGATCCGTTGAGGACAACACATCCATTGACTTATCAGTCCTCTCTCGTTATGTAGATTGCATCACTACAGCGTGCAGCGAAAGGATACCCCTCACTTTATCAGGTTTTTAATACAAAAGAAGCAGGGGCTGACCGTGACTTGACTGGACAAAACCAGACCTGAACCAGTACTGAAAACTGACATGCCCACTAACTATACATTAAGAATAGTATGAGCAGCAACATGCTTTAAAGGGACTAAGAAACTGGATCCAATAAAAAAATATTGTAGCTAAAATAAAATTAGCTAAGAAACAAAAAATGCAGCCAAACGTAGCCAAACAACAAGTAGAAAAAAGAAAAAGAAGGTCAAAACATAAGAGAATCGCCGGATCTCCAGGGGGGTCAAAGCAGTGTCACAATATGGACACGAAGTGTTGCCCGCTGCCACAAGGCAATCTCTATGGAACGAATGGGCACACCTTGAGAGGTGAACATCAGGCTCTGGTTCTGGCTCAGCACATATGTCACACACCGGCTCCTCCACTTCGCGGCTGGGACGTGGTATCGTCGGAGGCCGGCCGCGACGGCCACCACGACTCCTGCCCCGTGCAGATTAGGGAGCTGCCGAGCCGATCCTGCAGACGTAAAAGCTGCGAGGCCGCGACCGCGGCCCCTCCCTCCTCGGCCGGACGCTTCCTTCATCCACTCTCGAAATTGAGCACACAGTGGATCATTAACATTGACGTCCTCCCCGATAACATGCTGTCTTATCTCTTGCAGCTGACCGAAGGCATCGTTGAGGACAGGATGAGGAAATTCCTCAATGTGTGTAAAGTTGGGCAGCGCCTCCCAACCCTTAGTGGAGGCGGTACACTTGAAAGAACGTCAAAACGTGGCATTTTGGTATGAAAAGGTGCCACTTTGCACAGTTCTCCTTTGGACCATATTAAACGATTTGACCCGAAGAGCTTCTCAAAATTTCGATGCGGAGGGGTAAAACCACCCCCTCTAAAATTGCTAGGGGTGAAATGTCGAAATAATTCTGTCAGCAGGGCTGCGTTCCACTTAAAGGTATCGATCTAACGCTGAAATGTCCTAAACACACTACCAATCAGTACAGGAACTAAATCGGACAAATTTGTGATTTTTGGGGGTGGTTGTGGGGGTAAATCCCTTTTTGAACCCTTCACCCTCTGCACTAAATGGACACGCGGCGAGATTTACCCACCTCGCGGTCATCCATGCATTCAGGCTGCAGCTTGGTATCTCCGATGCGTTGAGATACCACGTACAAATAACTGACGAGTTGGGGGTGGTTTTACGCACCCCTAACCCTTCCGTTAAGGGGTTGAAAATTTCGCAAGCACCCGAAGTAGACGTGCGACACATCGTTTCGTATGTTTTGGCGTGAGGTGAGATAGATTCTTGCATTCCCAGTAGCACACTATTGCCCATTTGTTCAAAGTCTTAAAATTTTGAAAATTTTGACGTTAAAAAAAAGAAATTTTGAAAAATTGTCAAGTTTGGTGTTGTTTTTGGCTTTAACTGCTATATTCGAGATCACTCAATAGTAGAAACCGATAAATAGCTATAGCACGCGGGTTTCTACGAAATCTGTTTATATTGTTAAGGAGTGCGAGGAGCAGGACAGAAGTACGTGCGACTAGTTCGAAGGGAAGGACCGAACTGGTTTTTATTGGGAACCGTTGTCAGGGGCAACAATGCAACGACCCGGCGGTGCCAACCTTGGCACGAGCCACTTCCCAACACTTTCCCCCCGCTTATGAAAATGTTACAAGACACCGGGATCTGGCCCAAGAGTAAACGCGACATTATAACGGAAACAGTAAACACAGGACACAACACATGAAGATAGAAACGCGACATTGAAACGGAAACACTTAAGAAACTACAGGCGGCTCTCCGCCAAAATCAAATCCCGAGGGACAACCGGAGTGAGTCTGTCCGCGTGAACCACTCGGGGACGCGACCGCGGCTTGTCCGCGCACTTGATCCGGAGCGTCACTTCGGAGAGGACGTCCAGAACCACATAGGGGCCTGTCCACCAAGAACAAAGCTTGGTCGTGGTCCCCACTTTCCGGCGCGGGTTGAAGAACCACACGTGCTCCCCCTTCTGGAACACGGGGCGCTTGGTCCGGAGATCGTAGCGCTCCTTCATGCGCCAGGAGGCGACGTCGGCCCGCTCCCGGACCGAGTGGTGAAGGTCCTGCAGCCGGCGGAACAGCCAGCCGGGGTACTCAGACCGGCATGTCCGCGGCAGGACGGGGGCCTCCTGGAAGGGGACGGGGCCGCGCGCCATCACCGGGGGCAGGTTCAGGTCCCGCCCGAACAGCATCATCGCGGGGGACACGCCGGTGGTGGCATGGGGCGCCACTCGCAGACTCATCATGGTGAGGGGAACCTGTAAGTCCCAAGTACGATGGTTAGCCGACGCGAAGATGGAGACCTGCTGCACCACGGTGCGGATCAAACGCTCCACGGCGCCATCCGACTGGGGATGCAGCGGCATGGCCCGTGTCTTGCGCACGCCCATCAGGTCCATGACTGCCTTGAAAACCTTGGCCTCGAAGGTACTGCCTTGGTCAGAGTGCAGCTCGGCCGGACAACCAAATCGGGAGAAGACGTTGTCCACTAACGCCCTGGCGACCTCCTCCGTCTTGGAGCTTCGCACCGGGATGGCTTCCGGCCATCGCGTGAAGTAATCAATTACTACCAAGAGGTACCGGTTACCGCGGGGTGTGGCGGTGAAAGGTCCCGCTAAATCAACCGCCACCCGCTCCCAAGGGACCCCGACATTGTGCAGCTGGAGGGGCGCACGAGGACGCACAGCAGGGCCTTTCTTTGCGCGACACAGCCGGCAGGACATAACGTAGAGCTTGACCTCCTGGCAGAGGCCAACCCAGTAGTAGCCGGCGCGGATCTTCGCCACCGTCTTGTTGTGGCCCAAGTGGCCACCGGACCCAGGCCGGTCGTGGAACTGCTCGAGGATCCGGGGAACGTAGGCGCGGGGAAGGACGACCTGCATGGTCACGCGCCGCCCGTCGCTGTCCTCGAAACGGCGGCAGAGGAGTCCGTCGACGAGCCGCAACGCGTCCCACTGCAAGAAGAGCCTCTTAGCTTTGCTACTGCTGCTAGACAAGCTGTCCCTACTCGGCGGCCGTCCTCTTTGCAAGGCGCGCAGGATCGGGGCGATGTCCGGGTCGTCCTCCTGGGCGCTCTTCAGGTCGGCAGGGGTAGGCGCCGACAAGTCCTCCACTCTCACCCGGTTGACGGCCACCTGCTCGGAGCGCGCGCAATGGCGGCATTCCAAATCGCAGGGCCTGCGGGACAGCGCGTCGGCGTTGGCATGATGCTTGCCGGGCCTGTGGATAACAGAGAAGTCGTAAGCTTCCAGGCGCTCGATCCACCGAGCCAGCTGCCCTTCGACGGAGTCCCGGAGCGTCCGGATCCACTTCAACGCGGCGTGGTCCGTCCTCACTACGAACGGCCGCCCGGTGAGATAGGAGTGGAAGTGCCGGAGGCCACAGATGATGGCGTACAGCTCCTTCCGGGTAACGCAGTAGTTGCGCTTGGCCTTGTCCAAGGTCTCACTGTGAAATGCAATCATACCGACGTGAAAGTTGGAGGCATCACAGTCGAGCACAAACGGGCCACCTTTCGGATCAGGGAAACCGAGGACGGGCGGGGACGTCAGGGCCACACGGAGGGCAGTGAAGGCACCGTCAGCAGCCGGCGACCACACAAAATCGACGGCCTTCTGCAGGAGCTCGTTCAGAGGGGCTGCCATCTTCGCAAAATCTTTCACGAAACGCGCATAGTATTGGGCCAGGCCCAAGAAACTGCGCAGCTCGGACTTGTTGGCGGGCACTGGCCAGGTGCGCACCTTCTCCGCCTTTGCCGGGTCAGTTGTGATGCCCTCGGGCGTGATGACATGGCCCAAGTACTCAAGCCTGCGCTGGAACAGGGAACACTTCTTGGGGTTTAGCAAGAAATTCGCTGCGCGAATCCGATTAAAGACCACGCGCAAGCGACTCAGCGCTTAGGCGAAGGAGTCCGCCGGGACCACGACGTCGTCCAGGTACACCCTCGCCATGTCGTGGGGGACGAGCTGGTCCATGAGCCGCTGGAAAGTGGCGGGAGCATTGCAGAGGCCGAACGGCATGCGAACGAACTCATACAAACCATGCCCCGGGAGACAGAATGCCGTCTTGGCACAGGCCTCCGGCGCCAAGGGAATGTTCCAGTACCCCCAGCGGAGGTCCAGCGACAAGAACCAGGAAGACCCGCGCAGCGAGTCCAAGGTGTCGTCGATGCGGGGCAGCGGGTACGCGTCTTTGCGGGTGATGGAGTTGAGTAGGCGGAAATCGATGGCGAAACGAGGGTTACCGTCCTTCTTGGTCACCAGGACGACGGGGGAGGCCCACGGAGACTGCGACGGCCGGATCACCTTGTGCTCCAGCATCTCACGGACACACTTGTCAGCCTTCTCCTGCTTGTGAAAGTCTAGTCGGCGAGGCGCCTGCTTAATGGGAGCAGACTTGCCCGTGTCGATGTCGTGCTGCACCACGGTGCAGTGACCAATCTCACCATCACAGGAGAAGATGTCCCGGTAGGCCCTGAGGAGGTCGCCCACCTGAAGCTTCTCGTCAGCAGACAGGTCCTGGGAGCAGCGCGAGAGAAGCTCGACTAGGGCCTCAGGGAGTGGGACGTCCGGGGAGTTCGGGCCGGGGCCGGCCGGGCGTGGAGGCTGCGGCTGCAGACTGGGGGCCATGACGGTCTCGGTGGCGGTAAGGCGCCCGACACACACCTTGCCTCGCAGCGTGAGGGCGCGGCGCGCAGTGTTGCGGATGCACACACAGAGATGCTGCCCACCTTCGGCTGCAACAAGTCCTGGTGAGACAAAAAGACCGCTGCGCAGGCGCGCAGGGCGCACTTCCGCCCGGACGGGCACTACCACGGCGTCGTCTTCAACCGTCCTGGGCACGGACTGCTGGAGTCCATGCCCCTCCCGAAGCGAATGTGTGGCCAGCCCACCCGCAACGGGGACGGTGGGGACTGTCTCGGCACAGGGCTCGGCACGGGATCCCCCGGTGTCGTCACACTCAGACCCGCCCAATGATGCCACCTCACCCAACAGCTCGGAGAACAGTCCACCACCGCTCACAGCGGCGGTCACACTGCTCCCACGGTGGATGTCAACATTCACCGCGTCCGCCGCCGTCCACAGGTCGCACCGCCGAATCTCCACCCTGACGAACTCCGCGGCCCCAGGCGCGATGGTCGTACTGCCGACGGACTCTATCCGGGCGGAGGGGTGGGCAGGGCTCGTGGCTGCCGTGGTGACGCGCGTCATGCTGACCCGCGCGCCGGAGTCCTTCAGCACCAGAACGTCGTTGTCGATGTCGATGTTCTTGACGTAAGCGGCAATGAAATCACCTCCAAGCAGACAATCATTGGTAGTGACGCCCTCGTACACACAGATGGGGACGGATGTGCCTTGCAAGGTGAAGGTCACAACGCGTGGCCCGTACAGGGTGGACAGGGGCGCATCGGCCGCGGCCGTTTCCATGGCTAAGTCCTCAGAGGCGGGGAGGTCGCCAGGCAGAAGACCTCGCCGCAAGATAGAGAGACAAGCTCCCTGGTCCACTAGGCACCGGCATGGCGTACCTGAGACATGTCCGTCAATGTGCCAAGGAGCCGCCGACCTGCCCGTGGTGGCCGCGGCTAGCGCCCGTTTCCCGAGCCCCCATTGTTGCGTGGAGACTGCTGGCGGTCATCGCGGCGGTCGGCTTGTTGTCCACCACGCCGGCGGCTGGCACCGTCGTCACGCCGGCGGTCTCGGCTGGACGACCGATCACGGCGGCTCTGGCGGCTGCCCTGCTCCGGGCAGTCGCTCCTGTAATGCCCGTTCTTCCAGCAGCCATAGCACTTTACCCGGGAGAGGTCGCGGTCGCCGCCGTTCCGGCGCGGTGACCGGGATCGGGCACGGCGGTCGCCCCGGCCCCGCTGCTGGCGGAGGATGGCACCGCGAAGAGCGTCGAGGGCCGCCAGGACTTCATCCCCACCGCCCCCGCGTTGCTGGGACACCGGGGCCGCCCGGTTGACCTCGACTGCCACCGCCGCCGACGTCGAGGGCTCGGCAGCATCCGCAGCAGAAACTTGCGCGACACGGGCGCGCTTCGCCGCAGGCGGGTCCATGGCGTCCACGGCCTGGACGGTCACGGCCGCGATGAGGGCGTCGTTGACAGTGGCGGGCTGGCGGAGGCGCACCTCCCGCTGCAGGGCGGGGTCACCGAGGCCGCCGATGAAGGTGTTGCGGGCCATGGTTTGCACGGCCTCCTCGTTCCAGGTCGGGTAGGCCACCCTGGCCAAGCGCGTCACCTCCGTCGCGAAGTCGCGGAGAGACTCCCCGCTGCGCCGGACACGCTGCTGCAACTCGGCCTCGGCCACAGCTGTCCGCTGACCTACCCCGAAGTGCTCCGACAGACGCGCCCGCAGCAGCACGTAGCTCTCGTAGGACCCGCGGGGCAGCGTAAGGACGACGTCCGCCACGGGGCCGTGCAGGGCGGTGAGGAGGCGCTGCCCGCACTCGTCGGCCGACCAGCCGTTGTTGGCGGCGGCCCGGGTGAACTGCGCCTCGAAGACCTCCCAGGAGCTGGAGCCGTTGTACTGGGGAACGGGGGCGCGGTCTCGGCGGCCGGCCTGGTCGGAGAGCCTCTCCATGATCTGGCTCTGCCGCTCCTGTAGCGTCGCCGACGCCGTCACCCAGCGCGCCAGGACGTCGTTGAGGGGATGCGGCTCCGGACGCGGGGTCTCCTCCCTCTCCCGCCGAGCACGGTCACGGTCACGGGGCATCGTTACCACTTCTGACACCAAGTGTTAAGGAGTGCGAGGAGCAGGACAGAAGTACGTGCGACTAGTTCGAAGGGAAGGACCGAACTGGTTTTTATTGGGAACCGTTGTCAGGGGCAACAATGCAACGACCCGGCGGTGCCAACCTTGGCACGAGCCACTTCCCAACAATATTTCGTCTGGTTTTGCCTTCCTACATAGCGTAGTAAGTGCCCACTTCAGGAATGGGCAGACGCCCATTCCACTTTTAACAGACATATTGAAACGCTTTGTGCCGTTTTATTTGTGTTTGTGCCCTAGTCACTACTCCCGTGAAAAGTTTCTTGGGTTCTCTTGTAGCGCGATGGGCATTCCCTGTCAGGAGTTACTCTTCAGAACAGCAGACTCACGGAAACGATTGTTGCCACTGATTGTTAAAACGCTTGAATCGAGTGACTGCTAGTGACTGCTCTAGCCTTTCAGAAAAACGTAATTCCTGCTAATGATAAGCTTAGTCTGTACTTTAAATTGTTTAATTGTTCCCATGGTAGTATGAAGTGTGGATTATAGGATATATCTCAAAAAGATACGCTTTTCGTATTATGTCGGGGATGGTCCCCGCCACTGATGCTGATGCTCTGAACCTCTTTAAACAGAAGTATACGTATCCTTGCATTAGCATCCCGAAGCAGGATTTCTGATCGTTTCCGGATACGATCAGTAAAATACTGATCGTTATTGGATACGATCAGGTTTTCTGATCGTTTTTGGATGTGATCGGGGCATTTCTGATTGTTTTTGTAATAAACGATCAGGATTTCCACAATACGATCAGTAAATCCTGATCAGATTTACACCAGTGACTTCAGTATTTTACCTCGTATTAGGCGACACACCATAGTCGAGCACTATCTTCAGCTGCTCCGTAGTCCCAAAGTCAGCCAGGTATATGACAATTGGTCGGCCCCACTGCTTTGCATTCGTCAGGACCTCACAGCAGGCTTCCTTATCCGGCACCTGCAATAAATAACAGTGGTTAGTGCGCGTATGAAGTAGGTGACCTTGACGTACGTCCCTCGCTATCATAAGTCACAATTGGCAATGTTTTTAAAAGTACAATCATGAATTTTTCAGCGGCATGACCAATAGCTGAGCGATTGTAAATCCGGCACACGGAAAAAAGGGCCTTCGTTGACGCAGCTAAGAATTAGCTGTCACAGCTCCGGCCTTGGCTAGTATGCTTCCAGCCACAACTGTTAGCTATAACAACTAATGCTAGTGCTGCCTCAACTAAGAATGCAACTGCTGTGGGAATTAATTTGACGTTCGTTGTATTTGCTAGCAGTGATTTGCTCGGACAAGAGATACCTTCACCTGTACCTTTCATCTCGTTTCGGCTTTTGTTGTGAAGCCGTGACGTAATTGCGACAGGTAAACCTACGTTGTGCTAGCCGATTGCTTTCGTATTTGGCGCCAACCCGCCTGAAAACACCTACACGGAAAAAGTCTATGGACTATTCTGCACATCCATAGGCCTATGGACAAAATTGTCACTCCAGCTATGGACGAAAATCTGATTTGTCTACAGATGGTTACAATATTGTACGTCTGGAGTCACAAATATTGTCACTGGCCTATGGACGTGCAGAATCGTCCATAACTCATGGACAAAAATGTCCATAGACTTTTTCCGTGTACGTTCGCTACCGTGTCCGAAAACGCCGTGCTGCGATTGAATAAAAAGCGAGGCTTCGGCACCGATTTCGTTATGTTATTTCAACTCTTTGGCCGTGTCGTGTGCTGCGATGAGAGCGTCAGCTTGGAGAACTATTAGGTTCGTGGGGCCTGCCACCCGCCATCATCGAAAACTTCATTGGTGAGTGTTTGTTTTTCGAATTTACGATCTGATTTTGCGGTTCTTACATGGCACTTTACCGGCTGAATTTGTCTGTTGATGTATTTTTAATTTGATTGTGGATGGTTTTGATGATGGAACATCATATGGCAGTGTGATTTATCTGCAATCACAACTGTGCGAAATAATTACATTGTGTGGTTAGAGTGTACTTTGGTTCGTCGATCCATGTGAGTGTCGAGGTTATTCGTCATTTTTATTTAATGAATTGATTTGATATTACTCGATATATTCTTTGTCTTCTATCGTGGCTGAGGTTATGCGTGGAACTAGGTGGTAGTTCTTTCTCTCGGATTGAGTGCCATTCCGTTTTGGGGGCGTACTAAGTCATTCCTGCCGTATCTTTAAGAGGTTATGTCGATTCTCTTGGGTAACATACAATGTTTTTCTCCTTGTTGCAGCACAGGGTGTCACCTTGGCTTCGCTGCCGTATCTTCGCCATCCTACCATCGAATTTTTAATCCCTACCGTCGGCCCTAGGGAACTCTTTCTTCACCACTTTAAGGAGTTTAAAAGAACTGTAAGTGATAACTTTTGTTTGCTATGGTTGTTCAAGGATTAGTTTCTCTAACCAGTTTTGTCATTGTGATTTCAGGAAAACACGCCTGTACTAGACTCTGTGGAGGATGAGGCACAAGTTGATGATCCTGGACCTGGGCCATCAAAGCGTCGGAGGTGTGAAAATGGAAGTGTCTTCAATGAGATAAATGAGGATCCTGTTGTTAATGTAAGGATTTGACGTCTTCAATCAAGCATTTTCTGTTCGTTTAATTTTATTTCAAGCCTTGTATTCTGTATTGTGTCCTCAGGATCTGCAGAAGTATCTGAAAACATCCTTACCAGGACTGACGGTTTTAGGTTATTTTAAAAGCCACGGATACTTAGACAGTTTGGCAAGAGATCAGCTTTCACAGCAGACCATTTATATGGTGTTGGCTGATGACTTCAACAAGAGGTAAATTATGGTTATGTTACTTTTGTTGTGTACTAAAAGAAATGTGATGGATTTCAAGCTAAATTATGTCTTTATATTTCAGCCTTTCCCGGAAAGATTTTGATTCATTGTCAGATCAGATTGTTTCTCTTTTTCCAACAGAAAGCAAGGTAACATCTTATAGTATTTCTTGTTAACTCATATGACTATCGGATTTGATTTATAACTGTGGATCTATTTCTCTCAGGCTACTTGGTATGATGTTGTTCGCAAAAAGAATGAGACCTATGTAGAAGGGCGCCTTAGGTATAAATATTATTCAGTCCGTCGAACCCTCATGGATTCCAACATCATTGCCAAAACATCTGTAGCCAAAGAAGTAGAAGCTACTGCGAATTTGGGTGAGTGTTGTAAAATCAGAGTTGGGTGTTTAATTGTGTTGGTAGTAGACTCATTGAATTGTGTGTTTAATTGTGTTGGTAGTAGACTCATTTAATTGTGCGTTACAGACTCTCCTGCTGCTAGTGAGGACTCTGAAGAGTGGCAGATTCTGAAAGCTTTGGATGCAGAAGCTGACTGGCCAGACATTGTGGAGGCCTGGGAGAAGGCTAAGGAATCACGAGCGATTTTCCTGAACAAGCAGAAAGGAGTCCATGACTACTTGTGTGCCTTTCATTTCTGAAGAGAAATCTAGGTTGGTCTTAGGTGAGTTGAATAGTTTTTTTGCTATTTCTTCCTCATAATGAAACTTGGTTGCCTTCCTGACTGGGATATTTTGTTTCATTTTTAAATAGACTCCAGTGGTAACATTCATTTTATCCACTTTTTGGACATAGTTCCCTTTAAGAGAAAAATGTATTGCACAATAGCTTTACCATTAAGAATAAATTTCTTACGAATAATCTATTGTGGGCAGAAGAAATTTGTTTTGCAACTGAGTTTAAGAATGATCAAAGGTTGCATTATTTTGAACTCAACCTTTGCTACATTCATTCTAGCATTGCCGTGTTAGTTTTTTTGTCTCCCAATCCAGTAATTGCTTTTTCCCCTTTTCATTCCAGATTGCTGATGATGGTTGTAAGGACCAAGAGGTACTTGGCAACTTTACAACGCTGTGGGGAAATTTCTCTGAATTTTTAATTTCCCGTATTCGTCGGTCCAAACCACATTTCCTCAAAGAAACATCCACAAGAGCTCCACAATCTGATGAAGCAAAGAAGGCTGCAGCTAGTAAGTTTTATCTTGAACAAAAAAAAAAAAAAAAAAAAAAAAACGATTGAATTTATCCTTTCCCTTATGTTTTTTATTTCATCGACTTGTTATTTTTCAGATACTCGGTTTGTGTCCATAATCTTGGAGGTTACATCATTATTCAGAGTCAGACTTTGCGAAAATCAATCAATGCCTCTAAAAGTAGCAAATGCTGGCGACCCTCCAAGCAGGAGATTCTCGATGGATTTTGCCTACATTTAACTGTGAGTATCTCTTTACATGCTCTCTATTGATAATTGTGAACTTGTTTTGTTCACGCCAATCCGTCAGACTTTCTGTGCATAATATTTTGTAGCAAATGTAATTTTGTGTTTCAAACCCAAGTTTAAACCTACCGCATATTGGTTTTCATACCAATTTTCAATCAATTTTGTAGTTTTTATCAAATTTTTTGGTGCATATGATCAGACAAGGACATAAGTGATCGTACTTTACCTTTTTATGCTTTAGTCTAATTTCATGTTTTAATTTTCAGGACATATCGCTACTGCAGGAACGGTTAGACCAGCGCAAGAAGATACTTGCGAAATTTAAGTATGAGCTGCAGCCTACTCCAGTTTTCATAGGCCCTCTTACAGACATCCGTCAGGCATTTATTGTTCTTGATGATTATCGATGGGAAGTGGAGTGTCCTATGCAGGCTTTTTCTGGTGTTCTACAAATGTATTTTGGTTTAGATGCCTAGTACCCAGCCGAGGCCCGCCACATTTGGCTTTTTTTACAACAATGTCTTATTGATTTGAAACTTCCAACTGATTACGATAATGACAAAGGTCTGAAGTCTTTCATAGCAGCAAGTATCAAAGATTACGAGGTTTACAGATCTTCTTTAAATAAGTAACCTGATTTTAATCAGTGGTCGTGAAAGAAGTTTCTCACTTCAACATTGAATTAACCTTTTTTGTATGTTAGTATTTATCTTCAGACTGGTTTACTTTTGACTGAAAAATGAATTGTGGAATTTGCAAGTCTGTTCTTCCTAGCTTGAAAGCCTGTAAACTTCATCACAGTATTAAGCATTCACTTCAGCCTTTTCTTTGTTTAAATCAACACTGTTCCAGGCCATTTAGCTCTTGGGCTGCCTTTGACAAACATTATAAAAAGTGCCAATCTGATTGCGATGAAGCCTCCTCTTCAGTTGAGGGTCATGTTGGAAATGACATTGAAAATGTTCCTGCTGTTAATGTTGGTTTAGTTCACTCTAATGTAATTTGTTCTCCTGAACACAATTCTGAAACTGACAAAGCAAATGATTATTCTTTACCTTTATTGTCTGCAACTGATGATTTTGTAAGTAAGCTCCATATGAAAACTAGATTACCAAGGCAATATGTTCAGGAAATTATCACAGATGCTGATTTGTATGTCTCTGAAGGGGTTCTTAATAATTTAAAGAGTTTATTGCTATCTAAAGTTCAGCTAAGCGATGAGCAAATTTTGGTAGTGCACTCTGTGTTTTCAGACTTTAGTCATCCTTTCTCTCATGTGTCATCTGAGTATAAGAGATTTGAGTATTTTAAGAAAAGTGGTAATTATATTGAACCTGTTCCACATGAAATAGGTGGAGTTGACATATCCGTCCCTAGTGCTAATGGACCTTTGTTGAAAACTAAAAAGGTGTATGGCCAAATGGTTCCTCTTGATGCAATGTTAAAAAAGTATTTAGAAATTCCTGATTGCTTGGATGTAGTTTTGAAGTACATGGATGAGTTAAGTAGAAGTACATCAAGTGCCAATGAAAATTTTATTCAATGTAAATTGTGGAAACAAAAACGCCAAAAGTATTCTGAGGATGCTATTGTGTTGCCCTTAAATGTATATTATGATGAAGTTGAGAGTAACAATCCTCTTGGTTCACACCCTGACAAACTGGGAGCTACATATGTCTCAATTGCATGTTTGCCTCCAGAGTGCCAATCTACCGTGGACAATATTTTCTTAGCTTTAGTTTTTGAATCTTGGATGATGAATTTTTCTGACAAGGTTGCTTTTGGCCCATTAATTAATATGCTAAAACGGTTGGAAGAAAATGGAATTCTTGTTTCAACCTCAAGTGGTGTGATGAGAGTTTATTTTGTCACAGGTCTTCTTCTAGGTGATAATTTAGGACTGAACTCTGTTTGTGGATTTGTTGCATGCTTTACTGCAAACTTTTTTTGTAGATTATGTTGTACTCACAAACTGGAAACTCAACACCAGACTGTGGAAGACTCAGCATCTTTAAGAACGGAGCAGTCTTATAATGAGCATTTATTGTTGGACAATGTTACTCTTACTGGAGTGAAGTCAAACTCTGCTTTTAATGACTTGCCTTCTTTTCATGTAACCACTAACTATTGTGTAGATATATTCCATGATTTGTGTGAAGGTGTTTGCCACTATGTTATGCTTCATGTTCTCAGTCATTGTATACCATCTTATTTTTCGACTGCTATTATCAACAATAGGATAGATTTGTTTCAGTTTGGTCCATGTGACTCAAATCGAATCCCAATTTTACCGGATGACTTGTCAGACCGTGAAAAATTGAAAATGTCAGGTTCAGAGACCCTGCTTTTTGTTAAAGTGCTTGGCCTCTTAGTAGGAGACCTGGTTCCAGGTGATGATTTGTATTGGCAGCTTTATTTGAAACTTGTTGAGTTGCTAGATGTGTGTTTATCGAGGGTATCCTCCCAGGACAGTGCTCCTCTTAAAATTTTGTGCCAAGAATTTAATGAAATGTACGTTAATGTGACTGGTGACACTCTGAAACCTAAAATGCATAACTTGGTCCACTACGCTACTGTATCTGATGAGAGTGGGCCTGTTTCTCTCATGTCTACCAAGCGTTATGAAAGTAAGCATCGTTCCCTTACAGTCCCAGCTCATTGTTCTGAATCTCGACGGGATATTTGTCGAACAGTTGCTATTTATCATCAGCTTCATATGTGTCATAAGTTCAAATTAAGGCACTCTATTTTACCACAGTTAGAATTTGGTCCAATCTCTGTTCTTGAATTACAGGACTTGCATTGTTATGGGGACATTGTTAACAGTTTACCATCAACAAAATCTGCACTTTCAACAAACTGGGTAAACCTAAAAGGTACAAAGTATAAGCCTGGCATGGTCTTGCTTTTCAAAGTAAATGACATTGGGGGCCCTATGTTTGGTATGATCAAAGCTATTCTTCTATTTGATCATGAAGTTACATTTGTGTATTCTTATCTTCTCACCATAGGTTTTAATGAGCATGTGCATGCATATGAAATTGAATTATCCGATATGTATTCATATTGTAAATATACTTGAATTTTTCTTTTAAATAATTTCTTGTAAATGTGTGAAAACTCAGTTAATTCCTAACTATGTCCATAAAATATAATGGATTAGTATTTGCTGTACATATATTTATGTGGTTTGTGCAAAATAAATGATATTATGAATGACATTATGAATTTCCTTTTTCTTAAACCGTATCCCCCCCTCCCAGGTCATTGAAAAATATTTTATATGACAGCAAAGAGGCCTTACGGTCTGGTAGGGATGCTAGTAGGTACCCGCACAGAATCAAGTTCGTTACGACGTGGTTGGACCGTCGGCTGTCTCAGCGCCACTCCCTAAGTTTTCACCATGTTGTCGGGTTTGACTGCGGCAGCATGCCGCTCTCAGCTGTGAGAACTAATGTGTTAAGCTGCGATGCGAAATCTGTCATCCGGCTGGTGGAGCCAACATCCAATCGGCTCCGCAGCTCACGATGTTGGCTGGAATCATGTCAGCTAACGCGTTAGCTCTCGCAGCTAAGGCATTTTTTTCCGTGCAGTTCCTATCTAAGAAGGCCCTGTCTTGCCCAGTGGCACCTGCAGCAGCACCTGGGGTCGTTTCTAGCATTTTTACTAGCTTCCTAGGATCATTTTAGTTGGGGTTGGTTCCTATGTCCAAGTTTGCATTACTGCAACCTCTAGCAGTTGGCCCTTCCGTTCCAGTTCCTGTCCAAGAAGGCCCTGTTTTGCCCACCGGCACCTGCAGTAGCACTTAGGGTCGTTTTAAGCATTCTGACTTTGTTCCCTGGGTCATTTTATGTGGGGTTGGTTCCAAAGTTCATGTTTGAAATACCGCACCCTCAGGTAGTTTTCCGTCCCGTTCCAGTTCCTGTCCATGAAGGCCCTGTTTTGCCCACTGGCACCTGCAGCAGCACCTGGGGTCGTTTCCAGCATTTTTACTAGGCTCCTAGGGTCATTTTAGGTGGGGTTCGTTCCAAAGTTCATGTTTGGAATACTGCAACCTCCAGCAGTTGGCCCTCCTGTTCCAGTTCCTGTCCAAGAAGGCCCTGTTTTGCCCACCGGCACCTGCAGCAGCACCTAAGGTGATTTTTGGCAGTTTTCCTGGGGCTTTGAGGTCATTTGAAAGGGGGTCCACTTACCCAAACATTTACATAAGTCAGTTATCATCATCATCGGGATGGCGTTATATAGGGGTTTGAGAAGAAAAATGAATGGCTTACTGACAGCATTGTAGATGCAGGAATCCACTGCTTATTCACCGAAAACACCAGACAGAAATTTGTGCATGTAACGTCATTTTGCTCTTCGTTTCAAAAAGCACTTTCATTAAATTACATTATTAATGCCGACAAAATACTTATCATGCCGCTTAACTACTCCCTAACGCATTGGACGCTTGTTATTGCCAACATTCAGAAGAAAGAGTGTACCCTTCTCGACCCATTGACAGAAAAAGGTACCGGGAGCAAATTGCCGCCATTTCTAGATTACATAAGAAACAGGAACAAAATTGCATCAGAAAAAATATGTACTTCTGGATGGAAAGTGGGCAAGATGCAATATTGCAAACAGGACGACAGCTTCAATTACAGCACTCATACGTTACTTTCCTACTTACAGCTGCATCGATATGATAAATAATGTCCGATTGTTTTTCTCTAGGGATGAGTTTCAACCATTGCGTCCTCGAGAACGTCTCGCAAGTGACTTGCTACAGCATGCACAAACCATGGAACATCTCTGCACAGTTTGTGGTCGAGATGAGTTTGCAGAGTAGAAAAGACTGCTTTTCGAGACGAGTCCCATGGAACAATGTAAAGTGTGCTTTAGATGGTGTCACAAAGAGTGTGGCCCTGTACTTCGTAGACAAACTGTTGAAGAAATGGAGAGGTTCGATTACGAATGTACACTGTGCAGATTGTACATACTAGAGATGCCAGGTAGTGAAATTGTTAAATTTACATTAATATACTACGGCATTCCTCCACCTCCACCCCAAATGATATACGAAAATTACAGTCTCAGCCATTAGAAAGACTAATAAAATATATTGCCGAAGCCCCGTTACAAGCTGAAAGTACTTCTTAATAACGTTCAAATTTGGATCGGGGATTTTTTTTATTGATGCCTCTAGTTAAGTTAACTCACTCTTTGCACAATTCGTACACTTACCGTGTACCAGAGTTCAGTCTTTCAAACTTCATTCTCTAACGCTTCTTATTTTTCACAAAAGTGACGTGTTCCGTTTCCAGTAATTTATGGGCAGTTAAACAATACCAGTGTGCACACCACGTATTTTTCATAGGTGAATTAATATGACCTTTATGATACACTTTATAGGTGGACCTCCCGTTGAAGGCAGAGTTCGGACCGAGGACGAAATACGAGAAGAACTGTATAAAACGCCAAGGAAAATTTCGTTGCAGGTAATAAAGTTGTACGAAAATGTCGTTCGGTGGTTTCAGGAAGTATTTGCTACGAGTATTTGTCTTGTTCACGTCAATATAATGTCACAGGAGGCGAGCACTCTGAGAGGGGGAGGCGGAGAAAATTCTGCAAGTTACCTCCAATGAAAACTTTATCAAAACAGTGCTTCAGAATTTGAAGGGCGTTAAGCTAAATGTTGTAGAGGATGGTCTTTTAGGGCAGTTTACTATGTTCAAGGACCTGGTACTGTTGACGGGACTAGATTTCGTGTAGTTTAATACCTGATTTTAAACTGTAATGTTGGGGCAAGGCCCGTCAAACTCTAAGCTACTATATTTTGTTCTGTGTGGGACACGTGGGAATGACCACAAAATAGTTAGCAAAGATGTGAGTGATTATTAGCAAAATGGCACCGTTACAAGAATTGTTACAAGTAAATCTAGAAAGCAATACCAACTGTTCTCAGGAGAATGCTTACCGCAGGCGACGACAGGTGGACCGAATCTGTCTGTCTCGAGCGAGCCCCGGAGTCCAGTCCCGCTGCAGCGACAGTGCAAGACTACTGCCAACTGCGCGGAGCCAAACCCCGCGCACGCCCGAGCCAAGCGATAAGCTTGTGAGAGCGCAAGAGATGCTAAATATGATATTAAAAGTAACTCTACGTGGATGACTGAGTGAATGCCTAAATGCGGCTACCGAGGAACTGAATTTAAACTGGTATGAAATTTAACGTTAATTATTGAAGGTTGCCAGTAAATTAACACTAAAAGGGCAAGGTGCAAAGATAAGCAGGGCGCTGGGCGTGTGACTCCAGCCGTCCCCTGACCAGACCTTTCCGCTCTCACAAGTCGGTAATGGCAAATATTAACTTTAAATAGGCTCCGGAAGTGTACCGGGCACCGAAATAAATGACTGTTACTAGTTGTTGTCGCCTCACGGCAACAGTACGTAGTAAAAAAAATGGCTGCAGTAAATCATGTTCTCCTGAACTGTTCACATTGAACTCATATTTCTTCACTTCAGCATGCGAAAACATGAATACAGTTGTGCATAACCATTCATTACTTTTCCCCTTTCTTTAGTGATATACATCAAAACAGCAGTGCGCAATTTACGTTACATAGTAAGAGACGTGTTTACAAACAAACAACAGAGTGTTAGGAAATACAACGCTGCTTGTTATTTTCTTTTCCCATTTAAGGCGCATTTTAAGAGATAGATAGATACATAAAAATACTCTGCCGCACACAAATCCATTTTCTGTGTACCGGTTTTAAAAAGAACCAATCTGTTTTGATTTTCAACGTGCTTCGATGGAACTCTAAAGAATATTATAGCACAAGTTTTTGCTATTGTGTTCCATAACATTTTCATACCGCAAATGCTAAGATAAATTTTGTTGATCTTCAGTGCAAGAATATTTCATCCGTGCATGTTTCTTGGCCTAATCGTGTGCAGCTCTGTTATTTGTCAATTGTTTCACACTATAAGGCCTCAATTTCCTGCGGGCATTTTTCCCCAGTAGATTTAACATATTAACATATTTAACATACTAGTCATTAAGATCAGTATCTTCTAAATCACTGTTTTTAACTTTTTTAAACAGTCTGACTATTCTATTCCTATTTAAACAGCAGAGCGACCTGTTCACCACCCTGCACAAACATGAAAAACGCCTTGACATTGAAAATCTGTTTGGAAATTTTTTAACCGAGGTACGTACTAAAGCATAGATACACCAATTTATTTCAAGTAAATTTTAACAAAGACCGTATTTATAAACCAGGTTCTCATCCTTGCAACCATGAGAGTAAGAAGCTGTAGCCGAAAAGAAGCAGAAACTCATGTAGCAAGTGCTTCCCCAATGGACATATCATAATAAAGAAAACTAAAATTTCACCATATCCTGCTTCGAAATTCACAACCCCAACACCCAACAACATCTTGAAGCTCCTAAAGCATTCCAACCACGTAGCACCAAACATAATTCACCCTGGAGAAAGTTCAAATCAGTGCATAAGTGTGTCTGGTAAATGCTCTTTAGCAGAGGTTTCAAATCGCTCCCAAATCGAAGAAGGATGACTTTTAGCTCTAAACACACCTACAAGAGCAGATCGTATGTGCATTCTAGTGTTCCGGAAAGCCAGACAGGTTTTGACTCATCCCGCAATTGAACTGGGTCGACTAAAAACCCAAAGGACAGCTTTAATCGCAGCTGAGGTGTGCTCAGTGTATTTTGGCAAGGTCGGAGAGGTTTTAACTCGCCACAAAATTGAACTTGGTAGAGTTAAAACCCCAGGAACAGCTTTGAACGCAGTTAGTGTGAGCGCAGTGTAGGTTAGCACCGTCAGAGAGGTTTTAACTCGCCCCAAAATTGAACTGGGTAGAGTTAAAACCCCAGGAACAGCTTTGAACGCAGGTGGTGTGGGCGCAGTGTAAGTTACCAGCGTCGGAAAGGTTTTAACTCGCCCCAAAATTGAACTGGGTAGAGTGAAAACCCCAGAAACAGCTTTGAACGCAGCTGGTGTGGGCGCAGTGTAAGTTGGCACCGTCCGAGAGGTTTTAACTCGCCCCAAATTGAACTTGATAGAGTTAAAACCCCGGGCACAGTCTTGATCGCTGTTGGGGTGTGCTGAGCATTTTTTGGCACAGTCCGAGAGGTTTCGACTCGCCCCAAAAATGAACTGGGTGGAGTTAAAAGCCCGGTAATGGCTTTAAACGAAGCATGTGTGAGCACAGTGTAGGTTGGCACCGTCGGAGAGGTTTTAACGCGCCCCAAAATTGAACTTGATAGAGTTAAAACCTCGGGCATAGTCTTGATCGCTGCTGGGGTGTGCTGAGCATTTTTTGGCACCGTCGGAGAGGTTTTAACTCGCCCTTAAATTGAACTGGATAGAGTTAAAACCCCGGGCCCAGTCTTGATCGCGGCTGGGGTGTGCTGAGCATTTTTTGGCACCGTCGGAGGGGTTTTAACTCGCCTCAAAAATGAACTGGGTAGAGTTAAAACCCCGGGCATGGCTTAAACGAAGCTGGTGTGAGCAGAGTGTAGGTTGGCACCGTCGGAGAGGTTTTAACTCGCCCAAAAATTGAACTGGGTAGTGTTTGAACTGTGGGGATAGTTTTGCGGACCTTCTGCTTCTTTTCTGGCCAGAAAAACCGTTTTTGGCTGCGGTCGCTGCTTAGCGATGGTCCCGCGTTTTTTTGGCCAGAAAAATCCAACTTTTTTGGCTAAAAGAAGGGTCGTAAGGCAGGTAGGCAACCAGCAATGCAGATCGAAGTTCTGTTCGACCCACGCAAGAATGAGGATCAACTACAGCGGGCACGCAGATGAATACACTCAAGTCACGACAAATATGTCGAAAATCTAGCTAATAGACGTCTTTTCCTAGATTTTTATTGGTCTCATAGACGTCTAAAGTCCGTCTGCTAGACGCCTAAGTGATACTTTTTGTTTTGTTTTAGGTTAGACATCAGAATAGATCATTTAGAGCAAAATTAGGCACTACGTCGAGAAAAGTTTAGACTTCAGAAGTCAGTAATTTTTAATTTTCCAGCATCATACAACGCAAAACAATCAAAGGAAAATAATACACAATTAAAAAATTCCAGTGTTACCACCAGGAACCTTCTGCTTGCTTCTCTGTTGCCCTATCCACTACGCTGTGAGTTTCACTGGCATGCAGTGTGGGTTGCCTACCCTGAGGCTCGTTAGGGGTTCGGGGATGTCATGTGACATTTTAAAACACAAGAGGACATCATAAGGCAACATTAGCAATGGAAAAAAACGCATAAAGAGGCTTAAAATTGCGAAAATTGCGGCATGGTCCAATTTGGCCCCTCCAGTCGTTCTAGGTATGCGATTTTTCCTGGCCTTCTAGTGTTAAAAGAACAGTCGACACAGAATTTCATAACAAGGAACCGTCATTACACAGAAGATCACTACACAGAACGGCCGTAGGTCAGAAAATTCTGTGTAATAACTGTTCTGAGATATGACGGTTCCGCGTTTCAATTTTCTGAGTGGTGACCGCGCTTCGCAAATAGTCACAATTAGTTTTAGTCTAAGAGTCAATCCAACTCACCACATGTAACAAACTTTCTGAATGTGAATCTGTTTTTCAAAGTGGATTAAATTTGGAAAACGGTTGTCAGGTGGAGCAATTTCATCATGAAGAAGCTGCCCACTGTAAGGTACACAACGTACGCAAACAGTAGGTTTAAAACTTTTTCGAAGACGTATAACCTGCAAAGAAACAAAACAGGATGCACTGAAAAAAGGTAGGAACTCATTCTCTGCTGGGTTCTCCTGAAAACCAATGTGATAGGTCTGCAATCTATGCCGCCACCGACAACAAAGGTTTTGAAGACGGTACGTATACGTACGATATTCTTGCGTTAACTATAAGGGACTTGTGTTATCAGGCGACTCTCGGATGATACGACGTAGGTAACGTGACTAGAAAAATTGCACCCTCATTTTCATTTTAAGGGGGTCATCTTAGGGTCACGAAAGTTCAAATTGTTTCAGTAATTCAACAGTTTTTTTCTTACATTGCTGCACTGGCAGGTGCGTACAATTTGGGTCCCAGGGCGGTTGACTAGAATATTCTGAGGTAAGTCCCATTAAGGCGGCACGACCCGGTGCCCACTCTCAAAAATTAACTCTTGAACCAACGCAAAATGTACGTTCAATGAGTATTCTTGGCGGAGTTTCTCAAATCAAAGAACATGGTGCTTGTTGCAAGCCTATGAAGCGTGTTCTAAGCAGCACAAAGCTTGGCGACAGTTTTGACGATACTTAGTCAAGCATAATATTCTTGAATCTTGCATAGTCATGCTTGGAACAAACAAGCATATTATGGCTTGACGGAAAATTTGCGGTTTAAGCCTAAAATTTGCTTTGGTTCAAGCATAGTATGCTTCATTTAAGCATTCTTTTTTGAGAGCGCCGACTCCGAACAGGGCCAGTGTCACTTAAAAAGTGAATTCGCAGAAGTGGCTGTGCGGATACCCCTTGACAGTTTTTGTTCGGCCTTTTTCCGTACGATAACACCACGGTTTCTGTAGATTTTAAAAACATAATCACCTATCTGCGTTAACATTGTGTCAGCTACTGGACCTATTTTCACGCTCCTGCGGGGCAGTGACTGGGCCTCCGCTGCCCTCTCCCCGGGTCTTAAGCCATCGAGTAATTAAACGGATCCCCACTGATGCAGTAGTGCGGACGCTAGTAGCATAAATGTGCACTGAAGAAGAAGAACGACACTGTAAAAAATGCACGATTTAAGCATAAAATGCTTTAAGTTAAGCATATTTTATGCTTGAGACACCAAAAATCTCACACGCATATTGTGCTTGATTGAAGCGTATTATGCTTGATTTAGGGATACCATATGCTTCCGCAAGAATACAATACGTGCCTCGAGCATCAAATGCTAGTGTCAAGCATACAGACGGTTGATGTATGCAGATGATTTCTAAATCAACAAAATCCGACAAGAATTCAAGATTCGCATCAAAATCGCTTTGCATCAGGCATTCATTTTTGAGAGTGGATTTTAGATGAAATCCTGTTGTTTAAAACACGCTCGTTTAAGCGAGATAAGAAGCTACGCGAAATTTTTAGGTCTTCATGCCGAAAACTGGGGGGAAACACATGTCTCAGGGGCAATTCAGATCTCTGGAAGAGATATCGATATCATTTAGGCCGGTTTTGGGCCACTGGCGTCCGCACTAAAGTGTCAACAGCACGCACATTCGGTACGGTACTGTTCTCGCGGCAATAGCATGCTAGTACATTTTCATATTTTATTTACTATGCGTTTGGATGTGTTCAATGATTAGCCTAATATCTAGAGCGCTTTTTTTACAAACAAATCACAAATCGGTGGATAGCAGAAATTTGTAGCTCCACACTCTAAAACAACAAAAAAAAAAAATGCTTAAATGAAGCATAATATGCTTGATCCAAAGCAATTTTTAGGCTTAACCTGCAAATTGTCGGCCAAACATAATATGCTTGTTCCAAGTATGACTATGCACGATTGAAGAATAATGCTTGACTCAAGTATCGTCATAACTGGCGCCAAGCTTCGTGCTGCTTGGAGCAAGCTTCATATCCTTGGAACACGCTTCATATGCTTGCAACAAGCACCATGTTCTTTGATTTGAGAAACTCAGCCAAGAATCTGCATTTAACGTACATTTTGCGTTAGTTCAAGCATTAATTTTTGAGAGTGTATCCGTTCGAGATTTAGATCTTATCCCTGTCCCTGCCCGCCCCGCCAGCCGCCGGCGACGCAGCGCTTCTACTTCTGGAGGCTCTAGTACTCGTTATAATCGTCGGATCGGCATGGCCGGCACAGCATCGGAAAGCTGACATATTTTGCTGCATCAGGCTCGCTGCCAAGGAGCTGAGGACGCGACCGACGCGACAAGGTCGACGCGCACGGCTGCACGGCGCCGGTGACGCAGCGTGCGCTCACATATTGATAAGTCCGTAGTTCGCGTCAGGGTGGTCGAATCGAGGCGACAGACACGCCATTCGAAAGCTCAGACTTTATACTAAAATTCCTGTCTAAAATCAACAGGCGAGGTGCCGGAGACCAGCGAAGGTCGACCGCGCCGCTCTGCCGGCTCTGCCCAATGCGCAGGAGAATAGAGCTGGGGAGCCAAACTCGCATCGCCAGCCAGGCGAGCCTTCTCCGTCCTCCGGCTTGAGCCCGGGCGGGGTCCGGCGGGTCTGGGTTTAGTGCTCTCTTTGTCTCTACCATCCTTGCACGCAGTTGACTCTATGGTTGACACGCCCAGACTCCTTCAACGCATTGCTCCCGACGCATTTCCTCCAGACGTCACCAGCGCCACTGTGCAGACGGCGTTTCGGAGCCCAGCAGATTCAAAAGACGCGTAATGTGTCCCAAACAGTCACAGCTCGCAACACTAATAGGACCGAAACTATTGGACGGACAGAAAACAAGCTGGCCCGTCCCTCCGTCAAACCTCGGTGCCCGGTGGCGTTTACGGGGACCTTCCACCTCCGGCCTCAAGTCTCCCTAGAAGTTCCCGACAGCAGATGTATTTCGTCACGATTAAAATCGTTAACCTGAGCCCGTCCCGTGTTACTGTTGTACGGCCTCTCCCTCTGCGGCGGCGCCCAACCCTAACCTCACAAAGCAAAAACAGAAATATTTCCATTACTCAATAATGCGGTACAAATCGAAAATTGTTGCCACCTTATGACATTCTACGTCAGAAAAGGAGTTCATCCTCTAAATTTGAAGTTTTTCTGTCAACGGTAAGTTCTCTTTTGTGGTGATCGGCAAGAGCGAAACGTTGCAGAGTGCGTTCTTACTTCTTCAGTCTCGACCGGGTTGCCTCTATTGTTGTGACTTCATTACGAACGTACTTGAAAGCTCCGGAGACGACGTCTGACTGATACTTGAACAGTATCTGTAATTGTGAAAATAAGACATGAACTACTTAATAGTAACATCAAGACTATAAATGGGTCAATGATTGTGCTTACGTTATTAGTAATGACTAGTTTTAATCCGAATGATGCTCGGTCATCTGGATTTATGATGTCGTGGAGATGGTTCATTTTGCCAGTCTCTATCGGGAACTCCTTCATCAGGAAGTACTCGAGTGCCCCGTTTGCCACAAAAGCTTTGCGGTACGTTGCCATTAATCTGTAACAGATTGAGGGATAGTAATTACCAAGTCAGGTGATCCAAACCTTTGGTCCCAGGATTTGGACACTTGATCTGGCACCTTTTTTGTGCTTCTTTTCTGAGCGCACATTTGGATTTCCGTAACAAACCGTTTAGTTGGTCACGGGTAATGCACACAATTAGGGCAAATGCATACACACTGAAGGTTCACAGAACGTACACAAAATACGGTGCAGAAAGCGTGAAAAGATTCAAACAGTGGCTCGCCTGTCAGAGACGAACTTGGCCTGTCTCCCTGAGCTCTCCTGTGTCAAACGGTATAACAATATCGTCTTCACGTCGGCTGCAACTCGTCTCCCGACGGGAAGTTGAATGTTACAGAATAAAAAGACCGGAGTAAGATGACCTCAAATCAGTGTGACTGCGCCACGCCCAATGAAATTAACCATCAATGTGCTTAGTTGTCTGCACTTTTCTGAAAGGATTTTTTGTAGTAAAGTAATTGCAATAACATGTGACTGCAAAACACATTGGGATGACCGGGTATTATGACATGGCACTTGTGTGAGAATAGTGCGTAGCGGTTATTGCAAGACTTACGCAATAACGCACCACTGCAGCACAATTTTGGAGTGATCATCGAAGAATGATGCAATAATCATCGTCATTGCCATTTCCACAGTGATACTGTACCAAGTTCTGTATGAAAGTAAATGAAGAAGAAAATCTGCGTTGAAAAATGTTTTATAATTCTTTCGTTTCATTAAATCACTACTAGGAAACAACAAACAACACTACATTTTAGTATTTTTTCAAAAAGAATAATAATAACACTTTGTGAAATACTGGTAGGTAACACAAAATTGGATTTAGTGTCATTTTTATATTTATTTTTATAGTTCGGATTTCTATTTGGTTAGCTCTTACTTAATTTTCATTTACGAAGGGAACGTAGGTAATTTTAAGTTTTGAAGTTTGATTTAAAAAAATTCAGCGCTGCAAGCACTGAGTCGCCCTCGTTAACCGAACGATGCGTGTTATTGTTAATCACAGCTTTAAAATTTCAGATAAGAAAAATAAAATGAAAACGGAAAGGTCTGACATTCGAACCGGCGACCCGGTCCGTTAGACCGCGCGAAAAAGCTGGCTTTGTTACGAGGCTTCGCGTGGCCTACCATCACAAGGCACTGCGGGGCGCCAATCAAAGCGCAGAGCAATGCGGATATGCAGCCAACTTGGCGACAGTGGGCCTCCTAGTTTAACTGGGGACCATTTTAAATTGAATCGGATTTGATGTGGTCACATGCCCAATTGTGGCCGGTTGAAGATTGGTTGTCTGCTTTTCTTAAATAAACTGGAATTCTTTTAAAAAGTATATTGGTACAATTGTTTTAGGTCCTCCGCCCCATACGTGCGATGCCAATGGGTCATTTTGTAACAATAAGCAGCAACTGTCTTATTCTTTCTTTATTGGATGGAGTGAGAAAGCTGAATTTGAATCCAGTTTTGAGTGTTTGCTAAATTTTTGATGTGAAAATTCATGTCAGACGCTTTTGTGTGAGTACTGTCAGAAAGTCAGAAAGGTTTGAAAAACTTCTTACAGAGACTTCCGGTTCTGGCGTAAGGGGGTAATATTGGAAATTTGAAAAAATAAATTAAAAAAAGACCGATCTTGGGTGAAACTATAAGGTGAGTCCGTGCCTAAAAACAAAAAGCTTCAACTTGATAAAGTGACGGGAAAATTTGCAGGACACCAGCGATGTACTCACATGGGCTTCTTCCCAGCTAACCGAAGCAGAATGTCGAGACCAAAGCCGTACGGCAGCTGGCTGAGAACGGTGCCGAGCCAGTAGTACACGTAGCACCTCGTCAAAGCTAAAGATGGGTATCTAACTGGGTTCACCGCAAAATCCAGGTTTTTGTTCATGAAGTCATTTAGAACCCTGTACGACTGCCTTACGACGTCAACGCACATGTTAAGGACGGCCAGTTGTTGCGGTCCTGAACTGCAATTCAGAGAGAACTGTGTTACATATCAAACCCAACAGCACGATGAAGAACAGGAATTTTTTGACTCTGGAATGATTTCACAGAACTTAGTGGCGATGTGCATAGTAAAACATTTCCCCCAAAAATATGGTGTTAATTGTAAACATGCTTTAAAAATAAAATAAAAAATAGATCGCAATTAAACAGTAAAATGCCATGCACTGTAAACAGCTTACAATTTTAAACGTCTGTAACACAATTTTTTTAGGCGAATGTAATACAAACAAGAAAATCTGTATTGCAAACAAGCTAAAAGTAGGTAATTTGAGTGTGCAATCTTGATCGAAATATTTTGTATGCATGCATGCGATTACGGCCAGTTGCGGCTGTAACTGTGGGGTTCAGCGGGTTGAAGGAAGGTGCACATGCACACACAGTGGTACCCACTAGTAGGTGATTTCCAGAATACGCGTAACTTTTGACCAATTTTTTCTTTTTTTTTGACAGAAAAAAGTTGTCTTTCGTCATGAATCGCCGAGAAATCACCTTTTTGGTCGATCCCGGACGCTCTATTCGCGTGGGTAGGCTCAAATGTCATTCCGCCACTAATTTAAGCCAAAAAGCAACGGAGTTCACAATTTTTGAAAATGATATTTCGCTGTTGCCTGTAAACGCGATGAGATTGGGTGATAATTTCTCTTATGCGAGTCAGGCATCGTAAGACAACTTTTGCGCCAGTAGCGCCTTTTTTTTTGGGGGGGGGGGACTGCTTCCAGTGCAGGCGCGACACGGTGTACAGTACACAAGCAATTTGCGTACTCTCCAGTTTTCAACTACGGTATAAATGGTATTGTGCGACCCTATGGTACATACTCTAATCAATATTCGCATTGGCAACATTCTCGTACTTATGTGTCGTGAAAATAGGCTCAGCTCGAATTTTCCACACAGTCATTCCTTTGCAATCAGGACACATAGTGAACTCCGTAGATCATCACCAAAAGTGATGATACCGACTTTGCGCGCGTGCCACACGACTGTGGTCAAAATCCGGTCTTCGCGTGTACCAAAACGTACCTATGACTATCAACGACAACACACTTGGTCACCCTTACGCCCAGAGAAACAGATTCTAGGCTACAAGCATTCAAGAATATTTTCTTGAATCAAGCTTATCTTAGATTTAAATCAATAAATATTCTTAAAGGAAGAATTATGTTCTTGGATGCTTTAAGAGTACGCTGTTCCTTGTTTGAATCAAGAAATCGGCGATGATTGCAATGAACTTGGAAGTTGAGAAGGGTACGGAGTTCAGACACTCTACAGGTGCAGTGGGGCGAGCCAGAGAAAAAAAAATGCAGTATGACCATGTAATTGGAGTAACAACTAAAAATTCAGTTTTTTTTTTTTGTTGTTTTTTTTTGGGGGGGGAGGGGGATAACAAGTCATAAAAGTACCTCGTTGCGAGCCGTAGACCCGAAAGTGACACCTATTCTGGGAATCACCCTACTCGGTACGGCGATGGGATTTTACTACTTTTCATGGTAAGTATTGGCGCGACTCGCAATTTCTCGTACTAAAATTTCAGGCCTCGCACTTTAAAAATTGAATTTTCCCAAAAATGTTAAGATGACGCTGGAAACCAAACTTATCTGCAACATTCGAGCTACGGTGATGCGGTTTCTTTTCGTCGTATCTAGAAAGGGGGTAAGGATTACCCTCTGCACTTTGGGAGAAGTAACTGTATTAATGCGTACTAAAAGAAAGAACAGTTCAAAGTATAGTTTCAACAGGACCGTATTATCCCGTATTAGAACTATAATAGTCAGTTAGACGCACTAACTAGATGTCTGTACTACCGCGTATAAATGTGCAGAATAGTTTGTATGACACTTAAAAATTCCAGCGCTTACAGGACTGATTCGCCCTCGTTAACTGAACGATGAGTGTTCATAATAAATTGTTAATCACAACTTGGAAAATGCAGCCAAGTTGGCGACAAGGGGGCTGCCCCCTCCCCCCTGTTCCTACGCTAATGCTCCGCCCCATACGTGCGATGGCAATGTGTCATTTTGAAACAAAACACAGCAATGTTGAGATGTTGGACGTTGTGTTAATCTGCAGTAGTTACCACGAGTTCAATTATATTCTACGATAAGGAAGACGTAAAATAATGCGGGAACAACGATGTTTTATATACACTGCCGGTCAAAATTAGCGCCCCACTTTTTCCGATGCTTGCCATTTCCACGTTTTTCAAGCTCGGAAGTTGCCGTTTTGCATGCAGTTGCCCCCATGGTTGTACTTGAAGTTCCCAAAGTGCCAGATCCCGGAGCCACCCCTTTCGGAGGGGGTTGGCTGTTCGACTGCGGCGGGGTGGAAATTTCGACCAAAAAAGGTCCCAAAAACGCCTTTAAATTTGCTGGAATTTCAAAATTTTTGGTGAGCAGTGCTAAATGACGGCCCTTGACAAGCTGACGTCAAAATTTTCACGATCGGTCATACCCACCCCCATCCCCACCTACCCCCAACCAACCCCCACCCCCTAAAGGGGGTTGGTGTGGCGGGTGAAAAAAAATTGTCGCATTGCAAGCCCCTAGTCCCGGGCCATCTGCATACCAAATTTCATGCCGCTAGCACCAACCCCTGCCGAGCAACCCCTAAACAACCAAACTCAATTTTTGAAAATTTGCTTTTTGGGGCACTTATCGGTATGCGAGGGGTCCAAAAATTTCGTCAGAGATGGACTAGGGGTGGAACATTAATCTCCCGTCAAGAAATCCGGCGCTTAAAATTCGCAGCCCTTAGCATAGGGGGTTGCCACCCCCCGCCACCCCTTGCTACTCCCGGTAGGGGTGGAACTGATTTGTGGCTACGAATCGTTGAGGGCACTTCTGATGCACCCCCCTCAAATTTGTAGCATGATTTGACCACCCATTCGTGCTCCAGACCCGCAAAACCATCAAAAGTGCCAAAACGCACCCCTAACTTCAACCCCCATATCGCCAATTTCGGGTGTGGTAGGAAACCCGGCTAGCGTGACGGCGGGTGGTCCCGACCCTTACCTCGATAGTCCTGAGCGGAAAAGTTGCTGCGGCAAACGTTTTACCCGTGGGGAGTGTTAAAGTGAGAGCATTGCATTCTTCGCCCGGCCAGCGCTGCCACAGAGCGCCTTGTAAGCAGGCAGCCCACGCAGCTTCCCCGGCCGGCAGACGGCATCCAGAGAGAGTACGCCGGAAGGTGCGCGCGCCCTGCCGGCGCGTCTGTCATGTCATTTGCCTGCCTACCAGGCGCTCGGTAGCAGCGCAGGCCGGGCGAAGAACGCAATGCTCTCACTTTAACACTCCCCACGGGTAAACCGTTTGCCGCAGCGACTTTTCCGCTCAGGACTATCGAGGTAAGGGTCGGGACCACCCGCCGTCACGCTAGCCGGGTTTCCTACCCCACCCGAAATTGGCGATATGGGGGTTGAAGTTAGGGGTGCGTTTTGGCATTTTCGATGGTTTTGCGGGTCTGGAGCACGAATGGGTGGTCGAATCGTGCCGCAAATTTGAGGAAGGGTGCATCAGAAGTGCCCTCAACGATTCGTAGCCACAAATCAGTTCCACCCCTACCGGGGGTAGCAAGGGGTGGCGGGGGTGGCAACCCCCATGCTAGGGGCTGCGAATTTTAAGCGCCGGATTTCTTGACGGGATATTGTTGTTCCACCCCTAGTCCATCTCCGACAAAATTTTTGGACCCCTCGCATACTGATAAGTGCCCCAAAAAGCAAATTTTCAAAAATTGAGTTTGGTTGTTTAGGGGTTGCTCGGCAGGGGTTGGTGCTAGCGGCATGAAATTTGGTATGCAGATGGCCCGGGACTAGGGGCTTGCAATGCGACCATTTTTTTTCACCCACCACACCAACCCCCTTTAGGGGGTGGGGGTTGGTTGGGGGTAGGTGGGGATGGGGGTGGGTATGACCGATCGTGAAAATTTTGACGTCAGCTTGTCAAGGGCCGACATTTAGCTCTGCTCACCAAAAAATTTGAAATTCCAGCAAATTTAAAGGCGTTTTGGGGACCTTTTTCGGTCGAAATTTCCACCCCGTCGAACAGCCAACCCCCTCCGAAAGGGGTGGCTCCGGGATCTGGCACTTTGGGACCTTCAAGTACAACCATGGGGGCAACTGCATGCAAAACGGCAACTTCCGAGCTTGAAAAACGTGGAAATGGCAAGCATCGGAAAAAGTGGGGCGCTCCGGCAGTGTATTTAAAATGAAAATAAATGTTGAGAATTGGCAGAACCGCAGCATAGCTCCACCCATCTCTGTGGCGCCATCTAGCGGTAGACGAAGAAACTCAAATGAATATCAACAGTAACACTTGCTTGGGCTCCGGAGAACAAGAATAACAAGCTGGCCCGTCCCTTCCGTCAACCTCGGTAAGGTGGTGTATAGGTGGCAAAATCTACCTCGAAATATCATCGATATCGCCACTCGCCTGATCGACCTTCAAACAACGTTGGAATTACGTCAAAGGAGCATGGGTTTTATGTCGCGTCAAAATCTAGGTGGATTTTTAGTGGAAAATGCACCTCACATACTCCATGACAAATCTACCTCGTTTCCATATTGCCGGGGCAGTCCCTGTTTGATCGTTTTACTTTCGAGGTGGATGTTGCGACCCTTACGTGGTTTGGATAGATGCAGTTTAGCTAGCTACCCTTAATCCACGTCGCGTTGACGTAGATTTCAGGTGGATTTCAATGTCCTCTAAAACTCCACGTAGAATTTTTGTCGATCAGTAAAAGATTTAAATCCACGCTAAACCGGCGTAAACACTACATACAAGACGTTCTGAGTTTGAAACACTGCAAAATCTACGTAGATACTATGTGAAGCGCTCTCGGGATCACCGGATGTAGGTTCGAATCCCACCAGTGGAAGGGTTCTAAAGATAGTTTCGTCACAGTATCCGTGTTATATTTTTCTCGCACCAAGCTCCCAGGTACGTCGATTTTTAAGGGATTGTTGGTGGATTGCGCAACTCACCCTATCCGCATAGTATCTACGTGGAAAGAGCGTGGATAGGGCAACTCGCCACACCAACGTCCTATCGAGGAGGGTGATAGGAGGAACCGGCGCGGTTCGGCATCCGCGTCCCATCCGCGTAATCTCGCGCCTCACCTTTCGCTCGATATCGAGTTGATTATCGACGTGGATTTCACGTAACTTTTCACGTTGCATCCATGTTGCACCTACGTGGATGTCCCCATCGGGTAGTCACTCTGTTAACTAAAGGTGGGATGTTAAGATTGCATGGTACTCAGGGGCGCCTCTAATTGTTTTGCAAGTGGGAACCTCGTCAAACACCTCCTTGGGCATGTCTGCAAGTTGTTTTCGTGCTCTAGTTACCGTAGAGACTCAGGCTTGGTGGCTCTGGCAACTGCGCAGGTGATCATGCCCTTGATCGCCCAGTCGACGGGGGTGAAAGCAACTGCCACATCCGGGTCACAGTATAAGAAGCGGAGGACGCCTGTATATCCGCCCGCCCAGATTCCAAACGGCCCATAGAAGTTGTCGAGCCAGCCGGGGAAGGGCTCGTCCAAAGAGCTGAGCACTGAAACAAGGCGAATGTTTAAGCGCTGATTCTTGAGGCCTTTTCGCACACTCAAAAGTAGATGCTGGAGTCAAGCATAATATGCTTGAGCCAATACATTTTTTAAGCTTAAACCGCTAATTGTCCGCCAACCATAATATGCTTGAGACAAGCATCTTCGCTAAGAATATTGACTAACAAGGGAGTGCCGTGATGTGTAAATCTGGGATTTGGCTCATACTCTGGATTTCGAAAGTACCATGCTAGGAATGAAGGAATTTCACAAAAACTTTCGGCGGAACTCTATATCTACCCTATTTTAAGGCCATGCAAAATAGTAAAAAAATTGAAAAAAGTCGAAATATTCGATTTTTACCAAAAATATTCCTTAAGTCATGAAACGTTGAGAAATGTTGAAATTTCTGGGTTTGTTTTGTTTTTTTTTTGTGACAAAAAAGATTTTAAGTAGCATCTGAATCCAGCGTATGCTTGCATCAAGCATCCACATTTAACGAGATTTATCGTTTCAAGTGTAGTTGCGATACTAGATAATGATTTTTGAGCTTTATTGGATTGATTCAACGTATTCCGCCGAGCATCCTTAACGTAAATTTTGCTTTCATTTTTGGGAGTGTACGATTAATTTTCTGCTTCGTATTACGATAATTTAAATTGAAGAGAAACATTCGTTGCAGAAATAGTTGAGCGACATCGAAGATTTAAACGCGTCCCCGCGGGACAAGAGCTGTTGCTCTACAAGGGATACGGTTGTATTACATCGCTCCTTAAGAGCGACAGGTTTATGAATATCGCTCATAGAGGGCGACTTTTTGATGCGTCGCTCTCAGGGGAGGGACGAAATTGGTAATGTAAAGTTGCATTAAAAATGCTGTGAGTCGCGACAATGTCCCGGAGTCCACACTCCACACTCTGGCTCTCACACACCTCACAGGCCGCTTCTTCGTAACATTCCAGCAGCTTTCAGCTACTGATTACATGTACTTCTCCTGATTTCGGTTGGGATTCTTTTGCAGTCTGAAGCCTATCGCTGAAAAACGGTCGGATTGATTTTTTGGCCACCTGCCGGGAAATGGCCAGAAGCGACGTTTTCGGTTTTCTTCGATAAATGAAGCCTGTAGATCAAAGATAGTCATACGCGACGCAGTTCGGTAGATAAGAGACCAAGGTACATTATACCTATTTCGTTTTTGGAAATATCCAATGCCGTCTACGAGTTGCGCAGCCTGGAAGTTTACCGAATTCGACGTTTTGGGGGACCTTAAGGATGAGTATTTCAAGTTGTTTTTTTTCTTGGTCCAAGTGGGTCTTAAGGTATCTTAAATGAAAGAGGAAGATTCTATTTAACAGATGTTAACAGACCCCATTTTCGCGGCACAGACCCTGTGCTACAGGATCCAGACTGCAAAAGTGCAAGTCTTGGACCCTAAAACCATGGGGAAAAGTCCCCACCGAATCAGGATTAATCTAAGTATACAGTGGACCAGCGCTGGAGCTAAGTCTTGACAAACACGACTAAAACAACTCGTATTTGATATGGTTTGAGATAGTTGGGTTCTCCAGAGAAGTGGTGAGACGGAAGTGAGAAGAAGGTACGAATCAAAAGGATCGGGAACGGAACGAGGCGGTACGAGAAACCGGATGATCTAGTTTCCGTTACTAGGAGGAGAGCGAGAGTGTTTCAGGCTACTGCTGATCATTTCTCTGCACGTCGTCATGAAAGAAAGATACATTCTCTTCTAGAACACCCAAATACGATCGAGCGGTGGTCGGCAGAGGTTATCAGACGCGTGTCATATATGTTAACTAACAACTTGAAAAGGTTCTCTAGGACAAAGCGTTAACAGAATCGAACTACAGTCGCATCGAGGAACACATTAACTTATTTACGTTATATATTTATATCCGTCTGAAAACATTAGAGGCACTTGCCCTATGACTATTCTCACGCACCTAAACACGCGGGGGGCAAATCACTCGCGCAATCATGTGTACAAAATTCTGGAAATTTTGAAAAACAAATTGAAAAACAAAACGAATTTAAAGTTGGACTTGGACTTTATGCCGAAAAATAGCACCTACGTAGGCTGAAATAGCCAGAAAAGCAAGAAAATTCTAAAATTAACGAAAACCACGGGATGTAATCCAACGAAATCCTGAAATCTGTGTACATGGTTTAAATGAGTGGTTGCCCCCTCGTAAACACGTCATAGCGGCAGCCGGAAACAAGCACATCCACGCGCGCGATTTCTCATACCTCCATGTTCCGTTTCCTCTTTTTTTGATTCATGCCTTCTCACTTCCGGCTCAGCTTTTCTCCGCTTTACCCAAATAGAACCAAAATGTGGTGGTCAGCGCCGGGTACAGAGTCGTGTCAAGGTTCTACTCAAAGACTGAACAGACGTCGGGAGGAAGACATGTCTCATGTGCGCTGTAGATAGGAAAGCATGTTACATGCTTTTGTGCAACAAAAATGTTGTCACGAAATTTGGAATGTATTAAACACATTTTGTGCGTTAAACCTACCCGAGGGGGTTTTCACTCTGGTAAATGGTGTCCCGAGTCCCGAGTACTCCCTATTACACACATTGCGCCAATTACTCTAACATTACGGCAATTACCTCAAATACTCAAATATTACGTCTATTACGGGGCTATTACGGCTTACAGTTATTACATCTATTACGAAGCCATTACGGATATTACGGCGGAATAACAGGCATTACGTCGATATTACGACCATTACATTACTGCAGTACTATTCACTCAGAAAAATAAATTAAAATCGACTAAAATTCTGAGTATAGTTGCGACAAAGAGAGTACTTGTAAAAAATCGACGAAAAGGGTATCACTTGCACTAAACTAAGAAAATCGATGAAATTTTCGTCATTTTGAATTTACTTTTCTGACAGTGTTCCGCTCCTACAACAGGATTTTGCTAGTTCTCAGTGAGAAGTCAGTGATGAGAACGCCTGTGAACCGACACGAAGGCCAGTGCGCCTAGTAGGTAGTCTGCCACTCAAACTTGCGAGTCCAAGGAAGGGAAGCACAAATGCTAGGATAGGAGCGCAGTGGTAGTAGAATTCAGCTGACGTGATTTTGTTTTATTTTACTACGAAAAGTATATATTCTCAAAGACCACAGACTGAAGCTAGTTTTCCATGTCTTTATATATTTACTATATCTGTGTACATGATTTTGATCAAAATTGCTGTGCATCTCTTTTACTGTTGGAAATTTCCCGCCTTCTGAAGTTAACTATGATTTATCATACTCGATGCTCGGCTTCGAGCTTCGCCATAATTGCGAAATTTACCTGAAAACAAGTTGGCTACATCGCCCTCCCTCCCGGGTGCCCCTCCCCTCTCCCTTCAACTCGGATTGAATGGCCGCGAACCGCGCTCCCCCACCAAACAAGAGGGAAGGCCACATGCACACTTCTACGCGATTCTCAATCTCCCCCACCTCTGCTGTGGCGGGAGCGGGCAGAAATCGAAGGCACGCCCAAAATCGTTGTACACCAGCTCGCGTTGTAAAAAGAAAGTAAAACCGTGCAAAGAGGAGAGGAAGTAGTCTGTATACAGCTATTGGAGTATTTTCTCCCCATTACGTCCCCATTACGCACATTACGCAACTATTACGCCTCTATTACGCATATTACTACGCTATTACGTACATTACGCCGCTATTACGCACATTACAGGACTATTACGTCCCTCGAACCTACCTCAGGTGAACGTGACACGTACCTTCTGAAGTTTGTAACGCAAACATTCGCGGTGTATTACAAAGATTGGAGCGTCCATACAGGATGTCCGGGTATTTTCAGGCAATTTTCACCCCCACCCCCTGGACGTCCGGTTTTTAAAAAGTGCCATTTGTGTAAATATTTAGTATCTATTTCCAAAAGAGGGTGTGCTCAGCGTGGCTGTATGTATTTTCAAAGATACTTAAGCATGTGGGGGACGCACAGGGTGGAAATAGCATTATTTTGACGGTATTGACGTGGACGTCCATTTTTGCACCCCCCCCCCCCTCCCCTCCACGTCTACCCATGTCCAGTTTGTAGGACCCCCCCCCCCCCCTCCCCCCCCTAAAAACCCGGACATCCTTTATGGACGACGCCTTGGCTGGCAGTGGACATGCGTAGGCAAATGTGCGGAGGAACACACATGTGACGCGCTGAAAGTTGTAGGCATGTACTGAAGTGATGTGTTGGAGTCAAAGCCAAATCGCAACAGTCACTAGGTTCCTTATTCCCTATCGAGTGTTACGCAGTGTTGCTCTGCTTTCAGTACCGACTGCTGGGCGGAAGATTACGACGGGGATATCGTGGCGGGCGTCGTTGATTATGTCCTCAGCCAGGGCTTTGGTGAAGGCGTACGTGTTCGGCTGGTATCCGAGGATCCTGCGGATAGAAGAGCCTTGACATCAAGAGGATATCGCATTTCCTGTGCCGTGTGGTTGGAGGACGTTTGACCAGCCTTCACCGGGTGACCCAGAGAGAGCTATGAGCTAAATTTTCACTCGAGTCCTTGGGTCATCTGCAGGACTACATTCCATAGTCGGTACTTGTATGTATTTACTGTCAACATCTCATTACTGTGTTACCTTCGTGGGAGGAAGAACGTGTCGCTCAATACCTAGCTGCCAACCTTTTGGATCGAGAATGCAACTCACTTTTTAGAGAATGCGTTAAGTGTGTGCTCATTCTCCGTCTCGGCCAGACGGATCATGGTTTTCCAGTTCACCTCGGGGTGGTAGTGATGTTCCTGAAGTATGGGCTCCTTTGTGAACGTGTACGTTGTGGACACGTACTGTAGGACCTGGAGAAGAAAGCCAAAAGCCGTCTCGTTTTCATATCAATATGCCCCGCCGCTGCAACGGGCTTCAGATTCCCGTTTTAACGGTATCCGCGCCGTGCCTGTCGATTTTAGTGACCGGTTTGTAATGATAGCTTTCGGAGTTTCATTGATAATTGCTCCGGTAGGCACGTGAAGATCACCGCACCTTTAAATTGGTCATCTTCTTGCACAACTCGACCACCTCCCTGGTGCTCCGCGTGTTGGTCAGGGTGGCAGTCTTGAGCGGGTCGTCAAAACGCACTGTGGCGGCCACGTGAAACACGTACGAAACGTTCCGCACCAGGACATCTTCGTCGTCAGCGCTCAGACCCAGACCGAGTTCGGAGCAGTCTCCCCCCACGACCCGCAGCTTGGACGTAACCTCGGGATGCTTCGCGAGTAGAGGTTCAAACAGCTGTTGACAAGAGTGGTCCTTGGTTACCTAGCGCCACGGGCACTGTCCGCTTGCCCGTCCTCTTAATGCACTCTCAGACTTATGTCATATTGAACACAATTAACTGTATTTAGTGAATTCCTAACAGAAACTATAAATTTGGTTTGTATTGCGATTATTTTGTATATAATACGGATAAACGTTAAATCACAACCAAAATATGTAATTTGTGCGTAATACATGTAGATTGGGAAGCATAGAATATTTGTACATACCTATGTGAACATATAGCGTGTGCTCTTAACATCTTACCTACTAAAAGTCTCCGACACGAAATCTGGGTATTACAACAATTTTGTTTGTATTAAAAACTCACGAAGTACGTACCAAATGCACTGAAACAAAATATGTTTGTTACACAAACATGATGCCTTGTTTTACGGCCGCGTAAATACGTGTTACGAACAGTTTACATTGTAAAATGTTATGAGTGATCGCACAATGGCCTAGACATTGAACTCGTGAAAAATTCTAGGCTTGGTACGTGCCGCACTGTCAGAAACTTCTTTGGAAATCTCTGAGAAAACGTTAGGAAAATTTGTATCTCATTGTTTTGAATTTCCAAAACTTTTGCTGAAAAATCCCAAGCTTAAAATTTGTGCTTCACAAAAAACAGTCTGCGCATACAACCCATGTTTGGAGTTTTTGGAAAATTCTGAAATTTGTTTGGAATTGTTTGAAAAAACAATTATATAGCGTTACATAAACATCTGTGCCAACGCAAGATATGTCGGCAGTCGACCTGCCCTTTGGCCTGGAACCCAACCGCTTCTATTGGTAATAAAGCAGGGCCACACTAGTGCAGGATGCTAGTACTATACCGGCACGCTGACGATGGCACGCAGCCTGTCCTGCGCGGAGACGCCTCTCTTCGGCCGGAGCAGAATGTAGATGCAGCCGAGGTCCGGGCACGACCGAAGCAGCTTCTCGAGCAGCACTTTGCCCATGAAGCCCGAGGCACCCGTCACGAAAATGTGTTTCCCGGACAGCTCCTCGGGGATGCGCGGCATGTACTCGGCCCCCTTCATGTCGTGGCTAACTGGAAAATGTTGCCACGCGCCACTGAAATACTGAATGCGAAGCGACAGTTTATGGGTGCAATGCTTAGTAACAATGTTTACTTCATATCAAATCCGGGACACTGCTCGCTTACTGTTCTCTGCGAAACCTTGCGATTTCCAAGTCTGCGTCGAGTGTTTAGCAGACGACGCGCACTGGACACCACAGGACCCTCTATTGACCTGAATCGCAGTCACCTCGTGGCTGCGGCCGCCATTTCCACCACATTTCTACAGTACACGTGGTTGCGCATGAGTAATGGTGCTGTGACGCGCCCTGCACGGACCTGACTGACCCGACCCACCCGACAACTTTGTATGGTTGTTGCCTAGGGTGTTCTAGTAATTAAACGCCTAGTCACTTTCTAGACCGACTGGTTCCAACGGGGCGAATGTGAGGTAAGGCAAGTTCAATTTTCGGTCTTGCACTTTCAAAAAAATATGCCTTAATCATGCAAAATATGCCTGTTTCATAGCATATTGTATGCCTCGACCTCAAAATCTTCCCCGAGCATAATATGCTCGAAACAAGAATTTCGTAGTGGCTGTGCAGCTATGCTTGAATATGGATGCCCGATCCAGGCATCAGGTATCAGATTGTGCCGAATCGTATGCTTGTATCGGGCATAGTGATGGTTGGCACAAGTATCATGTTGCTGAAATGGGGAAAGTTACCCAGGATTTCAGGGTAGGTATCAAATTTGCGCTGCTGATTCAAGCATACCTTTTTAAGAGTGTGTGCCCGTGCCTTCACTGGGCCTGGCCAAGTCCAGCACTGCCTAATAGCTCGTACGCTGATTGGACCAGACAGAAAACGTATTTAACAACTAGCGGTCGAGATACCGCACCGCGATCCTTACGAAACCGAGAAAAATGAGGACACCGCCCCGGAGGTAGGCAACGCGCATGCCACGGGCACGTCCTTGGCCTAACCAACCAGGCGTTTATTTACGTTTCCTCGTTTTTGCGAGGCGATAGGTGCCATACCTCGACCATTACCCCAGTCAAAAATTGATCCTCGATTCGACGTCGTTTCGATGTCGAAGCGCAAGGTCGACGCAAACTACGAAATCGATCGGAAAATGTCACAGATTTCGACGTCCAAATCGAATTCGAAATCAAAGTCGACATCGATGTCGAAATCACTAAATGGTCAAAATCGATATTGAAATATCAATCGATATAAATTCACCGACCTCGTTCGGCACAATAACGCATACCGCAGTTAAGTGCAGTTTAATGTACAGCCATTTCTGAAAAAAGTGGATTTTAAAAACGGGTTTTCTTGACCTGAAATGGTTTATGCTTATGGCAGCCGCGAGAAATGTCGCAAAAATGCCACGCGCCATGCGTTTTTGCATGTGAAAGGATCATTGTTAGAATCACACTTCTTAACGTAACGACGTGAGATGTAGTGGCTGTCTGCTCGGAGTAAGTCCCATGGCGTACTGTACGTCTGTTGGCAGATTCGTAGGCGCGGAAAAATACGTCCGTTTAGATTGTGAGAGAGGGGAGGATTTCCATTCGTTTTGACGTCGAAATACTTTTTTAGGACGAAAGCACCCAGAAAAAAGACTTCTTGATTTAATGACCCCCGGTCGATCTGCGTGTTTCGCGTCGCCGATAACGGCCTATAAATTATGTTTTCATTTTATTTCAAAGTGTTTGTGACTCGCATTGGTGAGAGTGAGACCTAACCTTACATTTTCCTGCCTAGGGAAGCTGTGCTGTAGGTAGGCAACCAGCACAGCGTATATCACTCGTATCAGCGTATATCACATGTAAATGTCTGGGTAGGACGGTGCGAGATATGAATTTTTTCTATAAGAATAGACCCCCCCCCCCTTAAAATGACCCCAAAACCCAAGATCACAATTGATGTCAGGTGCTGCTACATGTGCCAGTGGTCAAAACAGGGCCTGCTGGACCAGGAACTGGAACGGGACTACGGGGAAAAATGCGAACTTTTCTACCGAGAGAGATGCGAACTTTTTCACGAGATGGATCCCCTTAAAAAAATCCACAATGCCAAAAAGACCCTCAGGTGCCAAAATCAACCCCAGGTGCTGCTGCAGGTGCCGGTGGGTAAAACAGGGCCCTCTTGGGCAGGGACTGGAACGGGAGGGCAAACTGCTAAAAGGCGCAGTATTTCAAACTTGCAACAGGAACCGACCCCCACTAATATAATCCTAGGACCCCAGTTACATTTTAAAAATGGACCCCAGGTGGTACTGCTCGTGCCAGTGGCCAAAACAGGGCATATCAGGCTATTGTCAGACGACCGCAGTTACTTTGGTCGCCCTGAAGGTATTCCCTTCTCGATAAGGCGTCTTAATGGTCTCTGTAACCTTCCCCAACCATTCCCTTAGACATGTAATAGACAGTTATAGACCAGAACGCAGTGTTTAGGGGCAATGGAGTGGATTATGCGGAAAAGTACAACGTCTTTAGTGACTTGGGTCAAAATGACCCCTTCAGACTAAGAAGTACTTGTACAGCCTTTGTAACTCCCACAAAAATTGACCTAGGAGGCTGATATTTTTAGGGATTGCAGTTTAAGACGTTTCAGGCAAAGTAAAAAATCGTCGGGTTTTGAAAAAAATTATGAAAAATTAGGCTTGAAAATGAAAAACGGTCAAGATGACCCCTTCCGTCTTTCTAGTGCTAAGACACGAAATCCTTTAATTTATTTGATTCAATCCAAATTTCTCTTGAATCAAGTTTAATCGCTTTGAATCAAGTCTAATTTGACCTTGGCTGGATCAAGTCTATTTAGACTTGATTCGAGAGAATATTTTTCTAGGTCTTAACTAAAAGTAGCCTTAAACCAAAGTTTTAAACTTGAATCAAGTCTCATTTGACTTTCATGAAAGCAAAAGTAGACTTCATACTACGTTTTTCTGGGTGAAGGCTTACACTGTGAAACGTCGGAATTTTCCGAAAAAATATTACACAAATTGTTCGGTTAAATGCCTTTCCGAACAATCATTGGGTTATACCGAATAGTTATGGATAAATCTAAGCACATTTCGGAAAGTTTTCCATCCAAACTTGTTCGGAAGAAACCAATATCTTTTCGGAATTTTCCAAAAAGCTTGGAATTATTGTCCCAGACTAGTTCATTCTTATCTTCTAACTTGAAACATAAATAAAGTGACACCAAGACGTGAAACTTTTCACTACACATCGGGACTTATGTCTCATATAAATGGCTTGAATGAGTTTTTGATGACCAAACATTCGCACCAATTAATGAAAACCCTCTGTGCTAATAATAGAACTGTGAGAAAATGTTGAGAAAGAAAACAAATGACTCACATTGTCTAAGCGTACAGCCAAACCATCAACCATCACCAGGAAGAGTAAGCAGACGGTTCTCATAGACTTGTCTCTCACCATAAGTCCATGATTACATACAAATTAAGGCCGGTTAGGCTCAGTGTACAACTCCTTGGTCTCTATGATGAAGAGTCAGCGAACCTCCTCAGAGACACCATTTTAATCTTGTCAGGTGAGTTTTGACGCACGTCCCAGTTCAGATTCTCCAGCTCGATCTGGTGATATAACGCAAAGAGTGATTCGGACACTAAAACCATGTATAGTACGATATTTTGTAGGATATAACCGGCACGACCTGTTGTGTTTGTGTGGCCATCTTTCCTTTCTTTATTTACAGATAGAACATTTCGATTCGCTCGATTCGTATTCGTCGCTGTCGGTATATCGACCCATCGAAAAAGTTTCCATTTACAAGCAGTTTATACATTTATGTTTGTTAATTATTGTGATATTCTGCATGTGATCGTAATTTAACAAATTCTTATCAATGGTTTGATCTGTACTTAACTTTCTGATTATTTTTGTTTAAAATCTAAAATGTAGAAAATCAGAATAATGAATCTGAATCTGAATCTTGTTCTAGTTGTTGTTTTTGTTGAGATGAAGGTTATGTCGCCCTGTGCATCTATGAAGTGGCCCTGAAGTGCAGAAGAAACAGAGTGACTTAGCTCACGTGATTTTATTCATTCTTAAGATGAAAAAGATAATGAAGCCTGCCCGCGAAGGATTAATTGTCATTTCCACGTCGTTTCGTACCCCTGTCTTTTTTTCTTTTAAATGTAATTTCGCATTGCATTGTGTTTGTTGGCCAGGGCTTCGGTTCCCCATTTATGGCTATCCTACTTGCAGTATGCGTATTTTCCTTCATTTGATTTTACTTGCGAGTGAATAGAGAATACTGGCAATGAAAAGTCGTACCTCTTTTACATTAAAGAACAATAATAATTTAAAAAAAAATCGCATTTCCAAAACCACTCTTCTTAGCTACCCTCAGCCTTCAAGAAATAAAGTATGCATGTAAAAGTATCAGAAGATGAGATAGAGGAAGTTTTATTCAATTGGAAAACTTATTGGAAAACTTATGGATATCATATTATGATTGGGATGACGATGATGTTGACTTGTCTTTGTCCGCAAAAAAATCATTAAACTTAATGTTGAAAGTGACCAGTGAAGCGTGAATCATTCGGCTACTGAAGTGTCCCCCTGCCTCTCTTTCAGTAGGGCCAGGGGGAAGCAACCACGTGCGAGGGCCTGCTTCCATGCGGTAGCGCTCTAATATATTCAAATTATCTTCGAAACTAATGATCCGATTCGCTCCGGGTTGATTTCATTCGATAGCGGAGTACGTTTTACATCCGGTAGGAAGCTTATATATCTAGTAAACTCATATTTATTGCGTAATATGGTCGATACTTCGTGCTAAATGGCAAATCTCTGTGAAAACGCAGAATCGTAGACAAGAGTTGTAACCCTTATAACTCAGAAAGGACAGGTAAAAATTCATATATCGATGCATATTAGCAACTCTAAGGCATAACCTGTGCTAATATCTCAATTGCAGGTCTAAAGCACAGCTGGCCTCATTGTTATAATACGAACTATTTGCGTAAAATTTCAGCTCGCTACTGCATGGAACCAGGCGCTTTGACGCTGTTGCCACCTCCTGGTAGGACGCTTGTTTCCACGAGGAGGATCGATGTCAGCCACAGCCACGCACCTGGAGGAAAAGTGAGAATGCTGATTTCAAGAAAAGAACTACCAGGGCACCAGCAGCTTTCAAAGGTAAAATCTCCTATGCTTCTTACCTTTGCAAAAATTCAAGAGTGATTTGGGCATGTGGGTCATAACACATATTGAATACATAGTATGGGGCAGAAAGCAAGCCTTCTCTCTCCAGGAAGTTGTCAGCCAAAACAGTTCCATCCATTGAAGAAAAAAAAATTTTGGGGGAGAGAAGATATTTTTTCCTGAAATCAAGATTAATTAACAAAATAACCCTTTGCTGTATATTATCATAAATTCAATTTTTTTTAAGTGTTTATATTTTGCTTGCCAGCAATTATCAATCGTGGCGTTTTAGGATCTTTGGTCAATTTAGGAATGCCATGTTCCATTGCAGCAGGCTGTTAACAGTATTTAAAACCATTATTATTATTGGCATAACCTTTCCCTTCAAAATTACGTCGATTTAAAATCTGGAACAACTTACATATACTAAGAGCCACAAGGCATCCTCATTTCCAGAGAACCTTTGAAGCAAGAGGAGCAAAATTGCTATCATTTCTACTGAAATGTTAAGCAATTTATTGCTTGGCAATTATTTGTTTCCTTTAAACAGAAAGTTCATTACCGTGGTGGCCTCTCCATTTTCCAAGAATAATTTAATCTGGGACTCAATATCCTTGCCAGTTAAGGTTTTGAAATGCTCCATCATCCCTTGGGGCTGAAAGAGGAATGGCCAATTTTCCATCAGTTCCTCTGTGGTGGTAAGTACTGGCTCAGGACCATCTTCTGCCTGCTCTGCTTGCTGTGCTGTGTTTTGTCTTTGTTTTCTTCTCCTTGGTCCACCCGTTTTCTTAGGGTGGGTTTAGACTGTGAAACTGACGGTGACGCTGACGGCGTTGATCAGTTGTTTTGGGTGCGTTCGTGACGCTAACACTACATGGGCCACCTAGATTTTTAGCCCGTCCCGACACGTTTCTTTGGAAACGGCAGGAGCCGTAGTCCCAGTCCTTCAGCTGATTTTTCATTTAAAAAAAAACCGCAAATCGTGTTAAAATTATGCGGTTTACGGCATTCGCTTCCTAAGACCCAAGGGAAAAAATATGTCCGAAGACTTCTTCGAATTTTTCGTGTGGGGCCGTGATATTGAACACTTTTGAACACCCTATTTTTTCACCGATCAATGCGTGTTTTCGGCACCTTGGGGCGCTCCCAAGCGGTCTGAAGGGCGATAATTTCAGCTCGTTTGATGCACATGCCTTCAGGGTGAACCAACCTTCGGTCCTGGACCCGATTCCGTTCAACCCTGTTCGAATTCGTACACATTGAACACGGAAAAGCTGAACGGAAACAGTAAACGCACACATCGAGCTATTATATTCGTACTTAAAGCGATACATGTGTAATTTCTGTTCGAGGTGGCCTTCTCCTGAGTGCCCGCAGTGTTCGTAAGGTGTTCCAGCCTTGAACACATTGAACACTTTGAACACCTGGCAACAAATCAGCCGCTAGCGCCGATATGGAAGTCGTTTCCGGCTGATATTTACTCTTTGGAAGCGATAATCGTGTCGCGAACAGCGCTGGACGCCACGGCCAAACCTTGCGGCCTCGGACATGTTTAATTTTGAACACTTTGAACACATGGCACAAAATTAGCTGAAAACGTCGATATGGGTATCGTTTCCGGATAATTCGGGCATGCCGAGAGCGAATATGACTCCGTTTTTCTGGTCATGGTAACGGTTAAAGAGAAAGTCACTTCGACCTGCAAAAAGAAAAATTAAGTGGGGAATAAAAATCATGAAAATTTTCAATGTCTATTTTGTCACAACTCGAAAATTTCCTCTTCCGCCTCCTCCGTCTCAAGTCTGCTGGCCACAGCGCTTGTAGGTGTTTCTGGAGTTGACTTATTCTGACATTTCCCGTAGCAGACCGTGCATCCGGAGCAGCAGGGCAAGTTGTTTTTTCTGCTGCCACAGCGCCATAGGGCACTATAGGGCACTATGGGACAAATGCAACGAGACACAAATCTTATAACAGTTTCAAGAGTTGCATATAAATTTGAAATTTTGATTACGGATTCTTAAAGACAAAGGATAACACTACATGTTGGTCTATTTCGCGCATTTTTCCGGAAAATATTCTGCCCAGGAGAGCAGCCCCCAAAAAAACGTCCTAGGGTACCCCACCTTCCCTTACGATGCGCTGTGGCTGCAGAAAAAACAACTTGCCCTGCTGCTCCGGATGCACGGTCTGCCACGGGAAATGTCAGAATAAGTCAACTCCAGAAACACCTACAGGCGCTGTGGCTAGCAGACTTGAGACGGAGGAGGCGGAAGGGGAAATTTTCGAGTTGTGACAAAATAGACATTGAAAATTTTCATGATTTTTATTCCCCACTTAATTTTTCTTTTTGCAGGTCGAAGTGACTTTCTCTTTAACCGTTACCATGACCAGAGAAACGGAGTCATATTCGCTCTCGGCATGCCCGAATTATCCGGAAACGATACCCATATCGACGTTTTCAGCTAATTTTGTGCCATGTGTTCAAAGTGTTCAAAATTGAACATGTCCGAGGCCGCAAGGTTTGGCCGTGGCGTCCAGCGCTGTTCGCGACACGATTATCGCTTCCAAAGAGTAAATATCAGCCGGAAACGACTTCCATATCGGCGCTAGCGGCTGATTTGTTGCCAGGTGTTCAAAGTGTTCAATGTGTTCAAGGCTGGAACACCTTACGAACACTGCGGGCACTCAGGAGGAGGCCACCTCGAACAGAAATTACACATGTATCGCTTTAAGTACGAATATAATAGCTCGATGTGTGCGTTTACTGTTTCCGTTCAGCTTTTCCGTGTTCAATGTGTACGAATTCGAACAGGGTTGAACGGAATCGGGTCCAGGACCGAAGGTTGGTTCACCCTGAAGGCATGTGCATCAAACGAGCTGAAATTATCGCCCTTCAGACCGCTTGGGAGCGCCCCAAGGTGCCGAAAACGCGCATTGATCGGTGAAAAAATAGGGTGTTCAAAAGTGTTCAATATCACGGCCCCACACGAAAAATTCGAAGAAGTCTTCGGACATATTTTTTCCCTTGGGTCTTAGGAAGCGAATGCCGTAAACCGCATCATTTTAGCACGATTTGCGGTTTTTTTTAATGAAAAATCAGCTGAAGGACTGGGACTACGGCTCCTGCCGTTTCCAAAGAAACGTGTCGGGACGGGCTAAAAATCTAGGTGGCCCATGTAGTGTTAGCGTCACGAACGCACCCAAAACATCTAATCAACGCCGTCAGCGTCACCGTCAGTTTCACAGTCTAAACCCACCCTAAGAAAACGGGTGGACCAAGGAGAAGAAAACAAAGACAAAACACAGCACAGCAAGCAGAGCAGGCAGAAGATGGTCCTGAGCCAGTACTTACCACCACAGAGGAACTGATGGAAAATTGGCCATTCCTCTTTCAGCCCCAAGGGACGATGGAGCATTTCAAAACCTTAACTGGCAAGGATATTGAGTCCCAGATTAAATCATTCTTGGAAAATGGAGAGGCCACCACGGTAATGAACTTTCTGTTCGAAAGAAACAAATAAAAAAAAAAGGAGAGAATGATTAGGGCTCAGTTAAAATTGCCAAACATTTCAGTGGAAATTATAGCAATTTTGCTCCTCTTGCTTCAAAGGTTCTCTGGAAATGAGGATGCCTTGTGGCTCTTAGTAGATGTCAGTTATTCCAGATTTTAAATCGACGTAATTTTGAAGGGAAAGGTCTTGCCAATAATAATAATGGTTTTAAATACTGTTAACAGCCTGCTGCAATGGAACCTGGCATTCCTAAATTGACCAAAGTTCCTAAAACGCCACGGTTGATAATTGCTGGCAAGCAAAATATAAACACTTAAAAAAAATGGAATTTATGATAATATACAGCAAAGAGTTATTTTGGTAATTAATCTTGATTTCAGGAAAAAATATCTTCTCTCCCCAAAATATTTTTTTTTCGATGGATGGAACTGTTTTGGGGACTGCTGACAACTTCCTGGAGAGAGTAGGCTTGCTTTTTGCCCCATACTATGTATTCAATATGTGTTATGACCCACATGCCCAAATCACTCTTGAATTTTTGCAAAGGTTAGAAGCATAGGAGATTTTACCTTTGAAAGCTGCTGGTGCCCTGGTAGTTCTTTTCTTGAAATCAGCATTCTCACTTTTCCTCCAGGTGCGTGGCTGTGGCTGACATCGATCCTCCTCGTGGAAACAAGCGTCCTACCAGGAGGTGGCAACAGCGTCAAAGCGCCTGGTTCCATGCAGTAGCGAGCTGAAATTTTACGCACATAGTTCGTATTATAACAATGAGGCCAGCTGTGCTTTAGACCTGCAATTGAGATATTAGCACAGGTTATGCCTTAGAGTTGCTAATGCGCATCGATATATGAATTTTCACCTGTCCTTTCTGAGTTATAAGGGTTACAACTCTTGTCTACGATTCTGCGTTTTCACAGAGATTTGCCATTTAGCACAAAGTATAGACCATATTACGCAATAAATATGAGTTTACTAGATATATAAGTATCCTACCGAATGTAAAACGTACTCCGCTATCGAATGAAACCAACCCGGAGCGAATCGGATCATTAGTTTCGAAAATAATTTGAATATATTAGAGCGCTACCGCATGGAACCAGGCCCTCGCACGTGGTTGCTTCCCCCTGGCCCTACTGAAAGAGAGGCAGGGGGACACTTCAGTAGCCGAATGATTCACGCTTCACTGGTCACTTTCAACAATGAGTTTGATGATTTTTTTGCGGACAAAGACAAGTCAACATCATCGTCATCCCAATCAGAATAAGATATCCATAAGTTTTCCAATAAGTTTTCCAATTGAACAAAACTTCTTCTATCTTATCTTCTGATTCTTTTACCTGCATACTTCATTTTTTGAAAGCTGAGGGTAGCTAAAAAGAGTGGTTTTGGAAATGCGATTTTTTTAGGCACGGAGTGAAACGGAGTTGCCTTATAGTTTCGTAGCGGATTGGACCTTTTTTTTTTTTTTTCTTGGAAGCATAGCCCCATATGGCCCTCTGACAGAAGTTTTTCGAACTCTCCAGATTATCGAAGGGTACTCGTACAAGACACGCTGACGTGTTTTTACACTTCAAAAATATCACACACCGTTTAAAAACGAGTTTTAAAGTCGGCTTTCTCACTCCTTTCAATGGGGAAAGTAAGAGACAGAGCACCTCGTCAACAGGCACCACTAGTCCAAAATCAAAACGATCTAAACAATCAAAAATCTGTCTAACAGAATTACGGACAGTAGTCGTATTAAATAGTCTAGCGTGTTGTTACATTCAAAAAATATCACAGTGATCACAAAAACCACTTCAAACTTCAGCTTGCTCTCTCCAACCAATGGTGATAGCAAGAGACAGAGCTACTGTTACAACGCCTCTAGACGAGCTATGCTCGACTCGTCAGCAGGCTGCATCAGCAACCTCTGCCTGACTCAGTATCATTCTGTCCTTCTCCAGAGCACAGCCAAATCGGACGTCCTTCTTTTTTGTTGCGTAGCCTTTGCCGGGTACCCATTGTCGATGTGGCGAGCCGAGCCGAGGCACGCCGAGGCCCCGCTAAAAGGGAGACGACTCAAGAGTCAGGACCGTTTGGGACCGGTGGGGGGGACAACAGTGCGAGAGCCTTGCAGGAGGCTAGCGCTAGGCGGCCCGCGTATGAGAATGCAAGCGTTACACTGACCGCTACCTACACGCCCTAGCTCTTCAACTTCTCCCTCTCCCCCTCAAAGAAGATACAAACCACCCCGAACCACCCTAAAACTGAAACAAGGCTCAACCAAAATCCTCATTCCATAAATTTAAAAAAAAGAAAGCAAACAAAACCAGAAAAAAAATATAAACTTAACTTCTATAATCACCCCCAAACAACCCCAAAACTGAAACAAGGCTCAACCAAAATCCTCATTCCATGAATTAAAAAATAAAAGAAGGCAAAAAGAACAAAATATAAACTTAACGTGTATTTTAACCAAACCCCCGTGAAACTTTGGGCCTACCAGTATCTCACACAGTGGGATAGTATTTTTTTAAATTATTATTGTTCTTTAATGTAAAAGAGGTACGACTTTTCATTGACAGTATTCTCTATTCACTCGCAAGTAAAATCAAATGAAGGAAAATACGCATACTGCAAGTAGGATAGCCATAAATGGGGAACCGAAGCCCTGGCCAACAAACACAATGCAATGCGAAATTACATTTAAAAGAAAAAAGGACAGGGGTACGAAACGACGTGGAAATGACAATTAATCCTTCGCGGGCAGGCTTCATTATCTTTTTCATATCAGGAATGAATAAAATCACGTAAGCTAAGTCACTCTGTTTCTTCTGCACTTCAGGGCCACTTCATAGATGCACAGGGCGACATAACCTTCATCTCAACAAAAACAACAACTAGAACAAGATTCAGATTCAGATTCATTATTCTGATTTTCTACATTTTAGATTTTAAACAAAAATAATCAGAAAGTTAAGTACAGATCAAACCATTGATAAGAATTTGTTAAATTACGATCACATGCAGAATATCACAATAATTAACAAACATAAATGTATAAACTGCTTGTAAATGGAAACTTTTTCGATGGGTCGATATACCGACAGCGACGAATACGAATCGAGCGAATCGAAATGTTCTATCTGGAAATAAAGAAAGGAAAGATGGTCACACAAACACAACAGGTCGTGCCGGTTATATCCTACAAAATATCGTACTATACATGGTTTTAGTGTCCGAATCACCCTTTGCGTTATATCACCAGATCGAGCTGGAGAATCTGAACCGGGACGTGCGTCAAAACTCACCTGACAAGATTAAAATGGTGTCTCTAAGGAGGTTTGCTGACTCTTCATCATAGAGACCAAGGAGTTGTACACTGAGCCTAACCGGCCTTAATTTGTATGTAATCATGGACTTTCTTCTGCTGGTGAGAGACAAGTCTATGAGAACCGTCTGCTTACTCTTCCTGGTGATGGTTGATGGTTTGGCTGTACGCTTAGACAATGTGAGTCATTTGTTTTCTTTCTCAACATTTTCTCACAGTTCTATTATTAGCACATAGGGTTTTCATTAATTGGTGCGAATGTTTGGTCATCAAAAACTAATTCAAGCCATTTATATGAGACATAAGTTTAAATTTAAATTTAACCGAACAATTTGTGTAATATTTTTTCGGAAAATTCCGACGTTTCACAGTGTAAGCCTTCACCCAGAAAAACGTAGTATGAAGTCTACTTTTGCTTTCATGAAAGTCAAATGAGACTTGATTCAAGTTTAAAACTTTGGTTTAAGGCTACTTTTAGTTAAGACCTAGAAAAATGTTCTCTCGATTCAAGTCTAAATAGACTTGATCCAGCCAAGGTCAAATTAGACTTGATTCAAAGCGATTAAACTTGATTCAAGAGAAATTTGGATTGAATCAAAGAAATTAAAGGATTTCGTGTCTTAGCACTAGAAAGACGGAAGGGGTCATTTGACCCTTTTTCATTTTCAAGCCTAATTTTTCATAATTTTTTTCAAAACCCGACGATTTTTTACTTTTCCTGAAACGTCTTAAACTGCAATCCCTAAAAATATCAGCTTCCTAGGTCAATTTTTGTGGGAGTTACAAAGGCTGTACAAGTACTTCTTAGTCTGAAGGGGTCATTTTGACCCAAGTCACTAAAGACGTACTTTTCCGCATAATCCACTCCATTGCCCCTAAACACTGCGTTCTGGTCTATAACTGTGTATCACATGTCTAACAAGGGACTGGTCACATGTGCTAGGTAGCGATTTCGCTGTGATTTTTGGATTTGACAGAACTTTTATAGAGAAAAGGATGCCGCGTAAAAATTTTTGCTCAATTTCGTTTTTTGACCCTGAAAAAAAAATGCCAAAGTTAGGGAAAATTCCCAATAAATTCAAAATTTGAAAAATTCGCGAAAAAGCCTCCAAATGGCGTGAAATGCCTAGAAACCAATTTTCAGAGTGATCGGAGACATAAAATTTTTCGGCCCACAAAAGTTTAAAGAAAAAACTTAGAAAAAAAAATGTTCTTTAAAATTTAGTGAAAAAGTCTCCGAACGTCGTGAAACGCCTAGAAACTCCCTGGTCGAAGTATGAACATGGTCAGGAATGGTCATATGGGCAGGTGATCATGGGCAGGATGGTCATGTTAGCTGATGACCACAGGCGTCTGCTCATGCATGGTCAGACGGGCTGTTCATGCTGTTTGATGACCACAGGCGTCTGCTCATGCATGGTCAGACAGGCTGGTCATCTTGTTTGGTGACCACAGGCGTCTGCTCATCATGGCTGAGGCATGGTCAGGCGGGCTGGTTGTGTAGTGCAGATGAACAGTCGTCCGCCCACATGCCCAGACAGGCTGGATCCCATGTTCATGTAACTGTGGCCCTGCTTGGGCACCCCCAGGTCAGCAGGAATTGAAAATTAGCTATCTCAGATTTCCTTAAAACGTTTTAAACTTGATCTGGTCCCTGCTTAAAATAATTTCTTCTGATTTTTCAACTTTTAAAAAACTTATTTATAATATATGTAATTTCAGGTTATAAGCGAGAAAACTCACAAAGGAATTAAAAAACAAAGATCCACAAAAATATTTCTCAGATATACCGTTTCCTTTGGTCCTCATTTAAATTGAAGTTCGTGAACTTTTATTGGTCTATATGTTAATGGTTGGCACTAACGTTGATCCTAAAGCAGAACGCTTTCTTAATTTTCCTGTATCCTGACTTTTTGACGCAAATTTTATGGAGGTGAAACTTGTTTGATGTGTTTCTGTTTGAGAAGTGGGGACTAGAGAAATTCATGGGGAAAAAAACAAAATCAAATATTCAATCAGATATTCTTTATTTATTAAAACAAAGGATACAGAGATACATCACTAAGTGTGCCTTAGGTACATTAAGAAAGGTAACACAACCCTGTGGGTGCATTTATAAATTTTCTTCAGATAAGAAAATGGTAAATCCACTAGTTCGTAATTTATTTTACAATTCCTTGTTCAAATTTTCCAAAACAAATTGGATAACAGCGTCCAACAGTTTCAAAGGGTCACCCTAGTGTGATGAGAGGTGTGTGTAGTTCATACTTGAACCAGCTGCATCGAACCGTTCTCGAGGTATCCTGCCTTATTAAGTAGGCAAAAAGCTGGACATCCCCCCCCCCCCCCCAGTTGAGGTTCACCTCAGTGTGATGAGAGAGGTGTGTAGTTCATACTTGAACCATGTGTGTCAAACCGTTCTCGAGATATCCTGCCCAATAAGTAGGCAAAAAGTGGGACATTCCCTCCCCCTCCTAGTCTTTTTCATGATGATTTGGAAATTTTGCAACATAAGTGGCATCATTGCAGTCCATTATGATCACAAGATTGCTTACATCATTTAAAGCCACCATTTTAAGGTCCCCGTACACATTTAAAGAGCATTGTTTAATGTGCTCTGCATGGGCACCATGGGGATGCTTTACGATTGACTGATTAAAATGTACTTTTACCTCTCGTACCAAGGCCAAATATCTTGGATTCCCCCCACCCCTGAAGTGTCTAAAATGTAGAATTCTTTGTAAGGCAAATATTTTATTGTTACCATACAGCTGAACATGGGTGCTGTCAGATTTTTCACCCTTCTAATGTAATACTTGGTATGATACATAACACCATTTATTACTGCTCTTTGAAATGTTTCTGGTGTAACATTATGTCCACTGGCCAGCATGACAGCACGTTCCTCTTCTGTCAGAGCAACCACTATTGAACGACCAAGAACTGAACAATTTCCACGTTTCTGAGCAAACTTAGAGGAGCGATAGCTAATCAAGTCCTCACAGTAACGCATTGTAGTCAAACTTACATTGTACAGCTCTACTGAGTAGGACATAATTTTGCAACTATTGTACTTTTTAGCAATTTGAGATAAGACACCTCGAGATCCTTTGACTAATCGTATCAAATATCCATTTGCACTTTCAAAGGAGAACGCACTAAAGCAAAACATAGGGCCATACATAGCCACACATTTTCCCAAGTGAAGAAGGAGATGGACATTAAAATGCATGAGAGGCCCAGCATACAAAATTTTGAAGTCAATACAGTATTTTCCAAGATATAGGCATGCTTGCTCTAAGTTTTGTTTTGAAATATTTGTCCGCAATAGGATATGAATAGCTGAAACCAAAAGACAATGATGAGCCAGATATCGTTTAGGTAAAACTGACTGCAGACACGGTAAACTGTAATAGAGTAACCAGCTTCTCCACTCATTCGCTTTCCAGTGAACTCTTTCATCTAAGGTTCTGGGGCGCCTAGATATTGTCACTGGGGGCTTGATGTTTAAAAGTCTAGCATTCACCTGATCTTTCTGTCGCACACCGCCTATGTAATATGGTTGTCCATTACTTGTAGAGTCAAACCACAACCCAGTAGTATGCCTGATGACACCAAGTAGGACTGCATGCATGTAGTCTATAGGAAAGCCAAATGATAGGTCAAAGTCCTGAAAAGGCCATAATATACTCCTTTCTTTTACGCCATTGACATCACCCTCACCCACTTCATTTCTATTTCCTTCTGCCAACTCCATATCAGCCCTAATCGATTCATTGGTCCTATCTTCTACAATGAACAATTGCCTTTCTTTAGTTACTGGATCGTTTGTTAATATAGTGTAATTAAAGCCGTAATCTCTCATTAAACCTAAATCATTGTTCACTGGATATTTTGCCTGGTTACTTCCATCATACATGACACCTGGGTGTAGACAATGTCCACAGCCATAATAACCATTGTGCATTTTCACACCCTGCACTAGTGGTCGAGCTTTAGAATCTGTGACACAATTCAGCAAAACTACTTTACTGTCAATTACTTGGCCTTGTGGTGAGTTCCATGAAAAGCCTCTCTCACGTAAGTGCTGCATGTCATGAACAAACCCTGACAAAAATAATGGCATTTTAGGATCACACTTTCCAAACCAAATTCCAGCCAACATAGTATTGACCTGATCAAATCTCACAGAAGGAGGAAACTCATTGATACAAAAGTGTATTGGCCACAAAGTATTTTTAGTAGAATCAAAGACTGAAGCTCCATCTGTATTAAATGTGATGCTCAAATTATGGCGAGAATGCAAGATGCCTCCCTCTTTAGATAACTCTTTGTAAACGCTGCCATCGTAGACATCTGAAATGACATTGTCTTCAACATCTCTTTCCCACCTATGGTTTAAATACTCCATGACATTATCAGTATTCTCAAGGACCATTCTTAGCTGATCTTTCACTGGAAATGTAATATAAAAGCTACCTTGATTCATGTTACTGTAAGTGCAGATGGTGTTGCAAACCTGACAAGCCTGAACCCCGGTTATTTTATCTGTACTTCGGAATTCAGTCAAGTATGACAAACAATTGGTGCAGTAAAAGTGGTACACATAATCAGACTTTCCAAAGATTTGCTTGAACATAAAATCACTTGTTGGCAAATGATCACCACCAAATATTGTATTCACTAACTTACACAGATCCTCTATGGCCACTTGCGTCAATCCGTGCCTAAAACTGAAACTCATTATCATAAGAAGACACTCATATTTAGTGCAAGTCAATGGGGGGAAAATTGGCACATCTAATTCTGGCCTTCGGGGAGGCCTCTGCTGATTGCCACCTTCATTATCTCTATCAGGATCTTCTTCTGGTTGATCACGAGGATGAACATTTTCTTCATCAGAATCCAGATCCGATCCAGCATCTGACACACCAACCTAGAAAACACATGATTTTATGAAGACAAGCATTCAAAATCTGTGTGCACGAAGTACGTTATCAAAATCTTGGATATCAAACCAACCTCAGAATTACGATCTGCGATGTAGCTTCCACCTTCATTTTCACTGTCCCCATCAGATGAACCAGAATTGTTGTGGTCGCTGCCATCTAAATTGGGATGAAGATTCTGGATTTCTTCTTGCGCCTGAAAGAAATATATTTTATTTCATAGATGATGAGGCTGTTGTATTTTGATAACAGTGATACAAAGTACTGCACTGACAGGGACAAGGGGCCTCTTAACCTAACAGGCATTCGTTTACTCAATGGCAAGCATGCAAATGGACCAACCTCATGAGCTCCTTCACCCCTATTTGCGTTGTCGGCAGCCACTACTTCATGGACGCCTCTCATATTTCTGTTGACATCGCCAATTTCTGCATTGATTGGATGGTTTCTCATGCCCCTTCTTCTGTACCGGTGTTGAGTAGCTCTCGGGGGTTCCGCATTATCTTGATAAAGCCAACCTCTGTAAGCGGCACGGCCGCCGTCTCTCTCATAAGGATGGAATCTTTCACCATCCATCTTCAGTTTTCACACCTGATCAAAAATCACAAACTTAAGAAATGAGCAGATAGAAATGTAAACACCAACAACTTCGTTTGCGCAGACCTCCCAGATGGTTTTCTTCTCGTTCTTCGAGAGGAACTGAGGAACTGCGTTCACACGTCACCGCTCCTTACGACTCGGTCTTAAGTTTAGAAACTTTGAAAACGTCCGAAATCGATGTCAAGATGATTAACATGTATTTTGTGGCGATTTCTTTACGTCCGAAGAAGGAAAGGGTTGGACGCCGGGGGCCGGCCCAGTTCAACCGGCCAGGGTTTTCTCTCGTTCTGTCGTCCAGCATACGGTATGAAAAATCAAGCAGCAGATAAAATTTATTAAATTAATAATAAAAGTTCACGACACGGTATGATGCAAAACTAGCATAAAACGGTGTAATAATTATTTCATATATTTCACCATGTCATTTACAACAGTTATAATAAATATTACATACAATATTCAAGTGCTTAATTTCTCATACACATGAAGCTCTGCCTTCCTGCCGTGAGACCTGCCGTGCAACGTCCCTTTCTGCCGTCTGCTGTCCTGTCGATCAGACGCTACAGACGCCAGTCCCAGCCGTGTTTACGCTTAGCCTAACTTTTTCAAACCGTGTTGTTTGTTGTGAGTGTGGTTAAGTGTAAAATTAGCTGAATTTGTTGAATTTTTTTCATTTGTAGGTTTAATTTAGAAATATGTGTGAGAGCGTAGGTTCCGAAATCTGGGCGCGTGTTAAATTTCTAGATGGGGGTATTGAAGATGTGCCCATCGCACATTTTAGGCATAGGGGTGAGGTGGAGCCGGAGCTAAGAGCCGGCACTAGGTTAAGGACATGTTATGATATCTTCTGGAGTAGTATTGATACTGAAACTCCGGAAAGCCTGCTGCGAAAGGAGGGGAAGATCAGGGACTTTGGTCAGCTAGTAAAATTAGTGGACAAGGAGCAGAACTTGGCTGGCTGGTATAAGGGTGAAATTGTGGATTATGTTATCGGTAATTATTTTCTCTTGACTTAAATTTGCCTTACCACTCATGATAATTAGTATCAGCCTTATTTAAACTTTAATCCTCATTCCAGGGACTCTTGAGGATTTGCTCAAGAAAATAAATGGGGATCCAGAGACTCGAACGAGACAGAAGTGGACCAAAGCGCCACTCAAAAGAAAGACAGTAAGTACCCTTGCTCTTTACAAAGTGTTTTACTACTATTTGTGGTTCTTTTAATAATGCCTCTTAATGCATGTGTAGACCCCAGCACCCAAACCCAGAGACACCAGGGTGAAGAGGGTGGCTACTGAAGAGGGTAGGAAGCGGAATTTAGACCGCGTGATGAATTTAGATTTAGAGTGCACGCCATCAAAAGAGGCACTAAACTCTGCAGAAGGAATCGACCTTGAAGCGGAGAACAAGAGCTTGAAAGAGGAGCTTGCAAAAACGAGAGAAGACCTTGCAGAAGCCCGTAGGCAAATTGTCAAAATGCAAGAACTGAGTTTGTTTTTGCATTGCAAAGAAATGGAGCTGGCAAAATCATCACAAGCAGTCTCTTGCCCTCCCCCAGTAGTCCAGGTTTGTTTATTTTTTCCACTTTTATTTATAGTAGTGTTAGAAATGAGACTACAAGCAATTTCTTTGCGTGTTGCTGCAGGAGACTCCCAGGCGCATACCAGCTGTGCCTAAGGGACAGATGCGACCAATGCTGAAGCCAGATATGCAGAGGTTGCAGGGGAGCCCCGCTCCAAATGTTGAAATTATTGTGGATCCAGCCGCTGAAAATGTAAGGTGTCTGATACTAAATATTGTTTGGCGATGAGATTTAAATGCCTATGTTGTAATGTTTTCTTATGGCCTCTGCAGAGTGTTGGATCTCCAATGTCGATGACTCCCTTAACAGCGATGGTTGTAGCAGAATATTCAAATGAAGTAAGTTTGCTGGTTCACTTCCAGTTATTGTCCTGCAGTGACTTTGGCCATTTTCATGAATTTTAATTATTTGACCTACAACTGATATTAACTGTTTTAACATGTGACACAGGAGGAAGCAGTCAGTTTTACTGATGGACTTGACGATTTTGGAACTAATGAGGTGAGTAACTGTTGGACAGTGAAGACAAGATCGTAAACTTTAGTGTCTGTTAGGTGGCTGCTGCAGCTCATCTTGTTGGACTTAAGTTATTGACTAGTTGACTTCGAATTCAGTAAATTCATCATTCAAACTAGGAGGCACGATAGTGAAGCAACGAAAGGGTTTCAACTTCAGAACCCTGATCTGTTTCTTTAATCAAGCGCTCTTATTTCTCTTGTATGTGTAATCTGTATTGAATTGTTTCTTGCAGGTTTTAAGTGTACAGACCTCATTTGCCAATGCTGAGGAAATTTCCCAAGACATATTACAGAGTGATGTAAGTATCATGATAGGAATTATAGGATGTTCTTTTTTTCAAATCTCCGTTCTCACTGCTGAAAAGATTTGTACTTATGAACTGCTCTCATCATGATTTTTAAATTAGTGCAGCAGTACTTTCCATTCCCATTTTTAATGGATTTATTATTGTTGTTTCAGAATGTAACTTCAATTGATGATGAAGAAGACATTCCAGAAGCTGTGGGTGGTATTGTTCTCAGGCAGGCAGATTTTAACATTGAACCCCCAGAAGGCTGTGTAAGTTGTAGTTTCCTGGCAAAAGAGCTGTTATCTGTAGGTAGCCCTTAACTAGGTGCTTAGTGTTTCTAAAATATTTTTCCTTGTGTTTTCTTAACAGGTTAAAATCTCCTACACTAGCTTCATGAAAGCTGCCAAAAGTGTGAAAGCTGGGGAGTTTGGAGACCAGCTATTTGTAAAAAATCTTGCTGGCTTCCTGTGGTCACGAGAGGAAATTGCAGCTAGGAGTGCCTCTGAAAAAGCATGCCCGACTCAACAGGGGAGTGAAGCAAACCCTGAATGTTCTCCTCCAAAGAAGGAGTACCTAAAAAGTAAGTAATGTTAAGAGAAAACCTTCGCAGGAATGAAATGTTTTCATTCATGACTGCAATAAGTTTTCTTTTAAAGTGGATGGCACAAACTCTAGCATGCAGTTGTACAAGCTGTACATTGAGTAGATTAGTGAAAGATTAAGATGATTAAGGATTGTAGCCTTGTGTGGAAGTTAATCCTTGCCATTTCTTGTTGCCTCTGTTTCTCTTCTAAATTTTGTGGTTGATTTCTCTTCCAGAACTTTTGTCCCTCCGTATTAGAAAATCTATCAGCCAAGTATCAGATGAAGAGCTCGTGAAAAGAACCAAGGATGTCGTAATTAACAAATATTTAAGAGGGAAGATTAAAGCTGAAAAGGAAGCCGTGAAGCGCATTGAAGAGAAAAAAAGACAGATAGAGCAGGCAGCTATGCAACTGGCATCATAGAAGACCACTAGTAGCCAGCTGGGCAACTTGCATCTTAGAGAGTACAGGGACGTTTGATTTATTTATTTATTTGTATGTTAATATTTGTTTTATCTTCACTTTGTTGTTAACTTTTTTTTCCAGAACATGTGCCCCTCCATATTCGGTAGTCTGTCCTCAAAGTATCAGAAGCAGGAGTTTGCGAGAAGAACCAAGATCCACATCAAGAAATATTTAAGAGGGACGTTAAAAGTAAAAAAGGAAGCAATGAAGGAAAATGAGACTATCCACTAGTAGCCAGCTGTGCAACCTGCATCATAGAATACAGGGACGTTTGATTCATTTATTTATTTGAATGCTTATATTTATTTTATCTTAATTTTGTTCTTTTCTTCTCTTCCAGAACATCCGTCCCTCCATATTCGGTACTCTGTCATCAAAGTATCAGAAGCAAGAGTTAGCGAGAAGAACCAAGATGAACATCAACAAATATTTAAGAGGGACGATAAAAGCTGAAAAGGAAGCCGTGAAGCGTGTTGAAGAGAGAAAGAGACTTACCAGCAGGCAGCTATGCCACTTGCATCGTGAAATACAAGGATATTTTGTTTATTACCATAGTTATTTTATTTGTTAATATATTGTTAAAAGTCTACCTAAATTTTTGTTTCTATGGTTGTTAAAAGTATGAATAATAATGTATCACATATTGAATGTTTCTGATTCCAAATATTTTGTGCCTTCTTCTCTGCTTTAACTGCAAAAGATTCTACACAAGAATTTTGGATGCATATTCAGTTGCTTATGGTCACCTGACCATGGTCATCTGACCACAGCCACATTAGTCCAAGAAAGATAGTCTGAGGGGTCAAAAAAATTAATTCCTAACTTCTGAAGCTTGTTTCTGGTTCAGAAAACATTGCTCTACAACATACTAAAAATCCCCAAAAATCCCCTCATTGGCATTTTTGTAATGTGCTTTTATAGTTTGTCTAATTTTTAAGGTAATTAGTGAAAAGTGACTTTTCGTTTTGCGAAACTCAGATCAGTTTTTTAACACCAAATTTTGTTCGTTTGGGTACAGCGAGCATGAAAATCATCAAAAACCACCTACATGCGACAAATTTTTGCGGTAAAACCACGTAAATCGCGCATATTTCACCTAAAAAACCACTTATTGCAGCATTCTTGCGTTTTTTTGCCACACTGCTGTGTTCCTGTGTGCCGATGTGTCTTCAGGTGTCGTCTTACGTGACCGGAATAACTTAGCAAGTCCAAATACTAGATCAAAACCACGTAAGTGGCTTGTAAAGCTGCGTAAACGGCTTAATTTGGCTCTATAGATGGTTGCAGCTGGATGTTTTGTACGGTCAGTGTGTGTGGTATGGGTACGTGTGTATGTGTACGTAAATGTGTGTGTGTGTGTACGTGTACATGAGTTTGTATGTGTGTGTGTGTGTGTGCGCGCGCGCGCGCGCGCGGCGGGGGTGCACACCCGTGCTTTGCTCCGATGTGCACATACGCGCACATGTACGTGTGAGTGCGCGTGAGTGTTCAAACGTATATGTTGGTGTGTGTGTGTGTGTGTTTCGGAGAGCGTAAATCAGCGTCTTCGGATTTGATGACATTAAGCAGCTTCGCTGTTCTAAGGAATTCGAAAAAAGTGTGAATTACTCAGTAATCATGAGACGATTGGTAGTTGCATCTGCATTGGACCAGAAAAAAATCAAAAACAAAACACAATATAATGCAAATATAATTTCTTACATTGTTTTGACATTGTTAATAAAATGTAGAAATAAATAAATATTTGGCACAATAAATGAATGTATTTTTTAAAAACATAGCGGAGTGCACCACACGCAATAATCAATCAATATCAACAGCACATCGATGCCATCTCCCTTCAGTGCACTGATACTCTTCCAGTGCTGCAAGTCCTCGGTTAACAGTCACTTTTTCACCTTGACTTAAACCACTACACGCAGGCAGAATACAACGATCCATTGCAATGGCATAATAACACGCAAAACACAAAACACTGCAGAGATAAACACTGGGCCTTCGGTTTCAAGCATTCACAGCCCGTCAGCAACAGGTCCCCTCCCTCCTGTCCACAGCGCAGAGTCGCAACAATGCAACGGACAGAAACGAAGTTGGTCGCCGCATAAGGCGGTGCGCCAGCGAAATTTAAAAACGCGAGATCGTTGAAATGGAGGAAAACAACCAATAGTGCTACATTTCTGTTTCTGTGTGACTCTCTCGCTCTTTCTCTTACACGCACATACACTCGCACCGGCACCACACACACACACACACACACACACTCGCACCAACATATACGTTTGAACACTCATGCGCACTCCTACACACGTACATGTGCGCGTATGTGTACATCGGAGCATAGCACGGGTGTGCACCCCCGCCGCGCGCGCGCGCGCACACACACACACATACAAACTCATGTACACGTACACACACACACATTTACGTACACATACACACGTACCCACACCACCCCCACTGACCGTACAAAACATCCAGCTGCAACCATCTATAGAGCCAAATTAAGCCGTTTACGCAGCTTTACAAGCCACTTACGTGGTTTTGATCCAGTATTTGGACTTGCTAAGTTATTCCGGTGAGTGAGAGTCACTCATAGTCACGTAAGACGACACCTGAAGACGCATCGGCACACAGGAACACGGCAGTGTGGCAAAAAACGCAAGAATGCTGCAATAAGTGGTTTTTTAGGTGAAATATGCGCGATTTACGTGGTTTTACCGCAAAAATTTGGTTGTTGATGGTTTTTATGTTCGCTGTACCCAAACGAACAAAATTTGGTGTTAAAAAACTGATCTGAGTTTGGCAAAACGAAAAGTCACTTTTCACTAATTACCTTAAAAATTAGACAAACTATAAAAGCACATTACAAAAATGCCAATAAGGGGATTTTTGGGGATTTTTAGTATGTTGTAGAGCAATGTTTTCTGAACCGGAAACAAGCTTCAGAAGTTAGGAATTAATTTTTTTGAGGTTTGGGGCGATTTTTTACTATCTTTCTTGGACTACATGCTCATGGTCATCTGCCCATGGTCCCCTGCTCGTGGTCATCTGATCATGGTCATGGTCATATGGTCATCTCAATTATGAACATAGGTGCTGATCATTTTTTTATGACCATGTTCATACTTCGACCAGGGAAATTGTATGCCTCCGATCACGCTAAAAAATGGTTTCTAGGCGTTTCACGACGTTCGGAGACTTTTTCACTAAATTTTAAAGAACATTTTTTTTTCTAAGTTTTTTCTTTAAACTTTTGTGGGCCGAAAAATGTTATGTCTCCGATCACTCTGAAAATTGGTTTCTAGGCATTTCACGCCATTTGGAGGCTTTTTCGCGAATTTTTCAAATTTTGAATTTTTTGGGAATTTTCCCTAACTTTGGCATTTTTTTTCAGGGTCAAAAAACGAAATTGAGCAAAATTTTTTACGCGGCATCCTTTTCTCTATAAAAGTTCTGTCAAATCCAAAAATCACAGCGAAATCGCTACCTAGCACTTGTGACCAGTCCCTTGTAAGGGAATGGTTGGGGAAGGTTACAGAGACCATTAAGACGCCTTATCGAGAAGGGAATACCTTCAGGGCGACCAAAGTAACTGCGGTCGTCTGACAATAGCCTGATGCCTGATATGCCCTGTTTTGGCCACTGGCACGAGCAGTAACACCTGGGGTCCATTTTAAAAATGTAACTGGGGTCCTAGGATTATATTAGTGGGGGTCGGTTCTCGTTGCAAGTTTGAAATACTGCGCCTTTTAGCAGTTTGCCCTCCCGTTCCAGTCCCTGCCCAAGAGGGCCCTGTTTTACCCACCGGCACCTGCAGCAGCACCTGGGGTTGATTTTGGCACCTGAGGGTCTTTTTGGCATTGTGGATTTTTTTAAGGGGATCCATCTCGTGAAAAAGTTCGCATCTCTCTCGGTAGAAAAGTTCGCATTTTTCCCCGTAGTCCCGTTCCAGTTCCTGGTCCAGCAGGCAGAGCGTAGCAATATGGTGTGCCATACTTCATTTTTTTTGAAATTCGGTGTACGCGTTACCTCAATCGTAGCCATTTTTCATGCTGATTCCGAGGAAAAAAGGTAAGAAAATTTGAAGGCCGTTTAGGGGGTCCGACTCGCCTCGGATGGGGGCCTAAATGCCCCTCTACAGGGCGAAAAATTAATGTTGTCAAAAAATTTAAAAAACAATTGCCGAACTCAAATCGACGAAAGTAGGGTTCTGAAGGGCTGAAATTTCAAGCAAAACGTCGTATCTCTTACGGTTTCGAAGATGTCGGCATTGAAACTGCAATAATCGATTTTCTCAGTTTTAATGCCGATATCTTCGAAACCGTAAGAGATACGACGTTTTCCTTGAAATTGCAGTCCTTCGGAACCCTACCTTCGTCGATTTGAGTTAGGCAATTGTTTTTTAAATTTTTTGACATCATTAATTTTTCGCCATGTAGAGGGGCATTTAGGCCCCCATCCGAGGCGAGTCGGACCCCCTAAACGGCCTCAAAATTTTTATACCTTTTTTCCTCGGAATCAGCATGAAAAATGGCCTCGATTGAGGTAACGCGTACACCGAATTTCGAAAAAAATGAAGTATGGCACACCCTAGCGTAGCAATGGGTGGGTCCGCAGAACCGGCGAGTCAAAAGTGGGAGAGAGAGCGGACGATGCGCCGGCCACGCGCACTATCTTTGTCGCATACGGGCAGCGCTCGGGCGGGTCACCGAATTGTTGCCGAACACTGACGGGAGGCAACGGGTCAAGGGGACCGATGGGTCTGGCCGGCCGGCTCCGGCTGCTGCATCATGCCCCGCTACCCCTCTGCCCGCCTGCACACCGAGACGCAGCCGAGCCGGCGTTAGAGGGGCCGGGTCGCGAGAACCGTCTGAGCGTTCGGGTCGCCCATGGGTCGACCCGGCCCGAACCGTCTCACGGGTGGGTCGGGTCGACTCGCCGACGGAGCGCCGGGTCCGGTTGGCTTCGGGAACCACCCATTGCCATGCTCTGCCAGCAGGCCCTGTTTTGACCACTGGCACCTGTGGCAGCACCTGACATCAATTGTGATCTTGGGTTTTGGGGTCTATTCTTATAGAAAAAATTCATATCTCGCACCGTTCTACCCAGACATCTACATGTGATATACGCTGATACGAGTGATATACGCTGTGCTGGTTGCCTACCTACAGCACAGCTTCCCTAGGCAGGAAAATGTAAGGTTAGGTCTCACTCTCACCAATGCGAGTCACAAACACTTTGAAATAAAATGAAAACATAATTTCAAGGCCGTTTTTGGCGACGCGAAACACGCAGATCGACCGCGAGTCATTAAATCAAGAAGTCTTTTTTCTGGGTGCTTTCGTCCTAAAAAAGTATTTCGACGTCAAAACGAATGGAAATCCTCCGCTCTCTCACAATCTAAACGGACGTATTTTTCCGCGCCGACGAATCTGCCAACAGACGTATAGTACGCCATGGGACTTACTCCGAGCAGACAGCCACTACATCTCACGTCGTTACGTTAAGAAGTGTGATTCTAACAATGATCCTTTCACATGCAAAAACGCATGGCGCGTGGCATTTTTGCGACATTTCTCGCGGCTGCCATAAGCATAAACCATTTCAGGTCAAGACAACCCGTTTTTAAAATCCACTTTTTTCAGAAATGGCTGTACATTAAACTGCACTTAACTGCGGTATGCGTTATTGTGCCGAACGAGGTCGGTGAATTTATATCGATTGATATTTCAATATCGATTTTGACATTTATTTCGACAATATCGATTTAGACATTTATTTTGACAGTATCGATTTTGACCATTTAGTGATTTCGACATCGATGTCGACTTTGATTTCGAATTCGATTTGGACGTCGAAATCTGTGACATTTTCCGATCGATTTCGTAGCTCGCGTCGACCTTGCGCTACGACATCGAAACGACGTCGAATCGAGGATTAATTTTTGACTGGGGTAATGGTAACTGAGGTATGGCACCTATCGCCTCGCCAAAACGAGGAAACGTAAATAAACGCCTGGTTGGTTAGGCCAAGGACGTGCCCGTGGCATGCGCGTTGCCTACCTCCGGGGCGGTGTCCTCATTTTTCTCGGTTTCGTAAGGATCGCGGTGCGGTATCTCGACCGCTAGTTGTTAAATACGTTTTCTGTCTGGTCCAATCAGCGTACGACCTATTAGGCAGTGCTGGACTTGGCCAGGCCCAGTGAAGGCACGGGCACACACTCTTAAAAAGGTATGCTTGAATCAGCGCAAATTTGATGCCTACCCTGAAATCCTGGGTAACTTTCCCCATTTCAGCAACATGATACTTGTGCCAACCATCACTATGCCCGATACAGGCATACGATTCGGCACAATCTGATACCTGATGCCTGAATCGGGCATCCATATTCAAGCATAGCTGCACAGCCACTACGAAATTCTTGTTTCGAGCATATTATGCTCGGGGAAGATTTTGAGGTCGAGGCATACAATATGCTATGAAACAGGCATATTTTGCATGATTCAGGCATATTTTTTTGAAAGTGCAAGACCGAAAATTGAACTTGCCTTACCTCACATTCGCCCCGTTGGAACCAGTCGGTCTAGAAAGTGACTAGGCGTTTAATTACTAGAACACCCTAGGCAACAACCATACAAAGTTGTCGGGTGGATCGGGTCAGTCAGGTCCGTGCAGGGCGCGTCACAGCACCATTACTCATGCGCAACCACGTGTACTGTAGAAATGTGGTGGAAATGGCGGCCGCAGCCCCGAGGTGACTGCGATTCAAGTCAATAGAGGGTCCTGTGGTGTCCAGTGCGCGTCGTCTGCTAAACACTCGACGCAGACTTGGAAATCGCAAGGTTTCGCAGAGAACAGTAAGCGAGCAGTGTCCCGGATTTGATATGTAGTAAACATTGTTACTAAGCATTGCACCCATAAACTGTCGCTTCGCATTCAGTATTTCAGTGGCGCGTGGCAACATTTTCCAGTTAGCCACGACATGAAGGGGGCCGAGTACATGCCGCGCATCCCCGAGGAGCTGTCCGGGAAACACATTTTCGTGACGGGTGCCTCGGGCTTCATGGGCAAAGTGCTGCTCGAGAAGCTGCTTCGGTCGTGCCCGGACCTCGGCTGCATCTACATTCTGCTCCGGCCGAAGAGAGGCATCTCCGCGCAGGACAGGCTGCGTGCCATCGTCAGCGTGCCGGTATAGTACTAAGCATCCTGCACTAGTGTGGCCCTGCTTTATTACCAATAGAAGCGGTTGGGTTCCAGGCCAAAGGGCAGGTCGACTGCCGACATGTCTTGCGTTGGCACAGATGTTTGTGTAACGCTATATAATTGTTTTTTCAAACAATTCCAAACAAATTTCAGAATTATCCAAAAACCCCAAACATGGGTTGTATGCGCGGACCGTTTTTTGTGAAGCGCAAATTTTAAGCTTGGGATTTTTCCGCAAAAGTTTTGAAAATTCAAAACAATGAGATACAAATTTTCCTAACGTTTTCTTAGAGATTTCCAAAGAAATTTCTGACAGTGCGGCACGTACCCAGCCTAGAATTTTTCACGAGTTCAATGTCTTGGCCATTGTGCGATCACTCTTAACATTTTACAATGTTAACTGTTCGTAACACGTATTTACGCGACCGTAAAACAAGGCATCATGTTTGTGTAACAAACATATTTTGTTTCAGTGTATTTGATACGTACTTCCTGAGTTTTTAATACAAACAAAATTGTTGTAACACCCAGATTTCCTGTCGGAGACTATTAGTAGGTAAGATGTTATGAGTGCACGCTATATGTTCACATAGGTATGTACAAATATTCTATGCTTCCAAATATACATGTATTACGCACAAATTACATATTTTGGTTGTGATTTAACGTTTATCCGTAGTATATACAAAATAATCGCAATACAAACCAAATTTATAGTTTCTGTTAGGAATTCACAAAATACTGTGAATTGTGTTCAATATGACATAAGTCTGAGAGTGCATTAAAAGGACGGGCAAGCGGACAGTGCCCGTGGCGCTAGGTAACCAATGACCACTCTTGTCAACAGCTGTTTGAACCTCTACTCGCGAAGCATCCCGAGGTTACGTCCAAGCTGCGGGTCGTGGGGGGAGACTGCTCCGAACTCGGTCTGGGTCTGAGCGCTGACGACGAAGATGTCCTGGTGCGGAACGTTTCGTACGTGTTTCACGTGGCCGCCACAGTGCGTTTTGACGACCCGCTCAAGACTGCCACCCTGACCAACACGCGGAGCACCAGGGAGGTGGTCGAGTTGTGCAAGAAGATGACCAATTTAAAGGTGCGGTGATCTTCACGTGCCTACCGGAGCAATTATCAATGAAACTCCGAAAGCTATCATTACAAACCGGTCACTAAAATCGACAGGCACGGCGCGGATACCGTTAAAACGGGAATCTGAAGCCCGTTGCAGCGGCGGGGCATATTGATATGAAAACGTGACGGCTTTTGGCTTTCCTCTCCAGGTCCTACAGTACGTGTCCACAACGTACACGTTCACAAAGGAGCCCATACTTCAGGAACATCACTACCACCCCGAGGTGAACTGGAAAACCATGATCCGTCTGGCCGAGACGGAGAATGAGCACACACTTAACGCATTCTCTAAAAAGTGAGTTGCATTCTCGACCCAAAAGGTTGGCAGCTAGGTATTGAGCGACACGTTTTTCCTCCCACGAAGGTAACACAGTAATGAGATGTTGACAGTAAATACATACAAGTACCGACTATGGAATGTAGTCCTGCAGATGACCCAAGGACTCGAGTGAAAATTTAGCTCATAGCTCTCTCTGGGTCACCCGGTGAAGGCTGGTCAAACGTCCTCCAACCACACGGCACAGGAAATGCGATATCCTCTTGATGTCAAGGCTCTTCTATCCGCAGGATCCTCGGATACCAGCCGAACACGTACGCCTTCACCAAAGCCCTGGCTGAGGACATAATCAACGACGCCCGCCACGATATCCCCGTCGTAATCTTCCGCCCAGCAGTCGGTACTGGAAGCAGAGCAACACTGCGTAACACTCGATAGGGAATAAGGAACCCAGTGACTGTTGCGACTTGGCTTTGACTCCAACACATCACTACAGTACATGCCTACAACTTTCAGCGCGTCACATGTGTGTTCCTCCGCACATTTGCCGACGCATGTCCACTGCCAGCCAAGGCGTCGTCCATAAAGGATGTCCGGGTTTTTAGGGGGGGGGGGGGGGGGGGGTCCCACAAACCGGACATGGGTAGACGTGGAGGGGAGGGGGGGTGCAAAAATGGACGTCCACGTCAATACCGTCAAAATAATGCTATTTCCACCCTGTGCGTCCCCCAAATGCTTAAGTATCTTTGAAAATACATACAGCCACTCTGAGCACACCCTCTTTTGGAAAATTAACCCTATTTAAAAGGCAGATCCTAATTATTTACACAAATGGCACTTTTTAAAAACCGGACGTCCAGGGGGTGGGGGTGAAAATTGCCTGAAAATACCCGGACATCCTTTATGGAAGCTCCCCGATATCTGTGGCACAGTTGTGCGAACAGCTTCCGATCAGATTTTACGAACACGAACAGTTTCGTCTTGAAAAAATCCGATCCGAACCGAACAGCACACAATTATTTTCGAACGAACCGAACACATTGCTGTGCGAATCTGATCGAACGAGACTCGAACGAACCATTTATTTTCAATTGCATTTATGATTATAATTGTTTTCTTCTTACTGTGTGTAATATTGTAGAAATTAATCTTAACTATCTAAAAATGAAGGCGAAGCCCTTTATAAGACTGAAGTAATGTTTCATTAATGTTGGTCCGGCCACGATCAAAATTTGCCGTAAATTCCTGAACAGTTCGCGCACGAGCACGTTAGGTTCGCCTCCGATCGAACAAAGTGTGTGTCCGGTTCGTTCGTGTTCGCTCGGATCCGAACATGTTCGCAGACCTCTAATCTGTGGAAGTGGTGGGAGGAACGCGTTGTGTCATGCGTTACCAGATCCACTCGCCGGCGCGTAGCCAGGAATTTGGCTGGGGGGGGGGGGGGGGGGGGGGTCACGGCCTCAAAACCGGCCGGCGGGGGGGGGGGGGGGGGGGGGGGGGGGGATTTTTTTAAAAAATGCGTAGATTTTGATGTCAATTTATTTTGACACATGCAGCGGGTTCAGCGCAGACAATAAAAACAAAAACAGTACAGTAGTAAAAATCCGTCCGCCGCCAGCCCTACACTATGGATGGCAATGGCAAGCGACGCCACGCCACCTCCTAGCACCCGGTCGCTGCGTGAAAGGATATCCCCCTGTCCCTCTCTATGCCTCCCTAGTGTTTTAGCGGGTCGGATAAAAACCGGTTTTTTCTAATGTTCGAAACGTTTTTTTCGGTTTTTTTCCTCAAGCTATAAAAAAACCGGAAAAAAACGGCAAAATTCAAATTTGTGTTTTTTATGGGCTCCCAGGCGCGTAGCCAGGGGAGGGGGGGGGGTCACGGGGCTCATGACCCCCCCATCCCCCCAAAAAGCTTCCGAAGAGGTGCATTTTTTCGGTGCAGGCACAGCGTAAACATACACTAACACGGTCTGGGAGGCACAGTGTTTAAAAAAAAAACGGTTTTTTTTGCTACATTGAAAAAAACCAAAGAAACATACCGGTTTTTTTCCGAAAAAAACGGAAAAAAACTGAAAAATTCCAAAATTCTTGATTTTGGTAATATTGAATGAGTTTTGACGAATTTTAATGAAAATACACAAATAAATAGGAAAAGGGAGTGGGGCTGGGCCGGCCCGTAAACGTGAAGGAAGTAGCTAGAATGAAGTACAAAAACAAAGCGATGAGAAGATTTAATCAAGGCACCCTAATGTTATGACCCAAAACCTTGACACCTCTGTCATTCCTGTCAATACTAGCTAACTTATTGGCATACTTGCTCTACATAGTACTTAGTCAACATGACTTTTCCGTGAACGGTACGTCGTATCGAGGTGAATGTAGCCTCAACCTATAGCTTAGACCTTGTCCTTCGATCGCCTCACTGACATGTATCAACGGAAAACTAATAATAACGGAGCTGGGGCTCAAAAACTGTGGCCGTGGGGCCGCCGGTACCCGGCCGCCCGCCATAGATCGCGGTAGGTCTCGGTGAAAAATTAAATCAAAAACTTTACATAGTTTGATAGTTCGATAGATCCTACCCTTCGATCGGCTTGCTTACACTCACTGGTGTAAATCTGATCAGAAAATTTACGATCAGAAAAAAAAACGATAAGGGAAAAAACGATTAGGAAATATTTTCTGATACAAATTCGCGCACCTTTTCTAATCGTTTTTGTCCTGATCGTTTTCTTTCCTAATCGTATCCAGTTCTGATCGTTTTCTTTCCTGATCGTATCCAGTTCTGATCGTTTTCTTTCCTGATCGTATCCAGTTCTGATCGTTTTCTTTCCTGATCGTATCCAGTTCTGATCGTTTTCTTTCCTGATCGTATCCAGTTCTGATCGTTTTCTTTCCTAACCGTTTTCTCTCCTTTGGCGTGTATTTCCTGCCCCTACTATACTATAGTCTGATCGTATCACACTTTAATTGGATGATATCAACCCCGGGGTGCGGCGATCCCATTGCGGCCCCCGACCAGCCGTAGCCAGATCCACCTCCCTTCTCACACAGCAGTACGATGGGTTGCCTACCTGCCCGGCGGACAGCCAGCCATACCGGGCTGAGCAGGTATGGCAACAGGGGGCGCCGCTTCAGGGGTGCGAGTGAGACAGGCGGAGTGCGCCGCAGCTGCTGGCTAGGCCTGCTACCAGCTCGTCTGCGAGACAGACACCTCTCGCGTCGCTCTCAGGAGGTAGACGATAGTGCAAAAGACCACAAGCACTTGACCAGCCGATTAAGCGGCGTCTGCTCCCTCACTGCCGCATAAGAGAACACCAGGGCGCCCTTAACCCACTTCAGAAATACATGTCACTTCAGGTATGAGGTTTAAGTGTTACCAAGACAATCTCTGAGAACATTGTTTAATAAGAGTTCAAATTAAAAAATTAAATTAAACCTTGCTAGGTAACATAAAAATGCTAAACAAGCACATTCTCAATTTTGAGAGAGATGACAAACGTCAAAATTAAACGAAATGAAATGAAAAAGCAATATATAGAAAAGCCAAAAGCACATTGGCAAACAACTCAGCAACTGTCCTTGCACTTGTCACGTGGTTTTCTTCTGTAACACAGATATTTTAAAAATTAGAAAAACCAAAAGAGCTACAATGGAAATTGGACTTCACAAAACGTATAACTTTACCTGATTACATGCATCCTGTGCAAATTTAATGCCGATTGCTTTCCGACAATTCAATAGAGTTGTGTTCATGGCAGGCCCGTCTTTGTCGCCCGGAGCGAGCATGTGGCCTTTCAGAGCACCTGCAAGACACAAATCATTAATTCTATGGCATGGCAATAATAAAAACCAAAATTCACAATGGAATGAACATACCAAGCACAACAGCCACTTTTTCAGGGGTAGCTGCAATTTTGGCAGCTACATCTCTGAATTTATTGGACTTCTTGCCTTCCAGGCTCCTTCTGCTCCGCTCCTGTGGAGTCCACACCATGGCTGTAAAGTTTCTTGTGATTTTATTAAAATCCAGTGAGTTTTCTTTAAAATTTTTCTCCATATTCTTCTTTGACACCATGATATTTTCTCCATTAGGAATCTTGGCAATTTCAACCTGTAATGAATTCATTGTTCATTAATTAAACTGACAAAATACTATTGCCAAAAGATCAAACTAAATTCAATGTAATTCAAACAGACCATGCCACTTTGTTTTTCCTCAAGACACTCAAGACCCTGCAGGTGTTTGTACACTGCTTCACAGGTTCCCTGCAGCAGCGGGCTTTGGAGCACGTCAGAGCCTGAAAATAGGAGACATAATAAAAATGCAATTCAAAAAAATACTTTAAATTACAAAAAAAGAAATGGGAGTACTTTTGGGAGACTTCTTCAATTTTTTATCCTCTCTTGAACACTCTCTGGATTTTTTGGGACTCTTTGTGACTGGGCTCTTCTTGGGACTTCTAACTTTTGGAATAGGGCTACTGCTCGTGAATGAATAAGCAGGAGAAGAAGCTGCAGGATAATGAGAAGCAGAAGAGACTTCCTTCAGTGGAGTAACTTGAAATCCCGAAGATATTTTTTCTAAAAACAAACACAAAATTAATGTTGACAATTTACAAGTAATTAGTGTAGTCGACCAAAAATATTGATAAGGAATACCTTGAGGGATTTTCTCGGTCATTTCAGCTGTTGACAAAATAAAAAGTAATTGGAAGACGTTTAAATGCAAGCTTAGTTGTATACATGCAGGACATGTCAACAATACCTCTAAATTTTCCCTGCAACATATCTTGGAGAAAATCATTTCTTTCCCTCATTTTATCTAACTGGTGTCGAAGACTAGCAGCTTCCTTTTTACTTTCTTCCAGATTCTTTTTCTGGGCAAGCCGTAAGTTATTTGCCAATGTGGCACTTCGCTTTTCATTGGAGAGGGCTTCCTTCAGTTCTTTCACTTCCACCTTCAAAGATGAACATTTAGTCATCAGCATGGACACATCATCTTCATCTTCTTCATCATCAGTCCCATCATTACTTGACACTGATGTGTCGTCATCATCATCAAAATCCTTAATTGATGTTGGAAAAAGAATCAGCATCCTGGAACAGAACAGAATCCAACACCGTACATTCCAAGGTACCACAGGACCACTTGACACAGACTGTCACTTAGAAAATTTTCTTACATCATCCAAGAATAACTTCCTTGATACACTAGGAGAACCCTGTCAAACCAAAAATTGCATTATCAGTTATGCATTTAAAATAGATAACTAATACAATAAATTCTGATTGGTACAAACTTCGACGTCCTTAGGTTTCTTTGAAGTTGGTTTTTCACAGCTTTTGCTCCTCTGAGGAGAATTGGAAACAGAACTTTCATTTGCAGATCCCTTGATATTGCTACTCTCCTTAGTCTTTGCCTGAAATATGACAGAAAAATATGTTGAATAAGTGAGTACTTTCAAATATTACCATGCTACAACCTAGCTGGAGCACGATGCATACATATGAATCATAGTTGGATGACTTGGTATAATTCATAGGTTCAGCCATTTTCTCAATACTGCCAGCAGATATTTTAGAACCTTCAGGACTGTGAGTTCCCTAAAAAATGTTAAAGAGTATTAATTATTTCACAAAATAGAACACTTTGAAGCCTCTCATATGACAATGGTCCATCCATCCAACAATTCATTGAAGTTGGTAGACCCCACCCCACATCTGCAGGGCCAAAGGACAGGCACATGAAGAGAAACTGGAAATATTGATGGATCTTACCTGAACTACATTACGGTCTACTCTACCAATTTCAGTATTATCCTGCAAAGAATTTTTAAAAAAATATTTTAAAATACTTTTAAATAAACATGTAGAATTACTAAATGGGGCCAGAAATTCTGATTGATAAAAACTCTGACCTCCTTAGGTTTCTTTGAAGTTGCTTGTTCACAGGTTTTTACATCCAATCCACATTCCAGGGCTATGTTGGAGTTGCCATTCTCCTCAATCTTTGAATGAAATGACAGAAAAATGCTGTGTCAGTGAGTAAATTTAAGTATTACCATTCCATACCATTGCTGGAGCAAGATGCATACCTTTGCAATTTCCTGGTTGGATGACTTGGTATGTACCTTGCTTTTATCCAGCTTTGTGGACTCATCAGCCTCACTAGGAGACTCATTTTCAGAAACACTGTCACTGATTTCCTAAGAAAGAACAGTAAACAAATTGAAAGTTATACACTTTCAAGTAAACACAAAGAAAGTAGATCATAAAGAGAAAAATAGGGACATACTTTTAAGTTTTCTGCGGCTTGTTTCATGAGAAAATTAGTGGCCACTGCTTGGTTGGGAAGGATCCCCAGCCTCTCGCTTACAATTGGATCCTTAGCTGAAGTATTTGACTTCCTTCGGTTTGAGCTGGGCTTCTTCTCAGATTTGCCATTCATTTTCCCCTCATTCTTTGGCTGAATTAAAGGAGAAAGCATTATGTCTCACTTCACAAAGAAAAAGGTTACTCACTCTTTATATAGAAAGGTAAACCAAGCAGATACTGAAATTAAAAGGCAAACTATTGTGCTTACCTTTTTTAGCAAAACTTTCCCTCGGTCTGGAGAACTTGTTTTCCGTTTCTTAATAACAGACAAAAACACCATTGCATACGAGACACAGCACAAAATAAGGACAGTCCTACTTGGTGGCAGAAGTACTTACTCTCAATTTAGATTCAGTCCCATTATAATCAGTGTCAAGGCGGGACTTAGCTGGGATAGCAAGTACTGCGCATGGAGGCAACTTCACTCCTAACTCTTTGGCTTTCGCCTCGCATGTTTCGATAGATCCTGTCAGAAACAATACACAGACTACTATTACACCTGATGGTTATATAACTGAACAGGGAAAAACAGCCAGTGGAGAACCACAAACTTGCGGATTACGCACAAGGGCCAAGGTTAAAGCAGGGCACAGCATGCCCAACGACAAGAGCATCGGTTTTTAATTAAAAGTATGATAGACTAGAAGATCATGCAGTAGCAAAACTGGGACTCAACAGACCAAAATTACGCTGGCCGGGACAGGCGGGATAACAGCGTTGACCAACGGCATTTTAGGTTATTTGTAACGATTAGAAGTTTAACTTACTTGCAACTGCCAAAACTTCAGCGTCCCAATAGCCATCGTCGTTGAAATCTCCCTGGCAGAGAGATTGTTGCCACTTGGCTTGGACGAGGCTCTTCGGGATATCTTTTGATGACTTGGGCCGAAATGGCGTCTTGTCGTGTTTGTGTCGCACCAGCTCAACTGGAGCGATCTTCACTACTTTTTGGTCCGTAAACCGTAACAGGATAAACGTAAAACTCATGACAAGAAATACTTAAGTGAACACTTAATATTTCTTACACTACTTCCAAACACAACCGACACCGAAGCACCTCGCCAAACACAATCCTGTACGCTGTCCGTTACAACTTGAAAACTAGTTACGGCAAACACCCGCTAGTAGCGCCACTGAGGGGGAATGACGCTAGCGACGGCGTATTTTGAAAGATTTCGTAGCGGAGCAGCCCCATAACCTTTAAAATTGATAATACCAGGAGGATTTTCGTGACATACAGTATCTCGAAAATATATTGGACACGTTCATTGGCATTATAAGTTGTAAATCACATTTCAAATTACCATCTGAAACATGTTTGTTACAGACAGACTATACACTTGGTAACATGGATGTTTACAAACAGGCTATACACTTTGTTTCACAGTACCACAACTCCACAACAAACGAAATGATAAACAGAAGTCTACATTTTACTGTACAAGTTTACTGTAGAGTCCAGTTTACTGTCATTGGCGGTGGTGCTTGCCCATTTCATCATAGTACTGTGTACTCTATCATGGGCCTCAGAAGATTGTAGGGCCAACAGACCAGTCTCACCGGTATCCGACGCAGGTTAACCTCTCAAGTACGCTTGAGGCACAAAGTTTTCAAGAGAAGATAAAGAAAGAATTGAAAGGAACTTTGTGATTGGAACAACATGGGTCGCAAAAGGAAACCAAGGCCACATCATTACAAGAATTATTATGACAAACTAGGAGATGACGAAGTTCCAGAATCGACGGCACGGTATAAGAAGAAATGCCGTGTGGAACTACCCAATGAGGTCTCGTATTATTGTCTTGTGAAAAATACATATAATCAGTCAACCTGACCTGTGTGTTAAATATATTTTGTTTTCCCTCTAGCTTGACATCAATGAGACATTGTCAGACAGTCAAGATTCATTTGCAGTGACACAGACGTAAGTGCTATTTTTGCTTTTAATTAGTGCCAAAAGAAGTTGAATAATTCATTTTTACTTGTTTGCAGAGACAATTCATTTTTTGCATTGTCTCCACTTCGCAGTGGAGTTGGACTATTGGTAAGAGATTCTCACTACAAATTTGGCCACAGGGAATACATTTTGACTCGAATATTTTACCATGCATAGAATTGAGTCTCTCTTCTAAACAAGACACCCAAACAGTTCCAATGAGTCAAGGACTGTGAGAGGAATTATGGTGAAAAGAGTAGCTCACTTCGAAAAATTTCAATATCTTGTTTCAGGATTCTGAAAGAACAAAGGGCCCAGACACTTCATCCAATGATGATTTCGTAGACAATCCTGAAGACAATCGGGAAGTCACTCGTGAAGGAGGATGCCTTGAAGATTGTGGAATTGATCATGCCAGTGATGAAGATAGTAATTCTTCCACCCCTCATGAAAGTGTACATCTTGCTAGTCAGGTAAATAACTTTTGAAGAGATGTTTTATTTTCTGTCCTTGTAGCTGTTGCCTAGGCTAAATCATGTACATGATGTCAATGCCATTTTTAACTTTCAGGATAATGATATCAGTGATACGGATGACATTTCATCCAATGATGGTTTCGTAGGCGAGCCAGAAGATAATCGTCAATCCACTCATGAGAGAGAATGCCTTGAAGACTGTCAAATTTATCACACCAGTGATGTGGATGGTAATTCTACCTCTGATGAGAGTGAAGAACTTTCTGGTCAGGTAAATCATTTCAAAATAAATGTTCTATTTTCTGTCTTTGCAGCTGTTGCCTGTGTTATATCATGTACATGATTTGAATGCCATTTTTAACTTGCAGGATAATGATATCAGTGGTACGGGTGACATTTTGACCAATGATTTCTTAGGCGAGCCAGAAGTTAATCGTCAACTCACCCATGAGGAAGGACGCCTTGAAGACTGTGAACTTGATCACACAAGTGATGAAGGTGGTAATTCTTATTCCACCTCTGATGAGAGTGAAGATCTTTCTGGTCAGGTAAATCATTTTAAAATAAATGTTCTATTTTCTGTCTTTGTAGCTGTTGCCTGTGTTATATTATGTACATGATTTGAATGCCATTTTTAACTTTCAGGATAGTGATATAAGTGAACTCAGTGACTCTCTCCATGAAGAAAATGAATTGACCGGTGACTTCAATCAACGTGGAGCTGGTGGTGATGAAGATGATGGAAATGATGTCCACGATGAGGATTTAAGACATGCATTTCAACGGTTGAAGCATGAGATGCCATCCCTTCAAGGCAAAATGAATCTAAGAGTGAATATCTCAGTAGGAGAAATATTAATTAATGCTCTCACCCTGTGTCACAAACATAATTGGAGTCACTTAGAAAAGGAACATTTAATGAAATTTACTAAATCCATCATAGGAAATGTTGTTCCAAGTACTCGTTATTTACTCGATGATTATTTCTTTACCAAAGAAGACATGTGTTATTTTTTTTACTGTTCAGTGTGTTCCTTTTCTTTAGGGAAAGTACCTGCATCAAATGATAGACCTCAGCAAGTCCAATGTATAAGGTGTAAGACTGTAAATGTTCTTTCAGACCTGTCACAGGCCACTTATTTTGTTGCCTTTCATTTGCCAACTCAGATAGAGACCCTTCTGAGTGATCCTCAAATTAGAAACAAGTTGTATAATCCTTGTGATTTTGTTAATCCTCCAGATGACAATGTAATGAAGGACTTACACCATGGTACTATGTACAGACAGTTTGCTTCTTATGTTAAGAATAATTCTTCTCCCCGTACCAGATATTTATCATTTACAATCTCACTTGACAGTGCTTCTTTGTGTGAGTTTAGTGGTCAAAAAATCTGTCCATGTTTCATCCAGATCAATGAGTTCCCTCCTGTAATTCGTATGGGTAACCCTGTTCTAGCAGGTTTGTGGTTTGGCAGAAAGAAAGAGAAGGTAGACCTGTTTTTGCCCCCTATAGTTAAACACATTACTCAACTTTCTGTAAATGGGTTTACATTACATTTTGATGGTGAAGTGTGGTATGTGAAAGCTTACTTGATAAGCTGTGTTGCAGACAGTGTAGCTCGATGCGACATCCAAGGAATACATGCTCATCGTGGAGATTTTCCATGCTCCTGGTGTTTAGTAGAAGGAGAGGAGTATGAAAATGTCAGGATTTTTAGGTATAATGAACAACGTGATGAACCCCGAACTTTAGAAGAGTTACTCAGGGACTCCATTGAAGCTCAAGCAACCAAGACATTTGTACGTGGTGTGAAGTATCTCTCTCCCTTGTGTGCTGCTCCTCTGTTTGATGCTGTCAATGGCTTAATTGTAGACCAAATGCATGCTAAGGATGAGGGCACAACGAAGTCTTTTTTGAAGGAGTGGTTGAGCACTTCTTTATCTGAAAACAATGTGAAAAATGTGAATAAGAGACTACGAAAACTCACACTACCGAAGGAAGTGAGGAAAAGTGTGCGTAGTTTTGAGGACATTCCATACTGGACTGCGAGAGAACTGGAAAACTGGGGCTTATTTGTTAGTATTCCTGTCTTGGAAAACATTCTGCCAGACAGGTTATTGAAACATTGGGCTCTCTATGTTCAGGGAAACTATATCCTTCTATGCAGTGAAATTCCTATTTCATCACTTGACATTGCAGAAAGTTTACTAGAAGAATTTTGCAGCACTGTTGAAAATTTGTATAACCCAAGTATGATGCGATTCAACTTGCACATTTTAAGACATTTTGTGGCAAACTCTCGAAGATGGGGTCCAATCTTTGCCCTTAGTGCTTATGGATTTGAAGCAGGTATCCAAAAATTAAAAAAGCATATCCATAATGCAAATTTTATTCCCAACCAAGTTTGTAGGGGGCTCTCAGAAAGCAATGCTTTGATCCTACTGAAAAATTATTGTGGTACTGTAACCACACAGTTGTTTGAGGATGACATCGATGCTTCTGCTCGCTCCTCTGTTATTGAAATTCCAGGGAAGATCAGATTGCAGCAGAAGGGTAAACCTCTCATCCCGACTCAAGAGGAGCAATGGTTTTTGCAGCAAATGGACATGGAAAGTTCAGATTTTACTGTATTCCCAGAGCTACTAAAAGAAGGTTGTCATTTTGGAGCACAAGTCAATGCAAGGAAAAAGAAAACGGATAACTCTTTTGCAAGATTACAGGACAACACTTTTATTCAAATTATGAAAATTTTGTACCATGAACCATCTCAGAAAGTTTTTATTGTAGCTTCCAGAACCCGATGTGCCCCATCACGTTTCTGCCCCCCATCTGTTGTTCGGTATGATACAAGTATGTGCTTCCAGTATGCTGTCTCTTCAATTGACGAAGAAATTGACTTTTTTGACGTGTATCAATTAAAACAAATCTGTGTTAGCATTAAGTTTGACCATGGGCATTACCTTCATCCCATGCCTAACATTTTTAATATGTATTGATTGTTATTTTAATATTTATTGCTATTTTAAGTAAATTTTTGCTTAGGTGGGTTGGTTTTATTCCCATTATACACATTGTACTTTGCAAATATTATGTGAATAATTCATCATAGTACATTTTTGTGATACAGTGCTTTCAATGCTTTATTATGTTAAATTAAAAAAAAGAAACAGTAGTAATGCATTCTCCTACATTTCTGAGTTTGAACACCAATTCCAGACCTCTAGCTCAACTCAAAGATGACAAAACAATATTTTCGACAATTTGTAAATTGTATGCGAAGGTCTAGGGGGGGGGGGGGGGTTAGTAGGTGAGGATTTATTAGCATTTTAATTTTAAAAATTCCTTCGCTCTGTTTAGTAACACCATAATTGGGCGTGACCAACAAATGAGCTGCTAGAGGCAGCTTCTAGCAGTGCTTGGAGACGACGGCAGTGCCTTCCTGCCAGTGCTCCATAACTCGTAGCCATACCCTCTCCCCGTCGTGTCGACTGCAATGATGTGTCAAATGTCATGCCTCTCCCCACCACCGGATTTAAGGCACGCACGCCTTTCGGTCCCAAAATGGTAAATTTCAGGTGACGACACCAAAAGACAAAGTTGAACGTCATCAGCCAGCCCATCGGTTGATGGGCGAACGGGATGGCTGATGGACTGCCTCCTCCCGGCCGGTCGCTGCATTCGGCTCTTCCAATTTGGTGGCCCCGAAAAAGTACGCGTCATAAGCCTACTAGCAGCAACTGAACGGGCGCAACGCGGGCCCAGAGGAGGCCGAGCTTGCCCGCTGTGCCATGAGACGCGGTTTTAGGGTGGGGTGGGGGGGCGTCTCCCTCCCAAAAGACGACCTTATAACCGCCAGTGTGTGCCATTAGTGACACCAGCGTCGATACGTCCAACGACAGAACGTGGAAGTGAGGCTTCATCTTCAAAAGGGACGTGCGGGCGGACGGGCCTACTCGGCCGACCTCGGCGTCCAGTGCACCGCCGCCTGCAGAGCAGATGGTAGGCAGCCAGTCGTGCGCGTGATCACGCGACTCGAGTCGCGGGGCTGCCTACCCACAGTAGTATACGCGCCCCCTGGTGGCGGGTTGCGGGCTTGCCTACCTCCCAGGGGCAGGTGTCATATTTCGATGACGTCAACATGGCGCGTGCCGGGTGTCGTATGTCGCGCGCGGGGGCAATGACCTCTGCAACTGTGTCGGTGTTTTCGCAGTGCACTGCAGCGTCAGCAGTTTTTCTGAGCTATGCATCTATCTCTGTCGCTCTCGTTAGCGAAACGTGTGCTCTCTCTCGCACTCATTCTGTTACGCGTGGTGTCGTCTAGGTAGTACAGTGCACATCTGCGATATGCGCCTACATTTTTCGCAGTGTACTACAGTGTCGAGCTAACCGTATTTTGGCTGGCGGGCCCGGTGCGCGGTCGGTCCGGCGCGGTGCGGCACGACCGGCGCGGGCGGGAGCGAGCGCGGTCCGGCGGGGTCCGGCGCGGCGCGGGCGGGCGACCGGCGCGTTTCGGCGCGGTGAGGGCGCGCGACAGGCGCGTTTCGGCGCGCTCAGGAGCACGACATATGCTTCCGACACTGCCAATATTTGGTGCTTAAGTTGCTAAACTGGGTGCTAAAACTGCTAATCTGGGTGCTCAAGCTGCTAAACTGGTTGCAAAGCTTCTAAACTGGGTGCTAAAGCTGCTAACCTGGGTGCCAAAGCTTCTAAACTGGGTGCTAAAACTGCTAATCTGGGTGCTAAAGCCTCTAAACTGGGTGCCAAAGCTTCTAAACTGAGTGCTAAAACTGCTAATCTGGGTGCTAAAGCCTCTAAACTGGGTGCCAAAGCTTCTAAACTGGGTGCTAAAGCTGCTAAACTGGGTGCTAAAGCCTCTAAACTGGGTGCTAAAGCTGCTAAACTGGGTGCCAAAGCTTCTAAACTGGGTGCTAAAGCTGCTAAACTGGGTGCCAAAGCTTCTAAACTGGGTGCTGAAGCTGCTAAACTGGGTGCCAAAGCTTCTAAAGTAGGTGCTAAAGCTTCTAAACTGGGTGCCAAAGCTTCTAAACTGGGTGTTAAAACTGCTAATCTGGGTGCTAAAGCCTCTAAACTGGGTGCCAAAGCTTCTAAACTGGGTGCTAAAACTGCTAATCTGGGGCTAAAGCCTCTAAACTGGGTGCTAAAGCTGCTAAACTGGGTGCCAAAGCTTCTAAACTGGGTGCTAAAACTGCTAATCTGGTTGCTAAAGCCTCTAAACTGGGTGCCAAAGCTTCTAAACTGGGTGCTAAAACTGCTAATCTGGGGCTAAAGCCTCTAAACTGGGTGCTAAAGCTTCTAAACTGGGTGCTAAAACTGCTAATCTGGGTGCTATAGCCTCTAAACTGGGTGCTAAAGCCTATAAACTGGGTGCTAAAGCTGCTAAACTGGGTGCCAAAGCTTCTAAACTGGGTGCTAAAGCTGCTAAACTGGGTGCCAAAGCTTCTAAACTGCGTGCTGAAGCTGCTAAACTTGGGTCGTCTGGGTAGTGCAGTGCACGTCAGCGATATGCGCCCAGATTTTTTCGCAGTGTACTGCAGGTGCAGGGTCGAGCTATGCGTCTTTTGGCTAGCGGGCGGTCCGGCCCGGTCTGGTCCGGTGCCGAGCAGCCGGGTGTCGGATGTTGCGCGCGGAGGCACTCACCTTTGCAATCGTGTTTTTTTGCAGTGTACTGCAGTGCTAGCAGTTATGTGAACTATGCATCCCTCTTTGTCGCTCCCGTTAGCGAAATATGTGATCGTCTAGGCGGCGCATTGCACGGGGTGTGGCGCGCGACTCTTGGTGGGTTTTCTTGGAAGAATAATGCTCAGTGGGATATTTTCTCTTTTATTTTATTTGTCTTAGTACATTGGTGAATATCGTTTACATGCAATCAGGCTAGAGTACAGGATCATTCTGTTTTGGGTGATATTAAAAGTATAAGTTTTCGCAAAGGACACTTAACAGGGTAGGGATGAACGGATCGTTTGCGTTTTCTATGAGATAATCTTTTTTCTGACGCCAAGGAATATCTGTATCCATCATTGTATATATTTCGTCTTTAAAGCAGCGCAATATTTTTTTCTGATTCTTGGACAAACCGCAGCGGAAGTATCCCCGCGTTAAATTGAAACAAATTTCACAAAGAAAACAAATTAATTCTTTACTTGCGCATCTTAGAATAGCTTCCCTCATCCCGCAGGACGCGTAGGAGATTTTTGTGAAGTTTCACTTTCGAGCGCTGTGCGTCCCATCCATCGTCTTCTTCATCGTCATCTGCTTCTACCTCTTCATCAACGTCACTTTCCTCCTCGTCCTGATCGGTCATAGTTTGCACTATTTCTTCTTCATCATCGCTCTCTTCCTCCCATGTTTTCCAGGGAATTGGATCGTAGTCCTCATCCTCGCTTTCGCTGCTTTCCTCACTCTCTGTTTCGCTTGATTCTTTGCCCCCTGTTATTTCCCTCATATCTTCGTTCTCGTCCTCCTGATCAACGTCATCTTCGAACTCGTCGTTCCGCTCATTCTCCCGCTCGTCGTGGGGAAAATGGTTATGCTCACCTTCCTTCAATACTTGGATGCCATCTGCACTTCGTCTCGTGATCGCAGTGGCAGAGCAGTCCGACTGCGATCGAAGGCACCTCCAGTACATTTTTTCATTTTTCTCTGGTCGCTTGGTATATACGAATCCTCTGGAATATAAACGGGGAAACCCCCTAACGGATTTGGCGATACGTGCTGTCATGGTTGTGATCGGTTAGATGACAAGACTGAACTGATTCTCTCGGGTGCGCCGCCAAGATTAATATACTTCGCAGTGTGTGTGTGTGTGTGTGTGTGTGTGTGTGTGTGTGTGTGTGAGCGAGCGCGCGTTTGTCTGCTTGACTCCGTGGTGGATATGAAAGTAGCTGGTATTCGGTTTAAGAAAGTTTACCACTATAGTTGAGCAGTTTTAGCACCCAGTTTAGAAGCTTTGGCACCCAGTTTAGCAGCTTTAGCACCCAGTTTAGAGGCTTTAGCCCCCAGATTAGCAGTTTTAGCACCCAGTTTAGAAGCTTTGGCACCCAGTTTAGAGGCTTTAGCACCCAGATTAGCAGTTTTAACACCCAGTTTAGAAGCTTTGGCACCCAGTTTAGCAGCTTTAGCACCCAGTTTAGAGGCTTTAGCCCCCAGATTAGCAGTTTTAGCACCCAGTTTAGAAGCTTTGGCACCCAGTTTAGAGGCTTTAGCCCCCAGATTAGCAGTTTTAACACCCAGTTTAGAAGCTTTGGCACCCAGTTTAGAAGCTTTAGCACCTACTTTAGAAGCTTTGGCACCCAGTTTAGCAGCTTTAGCACCCAGTTTAGAAGCTTTGGCACCCAGTTTAGCAGCTTTAGCACCCAGTTTAGAAGCTTTGGCACCCAGTTTAGCAGCTTTAGCACCCAGTTTAGAGGCTTTAGCACCCAGTTTAGCAGTTTTAGCACCCAGTTTAGAAGCTTTGGCACCCAGTTTAGAGGCTTTAGCACCCAGATTAGCAGTTTTAGCACTCAGTTTAGAAGCTTTGGCACCCAGTTTAGAGGCTTTAGCACCCAGACTAGCAGTTTTAGCACCCAGTTTAGAAGCTTTGGCACCCAGGTTAGCAGCTTTAGCACCCAGTTTAGAAGCTTTGCAACCAGTTTAGCAGCTTGAGCACCCAGATTAGCAGTTTTAGCACCCAGTTTAGCAACTTAAGCACCAAATATTGGCAGTGTCGGAAGCATATGTCGTGCTCCCGAGCGCGCCGAAACGCGCCTGTCGCGCGCCCTCACCGCGCCGAAACGCGCCGGTCGCCCGCCCGCGCCGCGCCGGACCCCGCCGGACCGCGCTCGCTCCCGCCCGCGCCGGTCGTGCCGCACCGCGCCGGACCGACCGCGCACCGGGCCCGCCAGCCAAAATACGGTTAGCTCGACACTGTAGTACACTGCGAAAAAATGTAGGCGCATATCGCAGATGTGCACTGTACTACCTAGACGACACCACGCGTAACAGAATGAGTGCGAGAGAGAGCACACGTTTCGCTAACGAGAGCGACAGAGATAGATGCATAGCTCAGAAAAACTGCTGACGCTGCAGTGCACTGCGAAAACACCGACACAGTTGCAGAGGTCATTGCCCCCGCGCGCGACATACGACACCCGGCACGCGCCATGCTGACGTCATCGAAATATGACACATGCCCCTGGGAGGTAGGCAAGCCCGCAACCCGCCACCAGGGGGCGCGTATACTACTACCCACCAGGCGGTAGCAACGCCGGTAAAGGCGTTACAGCTCTGCTGGAGGACAAGGCTCGCCCGGCTATCTGGCACACACGCGCCACCACCCATATTACCGCATTACCACCTCCAACGGGGCGGAGTTTACGGATCGTTCCTCTCAAAACAATCAGGAATTTCTTGGTCGCACCGTAAAACGATCAGAACTGTAACGTCAATGAATTTTCTTATCGTATCCTTATTAATTATATAATATTCTGATCGTTTTTGAATACGATCAGGAATTGCCTGATCGTTTTTGAATACGATCAGGAATTGCCTGATCGTTTTTGAATACGATCAGGAATTGCCTGATCGTATTCAGAAACGATCAGAAATTTCTTGATCGTATTTAAAAACGATCAGGCAGTTTCTGATCGTATTGAAAAACGATCAGGCAGTTTCTGATCGTAATTAAAAACGATCAGGAAATTCCTGATCGTATTTTAAAACGATCAGAACATTCCTAATCGTTTTTCGAAAACGATCTGGTTTTTCTAATCGTTTTCCGAAAACGATCAGAAAATCCTGATCGTTTTTGAAAAACGATTAGGAAATTCTGATCGTTTTCGAAAAACGATTAGAAAATCCTGATCAGATTTACACTAGTGCTCCCATCTAAGATCAAAAACGACGGAGCTAGAAGCGAAAACCTACGCCGCGCCGTAAGCCGCCGTGGGCCGGCGCTCAGAGTCGCGCAGCCGCCTGCAGGGGGAGCCTGCGCGTGACGCCACCGTTCTATATCCACCTTGCTTTTCAAATACAGAACGAATTATTAGTACTTGGCGTATTGGTAGGCACGGCAGGCAACGTTTCCGACTACACTGAATGTATTGAGTTAATACTGGCTCCAGTAGTAGCCAAATAAACATTATTACACCTCCGGAGCCCATAAAAACACAAATTTGAATTTTTCCGTTTTTTTCCGGTTTTTTATAGCTTGAGGAAAAAAACCGAAAAAAACTTTTTGAACATTGGAAAAAACGGTTTTTATCCGACCCGTTAAAACACTAGGGAGGTATAGAGAGGGACAGGGGAATATCCTTTCACGCAGCGACTGGGTGCTAGGAGGTGGCGTGGCGTCGCTTCCCATTGCCATCCATGGTGTAGGGCTGGCGGCGGACGGATTTTTACTACTGTACTGTTTTTGTTTTTATTGTCTGCGCTGAACCCGCTGCATGTGTCAAAATAAATTGACATCAAAATCTACGCATTTTTTAAAAAATCCCCCCCCCCCCCCCCCCCCCGCCGGCCGTTTTTGAGGCCGTGACCCCCCCCCCCCCCCCCCCCAAGCCAAATTCCTGGCTACGCGCCTGTGGGCTCCGGAGGTGTAATAATGTTTATTTGGCTACTACTGGAGACAGTATTAACTCAATACGTTCAGTGTAGTCGGAAACGTTGCCTGCCGTGCCTACCGATACGCCAAGTACTAATAATTCGTTCTGTATTTGAAAAGCAAGGTGGATATAGAACGGTGGCGTCACGCGCAGGCTCCCCCTGCAGGCGGCCGCGCGACTCTGAGCGCCGGCCCACGGCGGCTTACGGCGCGGCGTAGACTTTCGCTTCTAGTTCCGTCGTTTTTGATCTTAGATGGGAGTGTAAGCAAGCCGATCGAAGGGTAGGATCTATCGAACTATCAAACTATGTAAAGTTTTTGATTTTATTTTTCACCGAGACCTAGGCTCGATCAATGGCGGGCGGCTGGTTACCGGCGGCCCCACGGCCACAGTTTTTGAGCCCCAGCTCCGCTATTATTAGTTTCCGTTGATACATGTCAGTGAGGCGATCGAAGGACAAGGTCTCAGCTATAGGTTGAGGCTACGTTCACCTCGATACGACGTACCGTTCACGGAAAAGTCATGTTGACTAAGTACTATGTAGAGCAAGTATGCCAATAAGTTAGCTAGTATTGACAGGAATGACAGAGGTGTCAAGGTTTTGGGTCATAACATTAGGGTGCCTTGATTAAATCTTCTCATCGCTTTGTTTTTGTACTTCATTCTAGCTACTTCCTTCACGTTTACGGGCCGGCCCAGCCCCACTCCCTTTTCCTATTTATTTGTGTATTTTCATTAAAATTCGCCAAAACTCATTCAATATTACCAAAATCAGGAATTTTGGAATTTTTCAGTTTTTTCCCGTTTTCATCGGAAAAAAACCGGTATGTTTCTTTGGTTTTTTTCAATGTAGCAAAAAAAACCGTTTTTTTTTAAAACACTGTGCCTCCCAGACGAAAAAATGCACCTCTTCGGAAGCTTGGGGGGGGGGGGGGGGGCATGAGCCCCGTGACCCCCCCCCCCCCCCCCCCCCCCCCCCCTGGCTACGCGCCTGTCCACTCGTAAGATTGTACCTACTTTTGGTACGTAATATTCAGAACTTTAGAACACACTACAAACACTGAATGTGTGCATTACCAACTTCAGAAGGTACGTATTACGTACACCTGAGGAAGATTTAACGCACAAAATGTGTTTAATACATTCCAAATTTCGTGACAACATTTCTGTGGCACAAAAATGTATTACGTTCCAAAAGTTAGGTAAAAATCTAAATCTGCATGTACATGCTTTCCTATCTGCAGCGCACAACAGACATGTGTTCCTCCCGACACCTGTTCAGTCTGTGTGTGGAACCCTGACTCGACTCTGTACCCGGCGCTGACCACCACATTTTGATTCTATTTGGGTAGTGCGGAGAAAAGCTGAGCCGGAAGTGAGAAGGCATGAATCAAAAAAAGAGGAAACGGAACATGGAGGTGTGAGAAATCGCGCGCGTGGATGTGCTATGACGTGTTTTGGTCCGTGAGAATCGTCATGGGACAAGTGCCCGAGGGGATTTTCGCTCGGGATTTTCGTGTACAGGGTATTACATTAGACGTGTATTACGCGGTATTATGCCGGTATTACACTGGTATTAAATATGTATTGCACCTATATTTTACCATTTTAGAGCATATTTTGTTATTTCTCGGTATTACCTTGAATAAGTGTACAGGGTATTACGAAAGTGAAAACCCCCTCGCAAGTGCCTCTAATGTTTTCGGATGGATATAAATATATAACGTAAGTAAGTTAATTTGTTCCTCGATCACTGTAAATCCTTGGGTGAGGTTTCTTCCCCAAAATGGGCGAGCCAATTTTACTGTGACCCAACAAGGGCGATGAAGTCTAACATTAACCAAATAGAGCGAGGGACTTTAACTCTTACCCAATTAGAGCGAGTCCTTTTAACTATTACCCAATTAGAGCGATCCACTGAAATATCTCTGATATGGGCGATGCAGTATAACAGAGTTCCAGTTGAGCAACAGTTACGATTATCACAAATCGGAATACACTATTAGGTACATAAAATGGTTTCTTTAATAGTTACATCTAGAATGCAATAGATGAAACATCAGAGACCACTTTTTAAACTAAAAAGAATATGCTATACCCTATGTTCTGCTACCATTGAGTATCAAGAATGTAAATAGCATTTTGATGTGTACTCAATGAGTGCTCAACAGTGCTCTGAACATAACCTGGACCTGGACAAATTCAAATGCACTGGCAGAACAGACCGTATCTTACGCCCAACAAAATATGTCCGGTGGTAAATCATAATTATTCAGATCTATGGACACACAGACAGTTGTCTGCTACACGGTCTGTTACTAACCTATACAACATTGTTCCTTCGATTTTGCTTAATTCCCGCACTATTTTACTATCCTCAGTGAGATTATGATAGTTTTGCACGGAAAAAGTGGCACTGATAAACACTACCGTCGATAAAACTCGAATAATACAGACGCCACATGTCTTTTCGATCACAATACATTGTGCTCGCGTTCGGATCTTCGTCCTCTCACTAAAACATAAACAAGTAGTGGATCAGGCTAATAACCGAATGCTGTGGTAATCGCAGGACGTGCCTTGACCTTATTCCCTGTCGTGTCTACGGATAATGTATCTGTGAATAGCACCTAGAGTGCGCCACTGTCTTGCCCTGCAAATAATGTAAATCTGTGTCACTGTCAAAAGTCAAAAGAATAAAGTCAGTCTTGGTCTGTTAGTCGAACAAAGAAGAAGTTTCTTGCTTTGAAAACCCAGATCGTCCCAGAAGCTCAAGTCCCCAACACGCCTGGCCTGAAACACCACACTAACCGTCACCCGTCACCACCGCCTGTGGGCCTCGTCCCCCTGCGCAGTAGGCAGCGCTGCAGTACGCCCACCACCTCGCGTCCCGCACTCGGGCGGCCCCGTCCTGTCCGTCCTCCCCTCCCACTGCACACTCTACACACCAGTGCGTTGAGCAGCGAATGAGAAAGAACCTGTGGTGTCGTGATTTAGGCCACAAAAGTAGTATAAACTGGAAACTGAAGAACGTTTCTTGTATGGGTTTTAATGTTTGTAACATCAAAATGTTTACCAAATGCATACAGCTTAAAAAAGTATCTATATGTACAGTACAGTTCATGAAAATTTAAAGAATCATTCAGGTTAACAGTTCATAACCTGTATTTCTACTTTAAAAACAAAGAAACAAAACGAAACCTATTTTAAAATAAGCAGGTAACTGTAATTGAAAATAAGAAGAAATTATTTTCATTTGAAAATGAAATGTTCACCAATTATTTCTTTTCAAAATCCTTCATAAATTTTAAATACTCCTGCTTCCCTCTGCTCTTTACAGTGTCAGCAGAAAGGACCCCGTGAACATATTTTTCTAATAGTCTCAGCATACTGGAATATGCACCTGGATATGCCATTCCAAAAATGAAATAAGGAGCCAACACCTGCAGAATAACCAGAGAGGTGTTTGGGTACGCAAGCACTGATGCCGTCCCAGAAAACATCTTCAGCAGTGAAGTTTTGATGATGCGCCTCCCAGTGCCATCATGGTCTGTCAGCACAAGTAAACACGGTGAGTGGTACTCCTGTGTTGTTTCTAGGGCACCCACTATTCCTTCAACTTCAGAAGCCTGAAAAAAGTAGTAGATTGTTTGAACATTTTTTTATTTTATTTTTTGTGAGGGGAAGGGGTTGTAGTTCTATCACATTCTAAGAAGACACGTACATCTTTAACTGTAAACAGCTGGGTGATGATTTTGCTCTTACATTTGACAGGCAGCAATACATCCTGCAGCTTCAAGATCAAGTCAAGGTTGTTCTGGACATTATCACCTGCATTACTGGAGTACAATCTTAATTTTTAAAGCAGTCCATCTGCATTTTTATGTAAAACTGCCAGATCCTCTTTTAGGCAAAGAGCATATTCATAAAGAAGCTGAAATTTAAAAGTCACTGTGTTAGTTAAATTTCCTTAGGAGTTCAATTAGGAATAATTCGGCAATACAGTTTGTACTCACCATCTTGGAATCAGCATAGTGGGGATACTTCTCCATGAAATTTCTGATGGCGTCAGTTGTCTTTGTTGCGGTCTCTGCCAGCCTTCTGGTAAGTGTATTTTTTATGAGCCATCTTTTTCTTGCAGGTGTTCCGGTTCCCTGGGACAATTCGGTGATAGATGCCATTTCCTCTCTACCATCTGCTGGTTCACTGTTAAGAAAATTCGTTACATCAGTTGTGTTTCTCAGAGCACAGGCAGGAGTATTTGGGAATATTCGAAGAACTGAATTCGACATACAAATCTAATTCTTCTGTTGGTGGCCTCTCTTTATGCTTCTCATTTCTGGCATATCTCATGGAGCTGATTGATTTTTGAACACTATGTTTCAGCTCACTCTATTGAAAACAAACACAAAGTCAACTTCAATTCCTTGTTTTGGTTTTTAAATGAGCTTAGACTTGTGTATACTCACATGTCCAAGTGCATTGTCAACATCGCTTAAGATAGGGTATTTGGCCACTATGGTAGAACAGAGGATGGTCCACTCATTCCTTATAAGGTAGAGATCACCGGTCACATTTTCAATGTGATCACGTATTTCCAGCAACAGCTGTGGTTTTTTGTAAGGTCTATTTTTCTTTAGTTGTTTCTTTAGTTTAGAAGTAAATTTTGGCAGGGCATTAGAACTAGTGATCTTCTTTAGTGTCACTCTGGTTTTCTGTTAAAAGGAAACAAACAAAAGAAAACTTGAAAAAAAAAAAATTTGCAGAAATCTAATTTTGATTTATTTTCGCACTCAAAACACTGGTATCTCAAAAACCGTAAAAGTTACAGCGTTTTCCTTGAAATTTAAGGTCTTTGGGACCCTCCTTTGGTCAAATTAACCTAAGAAAATATTTTCAAAATTTTTCTGCAACATTGATTTTGACAGCTGTAAGGGGCAGTTATGCCCCAATCGGGTGCCCTGCGCGACCCCTTCCGGTGATCGAAAAAAAATTTCGAAAGTCGCAAAGATCTTGTATTTTGTTATAGCATCCGAATTCGATCTCGCTCACTGACATTTTTGACTTCGCTTTTTTTTTGCCCCTCTCTAAGGTTACGCCCCCCACCACAAAGGGAAGGGGAAATAAAGGTATTCACAAAATGTCAGATTTCGTTCGCTGGCACGAACATAATCTGAATTTCATGAAAACCTTCTTTAAGGACCGCCCCCACAAGAAAGAGGGAAAGGGGACAGGCTAGGTTGGGTTAAGACAAGTTCAGACCGTTACCGGCTACCCGTCAGAATGGGGCACGGGTCACCTAGGGGCACGGGCTAGGTTAGGCTTAGGTTAGGTTACATCCCCTAAAGAGCAGGGTGACAATGGGGCACGGGTTAGGTTAGGCTTAGGTTGGGTTACACGCCGAAAAGAGGAGGGTGACAATGGGGCACGGGTCACCTGGGGACAGGGTGACAATGGGGCACCAAGATGGCGGAGGGTGACAATGGGGCACCTACACTACTATTGTGATTTCGGGAAAACACGCCTGCAAGAATACAAGATTCGCATCAAAATCGCTCTGAATCAAGCATTCATTTTTGAGAGTGTGTACTAGACTCTGTGGAGGATGAGGCACAATTTGATGATCCTGGACCTGGGCCATCAAAGCGTCGGAGGTGTGAAAATGGAAGTGTCTTCAATGAGATAAATGAGGATCCTGTTGTTAATGTAAGGATTTGACGTCTTCAATCAAGCATTTTCTGTTCGTTTAATTTTATTTCAAGCCTTGTATTCTGTATTGTGTCCTCAGGATCTGCAGAAGTATCTGAAAACATCCTTACCAGGACTGACGGTTTTAGGTTATTTTAAAAGCCACGGATACTTAGACAGTTTGGCAAGAGATCAGCTTTCTCAGCAGACCATTTATATGGTGTTGGCTGATGACATCAACAAGAGGTAAATTATGGTTATGTTACTTTTCTTGTGTACTAAAAGAAATGTGATGGATTTCAAGCTAAATTATGTCTTTATATTTCAGCCTTTCCCGGAAAGATTTTGATTCATTGTCAGATCAGATTGTTTCTCTTTTTCCAACAGAAAGCAAGGTAACATCTTATAGTATTTCTTGTTAACTCATATGACTATCTGATTTGATTTATAACTGTTGATCTATTTCTCTCAGGCTACTTAATATGATGTTGTTCGCAAAAAGAATGAGACCTATGTAGAAGGGCGCCTTAGGTATAAATATTATTCAGTCCGTCGAACCCTCATGGATTCCAACATCATTGCCAAAACATCTGTAGCCAAAGAAGTAGAAGCTACTGCGAATTTGGGTGAGTGTTGTAAAATCAGAGTTGGGTGTTTAATTGTGTTGGTAGTAGACTCGTTGAATTGTGTGTTTAATTGTGTTGGTAGTAGACTCGTTGAATTGTGTGTTTAATTGTGTTGGTAGTAGACTCATTTAATTGTGCGTTACAGACTCTCCTGCTGCTAGTGAGGACTCTGAAGAGTGGCAGATTCTGAAAGCTTTGGATGCAGAAGCTGACTGGCCAGACATTGTGGAGGCCTGGGAGAAGGCTAAGGAATCACGAGAGATTTTCCTGAACAAGCAGAAAGGAGTCCATGACTACTTGTGTGCCTTTCAATTTCTGAAGAGAAATCTAGGTTGGTCTTAGGTGAGTTGAATAGTTTTTTTGCTATTTCTTCCTCATAATGAAACTTGGTTGCCTTCCTGACTGGGATATTTTGTTTCATTTTTAAATAGACTCCAGTGGTAAATTCATTTTATCCACTTTTTGGACCTAGTTCCCTTTAAGAGAAAAATGTATTGCACAATAGCTTTACCATTAAGAATAAATTTTTACGAATAATCTATTGTGGGCAGAAGAAATTTGTTTTGCAACTGAGTTTAAGCATGATAAAAGGTTGCATTCTTTTGAACTCAACCTTTGCCACATTCATTCTAGCATTGCCGTGTTAGTTTTTTTGTCTCCCAATCCAGTAATTGCTTTTTCCCCTTTTCATTCCAGATTGCTGATGATGGTTGTAAGGACCAAGAGGTACTTGGCAACTTTACAACGCTGTGGGGAAATTTCTCTGAATTTTTAATTTCCCGCATTCGTCGGTCCAAACCACATTTCCTCAAAGAAACATCCACAAGAGCTCCACAATCTGATGAAGCAAAGAAGGCTGCAGCTAGTAAGTTTTATCTTGAACAAAAAAAAAAAAAAAAAAAAAAAAACGATTGAATTTATCCTTTCTCTTATGTTTTTTATTTCATCGACTTGTTATTTTTCAGATACTCGGTTTGTGTCCATAATCTTGGAGGTTACATCATTATTCAGTCAGGACTTTGCGAAAATCAATCAATGCCTCTAAAAGTAGCAAATGCTGGCGACCCTCCAAGCAGGAGATTCTCGATGGATTTTGCCTACATTTAACTGTGAGTATCTCTTTACCTGCTCTCTATTGATAATTGTGAACTTGTTTTGTTCACGCCAATCCGTCAGACTTTCTGTGCATAATATTTTGTAGCAAATGTAATTTTGTGTTTCAAACCCAAGTTTAAACCTACCGCATATTGGTTTTCATACCAATTTTCAATCAACTTTGTAGTTTTTATCAAATTTTTTGGTGCATATGATCAGACAAGGACATAAGTGATCGTACTTTACCTTTTTATGCTTTAGTCTAATTTCATGTTTTAATTTTCAGGACATATCGCTACTGCAGGAACGGTTAGACCAGCGCAAGAAGATACTTGCGAAATTTAAGTATGAGCTGCAGCCTGCTCCAGTTTTCATAGGCCCTCTTACAGACATCCGTCAGACATTTATCGTTCTTGATGATTATCGATGGGAAGTGGAGTGTCCTATGCAGGCTTTTTCTGGTGGTCTACAAATGTATTTAGGTTTAGATGCCTAGTACCCAGCCGAGGCCCGCCACATTTGGCTTTTTTTACAACAATGTCTTATTGATTTAAAACTTCCAACTGATTACGATAATGACAAAGGTCTGAAGTCTTTCATAGCAGCAAGTATCAAAGATTACGAGGTTTACAGATCTTCTTTAAATAAGTAACCTGATTTTAATCAATGGTCGTGAAAGAAGTTTCTCACTTTAACATTGAATTAACCTTTTTTGTATGTTAGTATTTATCTTCAGACTGGTTTACTTTTGACTGAAAAATGAATTGTGGAAGTCTGTTCTTCCTAGCTTGAAAGCCTGTAAACTTCATCACAGTATTAAGCATTCACTTCAGCCTTTTCTTTGTTTAAATCAACACTGTTCCAGGCCATTTAGCTCTTGGGCTGCCTTTGACAAACATTATAAAAAGTGCCAATCTGATTGCGATGAAGCCTCCTCCTCAGTTGAGGGTCATGTTGGAAATGACATTGAAAATGTTCCTGCTGTTAATGTTGGTTTAGTTCACTCTAATGTAATCTTGTTCTCCTGAACACAATTCTGAAACTGACAAAGCAAATGATTATTCTATACCTTTATTGTCTGCAACTGATGATTTTGTAAGTAAGCTCCATATGAAAACTAGATTAGCAAGGCAATATGTTCAGGACATTATCACAGATGCTGATTTGTATGTCTCTGAAGGGGTTCTTAATAATTTAAAGAGTTTATTGCTATCTAAAGTTCAGCTAAGCGATGAGCAAATTTTGGTAGTGCACTCTGTGTTTTCAGACTTCAGTCATCCTTTCTCTCATGTGTCATCTGAGTATAAGAGATTTGAGTATTTTAAGAAAAGTTGTAATTATATTGAACCTGTTCCACATGAAATAGGTGGAGTTGACATATCCGTCTCTAGTGCTAATGGACCTTTGTTGAAAACTAAAAAGGTGTATGGCCAAATGGTTCCTCTTGATGCAATGTTAAAAAAGTATTTAGAAATTCCTCATTGCTTGGATGTAGTTTTGAAGTACATGGATGAGTTAAGTAGAAGTACATCAAGTGCCAATGAAAATTTCATTCAATGTAAATTGTGGAAACAAAAACGACAAAAGTATTCTGAGGATGCTATTGTGTTGACCTTAAATGTATATTATGATGAAGTTGAGAGTAACAATCCTCTTGGTTCACACCCTGACAAACTGGGAGCTACATATGTCTCAATTGCATGTTTGCCACCAGAGTGCCAATCTACCGTGGACAATATTTTCTTAGCTTTAGTTTTTGAATCTTGGATGATGAATTTTTCTGACAAGGTTGCTTTTGGCCCATTAATTAATATGCTAAAACGGTTGGAAGAAAATGGAATTATTGTTTCAACCTCAAGTGGTGTGATGAGAGTTTATTTTGTCACAGGTCTTCTTCTAGGTGATAATTTAGGACTGAACTCTGTTTGTGGATTTGTTGCATGCTTTACTGCAAACTTTTTTTGTAGATTATGTTGTACTCACAAACACCAGACTGTGGAAGACTCAGCATCTTTAAGAACGGAGCAGTCTTATAATGAGCATTTATTGTTGGACAATGTTACTCTTACTGGAGTGAAATCAAACTCCGCTTTTAATGACTTGCCTTCTTTTCATGTAACCACTATTGTGTAGATATATTCCATGATTTGTGTGAAGGTGTTTGCCACTATGTTATGCTTCATGTTCTCAGTCATTGTATACCATCTTCTTTTTCGACTGCTATTATCAACAATAGGATAGATTTGTTTCAGTTTGGTCCATGTGACTCAAATCGAATCCCAATTTTACCGGATGACTTGTCAGACCGTGAAAAATTGAAAATGTCAGGTTCAGAGACCCTGCTTTTTGTTAAAGTGCTCTTAGTAGGAGACCTGGTTCCAGGTGATGATTTGTATTGGCAGCTTTATTTGAAACTTGTTGAGTTGCTAGATGTGTGTTTATCGAAGGTATCCTCCCAGGACAGTGCTCCTCTTAAAATTTTGTGCCAAGAATTATATGAAATGTACGTTAATGTGACTGGTGACACTCTGAAACCTAAAATGCATAACTTGGTCCACTACGCTACTGTATCTGATGAGAGTGGGCCTGTTTCTCTCATCTCTACCAAGCGTTATGAAAGTAAGCATCGTTCCCTTACAGTCCCAGCTCATTGTTCTGAATCTCGACGGGATATTTGTCGAACAGTTGCTATTTATCATCAGCTTCATATGTGTTATAAGTTCAAATTAAGGCACTCTATTTTACCACAGTTAGAATTTGGTCCACTCTCTGTTCTTGAATTACAGGACTTGCATTGTTATGGGGACATTGTTAACAGTTTACCATCAACAAAATCTGCACTTTCAACAAACTGGGTAAACCTAAAAGGTACAAAGTATAAGCCTGGCATGGTCTTGCTTCTCAAAGTAAATGACATTGGGGGCCCTATGTTTGGTATGATCAAAGCTATTCTTCTATTTGATCATGAAGTTACAGTTGTGTATTCTTATCTTCTCACCATAGGTTTTCATGAGCATGTGCATGCATATGAAATTGAATTATCCGATATGTATTCATATTGTAAATATACTAGAATTTTTCTTGTAAATAATTTCTTGTAAATGTGTGAAAACTCAGTTAATTCCTTACTATGTCCATAAAATATAATGGATTAGTATTTGCTGTACATATATTTATGTGGTTTGTGCAAAATAAATGATATTATGAATGACATTATGAATTTCCTTTTTCTTAAACCGTATCCCCCCCTCCCAGGTCATTGAAAAATATTTTATATGACAGCAAAGAGGCCTTACGGTCTGGTAGGGATGCTAGTAGGTACCCGCACAGAATCAAGTTCGTTACGACGTGGTTGGACCGTCGGCTGTCTCGGCGCCACTCCCTAAGTTTTCACTATGTTGTCGGGTTTGACTGCGGCAGCATGCCGCTCTCAGCTGTGAGAACTAATGTGTTAAGCTGCGATGCGAAATCTGTCATCCGGCTGGTGGAGCCAACATCCAATCGGCTCCGCAGCTCACGATGTTGGCTGGAATCATGTCAGCTAACGCGTTAGCTCTCGCAGCTAAGGCATTTTTTTCCGTGCAGTTCCTGTCTAAGAAGGCCCTGTCTTGCCCAGTGGCACCTGCAGCAGCACCTGGGGTCGTTTCTAGCATTTTTACTAGCTTCCTAGGATCATTTTAGTTGGGGTTGGTTCTTATGTCCAAGTTTGCATTACTGCAACCTCTAGCAGTTGGCCCTTCCGTTCCAGTTCCTGTCCAAGAAGGCCCTGTTTTGCCCACCGGCACCTGCAGTAGCACTTAGGGTCGTTTTAAGCATTCTCACTTTGTTCCCTGGGTCATTTTATGTGGGGTTGGTTCCAAAGTTCAGGTTTGAAATACCGCACCCTCAGGTAGTTTTCCGTCCCGTTCCAGTTCCTGTCCATGAAGGCCCTTGCCCGCAGGCACCTGCAGCAGCACCTGGGGTCGTTTTCAGCATTTTTACTAGGCTCCTAGGGTCATTTTAGTTGGGGTTCGTTCCAAAGTTCATGTTTGCAATACTGCAACCTCCAGCAGTTGGCCCTCCTGTTCCAGTTCCTGTCCAAGAAGGCCCTGCCCAGCTTTAAATTCCACATGGATTGTTGGCAATTTCCATCTGGATTTGCTTCCTTCCAGATGGTTTTTCCATTTCCAGATGGGTTTTGAAAATTCCAGTTGGGTTCAATGGATTCCACAATGGAAAAAGACTTCCATCTAGAAAATTTGATTCCCACAAGGCCTTTTTTCCACTGTCGAAATTTTCCAGAGTGAAAATAATTTCCCACAATGGAAAATATATTTCCATCTGAAAAAGGGGTTTGGAAAAAGCTTCGATTCCATACAGTATTTTCAATACTGAAAATGATAAATCCATCTGGATTCCGAATTCCATTCCAAATTCAACTTCATATAAAATCCAAAGTTTTTGTAATAATGGATTGAAATTTGAAGTGTAGGATCTCCGCACAAAATTCCTAGGGCCATTTTAATTTCGCTGAAATCGGTGACCTAAAATCGGGTATCTCGAGAACGAAAGGAGATAGAGAAAATCTGACAGCAGATTTGGAACAGGCTCGGTTCTGACGTCCAAAAAGTGACTTAAAAAGATATTGAAAGTGTTCAGTTTCGCAGGGAGACTGAATTTTCTTTTCCATCTCCAGCTACTTTCCAATATAGGAAATTCCTAAAACCAGATTCAAGTTATGGATTTCACACAGGGATGTAGGGGGCAGCCCTGTTTGCTCTACGCCCGAAAGCTCTAATACTAATTTTCAATTTTTAGGTCAATAGTGCGTAGATCATTCAGGTTTTGTGATTTTGTGAGTTTCAGTGCTATTTAATAAAGCGAAAATTTATTTTACGAAAATAACGTTGTATCAATGAGGTGGGCTCGATTGGTCTAATGATAGTTGACCTAAAAAGTTTCTTGATTATTCCTAGGTATTTTTAAATATTTAGAAAATTATTGGCTTGAGTTCACCTAATTATTCTGAATTATTTAAAGTTTTTCTAAATTATTTATAGTTATTTATAATTAATTGGGATTATGATAGAAAAACCTAACCCAAGCTAACCTTACCTAACCCAACCTAACCTTGCCAAACCTAACCTAACCTTGCCAATATTTTCTTTAATTCCAAATAATTATAAATTTTTTTAAATAATTTTAAATAATTCAGAATAATTAGGTGAACTCATGCCAATAATTTTCTAAACATTTAAAAATACCTTGGATTAATTACAAAACTTTTTAGGTTAATTATCATTAGACCAATCGAGCCATCCCCGTATCAATTTCAAGAAACAATCTCCCAAAAACGAATTTCAGAAATTCGAAACGGATATCAGAATTTCAGAAATTCGAAACGGATAACAGAATTTCAGAAATTGGAAACGGATAACGGAATTTCAGAAATTCGAAACGGATAACAGAATTTCCGAAATTCGAAACGGATAACAGAATTTCAGAAATTTGAAACAGATATCAGAATATCAGAAATTCGGAAAATAAAATGTAATTTCGGAAATTCTAATTTATTTATTATTGAAATTTAAAACTCAATTCAATGAAATGTCAAAACTAAACCTTGGGTATACCAAAAATAATTATTACAGCAGCGTGAAAGAGACACGAAAGAGACACGTACAGCGCGTGGCGACTTTTCCTCCCCGCGTCCGGCCACCAGAGCGCTGGTGACAGAGGGAGGAGCCTCTTAGGACAGTCTGAGTGCAAAGGGCGCCTGCTTGGTAGGCAACCGTAACCCGTGCATGCACGCGTGTCGGGCGTCCTGGCCCACCGTAGCCGCTGTAATTAACAGCACTCGTCGTTACCGTTTTGCTGTGGAACGTTGGGAGGAAATGCGGGCGTACCGAAGGGAGTAGACGACGACGTACGTCCGAATACCCCCCCCCCCCCCCCCCCCCCCCCCGCCCGCACCTCCTTTTCCCCTGAGCACTGAACCGCGAATATCGTCACTGAGCGCCTGTGAGTGTCAGGGTTGGCCAGCCCGCAGAACATGCGTGCAGGCCAAAGTCTTGGTTGCCTACCCAGCAGCTGGTGTTAGTCTTGAAGAGTGGTTGGATTAGGTACTACCTCGGAAGAGCTCCGAGGTGATTCGCGGCGTGGCCCTTCGTAAAGGGCTCTGCGCATATGGTCGAGGCCGTTAGGAGACCGTCACGGAGGGTCCGTTTTTCGTCCGCCTAGGGGGCTGCCTATGCCTCACATCGCAGCCGCCGCCCGCATTGTTGACCCTATGTGTTGGAAATTCGATTGAAAGTCCCACTGGCAGAGGTCCTCGGCAGCACTGGTAGAACTATGGCTTAGTGTCGATATCCGTAGGGGGCCGTCCGAGCGCCTGGGAGGGTAGGCCAGCGCACCAGCACTGAAGCGAGACTGGCTGCCTACCTCCCCGCCGGCTACGGCGTAAAGCGCTGCAGCCGGCGCGTCGCCGCAAGGACTGTTTCCTCCTGTTGCCGAGAGATGGCGTGTGGCCCTTCCAGCGGCCCACTTTACGCGCAATCATTTCCGACGGCGTTGTACGACCCCAGTAAAGCATCAGAGGTTCTCCACCACCATGTGTAACTTATAGTCTCCCATTTTGACTGCGGGGGGCTTTTGTTTTTAAACATTTATTCATCATAAATTTATAAATGTATAAACAATAAACTTAGCAGTAAACGTAAAACCAATGTTGCCTGCGCTCCGGGTTTCAAATAAGTGAGAGAACTCTTTTTTCTTGTTGACCAGGTGTGCGTTCATTTTGGCAAAATGAGGGGCCTGGGTGCAGAGCCACTTTCCCGCCATGGACTGGACCGGTGGCGGTTGCAGTGGCGGATCCAGGAGCAGCTTTCGGGGGGAGGGGCAAAGTCGCGCTCTTTGCCTAATTACAGGCGGAAAAGTTATGCCGGTTGCCTACATTTCCGACCGCACCTCGCCAGCCTGTGCGTGACGTCATCCGGCTCGCCGCACTTGGGGCAGTCAGGCGCTTCTGCTTGGTGCGCGGCCTGGCCGTTGGCAGCACGTCCAGGCGCGTAGCTAGACCTGGCTGGCTCTTGGGGCTTGTAGCGCCTATTGCCTATATTCAGGCGGTTTGTCTTGCGGGTTACCTACCAGTGTCGGTCTGGCCCGGTCGGGAAGACGGGGATCCCCGACCGGGCCGCGGACCCGAGACCGGAGGGCCGAATAGAGTACTCTGGAGAAGCTCAGAACGGAAGTAAGAAGTCGTAACGAAGAAGAAGAATCCCGGAGGAAATATGATAAATCGCGTTATTTTTGAAGGGCAGTGGGGTTTCGATTACTCGATTTCTTATACTTCCCCTGCATTCTTCTTCTGCGTTACGACTTCTCACTTCCGTTCTGAGCTTCTCCGGAGTACTCTATTGTTGGGAGTGGGCGAGCAAAGCTCTTCAACGGGCGGTTCCGTCGGGTCTAGAGTGAGATGGAGCTATGCGAATAGATGGAGAGGGAGTGAGACAGAGATACGTCGGGTCCGTTTGGAACCGCCCGTTGAAGAGCTTTGTGGGCGAGCCAGGCCGTGGCGTGCCTTGGGGGGGGGGGGGGGGGGCCGTCGACCAGGGCCGTCAGGTAGTTTTGCCGACAGGCGACAGGGCCGTAGGGGTCCCAGGACCGACACTGTTACCTACCCCGTATCCTGGCCTTTGGGGTGGGGTGGGGGGGGGGGGGGGGGGTAAACCCCCCCCCCGGCTACGCGCCCGGGCACGTCATGGACCGCCTCAAACCATGTCCATCGGGCGTCGACGGGAAGGTGTTGGGCGTGGACCTTGGCCCACACCGCCGCTTGGTCCGTACCAGCCACGCCTCTCATGGCGCGGGGAGTGGCGGTCCCCTCCTCCATGGTGGCCTTGAGAATGGCCCCCGTCAGCTCCTTTCCCACCAGGTCGTCGGGGACGTGCTTCGCTACCTTACGCACCTCGCCAAAGTGGTTGGCGCACGCCGGCAGCCTGCCGTTGACGCCGTGGGTGTCTGTCATAGCTGCGAGCCAGGCGCCCGCCAGGGTCCGTGGGTCCGACCTCTCCGCCGTGCACCACCTCGCCACGAACAAGGCCCAGGCCATCCGCTGGGGGTCGTGGAGTCCAAGTCCCCCTCTGTCCTTGGCCTGTACCATGACGTCGAACGGCACTCTGACTCGCTTGCCGGCCCAGAGAAACATGCCCAGCGATTTCCTGACTTGGCGCACTGGGTGACGGTCAAGGGGACCACCTGAGCCGTGTGCCAGAGCAGTGGCAGGGCGCGGCTATTGGCGTACATGACGCGCTGCTCCACGTTCAGCGCCCGGAGCCTGGCGTCCATCAGCGGCGCGCGCATCGCCCCGACCCGGGCCGGCCAGTTCACCGCCGTCGGCCTGCTAGTCCGGGGGGTGAAACAGACTCCAAGTACCTTGAGCTCGGCGACGACGGGGAAGGGAAGGGTGGCTCTCCGCGGCATGGCCTTGGACTTGTCCCGGTTGACGTGGAGCCCTGACTCATCGCCGAACTCGTCCAGGACCTCGCCAGTAGTACGGCGCCCTCTTCCGGTCGTCTCAGCACCGCCACCGTGTCGTCCACGTACGTGCTGACCGCCATCCTGCACTTCCTGTCCGGGTCCGCGTGATCGGCAAGCGGGGAACTGGCAACATTGTAGAGCAGCACGCTGACGGGGCAGCCGTGTCTGGTGCGGCAATGCTTGATCAGCAAAAATGTCGCGCTGCCGGGCTGATGCGCTCGCCGGACCGGGGGTCCGGGCCGAGCCTAGGACGACGGGAAGTCACAAACCCGCCACAGCTGCGACCAGTCATGGAAACCACGAGTACTAACCGCGAGCATTCTACCTGTGAACTACTGTGACCCACTGTGCACTATTGAATACTAGACTCTGTATACCACCTTTATCCGGAATACAACCCAGTGTCACCGCATCTCGCCTTCTACCTTCTTCGCATCGCTCGCCCCCCCCCCCCCTACTCCAGCCCCCCCCCCCCTCCCCCGGTCGCAACACCGTCACGACCCCGTTGACGGCGACGACAGTAGTCGCCAACCCTTCTGGTGACTGGCGCCGTGCGCCTCCCCAGAGTGGAGCCTCGCCTCGCGCCTCCCCTCTGTTAACGCAAAGCTCGCCGTGGTTGTGCACCGCGCTACTGAGCCACTGTGGCTCCAAACCGGACCAGCCCGATTCCCCGCAAGACGGAGAAGTGACGCAACGCCTGCGTCGTCAGCGTGGTGGCTGGCGGGCCCGACGTCGGGCCAAGCGACCGCTAACAGCCCGAGTGATCTGGGAGGCCTAAAGACGCCACGTGGTCCTGGACATCCGGGGGTGATTCCCAAGATAGGCGTCACTTTTGGACCATTTATGATTTTGAAAAATAAAAGTTGCCTTTTGTCATGGAACGCCGAGAAATCAACTTTTTGGTCGATTCCGGACGCTCTATCCGCCTGGGCATGCTCAAATGTCATTTCCCCACTAATTTGACCAAAAAAGCAACGGAGTTCACCATTTTTGAAAATGAATTTTCGCTGTTGCATGTAAACGCGATGAGACTGGGTGATACTTTCTCTTCGGCGACAGTCGGGCATAGTAAGACAACTTTTACGCCGGTAGCGACTTTTTTGACAGGCCCTGTTAGGGGCTGGCATTACCGTTCCCCTAGTTCGCAGCTTTCGTAGCTCCTTCACAGCCCTAGCTAGTTCGTTCGCAGCCCTAGCCAGCGACCTCATACGCAGGGGGCCCGTTTTCATCGATGTTTGTGCATAAGTAGAGACGGCGCATTAAGCTGAGGCTACAGTTCGTATGCTTTGGCCTGCTGTTGTTAGTAGGCCCTTGTCTATACACTTATGGCCCTGCGGCCGGGCGGCGATGACTGACCTTTTGTTTACATCTCAGTTTTACAGCTGTGGCGCGGCGTGGCGAGGCGGCGCTGGAGCTGGCACGCACTCGAGGCGTGGTGTGGAGCGGAGTGGCGCGGTGTGGCGTAACGTGGCTTGCAAGGTGGCTTGCTGCGTGTGGCTAGGCGACGCCGACCCCTCCCGTTCCCGCTCCACCCCGCTCTCACACGCGTGTGCGTAGGGCTCTCCACGCCCAGCCGCCCGCTCCTGCCCTGACCTCGCCGGCCCTCGCCCAGTTCTCAGGAAAAGACAAGACACAAATGGCGTAGTTTTGTCTCCCGGTTGTAAATGCAAAAGTGTTGTGTTAAGACAAGACACAAATGGCGTAGTTTTGTCTTCCGGTTGTAAATGCAAAAGTGTTAAGTGATTTTAAATAGTCGCAAATGTACACAAATATGTATGCAGAAGCCGCTGCAACATTGGCTAGCGTTTCAAATGTGGGCCTGTCACGCAGCAGCCACTTTAGTGGCTGCTTTTTTTTAATCACTGCTAACAGTGCAGGTGCGACACGGTGTTCACAAGCGATTTTCGTACTCTCCAGTTTTTAACTATAAATGGTATTGTGTGACCCTATGGTACATGTTCTAAATAATGTTCCCATTGCCAACATTTACGTACTCATGGGTCATGAAAATAGGCTCAACTCGAATTTTCCATACGCAGTCGCGAAATCGGCGATGACTTCAATAAACTTGGGAACGACTCGTATAGTGCCCAGTACACGCGTCTATAATACCAGCAAAAAAATTGCATGTGACCATGTAATTGGAGTAATACTTTCATACCGCAAGTCATAAAGGCATACTCGTATACTTATAATACATCTATAATACTTATAATAATACTTATAATACCTTGTAATACCTATAATACTGGTATAATACTTATAATACTTGTATAATACATATATTTAAAAAAGAAACCGCCCATAATACTGCAAAAGTTACCATAAAATCGTCCATTGTTATCAGTGTCCGGGTATTTTCGAAGTTCGTGCGTGAGAATGCAACGGTTCGTTCAACTGTCGTTACTCCGTGCACGAGAGAGGGAAGTCGGAGGGGTTGGGGAGGGGGGAGTATCCCTCTCCCTCCATGTGCGCATGCGCTGCGCTCGGCTCACCTCCGCCACGCCACTTCGCGTCGGGACCAATCAGAAACGAGCTATCTAAATCCAGCATTGGAAGGCAGCCGGTGTACGTACAGCGTTTGGGGGCGTTTCAATTTTATCATCTTCCGTAAGTACCTTAGAACAAAGACAAATGTTCCGTAGTATTCAAATTTAATTTAATTTATGGGGGGGGGGGGGGGGGGGGGGGGGCAACTACCTGTGTGCGTCTTGGATCGTGTAAGACGCAAGGGAACGTATGGACTTAGTCTGGACGAAACTCTCCGAGTCTAGCTCTTGTCTCTGACAGATGCAAGGGGTAAGAGTGTGTTGAGTGAAAGTGATATTTTTTTTTTTATCTGAGAGGTAGGCCGATTGGTTCATAATCCAGTGACCCACTCTGCTGACTTAACTTGAGAGACATTTAGAGACTTTTGGCAGTCCTGCTTTGCTTCTTGATTTTGGATTTTGGCCAAGGAATGTGTTACTATTGCATCCTTCCCACTCCGGATTTATATCAGGTGTAGTTTGATTTTCAATCGGATACATAGAAGCTGTACTGTACATATTCTAAAACTTTGCAATTTTAACAGCTGAATTGAAAAAAGATTGTTTTTTGAATCGTTCACCTAAATGTTATTCTAGTTCTAGAGCCATGCTCACGATGTTACAACTATAAACTCACCATGATTCATCATCTTCACAAATGACGTACACCCACTCTTTTTTCTTCCAACATGCTGCACACCAACCCAACAAAGCCCGGCATAGCTGGACTGCTAGCCGCCGGTCATCCGAATTCAGCAATACCCCATGCGAACGTAGATTCAGACGCGGGGTATTGCCCGTGTTAGTTAGGTTGCCTACTCACGAGGCGCACCACCTCATAGGCCGTTTAAACTTCTTATAATACATTGATAATACGTTTATAATACGTTTATAATACCTATAATTCTATATAGTACCTTATAATGCCTATAATACCTTATAATACTATAATACATCTATAATATTTGTATAATACTATAATACTATTATATATAGTGCCTAGTACACGGCTGAGAGGAGTCGTTCCCCCCTTGCATAAAGGTATCGCGTTGCGAGCCGTAGACCCGAAAGTGACGCCTATCCTGGGAATCACCCCCGGGTCACTGCCACATACGGATACCGCACCGTCCCCGCACACTCCACGCCCCCTTTGGCGTGGCCGGCACGTCTCGTCGTCGTCGAGCGACGCCGCGGCCGCGGAGCAGCGCCGCCGACCCCCGCGGCATTGAGGCACCGTCCGCCGACGTCGAGGCCTGGGCTGATCGCCTCGGGCCAAACACTTGCCACCGGTGCATGTTGCTACCTCGCGACCGGCCGGTGGTGATCCGCCTGGAGGCCGTCCCCCTGGAGGCCGTCCCCCTGGACGAGGGCCCCTTCATTATTTAGGGTCTCGGCGCCTTACAGCCGAGTGGCGACCGTGAACTCAGCGGCGGCCAATGTGGGCGGGCAACAGGCGGACCGCGGTTACAGTAGCACCAGGGGTTGGCAACAGCGTCAAAGCGCCTGGTTCCATGCGGTAGCGAGCTGAAATTTTACGCAAATAGTTCGTATTATAACAATAAGGCCAGCTGTGCTTTAGACCTACAATTTAGATATTAGCACAGGTGATGCTTTGAAGTTTGCTAATATGCATCGATATATGAATTTTCACTTGTCTTTTCTGAGTTATAAGGGTCGCAAATCTTGTCTACGATTCTGCGTTTTCACACAGATTTGTCATTTGGCACGAAGTATCGGCCATTTTACGCAGTAAATATGAGTTAAACAGATATATCAGTATCCTACCGAATGTGAAACGTACTCCTCTATCGAATGAAACCAACCCGGAGCGAATCGGATCATTAGTTTCGCAAATAATTTGAATATATTAGAGCGCTACCGCATGGAACCAGGCCCTCGCACGTGGTTGCTTCCCCCTGGTAGCACTGAACGGTTGATGTTTCATCGTCTCCGGGAACGTTTCGCTACCGAATAGTCAGGCAATACAGTGCTCCGGAGAAGCCTGAATCGGAAGTAAGAAGTGACGAAGAATCCCGGAGAGAATATGAGAAATGACGTGATTTTTTAATGGCAGTGGGGCCCTGAACACTTGATTTCTTATACTTATCCTGCATTCTTGTTCTTCGTTACGACCACTCACTTCCGTTCTGAGCTTCTCCGGAGTACTCTATTCGGCCCTCCGGTCTCGGGTCCGCGGCCCGGTCGGGGATCCCCGTCTTCCCGACCGGGCCAGACCGACACTGGTAGGTAACCCGCAAGACAAACCGCCTGAATATAGGCAATAGGCGCGACAAGCCCCAAGAGCCAGCCAGGTCTAGCTACGCGCCTGGACGTGCTGCCAACGGCCAGGCCGCGCACCAAGCAGAAGCGCCTGACTGCCCCAAGTGCGGCGAGCCGGATGACGTCACGCACAGGCTGGCGAGGTGCGGTCGGAAATGTAGGCAACCGGCATAACTTTTCCGCCTGTAATTAGGCAAAGAGCGCGACTTTGCCCCTCCCCCCGAAAGCTGCTCCTGGATCCGCCACTGCAACCGCCACCGGTCCAGTCCATGGCGGGAAAGTGGCTCTGCACCCAGGCCCCTCATTTTGCCAAAATGAACGCACACCTGGTCAACAAGAAAAAAGAGTTCTCTCACTTATTTGAAACCCGGAGCGCAGGCAACATTGGTTTTACGTTTACTGCTAAGTTTATTGTTTATACATTTATAAATTTATGATGAATAAATGTTTAAAAACAAAAGCCCCCCGCAGTCAAAATGGGAGACTATAAGTTACACATGGTGGTGGAGAACCTCTGATGCTTTACTGGGGTCGTACAACGCCGTCGGAAATGATTGCGCGTAAAGTGGGCCGCTGGAAGGGCCACACGCCATCTCTCGGCAACAGGAGGAAACAGTCCTTGCGGCGACGCGCCGGCTGCAGCGCTTTACGCCGTAGCCGGCGGGGAGGTAGGCAGCCAGTCTCGCTTCAGTGCTGGTGCGCTGGCCTACCCTCCCAGGCGCTCGGACGGCCCCCTACGGATATCGACACTAAGCCATAGTTCTACCAGTGCTGCCGAGGACCTCTGCCAGTGGGACTTTCAATCGAATTTCCAACACATAGGGTCAACAATGCGGGCGGCGGCTGCGATGTGAGGCATAGGCAGCCCCCTAGGCGGACGAAAAACGGACCCTCCGTGACGGTCTCCTAACGGCCTCGACCATATGCGCAGAGCCCTTTACGAAGGGCCACGCCGCGAATCACCTCGGAGCTCTTCCGAGGTAGTACCTAATCCAACCACTCTTCAAGACTAACACCAGCTGCTGGGTAGGCCGAGGTAGTACCTAATCCAACCACTCTTCAAGACTAACACCAGCTGCTGGGTAGGCAACCAAGACTTTGGCCTGCACGCATGTTCTGCGGGCTGGCCAACCCTGACACTCACAGGCGCTCAGTGACGATATTCGCGGTTCAGTGCTCAGGGGAAAAGGAGGTGCGGGCGGGGGGGGGGGGGGTATTCGGACGTACGTCGTCGTCTACTCCCTTCGGTACGCCCGCATTTCCTCCCAACGTTCCACAGCAAAACGGTAACGACGAGTGCTGTTAATTACAGCGGCTACGGTGGGCCAGGACGCCCGACACGCGTGCATGCACGGGTTACGGTTGCCTACCAAGCAGGCGCCCTTTGCACTCAGACTGTCCTAAGAGGCTCCTCCCTCTGTCACCAGCGCTCTGGTGGCCGGACGCGGGGAGGAAAAGTCGCCACGCGCTGTACGTGTCTCCTTCGTGTCTCTTTCACGCTGCTGTAATAATTATTTTTGGTATACCCAAGGTTTAGTTTTGACATTTCATTGAATTGAGTTTTAAATTTCAATAATAAATAAATTAGAATTTCCGAAATTACATTTTATTTTCCGAATTTCTGATATTCTGATATCTGTTTCAAATTTCTGAAATTCTGTTATCCGTTTCGAATTTCGGAAATTCTGTTATCCGTTTCGAATTTCTGAAATTCCGTTATCCGTTTCCAATTTCTGAAATTCTGTTATCCGTTTCGAATTTCTGAAATTCTGATATCCGTTTCGAATTTCTGAAATTCGTTTTTGGGAGATTGTTTCTTGAAATTGATACAACGTTATTTTCGTAAAATAAATTTTCGCTTTATTAAATAGCACTGAAACTCACAAAATCACAAAACCTGAATGATCTACGCACTATTGACCTAAAAATTGAAAATTAGTATTAGAGCTTTCGGGCGTAGAGCAAACAGGGCCATCTCGGATGTAGTGCAATCCATATGTACAAGTTTTACAATATATTTCAATACCCATAATGGGGTTTTTAATTTCCAGATTTAAAATGTTCCAATTACCAGATGGATTTTGTCCATTATGAAAAATTAAATCCATTTCTCAAATTTCCATATCATTTTTCCAGATGGAATTTAAAGCTGGGTGTTTCGCCCACCGGCACCTGCAGCAGCACCTGAGGTGATTTTTGGCATTTTCCTGGGGCTTTGAGGTCATTTGAAAGGGGGTCCACTTACCCAAACATTTACATAAGTCAGTTATCATCATCATCGGGATGGCGTTATATAGGGGTTTGAGAAGAAAAATGAATGGCTTACTGACAGCATTGTAGATGCAGGAACCCACTGCTTATTCACCGAAAACACCAGACAGAAATTTGTGCATGTAACGTCATTTTGCTCTTCGTTTCAAAAAGCACTTTCATTAAATCACATTATTATTGCCGACAAAATACTTATCATGCCGCTTAACTACTCCCTAACGCATTGGACGCTTGTTATTGCCAACATTCAGAAGAAAGAGTGCACCCTTCTCGACCCATTGACAGGAAAAGGTACCGGGAGCAAATTGCCGTCATTTCTAGATTACATAAGAAAAAGGAACAAAATTGCGTCAGAAAAAATATGTACTTCTGGATGGAAAGTGGGCAAGATGCAATATTGCAAACAGGACGACAGCTTCAATTACAGCACTCATACGTTACTTTCCTTCTTACAGCTGCATCGATATGATAAATAATGTCCGATTGTTTTTCTCTAGGGATAAGTTTCAACCATTGCGTCCTCGAGAACGTCTCGCAAGTGACTTGCTACAGCATGCACAAACCATGGAACATCTCTGCACAGTTTGTGGTCGAGACGAGTTTGCTGAGTGGAAAAGACTGCTCTTCGAGACGAGTCCCATGGAACAATGTTAAGTGTGCTTTAGATGGTGTCACAAAGAGTGTGGCCCTGTACTTCGTAGACAAACTGTTGAAGAAATGGAGAGGTTCGATTACGAATGTACACTGTGCAGATTGTACATACTAGAGATGCCAGGTAGTGAAATTGTTAAATTTACATTAATATACTACGGCATTACTCCACCTCCACCCCAAATGATATACGAAAATTACAGTCTCAGCCATTAGAAAGACTCAAGAATAAAATATATTGCCGAAGCCCCGTTACAAACTGAAAGTACTTCTTAATAACGTTCAAATTTGGATCGGGGATTTTTTTTATTGATGCCTCTAGTTAAGTTAACTCACTCTTTGCACAATTCGTACACTTACCGTGTACCAGAGTTCAGTCTTTCAAACTTCATTCTCTAACGCTTCTTATTTTTCACAAAAGTGACGTGTTCCGTTTCCAGTAATTTATGGGCAGTTAAACAATACCAATGTGCACACCACGTATTTTTCATAGGTGAATTAATATGACCTTCTATGATGAACTTTATAGGTGGACCTCCCGTTGAAGGCAGAGTTCGGACCGAGGACGAAATACGAGAAGAACTGTATAAAACGCCAAGGAAAATTTCGTTGCAGGTAATAAAGTTGTACGAAAATGTCGTTCGGTGGTTTCAGGAAGTATTTGCTACGAGTATTTGTCTTGTTCACGTCAATATAATGTCACAGGAGGCGAGCACTCTGAGAGGGGGAGGCGGAGAAAATTCTGCAAGTTACCTCCAATGAAAACTTTATCAAAACAGTGCTTCAGAATTTGAAGGGCGTTAAGCTAAATGTTGTAGAGGATGGTCTTTTAGGGCAGTTTACTATGTTCAAGGACCTGGTACTGTTGAAGGGACTAGATTTCGTGTAGTTTAATACTTGATTTTAAACTGTAATGTTGGGGCGAGGCCCGTCAAACTCTAAGCTACTATATTTTGTTCTGTGTGGGACACGTGGGAATGACCACAAAATAGTTAGCAAAGATGTGTGATTATTAGCAAAATGGCACCGTTACAAGAATTGTTACAAGTAAATCTAGAAAGCAATACCAACTGTTCTCGGGAGAATGCTTACCGCAGGCGACGACAGGTGGACCGAATCTGTCTGTCTCGAGCGAGCCCCGGAGTCCAGTCCCGCTGCAGCGACAGTGCAAGACTACTGCCAACTGCGCGGAGCCAAACCCCGCGCACGCCCGAGCCGAGCGATAAGCTTGTGAGAGCGCAAGAGATGCTAAATATGATATTTAAAGTAACTCTACGTGGATGACTGAGTGAATGCCTAAATGCGGCTACCAGGGAACTGAATTTAAACTGGTATGAAATTTAACGTTAATTATTTAAGGTTGCCAGTAAATTAACACTAAAAGGGCAAGGTGCAAAGATAAGCAGGGCACTGGGCGTGTGACTCCAGCCGTCCCCTGACCAGACCTTTCCGCTCTCACAAGTCGGTAATGGCAAATATTAACTTTAAACAGGCTCCGGAAGTGTACCGGGCACCGAAATAAATGACTGTTACTAGTTGTTGTCGCCTCACGGCAACAGTACGTAGAAAAAAAAATGGCTGCAGTTAATCATGTTCTCCTGAACTGTTCACATAGAACTCATATTTCTTCACTTCTGCATGCGAAAACATGAATACAGTTGGGCATAACTATTCATTACTTTTCCCCTTTCTTTAGTGATATACATCAAAGCAGCAGTGCGCAATTTACGTTACGTAGTAAGAGACGTGTTAACAAACAAACAACAGAGTGTTAGGAAATACAACGCTGCTTGTTATTTCCTTTTCCCATTTAAGGCGCATTTTAAGAGATAGATACATAAAAATACTCTGCCGCACACAAATCCATTTTCTGTGTACCGGTTTTAAAAAGAACCAATCTGTTTTGATTTTCAACGTGCTTCGATGGAACTCTAAAGAATATTATAGCACAAGTTTTTGCTATTGTGTTCCATAACATTTTCATACCGCAAATGCTAAGATAAATTTTGTTGATCTTCAGTGCAAGAATATTTCATCCGTGCATGTTTCTTGGCCTAATCGTGTGCAGCTCTGTTATTTGTCAATTGTTTCACACTATAAGGCCTCAATTTCCTGCGGGCTTTTTTCCCCAGTAGATTTAACATATTAACATATTTAACATACTAGTCATTAAGATCAGTATCTTCTAAATCACTGTTTTTAACTTTTTTAAACAGTCTAACTATTCTATTCCTATTTAAACAGCACACCGACCTGTTCACCACCCTGCACAAACATGAAAAACGCCTTGACATTGAAAATCTGTTTGGAAATTTTTTAACCAAGGTGCGTACTAAAGCATAGATACACCAATTTATTTCAAGTAAATTTTAACTAAGACCGTATTTATAAACCAGGTTCTCATCCTTGCAACCATGAGAGTAAGAAGCTGTAGCCGAAAAGAAGCAGAAACTCATGTAGCAAATGCTTCCCCAATGGACATATCATAATAAAGAAAACTAAAATTTCACCATATCCTGCTTCGCAATTCACAACCCTAACACCCAACAACATCTTGAAGCTCCTAAAGCATTCCAACCACGTAGCACCAAACATATTTCACCCTGGAGAAAGTTCAAATCAGTGCATAAGTGTGTCTGGTAAATGCTCTTTAGCAGAGGTTTCAAATCGCTCCCAAATCGAAGAAGGATGACTTTTAGCTCTAAACACACCTACAGCAGATCGTATGTGCGTTCTAGTGTTCCGGAAAGCCAGACAGGTTTTGACTCATCTCGCAATTGAACTGGGTCGACTAAAAACCCAAAGGACAGCTTTAATCGCAGCTGAGGTGTGCTCAGTGTATTTTGGCAAGGTCGGAGAGGTTTTAACTCGCCACAAAATTGAACTTGGTAGAGTTAAAACCCAAGGAACAGCTTTGAACGCAGCTGGTGTGGGCGCAGTGTAAGTTGGCACCGTCCGAGAGGTTTTAACGCGCCCCAAAATTGAACTTGATAGAGTTAAAACCTCGGGCATAGTCTTGATCGCTGCTGGGGTGTGCTGAGTATTTTTTGGCACCGTCGGAGAGGTTTTAACTCGCCCTTAAATTGAACTGGATAGAGTTAAAACCCCGGGCCCAGTCTTGATCGCGGCTGGGGTGTGCTGAGCATTTTTCGGCACCGTCGGAGGGGTTTTAACTCGCCTCAAAAATGAACTGGGTAGAGTGAAAACCCCGGGCATGGCTTTAAACGAAGCTGGTGTGAGCAGAGTGTAGGTTGGCACCGTCGGAGAGGTTTTAACTCGCCCAAAAATTGAATTGGGTAGTGTTTGAACTGTGGGGATAGTTTTGCGGACCTTCTGCTTCTTTTCTGGCCAGAAAAACCGTTTTTGGCTGCGGTCGCTGCTTAGCGATGGTCCCGCGTTTTTTTGGCCAGAAAAATCCAACTTTTTTGGCTAAAAGAAGGGTCGTAAGGCAGGTAGGCAACCAGCAATGCAGATCGAAGTTCTGTTCGACCCACGCAAGAATGAGGATCAACTACAGCGGGCACGCAGATGAATACACTCAAGTCACGACAAATATGTCGAAAATCTAGCTAATAGACGTCTTTTCCTAGATTTTTATTGGTCTCATAGACGTCTAAAGTCCGTCTGCTAGACGCCTAAGTGATACTTTTTGTTTTGTTTTAGGTTAGACATCAGCATAGATCATTTAGAGCAAAATTAGGCACTACGTCGAGAAAAGTTTAGACTTCAGAAGTCAGTAATTTTTAATTTTCTAGCATCATACAACGCAAAACAATCAAAGGAAAATAATACACAATTAAAAAATTCCAGTGTTACCAACAGGAACCTTCTGCTTGCTTCTCTGTTGCCCTATCCACAACGCTGTGAGTTTCACTGGCATGCAGTGTGGGTTGCCTACCCTGAGGCTCGTTAGGGGTTCGGGGATGTCATGTGACATTTTAAAACACAAGAGGACTTCATAAGGCAACATTAGCAATGGAAAAAAACGCATAAAGAGGCTTAAAATTGCGAAAATTGCGGCATGGTCCAATTTGGCCCCTCCAGTCGTTCTAGGTATGCGATTTTTCCTCGCCTTCTAGTGTTAAAAGAACAGTCGACACAGAATTTCATAACAAGGAGCCGTCATTACACAGAAGATCACTACACAGAACGGCCGTAGGTCAGAAAATTCTGTGTAATAACTGTTCTGAGATATGACGGTTCCGCGTTTCAATTTCTGAGTGGTGACCGCGCTTCGCAAATAGTCACAATTAGTTTTAGTCTAAGAGTCAATCCAACTCACCACATGTAACGAACTTACTGAATGTGAATCTGTTTTTCAAAGTGGATTAAATTTGGAAAACGGTTGTCAGCTGGAGCAATTTTATCATGAAGAAGCTGCCCACTGTAAGGTACACAACGTACGCAAACAGTAGGTTTAAAACTTTTTCGAAGACGTATAACCTGCAAAGAAACAAAACAGGATGCACTGAAAAAAGGTAGGAACTCATTCTCTGCTGGGTTCTCCTGAAAACCAATGTGATAGGTCTGCAATCTATGCCGCCACCGACATCAAAGGTTTGGAAGACGGTACGTATACGTACGATATTCTTGCGTTAACTATAAGGGACTTGTGTTATCAGGCGACTTTCGGATGATACGACGTAGGTAACGTGACTAGAAAAATTGCACCCTCATTTTCATTTTAAGGGGGTCATCTTAGGGTCACGAAAGTTCAAATTGTTTCAGTAATTCAACAGTTTTTTTCTTACATTGCTGCACTGGCAGGTGCGTACAATTTGGGTCCCAGGGCGGTTGACTAGAATATTCTGAGGTAAGTCCCATTAAGGCGGCACGACCCGGTGCCCACTCTCAAAAATTAACTCTTGAACCAACGCAAAATGTACGTTCAATGAGTATTTTTGGCGGAGTTTCTCAAATCAAAGAACATGGTGCTTGTTGCAAGCCTATGAAGCGTGTTCTAAGCAGCACAAAGCTTGGCGACAGTTTTGACGATACTTAGTCAAGCATAATATTCTTGAATCTTGCATAGTCATGCTTGGAACAAACAAGCATATTATGGCTTGACGGAAAATTTGCGGTTTAAGCCTAAAATTTGCTTTGGTTCAAGCATAGAATGCTTCATTCAAGCATTCTTTTTTGAGAGCGCCGACTCCGAACAGGGCCAGTGTCACTTAAAAAGTGATTTCGCAGAAGTGGCTGTGCGGATACCCCTTGACAGTTTTTGTTCGGCCTTTTTCCGTACGATAACACCACGGTTTCTGTAGATTTTAAAACCATAATCACCTATCTGCGTTAACATTGTGTCAGCTACTGGACCTATTTTCACGCTCCTGCGGGGCAGTGACTGGGCCTCCGCTGCCCTCTCCCCGGGTCTTAAGCCATCAAGTAATTTAACGGATCCCCACTGATGCAGTAGTGCGGACGCTAGTAGCATAAATGTGCACTGAAGAAGAAGAACGACACTGTAAAAAAATGCACGATTTAAGCATAAAATGCTTTAAGTTAAGCATATTTTATGCTTGAGACACCAAAAATCTCACACGCGTATTGTGCTTGATTGAAGCGTATTATGCTTGATTTAGGAATACCATATGCTTCCCCAAGAATACAATACGTGCCTCGAGCATCACATGCTAGTGTCAAGCATACAGACGGTTGATGTATGCAGATGATTTCTAAATCAACAAAATCCGACAAGAATTCAAGATTCGCATCAAAATCGCTTTGCATCAGGCATTCATTTTTGAGAGTGGATTTTAGATGAAATCCTGTCGTTTAAAACACGCTCGTTTAAGCCAGATAAGAAGCTACGCGAAATTTTTAGGTCTTCATGCCGAAAACTGGGGGGAAACACATGTCTCAGGGGCAATTCAGATCTCTGGAAGAGATATCGATATCATTTAGGCCGGTTTTGGGCCACTGGCGTCCGCACTAAAGTGTCAACAGCACGCACATTCGGTACGGTACTGTTCTCGCGGCAATAGCATGCTAGTACATTTTCATATTTTTTTTACTATGCGTTTGGATGTGTTCAATGATTAGCCCAATATCTAGAGCGCTTTTTTTACAAACAAATCACAAATCGGTGGATAGCAGAAATTTGTAGCTCTACACTCTAAAACAACAAAAAAAAAATGCTAAAATGAAGCATAATATGCTTGATCCAAAGCAATTTTTAGGCTTCACCTGCAAATTCTCGGCCAAACATAATATGCTTGTTCCAAGTATGACTATGCACGATTGAAGAATAATGCTTGACTTAAGTATCGTCATAACTGGCGCCAAGCTTCGTGCTGCTTGGAACAAACTTCATATCCTTGGAACACGCTTCATATGCTTGCAACAAGCACCATGTTCTTTGATTTGAGAAACTCAGCCAAGAATCTGCATTTAACGTGTATTTTGCGTTAGTTCAAGCATTAATTTTTGAGAGTGTATCCGTTCGAGATTTAGATCTTATCCCTGTCCCTGCCCGCCCCGCCAGCCGCCGGCGACGCAGCGTTTCTACTTCTGGAGGCTCTAGTACTCGTTTTAATCGTCGGATCGGCATGGCCGGCACAGCATCGGAAAGCTGACATATTTTGCTGCATCAGGCTCGCTGCCAAGGAGCTGAGGACGCGACAAGGTCGACGCGCACGGCTGCACGGCGCCGGTGACGCAGCGTGCACTCACATATTGATAAGTCCGTAGTTCGCGTCAGGGTGGTCGAATCGAGGCGACAGACACGCCATTCGAAAGCTCAGACTTTATACTAAAATTCATGTCCAAATCAACAGGGGAGGTGCCGGAGACCAGCGAAGGTCGACCGCGCCGCTCTGCCGGCTCTGCCCAATGCGCAGGAGAATAGAGCTGGGGGGGGACTTGGCCAGCTTGGCCTGCCGGCGGCGTTTTCGAGGCCCTTCGGCCCCCGCCTCAAGTCTCCCTTAAAGTGCCCGATAGCAGATGTATTTGTTACGATTAAAATCGTTAACCTGAGCCCGTCCCTGGGCGCGCCGCGATGGTAATGGTGTGCGTGCGGCAGCCAACCCTAACCTCAAAAAAACAAAAACAGACAAAGTTTCATAAATCAAAAATGCGATACAAATCGAAAACTGTTGCCACCGCACGTGATTCTACGTTAGAAAAAGTAGTTGATCCTCAAAATTTGAAGTGTTTCTATGAACGATAAGTCGGCGTACACACGTCCGAACGAACGAACATCCGGCAAAAGACTACCTACCTAAAGAAACGTGTCGGGACGGGCTAAAAACAAAAACACATATTTTCATTACTTATAAATGCGATATAAATCGAAAATTGTTGCCACCGAAAGTGATTCTACGTTAAAAAGGGAGTTTATCCTCCAAATTTGATGTTTCTCTGTGAACGATAACTCGGCGTACACCCGTCCGCCCGAACGAACAAGCAGTCGGCATCAGACTATAAGCCCGGCTCCTGCCGTTTCTAAATAAACGTGTCCGGCCGGGCTACAAAGTGTACCAAAAATGTCCACGTAGTACAACAGCCCCGGACGACATTTTGTCAGTCCAGTTCTCTACTATCTCCAAAGAGTCAAATCCCATATTTTCGTACAAATGAGACACAGTGGCGGCCGTCCTCTTGTGGGGTTTGCGCTAAGAGAATTAAGCTTCTCTTTGTTGGTATTCGGCAAAAGGGAAACGTTATAGGGTGCGTTCTTACTTCTTCAGTCGCGATCGGGTTGCCTCGACTGTTGTGACTTCATTAAGGACGTACTTGAAAGCTCCGGTGATGATGTCTTTTCGATACTCTACCATATCCTGTAATTATTAAGATAAGACAGAAACTCCTTAATTGTAATATCAAGACTATAAATTGGTCAATGATTGTGCTTACAGAAGTAGCCTCGTCCAGTTTTATTCCAAACGATGCTCTATCATCGGGATCTATGATGTTCTGGAGCTTTTTCATTTTGCCAGTCTCTATGGGGAATTCTCTCATCAGGAAGTACTCCAGTGCCCCGTTTGCCACAAAAGCTTTGCGGTACGTTGCCATTAATCTGGAACAGACTAAGGGACAGTAAAAACCGAATCGGGTGGTCCAAACCTTTAGTTCCAGGATTTGGACACTTGATCTGGCACCTTTTTTGTGCCCCATTTCTGAGCGCACATTTCAATTTCATTAACAAACTATTTAGTGGTTCACGGGTAATGCACACAATGGGGGCAAATGCATGCACACAAAATAGGGTGCAGAAAGCGCGAGTAGATTCAAGCAGCGTCTCGCCTGTTAGAGACAAACCTGGCCTGTCTCCCTGAACTCTCCCGTATGAAACGGTATAACAATATTGTCTTCACGTAATCTTAAACTCGTCTCCCGACGGGAAGATGCAAGTTACAAAATCAAAAGACCGGAGTAAGATGACCTTACATCATGGTGACTGCTCCACGCTCAATGAAATTACCATCAATGTGCTTGATTGCAATCTGCACTTTACTGAAAGGATATTTTATTGCAAAGTACTTGCAATAACATGTCACTGCAAAACTAATTGGGATGACCGTGTATGACGCTTGTGTGAGAATATTGCGTAGCGGTTATTGCAGCACTCTCTAAAATGAATGCTTGAAGTAACGCAAAATGTACGTTAAATAAGGATTCTTGGCGGAGTTTCTTAAATCAGAACATGATGCTTGTGTCAAGCATATGAATTGCGTTCCAAGGATATGAAGCTTGATCCAAGCATAACGGAGCTTGGCGCCAGTTGTGACGATACTTGAGTCAAGCATAATATTCTTGAATCGTGCATAGTCATGATTGGAATAAGCATATTCATATTATGCTTGGCAGAGAATTTGCGGTGTAAGCCTAAGAATTGCTTTGGACCAAGCACATTATGTTTGATTTAGGCATTCTTTTTTGAGAGTGAAAACTTATGTACTCTTAAAAATGAATACTTGAATAGGGTATTCCGGAGAAGTGGTGGGCCGGAAGTGAGAAGAAGGTACGAATCAAAAAGAGCGGAAACGGAACCAGGCGGTATGAGAAATCGCGCGCGCGGATGAGCAACTTTTCGGTCAGCGCGTGTTTCGATTCGTTCCGTTTTCACTAGTGCAGACTATACTAAAAAGTTATAAAATAATATCCACATTTCGCCAAATATTTGTTGAGCAGGACAGCGAGATTATTTCAGGCTACTGCTAATCATTTCTCTGCCTGTTGTCATGAAAGAAAGGATATAGTATATTCCAGAATATCCAAATAGGCTGGCGAGCACTGGAGTAGTGGTCGGCAGATGTTAGCAGACGCGTATCATATTTATTAACATCTTGAAAAGGTTTTCTAAAGCAAAGCGTTACCACAGATAGAGCATACCGAACTACAGTCGCGTCCAAGAACAAATGAACTTAAATTTCAGTCATATATATATATCCATCTGGAAACATTAGAGACACTTGTCCGACGGCGACTCTCGCGGACCCAAACAAGTAATGGCGGCAGCCGGAAACAAGCACATCCACGCGCGCAATTTTTCATACCTCTAGGCTCTGTTTCCACTCTTTTTACCTTCTTCTCACTTCCGGCATAGCTTTTCTCCGGAATACCCTATTAAAGCAAAATGTACGTTAAATAAGGATGCTTAGCGGAATTGGAAAAAGTTGAATCAATCCAAGAAAGCTATTATTAAGAATAACTATTTCAGCTATATTTGTATAATTTAATCTCGTCAAATATGGATGCTTCATTTAAGCATCCATATGCAGGATTGAAGCCTCTGTATTTAACGGGCTTTCTTCATTCAAGCTGAGTCATTCTTACTGAAGATGCTTGTTTCAGGCATATTATGTCTGGTGGACAACTAGCGGTTTAAGCATAAAAATGCATTGGACCAAGCATATTATGCTTGACTGAAGCTTCTATTTTAGAGAGTGTGCAATAACGCACTACTGCAGCACAATTTTGCAGTGATCATCGAAGGAAGAATGATGCAATAATCATTGCAATTTTTATCGTCATTGTCATTTCTACAGAGAACCTGCACAAGTTCTGTATTAAAGTATATTTATTCGGAATATGGAATTTTATTTTATAACTTTTCATTTGCGAAAGGAACGTAGGTAATTTGAAGTTTTGATGCTTAAAACAGCGCTGCAAGCACTGAGTCGAGCAAGGGGGAAACAACTCGAAAAATCGGTGTCTGTCGGATTACCATTACCCGGATTACCCGGATTACCCCGGATTACCCGGATTACCCGGATTACCCGGATTACCCTCGGATTACCCCGGATTACCCCCCCGGATTACCCCGGATTACCCCGGATTACCTGGATTACCTGGATTACCCGGATTACCCGACGTCTGTCTGTCGGAGACCAAGGAGTTGTTTCCCCCTTGGAGTCGAGTCACCCTCGTTAACGGAACGATGCGTACTATTGTCAATCAGCTTGGAAATCGAGTTGGAAATTTAGGATAAGAAAAATAAAATGAAAACGGAAAGGTCTGACATTCGAGCCGGCGACTCGATCCGTTGGACCGCGGGGACAAGCCGGCTATGTTACGAGGCTTAGCGTGGCCGACCATCACAAGCCACTGCGGTGCGCCAATCAAAGCGCAGAGCAATGCGAATATGCAGCCAAGTTAGCGACAGTGGCCCTCCTAATTTAATTGGGGACCATTATAAAATGAATCGGATTTGATGTGGCCACATGCTCAATTGTGGACTGCTGAAGACTGGTTAGGTCTGCTTTTGTTAAATGAACTGGATTTCTGTTTTCAAGTATATTGGTACAATTGTTTTGGGTTCTCTACCCCATACGTGGGCTGCCAATGTGTCGTTTGGTAACAATAAGCAGCAACTGACTTTTCCTGTCTCTATTGAATGGAGTGAGAAAGCTGAATTGAACTCGGTTTTGAGAGTGTTTGCTAAATTTTTGGAGTGTATATTCATGTCAGAAGCTTTTGTGTGAGCACTAGTCAGAAAGGTTTCTTCGGTTTTGCCCTAAGGAGGAATATTAGAAATTTAGAAGAAAAAGAAAGAAAATTAGTCCGATTTTGGGTAAAACTATACAGTCAGACTGTGCATAAAAAACAAAACGCTTTAATTCGATGAAATGACTGGAAAATTTGCAGGACACCAGGGATTTACTCACATGGGCTTCTTCCCAGCTAACCGAAGCAGGATGTCGAGACCAAAGCCGTACGGCAGCTGGCTGAGAACGGTGCCGAGCCAGTAGTACACGTAGCACCTCGTCAGAGCAACAGATGGGTACCTAATGGGGTTCACTACAACATCCAGGATATCGAACAATATTTTCCTTTAAGCCCTGTACGAATCCTTTCTGAAGTCAACGCACATGTTTAGGACGGCCAGTTGTTGCGGTCCTGAACTGCAATTCAGAGAGAACTGTGTTACATATCAAACTTAACAGTACGATGGAGAACAGGAATTTTTTGACTCTGGAATGATTATGAAGAACCTAATTGCGATGTGCATTGCGAAGCATTGTCTCCAAAAATAATCTTGCTTAACACTAGGGGTACCGGGCTGGGTCATTTGACCCAAATCGCCCTTTCTTTCTCTACCACTTGAGTACTTCTTTTTTCTTGGGCCTGGGGTTTTCTGACTTTTATTTTTTTGGCCCTTGGAGCATTTTCGGCCCTTAACTTTTTTTTTTTGTCGAATAGTTTTGAAATAAAGGCCATGTTACCCTCCGTTTACCAAAGTGGGTCATTTGACCCAGCCATATACTGACCACGTTTTCCGCCCTTGGTGTTACGCTTTTTTTCATCCAGGCGATGTAAAAAGAGTCTGGCGTACTTGAGAAAGGTCATTGAGCAATGTTATGACACTCCTTGCAATAAAAGTGTTAGGCAACCAGCACGGGTTACCTTATTTGTCGATTCAGTACAACTCTGACGCGGATTTTTTCAACGAGCAAGAAGCAGGCGCCCTAATATTAATTTCTATAAATAGACATCAATAATACTATAAGCCCAACCTACCTAACCTTATAATAATATTTTACTATCACGGGAGTGTAATCCATTTCGCCGACTAGGCATAGTGTCGACCTACACTTTTCTCATTTCTGACCTTTCTTTGGTAGCTATCTAACTTTGCCTAACCTAACCTAAACTTGCCTAACCCAACCTACTCGTTTGACCAGAAGCCAATACAATAAGTGGACAAAGAGGAAAATATAGGTCGGCACTATGCCTGGTCGGCAAAAAGGATTACACGCGAAATAAAGATCGGTCAAAAAGGGGTCGATCTACTGCCATACGCCAATTTTGTATTATTTTTTTGACAGTGCACCTCCCAAAATATTAATTTTTTTTTTGAGTTCTTTTTAAAATCGTAATAGAGTCCACAAACAACGTCAGGAATACAAAACGACACCTTTAAATCACGTTTTAGGTCAGAAAAGCGCCTATGGGTCATATGACCTACCGTGGTAAACGGAGGGGGGCAGCCAAGTCCGGTACCCCTAGTGTTAAGAAGAAAAAATCCTCGTTAATGAACAGTTATATGCCATGCACTGTGAACAGCTTACAATTAAAATTGTTTGTACCACAATCTTTTTTAGGCAAATGTAATAAAAACAAGAAAATGTGTATTATAAACAAGCTAAATTAAGGTAAGATGTGTGTGTGTGCGATCTATTGAAACAATTAGTATGCATGCATGCGCTCACGGCCAGTGGGGCTTACACTGTGGGGTTAAGCGGGTTGAAGGTGCACATGCACACCCTACTCGGTGCGGCGATGGGATTTGACTACTTTCCAAGTCTAGTGGTGAGGCTTGGCGCGACTCGCACTTTCTTGTACTCAGATTTCAGGCCTCGCTCTTTAAAAATCGAATTTTCCCGTGAAGGTTTAGATGACAGTGGAAACCGAACTTATCTACAACATTCGTGCCACGGTGATGCGGTTACTTTTCGACGTACCCAGAAAGGGGGTAACGATTACCCTGTGCACACTGGAGCAGTAACTGTATTAATAGGTAGGTATTAGACGACAGAACAGTTCGAAATGTACTTTCGACCTGCACATCGAACAAACCGACGGAGTCTAACGTGTCGTCCATATATTACGTACGCGATTTTGGTCCGTTTCCGGAACCCCCTCTCCCCCCCCCCCCCCCCCCCACGTACATTATCGTACAAAATCTCTGTCCCCTCCCCCCCCCTGAAATGTACGTACTTTAAGAAAAATTTTAAAATCGTGCATCCAAGCCTATAAATGACTACAGGGATAGAGAGAAACCAGTAAATGTATTGCAAGCATATGAGAGATTACATTACAGATAACATTTTTAATTACCCGCACACGGGGAGCGAAATTTGGAATGATTTTAAACGGCACGCCGGCTCTGCTTCTGAAGTCTGGAATTTCTTGAAGGCTTCCAGCGTAGCTTCCGCATTCTAAAAATCCCTGTCGTAAATTTACGACGCCAGAGTCGCTATGTTTGATAGCGAAACTGCAGAGGCGTTTCCGTAGTTTTCATACGACAAATATCGTTCAAACACGAAAGAAGTCGTTTCGTTGTCGTATTGTTACGACTTATCTCTCGTAATGTAATGACATTCCTCCTTCGGCAACGGCTTTTTCGTTATGTTACAATAAAAACAACCATGATCGTTATCATTATGAAACGAAACATTTATTTTGAAAAATATCGTTCTTTAACTATTTTTTAAGCAGTGCAGCTGGGCTGGCGTTTACGCCTTTAAATAAACTTCCAACGGGTGGAAACTTGTTTTGTTTTCTCCTACGTACTTTGCATTGAGACCTCACCCCCCCCCCCCCTCTTCCCCCACGTACATTATCGTACAAAATCGCCCCCCCCCTCTTCCCCCCCTAAAGTGTGTACTTAATATATGGACGACCCCTAATCTATGACAAAGTGAAGCCGGGTTTAGGAATTTCGTTCTAGTTCGAAAGTAAGCGGCGAATATGCGAATTTAAGCGGCGGCTGGCAGCAGACCGCGGCAGACTCCAGGCGGGCGGTGCGGCGCGCGGCGTTACCGAATTTGGCGCTCCGCAGCGCCTCTGTACAAAAGGTCTGCAGGGCTGTACTGACTGTATTAGACGTAACGCGTACTAAAGCGTATCATGCGGGTCAAAAGTATTTGGTTGCCTTCTACGCCTTTCCTTCGTAATGGTCACACTCCAGGCGGTACTACGCTCTCTTCTCACCTTACAAACTTTCGGTGAACGTAAGACGTACTTCACCAGTTTCTGGTACACACATAATTGTTGTATTACCCACATTTTTCGTTTGTATAACGGCGGCAAAAACTAGTCAACTAAAACTAGAAAACTAAAAGTAGGTATGGTACTCAAGGGCGCCTCTAATTGTTCTCGTCAAACCTCCTCGGGCGTGTTTGTAGGTGTTTTCGTGCTCTAGTTACCGTAGACACTCAGGCTTGGTGGCTCTGGAAACTGCGCAGGTGATCATGCCCTTGATCGCCCAGTCGACGGGGGTGAAAGCTAGTGACACATCCGGGTCACAGTATAGGAAGCGGAGGACGCCTTTAGCTACGCCCGCCCAGATTCCAAACGGCCCATACAAGTTGTCGAGCCAGCCGGGGAAGGGCTCGTGCAAAGAGCTGAGCACTGCAACAAGGCGAATGTTTAAGCGCTGATTCTTGAGGCCTTTTCGCACACTCGAAAGAAGATGCTGGAGTCAAGCATAATATGCTTCGTCTAATGCATTTTTAGTAGATGATTCCTCTTTAAATGGCACTAGAAGAGCCTAGCTAAACTACACTGCTGAACAAAATAAGCGCCCCACTTTCTCTAATGCTCGCCATTTCCACGTTTTTGAAGCTGTTTTGCATGGAGTGGAGTTGCCCCTATGGTTGTACTTGAAGGTCCCAAAGTGCCAGATCCAGGAGCCACCCCTTTCATAGGGGGTGGCTGTTCGACTGCGGCGGGGTGGAAATTTCGACCGAAAAAGGTCCAAAAAGCGCCTTTAAAATTGCTGAAATTTCAAATTTTTTGGTGAGGAGTGCTAAATGACGGCCCTTGACAAGCTGACGTCAAAATTTTCACGATCGGTCATACCCACCCCCACCTACCCCCACCCACCCCCACCTCCTTAAGGGGGTCGGTTAGGGGGGTGAAAAAAAAATGGTCGCATTTCAAGCCCCGTGGCCCCGGCCATCTGCACACCAAATCGCATCCTGCTAGCACCTACCCCTGCCGAGCAACCCCTACAAAACCAAACTCAATTTATGAAAACTTGCTTTTCGGTGGACTTATCGTTATGCGAGGGGTCAAAAATCTCGTCAGAGATAGACTAGGGGTGGAACATCAATCTCTCGTCAAGAACTCCGGCCCTTAAAATTCGCGGCCCTTAGCATGGGGGTTGCCACCCCCAGCCACCCCTTGCTACCCCCGGTAAGGGTGGAACTGTTTTGGGGCTGCGAATCGTTGAGGGCACATCTGATGCACCGCCCCTCAAATTTGCAACACGATTTGACCACCCGTTCGTGCTCCAGACCCGCAAAACCATCAAAAATGCCCCCTCCCCTTAACTCCCCCCCCCCCCCGCCGATTTTGGGTGGAAGTGGAAACCCGGCTAGCGTGACAGCGTGTGGTCCCGGCCCTTACCTCGATAGTCCTAAGCGGAAAAGTCGCTGCGGCAAACGGTTTACCCGTGGGGAGCGTTAAAGTGAGAGCATTGCCTTCTTCGCCCGGCCTGCGCTGCCACCGAGCGCCTGGTAGGCAGGCAAATGACATGACAGACGCGCCGGCAGGGCGCGCGCATCTTCCGGCGTACTCTCTCTGGATGCCGTCTGCCGGCCGTGGGAGCTGCGTGGGCTGCCTGCTTACAAGGCGCTCGGTGGCAGCGCAGGCCGGGCGAAGAACGCAATGCTCTCACTTTAACGCTCCCCACGGGGAAACCGTTTGCCGCAGCGACTTTTCCGCTTAGGACTATCGAGGTAAGGGTCGGGACCACGCGCCGTCACGCTAGCCGGGTTTCCACCCCCACCCAAAATCGGCGATATGGGGGGTTGAAGTTAGGGGTTAGGCAATAGCCCCCCCCCCCCCTCGGTCCCCGAAGGGGACCTTTGCCCCCCCCCCGCCCCCCGAAGGTAGGCAACCCGTAAAGCTTTGCCCCTGAAGGTAGGCAATACGTAAAACTTTGCCCCTGAAGGTATGGGCAATACGTAAGGCATCGCCCCTCCCTTTTTCGGTTCGTTTGAACGCCCCTGGTCATGAAAGAAAGATACATTCTCTTCCAGAACATCCAAATACGATGGAGCGGTGGTTGGCAGAGGTTAGCAGACGCGTGTCATATTTGTTTCCCAACAACTTGAAAAGGTTCTCTAAGACAAAGCGTTAACAGAGAATCGAACTACAGTCGCATCGAGGAACAAATTAACTTACTTACGTTGTATATATTTATATCCATCTGAAAACAGTAGAGGCACTTGCGAGGGGGTTTTCACTTTCGTAATACCCTGTACACCTGATCAAGGTAATACCGAGAAATAACAAAAAATGCTCTAAAATGGTAAAATATATATATTTAATACCAGTGTAATACCGGCGTAAGGGGCCATTCACATACCACGTGACCGATTTGGGGGGAGGGAGGGGTCAGCCACAGGTCACGCTCCTATATTAAATACATGGAAAGGTTAGGTTAGCCAGGTCACGCGGGGGGAGGGGGGGGCAAACAGTGGCCTATTTTAGGTCACGTGGTATGTGAATAGCCCCTAATACCACGTAGTACACGTATTATGTAATACCCTGTACACGAAAATCCCGAGCGAAAACCCCCTCGGGCACTTGTCCCATGACGATTCTCACGGACCAAAACACGTCATAGCGGCAGCCGGAAACAAGCTCATCCACGCGCGCGATTTCTCACACCTCCATGTTCCGTTTCCTCTTTTTTTGATTCATGCCTTCTCACTTCCGGCTCAGCTTTTCTCCGCACTACCCAAATAGAACCAAAATGTGGTGGTCAGCGCCGGGTACAGAGTCGTGTCAGGGTTCCCCGCACAGACTGAACAGGTGTCGGGAGGAACACATGTCTGTTGTGCGCTGCAGATAGGAAAGCATGTACATGCAGATTTAGATTTTTACCTAACTTTTGGAACGTAATACATTTTTGTGCCACAGAAATGGTGTCACGAAATTTGGAATGTATTAAACACATTTTGTGCGTTAAATCTTCCTCAGGTGTACGTAATACGTACCTTCTGAAGTTTGTAATGCACACATTCAGTGTTTGTAGTGTGTTCCAAAATTTTGTTCCAAAAAATGTTACGTACCAAAAGTAGGCAAAATCTTACGAGTGGATCTGGTAACGCATGACACAACGCGTTCCTCCCAACACTTCCACAGATAAGAGGTGTGCGAACATGTTCGGATCCGTCCAAACACGAACGAACCGAACACACACTTTGTTCGATCGGAGGCGAACCTAACGTGCTCGTGCGCGAACTGTTCGGGAATTTACGGAAAATTTTGATCGTGGCCGGACCAACAAGCATTAATGAAACATTACTTCAGTCTTATAAAGGGCTTCGCCTTCATTTATAGATAGTTTAGATTAATTTCTACAATATTACATACAGTAAGAAGAAAACAATTATAATCATAAATGCAATTGAAAATAAATGGTTCGTTCGAGTCTCGTTCGATCAGATTCGAACAGCAATGTGTTCGGTTCGTTCGATAAAAAATTGTGTGCTGTTCGGTTCGGATCGGATTTTTTCAAGACGAAACTATTCGTGTTCGTAAAATCCGATCGGAAGCTGTTCGCACAACTGTGCCACAGATATCAAGGAGCGTCCATAAAGGATGTCCGGGTATTTTCAGGCAATTTTCGACCCCACCCCCTGGACGTCCGGTTTTTAAAAAGTGCCATTTGTGTAAATATTTAGTATCTGGCTTTTAAATAGGGTTAATTTTCCAAAAGAGGGTGTGCTCAGAGTGGCTGTATGTATTTTCAAAGATACGTAAGCATGTGGGGGACGCACTGGGTGGAAATAGCATTATTTTGACGGTATTGACGTGGACGTCCATTTTTGCACCCCCCCCCCCCCTCCACGTCCACCCATGTCCGGTTTGTAGGACCCTTCCCCCTATAAACCCGGAAAACCTTTATGGACGACGCCCTGGCTGGCAGTGGACATGCGTAGGCAAGTGTGCGGAGGAACACACATGTGACGCGCTGAAAGTTGTAGGCATGTACTGTAGTGATGTGTTGGAGTCAAAGCCAAATCGCAACAGTCACTAGGTTCCTTATTCCCTATCGAGTGTTACGCAGTGTTGCTCTGCTTTCAGTACCGACTGCTGGGCGGAAGATTACGACGGGGATATCGTGGCGGGCGTCGTTGATTATGTCCTCAGCCAGGGCTTTGGTGAAGCCGTACGTGTTCGGCTGGTGTCCGAGGATCCTGCGGATAGAAGAGCCCTGACATCAAGAGGATATCGCATTTCCTGTGCCGTGTGGTTGGAGGACGTTTGACCAGCCTTCACCGGGTGACCCAGAAAGAGCTATGAGCTAAATTTTCACTCGAGTCCTTGGGTCATCTGCAGGCCCTGCAGCAGCACCTGGGGTCGTTTCCAGCATTTCTTACTAGGTTCCTAGGGTCATTTTAGGTGGGGTGGTTTTGGTTTTGGAACGGGTGGGCCAACTGGCTAGAGGGTACACTATTTTACACTATTTTAAACTTGGACAGGGTGGTAGTGATGTTCCTGAAGTATGGGCTCCGTTGTGAACGTGTACGTTGTGGACACGTACTGTAGGACCTGGAGAGGAAAGCCAAAAGCCGTCTCGTTTTCATATCAATATGCCCCGCCGCTCGGGCTCACCCCAAAACTGTCCGCTGGGGCTAGTCCGATTCAGAACCAGAATGTTACAGGATCGGCAAGGTTTTTGGGTGTGTCCGAATCGGACTGTTTTCGGGTTCTAAGCATTGGACTGGCCCGAAATGTGTCCGAACCCGACGAGGGGGTATTGACTAGCGTAATAATCTGTTCACCTTGGGCGTAATAATGCCTGTAATAAGTTGTATTAAGGCGTACTAACACGTAATAATGCGTAATAACGTGTAATAATGCGTAATATTGCGCAATAATGCATAATAACAAGTAATAATGTGTAATAATGCCTAATGAACGCATAATGTACGCATTACCTGAGAATAAAGGGAAAAAATGTGACAGCAACTTTGAATCATCTCCGTCATTTCAAGCCAACTTCTGTCCTGGGGGCGATCTGCCATACCTAGCTATCTCGGCAGAAGTGCGTGGTGGGTCTGCCTATCGATCAGTGGATTTGTCACTGGGTGTCGCGACAGTACGTTGAAAGGCGGGTACCTAAATAGGGGCCGTCCGTGAATGGACTAAGAGGCGTTAAAATATAATCTGCTCCGACCGGGATCGAACCCTGCTCGCGTGCCACAGCCGGCCACTGCTTCGCTCGCTGTACACTCAGAAAAACGATTTCTTGATTCAAAGAAACTTTGGGTCAAGGTAATTTTTCCCTGGAATCGAGGGAGGCGCTTTTGATGTTTGGTAAATTTTCTATATTATGAAAGAAAATTCCTTAAAATTAAAGAAACTATTTCATTGTCCCCCCCACGAAGGACGGCGTCTTTGAATTAAGGAAACGGTTTTCTGAGTGTACTGCGGCTACGGTGACAGGTGACACGCTCGTGCGATCCGAGTCCGATGGGCAGTTGGAGAGCTCTCACCTGCCTATCACGACCGACTGGAATCACTGGACACTCAGTTGACTGTTTTGTTTGCAGAGATTGGCGCGACTAGGTTTAACGTACTGACGCAGCAGCGCGCTGTCTCTCTCGCACTCACAGCGTTGCTGGCCCGCTCAGTGCTCACTTGGGCCCCGTTGCCTGTCTTCCCCACAGCCCCCTCCCTCCTCTCCTTAAGTTGCGCGCCAAACTGATGTTTTTGAGGTTTCGAAAAATACCGGTTTTGAAACCGGTTAACCGTTTAATGCATTAACCGTCGAACCAATGAACGAGCAGGGTTATCAAAACCATCGAACCTTCAATGATAACCGGCGGGAGTTGCGATACTTCTCTTTGGAAACTGCGAATCTACCCAACTAAGAGAGCGGTATTTTTAAATAAGCAACTGTGGCCTTTTGTCTGTGTACTTCACCGCAATAAGGAGCTGTAATAACTCGTAATAATGCGTAATAATGCGTAATAACTTGTAATAATGCGTAATAACGCGTATTAACAGTAATAAGCGTAATAGCGATTAGGCTGTTCGCTCATCTTCGAAGTGAATACCCCCTCGGAACCCGATGACGGGACCGAAAAGAAAGGCGAGTCCAAGCGGACTCGAACCATCATGCCTTCCCTTCCCGGCTACCGCCTTCACCAACTGTGCTAACCGGACATCTGTGGAAACTTGCCCCGAGCTGGCTACTGCTTTGGAGTCTACCGAGCCGGCACTTCTTCGCCCCGTAGAAGGCAAAGTAATGGACGGATCTCTGTGCGGTTTTCGACGCTGTGCCGAGCGTTGCATCCTCTACCTACTGTCTTTCAATCTTATTTTTGATAGAGGTAACATTTCATTTTAAAAGCGTTAGATCAATAAGAAACAAAATTTGAAACAAAAAACGCACACTACGCTGAATGTCGGTAACTTTTTGTACACAAGTTTTCATTGTATGAGATAGGGTTCGTGTTATCCTTAAAGCCATTACTTCTTAATATTTTCAAACAGAATAGAATTTAGAATTCGTAGCTGAAAACATGATGGAAGAACAGCGAAGTCCCTCGTTTACGGGCCCAGCCCGATTCATCCGACATTCGCTGTGTTCTTCCACCCGGGTCAATCCGGACTTAGTCCGAACTTCCGGGCTGCATTCGGACTTGCCCCAACAGGATGGGGCTAGAATCGGGCTACCCCATTGAACGCCGGGCTAAAATGGGGCAGCCCTAGCCCCAGAGCGGGCTGATGTTGGGGCAGCCCTGAGCCGTATCGGACTCGTTCTGGGGAGCCCGAGCCCTCCCGGGCTGATTCGGACTATATTCGGAACAGGTTTTGGGGCAAATCTTTTTCAATCGGGTTAGTTTATACTCTTTTATCAAAAATGTAATTTACGTTACTTTCAGAAATTCAAATCAGCTTGTGAAATTATAGCATATTCTGACTAACACTGGTCTTGTCAAAAGGTTTTTTCTTGTTAAATTTATTATATCAAACAATGGTGTTGTATATGTATAGTAAGAGTTGTACTAAATGTGTAGTCATAATGAATGCTTATGTTTTTAATGTAAGTTACCATCCTTACTTACGAGCTGTATTCAATTATTTTGAATGTTTGTCTGGGCTCAATGCAGCTGTCCGAGCACTTTCCCAATGATACTGGTTTTGTTGAAAGGCTGGTTCTCCTTAGGTTTGATTTGAAATAGTAAATATACGCTTGGAAGCTTATCTAACAGTGACATAGAATTAATTTTCTGCATCACAATTCTGTAGTTTATACTACTTCATCACAAATGTAATTTACGTTACTTTCAGAAATTTAAGTCAGCATGTGAAATTATGGCATTTTTTGACTAACAGTGGTCTTGTCAAAAGGTTTGTTCTCTTTAAATTTGCAATTCAAACTAAATTATCAGTCTTCAAGATCATACAAGTGTGAACCAGCTGGTAGTTTGCAATAAAATTAATGTACAAATACTTGTCACTGTAACATCAATTTTTTTAAATGTTTTTTTTCAAAGTAATTCAAGTAATTTGTAATAACTTGATTGAATTTAATTCAACCTTTCCCATCAAATGACAAGGTGAATCAATAAAACCACAGATACATCAATAATATTTCAATTCATTTAAATACACAAAGCAATAACCAATATAATATTTTGAAAAGAGTAATGCACAAAAACAACACAAACTGAGTACCATTGTGTGACAGCAAAAACAAGAGAAAAGAACACACACAAAGTCAACCAATGTAGGACCTAATGAAAATTGATGTTAGGAAGATAAACCTGAAAACACAACACCAAAACATGAGGTTACATTCCAAACTGTAACACAAACAGTTCAACACAGAAACAACAAAACAAAAAACTTACCCGCAAGAGAAATCAAAAAGCCTGAAACGCAGCAGCTCAACAGCGCACGCACACACTGACACTGGCAGGCAAGGAGAACTAGATGCCTGATAAACAAAGCCAGAAACACATTTATTCAAACCAATGAATAATAAAAATAAAGGCTCCATCACAGACGACGGGTACAAAAGTATGTGTGAAGTCTGAACGAAAAGATGAGTGCTGGCTAGCCTAAGCCAAGGCCTAGGCCACAACAAAAGCTATGTTTTAAACATAATCACACTGAGCCAATTAAAAAGAAAAGATTCAATGTGCCGAATAGAAAATGCAATGGTTGGAAAGGACACTAAATTAAGAGGGAATTGGTGCCAAGACGGAAATAAATAAACCACGCACACAGGTGTCATGCGAGGTTATGGCGATTGAAACTACGACAAAGCACGAAAAATACGTCGATGCGATACTTCTCTTTAGTCGTGACCGATTCGCGCACTTGAGATTTCACGACGCTTACGAGAAATCAAAGAGTCAATTCGCCTCCAAAATCAACAACATACTTTGAGATGCTGTCGTCTACTTACACCAGCACACAACCTAGACACAGCAGCGTCATTTTTTGGACTTCGGGCTTGGGCATTCCACTTCTCACAAGAAGCTTCTCACGTGCGCCACAGAGAGCGCTTCGATCGCCTATCCGTTCAAATAACGAGAGCGCGGAATTTCAAACCTGCCCACAGAATAAACTAGACTGAATCGATTCGATTCGGGGAGCTTCGCCCTGTTCGTATTGTTTGACGCAGATTTTCATCTGCTACCTCATTTCTCTCTCCTTCTCGCTCACTCACTCTCTCTCCTTCTCTCTCTCTCTCTCTCTCTCTCTCTCTCTCTCTCTCTCTCTTTTTTTTTATTGTTTTCTTGGTACTGTGCCGATGTTGTGTTGGTCACACTTTTACGGGTTTTGTTTTGTTTTGATCCGCGATGCCACACGTTTTTAAACAGATAACATGGCAAACGGCATTAAAAATTAGTCAAACGTAAGTAAACAGACGTTACCAGTCCCTTGTTTGCCGTTTCAAGGCACTGCCTTGGAGAGGCGCCGCCAAAACAAGGAGCTCCCTTGAAAACGCGCCGCCAAAACAAGGAGCTTCCTTGAAAGGGTACCTCAAAACAAGGAAGGCCCTTGAAAGTGGACCGAAACGAGTCAAAACAAGGGCGCGGCCTTGAAAATTGGTCACATTTTCAAGGAACTTCCTTGAAGCGTTCCACGCCTTCTTGTTTTACGTCAACCTTCCTTGTTTTCCAAGAGTCTGCGCTAACCGTGGATAGATGATACTAAAACAGGCAGTCGACGAGCCGAGCACGCTAGCTCTGTCTTTTTCTTTCGCTATTGGATGGAGTGAGAAAGCTGAATTTGAACTCAGTTTTGAGACTGTTTGCTGCATTTGTGGAGTGTACAAGTGTACAATCACGCCACGCACTCTTGTATGGGTACTATGCGACAGTCAGGAAGGTTTGAAAAACTTCTAACAGAGACTTTTGGTTATGGTGTGGGTGAAACTATAAGGTCACTCTGTGCCTAAAAACACAAAAGGAGGGGGATATGTCGCGCTAATTGCCTACATTCAGGCGTGTGTTCTGCGGGCTGCCTTGCCTACCCCGGTCGCCGACTTCGGGTTTTCTTAAACCCCCATATTTGATTTAAAGGAAGAATCGCATGTTACACGAAGTTAAAATGCATCCGTTTTTCCGGTATTACCTCCAAATCTCAAATAAACACAGTGCGAAAGCGTTTTATCTCGTTTGAGACAAACGACCTGTTCACATAGATGGCCGCCGTTTGGATAGCTATCGCTACGTCAATTATTTCGTCATCCCGATACCATCTAATCAAGGATACAATTCTTCTCTAGTGACTGGTAAATGCTGTCTTCTGGTCGTGGAATTCCCGAACTTTGTCAAATAAATGTATGCTTCGCAAACAAGATAGAATTATTTTGTAATTTTACAGTTTGCGGTGGATTAACACACAGTTCATGAAAGTTGACCAGAGGTGGCATCCCTGTATCGGATTTACTCATCTTGGCGGACGCGACCAGACCGGCATCGTCTGTCTCTACCTGAGATAAGTAATTGTCGAAGGTTCAAAAAAGTCATTTTTTAGTGAATACTACCCCCAAAACTCTATAAACTCAAATTAATCATAGAGTCAAATAAGTCCAAAAGAAACTGCGAAGTGAGTAAAAAAGAAGTCGAATTGAGTCACGATTTTAGTCGCTAAAAGTCACAATTACTTTCAGTCAGAAAGCCAATCCAACTCACCACATGTGAATCTTTTCTTGGAGGTAGATTAAATTTGAAAAATGGTTGTCAGCTGGAACAGTTTCATCATGAAGAAGCGGCCCACTGTGAGGTACACAATGTACGCAAACAGAAGGTTTAAAACTTTTTCGAAGACGTATAACCTGCAAATAAACAAAACAGGATGCACTGAAAAAAGGTAGGAACCCATTCTCTGCTGGGTTCTCCTGAAAACCAATGTGAAAGGTCTGCAGTCTATTCCGCTGCCAACGTAGGTTGTGAAGACGGTACGTACGATATTCTTGCGTTAACTATAAGAGACTGTGTAATCGGTATCAGAAGGGAGTGGGGGCACTTACTAACGGATTTTTTCTTTCGCCGTGCCCGTTAAATACGTTTTCCGAGACTTTTTTTTCCATTCGAAAAGGACCCTTCGGAAACGTCTCCTCAAAATTTGAACTGGGAACCGTTTAGCCGCTATACTTTAAAATCATTCTTTATTTATTCACTAAGGCAAGAGAAACTGTTGGTTATTTTTTAAGTATAGCGGCTAAACGGTTGGAGTATCGACAATTTCCTTTAAATTTGCGTCTATGGGGCTCTATGGCATGTTTACTCTTAGAAAATATTTTAAAAATAATAAGAAGAAAAACATAAATGTTCAATTTGATGAAAGTTTGCGTTGCTTTAGTGCCCAAACCATGAATTGTAGACTCTTTTACGGAACCGAATTCGATAGAGCGTACTTTTGTGGTCTGACGACACCTATTTGGAAATTGTTTTGGTCGGCAGTCTTCGAGAACCCATCTAGTCCCAAATGGTCTAAAACAGCTGTTTTGGGGGGGTTGCGACCCTTGTAGATCGTATAGGAGTGATCGGATATTGGTATATGGGCTTTTCGGCAGTCCCTATGCATGAAAGGAACCCATAAACCGCGTGGGATCAAATTCGGAAGGGGTCAAAAAACGGGTGGCTTTTTTAGTCTGGAATGCCTCTTAGTATCGTATTTTTAAGTGCCTAAAATGTTTTTGCTTTTTCGAGGTTAGGGTGGCTGCCACCGCCGCGTTGACAAGTGAAGTGCCCCACCTGCGGGGCATTGTGCTTCGTCCGAACTGGGTGACGCAGGTCGCTTTTTGATTGCCAGTCCAGAGAAGCATTGTACGGTATGGAGGCTCGTACGGTATTTTCCGGGTAAAATGACATGGAACGGTTTCATACCTCTTTCCGTTGCGTATAGGAGATTTTCAAGTAATCGGTCTCCGTACCTTCTAATGTTCCGTACCTGCCTCCGTACACTACCCGTGCTTTTCTTTTTACTGTGTAAGTCTCTGATTTCGATGAATCTCTGTGAGTCGACTCTTGGATGATACAACGTAGGTAAGGGGTCGTACCTATATTACGTGACCTCATTTGGAGGGGGGGGGGGGATACTACACTGTCCCAAGTTAAATCGACCAACATATAGTCAATTGACTAACATTCTTATGCGCGTGGGAGCCCGACTAAAAATTAGTCGATTTTGCAACACGCAAACGACTAGTACCGTCCTGCAATAATTTCGACGAAAGGATTTGCACCAATTGGTACAGTCGACAGCCAAATTTGCGTTTTGTGACGTTTTCTCTGTTAGTTTTTGTCCATTCGACTACTGGCTAGTCGTATCAATGATACTAAAAAGGAACTGCTTGCGATTGGACGAAGCACTCACGTGACACGTTGCGTGTTCACCAGCCGAACTGCTCACACCTCCCGCCAGAACGACTATATTGTTGACACACTACGAACCTTTTGTAGAAGGCGCTGTGGCGCTTCTGTTGCGTGCCAGCCTGTCGACTCGACAGGTTCAAATCCCAACTCGATTTTTCTTTTTAATTTTTAATACAAAAGTTTAGCAAAGGATCTAATACGTGACACGCAATTCAGTTTTTTCCCTTTTACACAGTAAGTTTTAGGATGAACGCAGCAACGCCGGAGAGGAAAAAAAAAATATTCGAAACGGAATAAAAGTTATATCTCAGCTGGTTCCCTTTCCCATGGTGCTCGTTAACCAGAGTCCATTGCCTGCTCTGACGTTAAGTCATGCAGTAGCAGAAGATACTGTGCAAGGGAAAACTGGTTACGCCCCGGCCGGTAGTTGAACCTCCGTCCTCTCCAAACCCGGCTTACCATCGATCCTCCAGGCACGGAACCACTGAGCCATCGAGACAAGTGGCAGTCGGGCCATCGGAGCCAACCCAAGTCGGAACTCAGGGCTGAGCCAGTCGACGAACGCTCTTAGCCGAATCAATCAAAATTTAGTTACTTATAAATGACTAATTCTTTTTAGTCGATTCCATTTTTTTTTTACAGTGTACGCCCTATCTTTAATACATAACAAGGTTAGGTTATCTACGTCACGAGAAGGGGGGGAGGAGGGGGGGGAGGTCGGGGTCAAAAAGCGCATATGCAGTAGATGCAGTAGTGCGGACGCCAGTGGCATTGATGTGCGCTAAAGAACACGAACGATTTTTTGACGAAATCCTATAGTTTCAAAGACGCTTGTTTCAACCAGGTAAGAAGCCAGGCGAAATTTTTAGGTCCTCACGCCGAAAATGGGGGTTGCATATGTCTCGGGGACAATTCGGATCTCGGGAACTAGAAGAGATATCGATATCATTTAGGCCGGCTTTGTGCCACTAGCGTCCCCACTACAGTGTCAACAGCCTGTAGTACTCGTTAATATCGTCGGATCGGCATGGCCGGCACAGCATCGGAAAGCTGACATATTTTGCTACATCAGGCTCGCTGCCAAGGAGCTGGGGACGCGACACGCACGGCTGCAAGGCGCCGGTGACGCAGACGCAGCGTGCGCTCACATATTGATGGTCGACTCGAGGCGACAGACACGCCATTCGAAAGCTCAGACTTTATACTAAAGTTCCTGTCTGAATCAACAGGGGAGGTGCCGGAGACCAGCGAAGGTCGACCGCGCCGCTCTGCCCGCTCTGCCCATACGCAGGAGATTAGAGCTGGGGAGCCAAACTCGCATCGCTGGCCAGGCGAGCCTTCTCCGTCCTGCGGCTTGAGCCCGGGCGGGGTCCGGCGGGTACCGGTTTAGTGCTCTCTTTGTCTCTACCATCCTTTGCACGCAGTTGACTCTCTGGTTGGCACGGTCAGACACCTCCATCGCATTGCTCCCCACGCAGTTCCTCCAGACGTCACCAGCGCCACTGTGCAGACAGCGTTTCGGAGCCCAGCAGATTCAAAAGGCGCGTAATGCGTCCAAAACAGTCAAAACTCGCAACACCAATAGCACCGAAACTATTGGACGGACACGTTAAAAACGAAAAACGAATCAAATGGGCATGGGGCGGTAGTGACCATGCCATATGCAACAAGCTGGCCCGTCCCTCCGTCATACCTCGGTGCCAGTTCCGCTGCGCTCCACCAGCACCTCGGTTCGACAGGGGGACTTGGCCAGCTTGACCTGTGCGCGCCGCGATGATAATGGTGTAAGCGCGGCGGCCAACACTAACGCTAACCTCAAACAAGCTGGCCCGTCCCGTTCGTCACCTCGGTGCCAGTTCCGCTGCGCTCCACCGGCACCTCGGTTTGACAGGGGGACTTGGCCAGCTTGGCCTGCCGGCGGCGTTTTCGGGGGCCTTCGGCCCCCGCCTCAAGTCTCCCTTAAAGTGCCCGATAGCAGATGTATTTGTTACGATTAAAATCGTTAACCTGAGCCCGTCCCTGTGCGCGCCGCGATGGTTATGGTGTGCGCGCGGCAGCCAACCCTAACCTCAAAAAACAAAAACAGACAAAGTTTCATAAATCAAAAATGCGATACAAATCGAAAACTGTTGCCACCGCACGTGATTCTACGTTAAAAAAAGTAGTTGATCCTCAAAATTTAAAGTGTTTCTATGAACGATAAGTCGGCGTACACACGTCCGAACGAACGAACATCCGGCAAAAGACTACCTAAAGAAACGTGTCGGGACGGGCTAAAAACAAAAACACATATTTTCATTACTTATAAATGCGATATAAATCGAAAATTGTTGCCACCGTGATTCTACGTTGAAAAGGGAGTTTATCCTCCAAACTTGATGTTTCTCTGTGAACGATAACTCGGCGTACACCCGTCCGCCCGAACGAACCGGCATCAGACTATAAGCCCGGCTCCTGCCGTTTCTAAATAAACGTGTCCGGCCGGGCTACAAAGTGTACCAAAAATGTCCACGCAGTATAACAGCCCCGGACGACATTTTGTCAGTCCAGTTCTCTACTATCACCAAAGAGTCAACTTCCATATTTTCGTAGAAATGAGACACAGTGGCGGCCGTCCTCTTGTGGGGTTTGCGCTAAGAGAATTAAGCCTCTCTTTGTTGGTATTCGGCAAAAGCGAAACGTTATAAAGTGCGTTCTTACTTCTTCAGTCGCGATCGGGTTGCCTCGACTGTTGTGACTTCATTAAGGACGTACTTGAAAGCTCCGGTGAAGACGTCTCTTCGATACTCTAACACATTCTGTAATTATTAAGAATAGACAGAAACTCCTTAATTGTAATATCAAGACTATAAATGGGTCAATGATTGTGCTTACAAGAGTAGCCTCGTCCAGTCTTATTCCAAACGATGCTCTATCATCGGGATCAATGATGTTGTGGAGCTTTTTCATTTTGCCAGTCTCTATGGGGAATTCTCTCATCAGGAAGTACTCCAGTGCCCCGGTTGCCACAAAAGCTTTGCGGTACGTTGCCATTAATCTGTAACAGACTAAGGGATAGTAAAAACAAAATCGGGTGGTCCAAACCCTTAGTTCCAGGATTTGGACACTTGATCTGGCACCTTTTTTGTGCCCCATTTCTGAGCGCACATTTCAATTTCATTAACAAACTATTTAGTGGTTCACGGGTAATGCACACAATGGGGGCAAATGCATACACACAAAATAGGGTGAAGAAAGCGCGAGTAGATTCAAGCACTGAACTCTCCCGTATGAAACGGTATAACAATATTGTCTTCATGTAATCTTAAACTCGTCTCCCGACGGGAAGATGCAAGTTACAGAATCAAAAGACCGGAGTAAGATGACCTTACATCATTGTGACTGCGGATATTTTACTGCAAAGTACTTGCAATAACATGTCACTGCAAAACAAATTGGGATGACCGGGTATGACGCTTGTGTGAGAATATTGCGTAGCGGTTATTGCAGCACTCTCAAAAATTAATGCTTGAACTAACGTAAAACGTACGCTAAATGAGGATTCTTGGCGGAGTTTCTTAAATTAGAACATGATGCTTGTTTCAAGCATATGAGTTGTGTTCCAAGGATATGAAGCTTGAAGCATAACGAAGCTTGGCGCCAGTTGTGACGATACTTGAGTCAAGCATAATATTCTTGAATCGTGCATAGTCATGATTGGAATAAGCATATTCATATAATGCTTGGCAGAGAATTTGCGGTGTAAGCCTGAAAATTGCTTTGGACCAAGCATATTATGTTTGATTTAGGCATTCTTTTTTGAGAGAGAAGACTTATGTACTCTTAAAAATGAATACTTGAATAGGGTATTCCGGAGAAGTGGTGGGCCGGAAGTGAGAAGAAGGTACGAATCAAAAAGAGCGGAAACGGAACCAGGCGGTATGAGAAATCGCGCGCGCGGATGAGCAACTTTTCGGTCAGCGCGTGTTTCGATTCGTTCCGTGTTCACTAGTGCAGATTATACTGAAAAGTTATAAAATAATATTCACATTTCGCCAAATATTTGTTGAGCAGGACAGCGAGATTATTTCAGTCTACTGCTAATCATTTCTCTGCATGTTGTCATGAAAGAAAAGATACAGTATATTCCAGAATATCCAAATAGGCTGGCGAGCACTGGAGTAGTGGTCGGCAGATGTTAGCAGACGCGTATCATATTTGTTTATTAACAACTTGAAAAGGTTTTCTAAAGCAAAGCGTTAACAGAGATAGAGCATACCGAACTATAGTCGCGTCCAGGAACAAATTAACTTAAATTTCAGTCATATATGTATATCCATCTGGAAACATTAGAGGCACTTGTCCGACGGCAATCTCGCGGACCCAAACAAGTAATGGCGGCAGCCGGAAACAAGCACATCCACGCGCGCAATTTTTCATACCTTTAGGTTCTGTTTCCGCTCTTTTTGATTCATACCTTCTCACTTCCGGCACAGCTTTTTCTCCGGAATACCCTATTAAAACAAAATGTACGTTAGATAAGGATGCTTAGCGGAATTGGAATAAGTTGAATCAATCCAAGAAAGCTTTGTATCAAGAAGCATTATTAAGGATAACTATTTCAGCTATATTTGTATCATATAATCTCGTCAAATATGGATGCTTCATTTAAGCATCCATATGCAAGATTGAAGCCTCTGTAGTTTACGGGCTTTCTTGATTCAAGCTGAGTCATTCTTACTGAAGATGCTTGTTTCAGGCATATTATGTTTGGTTGACAACTAGCGGTTTAAGCATAAAAATGCATTGGACCAAGCATATTATGCTTGACTGAAGCTTCTTATTGAGAGTGTGCAATAACGCACTACGGCAGCACAATTTTGCAGTGATCATCGAAGAATGATGCAAGAATCATTGCAATTTTTAGAACCTGAACAAGTTCTGTATAAAAGTATATTTATTCGGAATATGGAATTTTATGTTATAACTTACTTTTCATTTGCGAAGGGAACGTAGGTAATTTGAAGTTTTGATGCTTAAAACAGCGCTGCAAGCACTGAGTCGAGTCACCCTCGTTAACCGAACGATGCGTGCTATTGTTAATCAGCTTGGAAATCGAGTTGGAAATTTAGGATAAGAAAAATAAAATGAAAACGGAAAGGTCTGACATTCGAGCCGGCGACTCGATCCGTTGGACCGCGGGGACAAGCCGGCTATGTTACGAGGCTTAGCGTGGCCGACCATCACAAGCCACTGCGGTGCGCCAATCAAAGCGCAGAGCAATGCGAATATGCAGCCAAGTTAGCGACAGTGGCCCTCCTAATTTAATTGGGGACCATTATAAAATGAATCGGATTTGATGTGGCCACATGCTCAATTGTGGACTGCTGAAGACTGGTTAGGTCTGCTTTTGTTAAATGAACTGGAATTCTGTTTTCAAGTATATAGGTAGAATTGTTTTGGGTTCTGTACCCCATACGTGGGCTGCCAATGTGTCGTTTGGTAACAACAAGCAGCAACTGACTTTTCCTGTCTATTGGATGGAGTGAGAAAGCTGAATTGAACTCGGTTTTGAGAGTGTTTGCTAAATTTTTGGAGGGTATATTCATGTCAGAAGCTTTTGTGTGAGTACTAGTCAGAAAGGTTTAAAAAACTTTTTACAGAGACTTTCGGTTTTGCCCTAAGGAGGAATATTGGAAATTTAGAAGAAAAAGAAAAAAAATTAGTCCGATTTTGGGTAAAACTATACAGTCAGACTGTGCCTATAAAACAAAATGCTTTAATTCGATGAAGTGACTGGAAAATTTGCAGGACACCAGGGATTTACTCACATGGGCTTCTTCCCAGCTAACCGAAGCAGGATGTCGAGACCAAAGCCGTACGGCAGCTGGCTGAGAACGGTGCCGAGCCAGTAGTACACGTAGCACCTCGTCAGAGCTACAGATGGGTACCTAATGGGGTTCACTACAACATCCAGGATATCGTAAAACATTTTCAATTGAGTCCTGTACGAATCCTTTCTGAAGTCAACGCACATGTTTAGGACGGCCAGTTGTTGCGGTCCTGAACTGCAATTCAGAGAGAACTGTGTTACATATTATCAAACTCGACAGCACGATGAAGAACAGGAATTTTTTGACTCTGGAATGATTATGAAGAACTTAATTGCGATGTGCATAGCCAAGCATTGTCTCCAAAAATAATCTTGCTTAAGAAGAAAAAATCCTCGTTAATGAACAGTTATATGCCATGCACTGTGAACAGCTTACAATTAACATTGTTTGTACCACAATCTTTTTTAGGCAAATGTAATACAAACAAGAAAATGTGTATTATAAACAAGCTAAAAGTAGGGAAGTTGTGTGTGTGCGATCTATTGAAACAATTCGTATGCATGCATGCGCTCACGGCCAGTGGGGCTTACACTGTGGGGTTAAGCGGGTTGAAGGTGCACATGCACACCCTACTCGGTGCGGCGATGGGATTTGACTACTTTCCAAGTCTAGTGGAAAGGATTGGCGCGACTCGCACTTTGTTGTACTCAGATTTCAGGCCTCGCTCTTTAAAAATCGATGTTCCCGTAAAGGTTTAGATGACAGTGGAAACCGAATTTATCTACAACATTCGTGCCACGGTGATGCGGTTACTTTTCGACGTACCCAGAAAGGGGGTAAGGATTACCCTGTGCACACTGGAGCAGTAACTGTATTAATAGGTATTAGACGACAGAACAGTTCGAAATGTAGTTTCGACCTGCACATCGAACAAACTGACGGAGTCTAACAGGTCGTCCATATATTACGTACGCGATTTTGGTGCGCTTCCGGACCCCCTCCCCCCCCCCCCCCAGGTACATTATCGTACAAAATCTCTGACCCCTCCCACCCCCCTCTGAAATGTACGTACTTTAAGAAAAATGTTAAAATCGTGCATCCAAGCCTATAAATGACTACAGGGATATAGAGAAACCAGTAAATTTATTGCAAGCATATGAGAGATTACATTACCGATAGCATTTTTAATTACCCGTACATGGGGAGCGAAATTTGGAATGATTTTACAAAGCACGCCGGCTCTGCTTCTGAAGTCTGGAATTTCTTGAAGGCTTCCAGCGTAGCTTCCGCATTCTAAAAATCCCTGTCGTAAATTTACGACGCCAGAGTCGCTATGTTTGATAGCGAAACTGCAGAGGCGTTTCCGTAGTTTTCATACGACAAATATCGTTCAAACACGAAAGAAGTCGTTTCGTTGTCGTATTGTTACGACTTGTCTCTCGTAATGTAATGACATTCCTCTTTCGGCAACGGCTTTTTCGTTTTGTTACAATAAAAACAACCATGATCGTTATCATGATGAAACGAAAAATTTATTTTTAAAAATATCGTTCTTTAACTATTTTTTAAGCACTGCAGCTGGGCTGGCGTTTACGTCTTTTAATAAACTTCCAACGGGTGGAAACTTGTTTTTTTTTCTCCTACGTAATTTGCATCGAGACCTCCCCCCCCCCCCCCCCTTCCCCCACGTACATTATCGTCCAAAATCGCCCCCCCTCTTCCCCCCCTAAAGTGTGTACTTAATATATGGACGACCCCTAATCTATGACAAAGTGAAGCCGGGTTTAGGAATTTCGTTCTAGTTCGAAAGTAAGCGGCGAATATGCGAATTTACGCGGCGGCTGGCAGCAGGCCGCGGCAGACTCCAGGCGGGCGGTGCGGCGCGCGGCGATACCGAATTTGGCGCTCCGCAGCGCCTGTGTACAAAAGGTCTGCAGGGCTGTACAGACTGTATTAGACGTAACGCGTACTAAAGCGTATCATGCGGGTCAAAAGTATTTGGTTGCCTTCTTCGCCTTTCCTTCGGAAGGGTCACACTCCAGGCGGTACTACGCTCTCTTCTCACCTTACAAACTTTCGGTGAACGTAAGACGTACTTCCCCAGTTTCTGGTACAAACGAAATTGTTGTATTACCCACATTTTTCGTTGGTATAACGGCGGCAAAAACTAGACAACTAAAACTAGTGAACTAAAAGTAGGTATGGTAATCAGGGGCGCCTCTAATTGTTCTCGTCAAACCTCCTCGGGCGTGTTTGTAGGTGTTTTCGTGCTCTGGTTACCGTAGACACTCAGGCTTGGTGGCTCTGGAAACTGCGCAGGTGATCATGCCTTTGATCGCCCAGTCGACGGGGGTGAAAGCTAGTGACACATCCGGGTCACAGTATGCGAAGCGGAGGACGCCTTTAGCTGCGCCCGCCCAGATTCCAAACGGCCCATACAAGTTGTCGAGCCAGCCGGGGAAGGGCTCGTGCAAAGAGCTGAGCACTGCAACAAGGGGAATGTTTAAGCGCTGATTCTTGAGGCCTTTTCGCACACTCAAAAGAAGATGCTGGAGTCAAGCATAATACGCTTCGTCTAATGCATTTTTAGAAGATGATACCTCTTTAAATGGCACTAGCAGAGCCTAGCTAAACTACACTGCTGAACAAAATTAGCGCCCCACTTTCTCCGATGCTCGCCATTTCCACGTTTTTGAAGCTGTTTTGCATGGAGTGGAGTTGCCCCCATGGTTGTACTTGATGGTTCCAAAGTGCCAGATCCGGGAGCCACCCCTTTCATAGGGGGTGGCTGTTCGACTGCGGCGGGGTGGAAATTTCGACCGAAAAAGGTCCAAAAAACGCCTTTAAAATTGCTGAAATTTCCAATTTTTTGGTGAGGAGTGCTAAATGACGGCCCTTGACAAGCTGACGTCAAAATTTTCACGATCGGTCACGCTCGGTCACCCCCAGCCACCCCTTGCTACTCCGGGTAAGGGTGGAACTGATTTGGGGCTGCGAATCGTTGAGGGCACATCTGATGCACCGCCCCTCAAATTTGCAACACGATTCCCCCCGCCGATTTTGGGTGGGGGTGGAAACCCGGCTAGCGTGACAGCGTGTGGTCCCGGCCCTTACCTCGATAGTCCGAAGCGGAAAAGTCGCTGCGGCAAACGGTTTACCCGTGGGGAGCGATTAAAGTGAGAGCATTGCCTTCTTCGCCCGGCCTGCGCTGCCACCGAGCGCCTGGTAGGCAGGCAAATGACATGACAGACGCGCCGGCAGGGCGCGCGCATCTTCCGGCGTACTCTCCCTGGATGCCGTCTGCCGGCCGTGGGAGCTGCGTGGGCTGCCTGCTTACAAGGCGCTCGGTGGCAGCGCAGGCCGGGCGAAGAACGCAATGCTCTCACTTTAACGCTCCCCACGGGGAAACCGTTTGCCGCAGCGACTTTTTCCGCCTAGGGCTATCGAGGTAAGGGTCGGGACCACGCGCCGTCACGCTAGCCGGGTTTCCACCCCCACCCAAAATCGGCGATATGGGGGGTTGAAGTTAGGGGTTAGACAATCGCCCCCCCCCCCCCCCCCTTTCGGTGCCCGAAGGGGACCTTTGACCCCCCCCCGAAGGTAGGCAACCCGTAAAGCTTTGCCCCTGAAGGTAGGCAATACGTAAAACTTTGCCCCTGAAGGTACGGGCAATACGTAAAGCATCGCCCCTCCCTTGTCCGGTTCGTTTTTACGCCCCTGGTCATGAAAGAAAGCGAGGGGACAACTACTCATTAGAAATGTGTACACAGATTTCAGGATTTCGTCGGATTACGCCCCGTAGTTTTCGTTAATTTTAGAATTTTATTGCTTTTCTGGCCATTTCAGCAAGGTGGGCTCGATTGGTCTAATGATAGTTGACCTAAAAAGTTTCTTGATTATTCCTAGGTATTTTTAAATATTTAGAAAATTATTGGCTTGAGTTCACCTAATTATTCTGAATTATTTAAAATTATTCTAAATTATTTATAGTTATTTATAATTAATTGGAATTATGATAGAAAAACCTAACCCAATCTAACCTTACCTAACCTAACCTTGCCAAACCTAACCTAACCTTGCCAATATTTTCTTTAATTCCAACTAATTATAAATTACTATAAATAATTTTAAATAATTCAGAATAATTAGGTGAACTCATGCCAATAATTTTCTAAACATTTAAAAATACCTTGGATTAATTAGAAAACTTTTTAGGTTAACTATCATTAGACCAATCGAGCCATCCCCATTTCAGCCTGTGTGCTATTTTTCGGCATGAAGTGCAAGTCTAACTTCAAATTCGCAATTTTTATCAATTTCTTTTTTAAAATTTCTAGAATTTTGTACACATGATTACGCTAGTGATTCGCCCCTCGAAAGAAAGATACATTCTCTTCCAATACATCCAAATACGATGGTGGTTGGCAGAGGTTAGCAGACGCGTGTCATATTTGTTTCCCAACAACTTGAAAAGGTTCTCTAAGACAAAGCGTTAACAGAGAATCGAACTACAGTCGCATCGAGAAACAAATTAACTTACTTACGTTATATATTTAAATCCATCTGAAAACGTTAGAGGCACTTGCGAGGGGGTTTTCACTTTCGTAATGCCCTGTACACCTGATCAAGGTAATACCGAGAAATAACAAAAAATGCTCTAAAATGGTAAAATATATATATTTAATACCAGTGTAATACCGGCGTAAGGGGCCATTCACATACCACGTGACCGATTTGGGGGGAGGGAGGGGTCAGCCACAGGTCACGCTCCTATATTAAATACATGGAAAGGTTAGTTAGCCAGGTCACGCGGGGGGGGGGGGGGGGTGTGTGTTCAAACAGTGGCCTATTTTAGGTCACGTGGTATGTGAATAGCCCCTAATACCACGTAGTACACGTATTATGTAATACCCTGTACACGAAAATCCCGAGCGAAAACCCCCTCGGGCACTTGTCCCATGACGATTCTCACGGACCAAAACACGTCATAGCGGCAGCCGGAAACAAGCTCATCCACGCGCGCGATTTCTCACACCTCCATGTTCCGTTTCCTCTTTTTTTGATTCATGCCTTCTCACTTCCGGCTCAGCTTTTCTCCGCACTACCCAAATAGAACCAAAATGTGGTGGTCAGCGCCGGGTACAGAGTCGTGTCAGGGTTCCCCGCACAGACTGAACAGGTGTCGGGAGGAACACATGTCTGTTGTGCGCTGCAGATAGGAAAGCATGTACATGCAGATTTAGATTTTTACCTAACTTTTGGAACGTAATACATTTTTGTGCCACAGAAATGGTGTCACGAAATTTGGAATGTATTAAACACATTTTGTGCGTTAAATCTTCCTCAGGTGTACGTAATACGTACCTTCTGAAGTTTGTAATGCACACATTCAGTGTTTGTAGTGTGTTCCAAAATTTTGTTCCAAAAAATGTTACGTACCAAAAGTAGGCAAAATCTTACGAGTGGATCTGGTAACGCATGACACAACGCGTTCCTCCCAACACTTCCACAGATAAGAGGTGTGCGAACATGTTCGGATCCGTCCAAACACGAACGAACCGAACACACACTTTGTTCGATCGGAGGCGAACCTAACGTGCTCGTGCGCGAACTGTTCGGGAATTTACGGAAAATTTTGATCGTGGCCGGACCAACAAGCATTAATGAAACATTACTTCAGTCTTATAAAGGGCTTCGCCTTCATTTATAGATAGTTTAGATTAATTTCTACAATATTACATACAGTAAGAAGAAAACAATTATAATCATAAATGCAATTGAAAATAAATGGTTCGTTCGAGTCTCGTTCGATCAGATTCGAACAGCAATGTGTTCGGTTCGTTCGATAAAAAATTGTGTGCTGTTCGGTTCGGATCGGATTTTTTCAAGACGAAACTATTCGTGTTCGTAAAATCCGATCGGAAGCTGTTCGCACAACTGTGCCACAGATATCAAGGAGCGTCCATAAAGGATGTCCGGGTATTTTCAGGCAATTTTCGACCCCACCCCCTGGACGTCCGGTTTTTAAAAAGTGCCATTTGTGTAAATATTTAGTATCTGGCTTTTAAATAGGGTTAATTTTCCAAAAGAGGGTGTGCTCAGAGTGGCTGTATGTATTTTCAAAGATACTTAAGCATGTGGGGGACGCACAGGGTGGAAATAGCATTATTTTGACGGTATTGACGTGGACGTCCATTTTTGCACCCCCCCCCCCCCTCCACGTCCACCCATGTCCGGTTTGTAGGACCCTTCCCCCTATAAACCCGGAAAACCTTTATGGACGACGCCTTGGCTGGCAGTAAACATGCGTCGGCAAATGTGCGGAGGAACACACATGTGACGCGCTGAAAGTTGTAGGCATGTACTGTAGTGATGTGTTGGAGTCAAGCCAAATCGCAACAGTCACTACGTTCCTTATTCCCTATCGAGTGTTACGCAGTGTTGCTCTGCTTTCAGTACCGACTGCTGGGCGGAAGATTACGACGGGGATATCGTGGCGGGCGTCGTTGATTATGTCCTCAGCCAGGGCCTTGGTGAAGGCGTACGTATTCGGCTGGTATCCGAGGATCCTGCGGATAGAAAAGCCTTGACATCAAGAGGATATCGCATTTCCTGTGCCGTGTGGTTGGAGGACGTTTGACCAGCCTTCACCGGGTGACCCAGAGAGAGAGCTATGAGCTAAATTTTCACTCGAGTCCTTGGGTCATCTGCAGGACTACATTCCAAAGTCGGTACTTATATGTATTTACTGTCAACATCTCATTACTGTGTCACCTTCGTGGGAGGAAAAACGTGTCGCTCAATACCTAGCTGCCAACCTTTTGGATCAAGAATGCAACTCACTTTTTAGAGAATGCGTTAAGTGTGTGCTCATTCTCCGTCTCGGCCAGACGGATCATGGTTTTCCAGTTCACCTCGGGGTGGTAGTGATGTTCCTGAAGTATGGGCTCCTTTGTGAACGTGTACGTTGTGGACACGTACTGTAGGACCTGGAGAGGAAAGCCAAAAGCCGTCTCGTTTTCATATCAATATGCCCCGCCGCTGCAACGGGCTTCAGATTCCCGTTTTAACGGTATCCGCGCCGTGCCTGTCGATTTAAGTGACCGGTTTGTAATGATAGCTTTCGGATTTTCATTGATAATTGCTCCGGTAGGCACGTGAAGATCACCGCACCTTTAAATTGGTCATCTTCTTGCACAACTCGACCACCTCCCTGGTGCTCCGCGTGTTGGTCAGGGTGGCAGTCTTGAGCGGGTCGTCAAAACGCACTGTGGCGGCCACGTGAAACACGTACGAAACGTTCCGCACCAGGACATCTTCGTCGTCAGCGCTCAGACCCAGACCGAGCTCGGAGCAGTCTCCCCCCACGACCCGCAGCTTGGACGTGACCTCGGGATGCTTCGCGAGTAGAGGTTCAAACAGCTGTTGACAAGAGTGGTCCTTGGTTACCTAGCGCCACGGGCACTGTCCGCTTGCTCGTCCTTTTAATGCACTCTCAGACTTATGTCATATTGAACACAATTCACAGTATTTTGTGAAATCCTAACAGAAACTATAAATTTGGTTTGTTTTGCGATTATTTTGTATATAATACGGATAAACGTTAAATCACAACCAAAATATGTAATTTGTGCGTAATACATGTATATTTGGAAGCATAGAATATTTGTACATACCTATGTGAACATATAGCGTGCACTCTTAACATCTTACCTAGCCTCCGACACGAAATCTGGGTGTTACAACAATTTTGTTTGTATTAAAAACTCAGGAAGTACGTATCAAATACACTGAAACAAAATATGTTTGTTACACAAACATGATGCCTTGTTTTACGGTCGCGTAAATACGTGTTACGAACAGTTTACATTGTAAAATGTTAAGAGTTATCGCACAATGGCCAAGACATTGAACTCGTGAAAAATTCTCGGCTGGGTACGTGCCGCACTGTCAGAAATTTCATTGGAAATCTCTAAGAAAACGTTAGGAAAATTTGTATCTCATTGTTTGGAATTTTCAAAACTTTTGCGGAAAAATCCCAAGCTTAAAATCTGTGCTTCACAAAAAACAGTCCGCGCATACAACCCATGTTTGGGGTTTTTGGAAAATTCTGAAATTTGTTTGGAATTGTTTGAAATAACAATTATATAGCGTTACACAAACCTCTGTGCCAACGCAAGATATGTCGGCAGTCGACCTGCCCTTTGGCCTGGAACCCAACCGTTTCCATTGGTAAGAAAGCAGGGCCACACTAGTGCAGGATGCTTAGTACTATACCGGCACGCTGACGATGGCACGCAGCCTGTCCTGCGCGGAGACGCCTCTCTTCGGCCGGAGCAGAATGTAGATGCAGCCGAGGTCCGGGCACGACCGAAGCAGCTTCTCGAGCAGCACTTTGCCCATGAAGCCCGAGGCACCCGTCACGAAAATGTGTTTCCCGGACAGCTCCTCGGGGATGCGCGGCATGTACTCGGCCCCCTTCATGTCGTGGCTGGCTGAAATATAAAGTGTAATATAACCATATTTTACCCGGGACACTGCTCGCTGACTGTCCTCTGCTAAACCTTACGTTTTCCAAGTCTGCGTCGAGTGTTTAGCAGACGACGCGCACAGGACACCACAGGACCCTTTACTGACTTGAATCGCAGTCACCTCGTGGCTGCGGCCGCTACTTCCACCACATTTCTACAGTACACGTGGTTGCGCATGAGTAATGGCGCTGTGACGCGCCGTGCACGGACCTGGCTGACCCGACCCACCCGACAACTTTGAATGGTTGTTGCCAAGGGTGTTAAAGTAAGTAAGTTATTTTCTAGAAATAATAGTATATTTACTTATTTTGTTACTTGCACTTTTAAAAAACTGGCAACTATTGACATTCTGACATAATACTAAGAAACTGACTTCCTGCTTAAACTGACAGACATATGAGAAAGTTCTTAAAACACTACACTGCAAAAATACAAAAAACAATAAGGGCGGGGGTTCTAAAGTAGTTAGCAACTACACCAGCCAGGCAGAACAACCGTTCGCTTTCAGTTGACGTGGCTGGTTGCGCGAGGGGTCCATAACTTCGAATTTTCGTGTGCGAAGAATATATTCGAAAAGAATACTTCAGAATACTAAGGAATACTAAGGAATACTGAGAATATTCCAAATTTTAGGAATACCCTGAGAATACCAGAGAATACCTAAGAATATATGAGAATACCAGGGAACATTCAGGGAATACCACGGAATACTAAAAATACAAGGAATATTAGGGAATACTAGGAATACCAGGACATATCACAGAATACCAGGGAATATCAAGGTATACTTGGGAATATAAGGGAATACTTAGGAATACAAGAGAAAGGATGTGTTTGGGAATACTAATCAAAGGGATAGACTGTTTTGATTTAGGGCGTCTGCAAGGCTATATTTTCGAATTTCGCGCGTCGCTTGATCGTCCCCGACGATCCTGCTTATGACGAGAAGGCGTCGACCACCACCACCACAACAACCGCAACCGCAACAACAAAGCCATGCTTAACCTGTGTCCGTGTGTTGGGTGTGAAAAATGCAATTTTGTACCAATTACTTGACCTTTTAACGACACGGGTTCGCATATCATCTCTATTTCTCCGCGTCCATATGCGATGCTTTTAAGTGATCTAAATGGAACGGACAGGGAGCAACCGCCTGGAAAATCAAGATGTTTGGAGATTTATACAATAGTGAGTAGCTTGGTTATGAACTATTTTAAGGTATTACTTATGAACATTTTTTTAATATGTTGTTGGTCTGATTTTTGTGTTAACATTCAAATTGTTTTCTCTATTGTCAATTTGGTAATTATCTACTTTAGCGGCTCCACTGAGTTCAGACACGTGTTAGGTATAGTTACACGCGGGATTGCACCACCACCATACCCGCACTGTGATCCATTTTAGGTGCTCAGTACTCGTTTCTGAAAAAATCAAAATAAAGCCGTGCACTATTTCGCTCACTGGCGGAACTATTTACGCTACACTTCACCCAGCGCTCATCCATGGGTGTCCGTTTTTGGAACTACGTCGAGATGACCGGCCTCGGCGGCTCTGTCGGTTGCGCACTGCGGCCCATCCCGTATTCCGTCGCGCAATTCCGCCTGATCCTGATTCTCTCTGTCCTAATGTGTACTATCACTTCTTCACAAATTCGTTCATAAATTTTCCTTTGACACTGGAAAGCGTTTACACTTTCGTTGACGCATTGTCTGTTCCTTTGACCGTGTGAAACGCCCTTTCGGAAATGTCCTCGGCTTATTGGCTACTCTCGTTGTATGTTAACGTTCACAAATTCGCTGACGTATTGTATGTTCCTTTGACACTGTGAAGCGTTTACACATTCGTTGACGCATTGTAATACACTCTGTGTTACACAACATTCAAGGAGAGGTCAAATTCGAGCAAGGGGAACACTGAGGGCCTTTCACAGTGTCAAAGGAACATACACTGTGTGATACTCAACATTCAACGAGAGATCACATTCAAACAAGGGGAACACAGAGGGCCTTCCACAGTGTCAAAGGAACATACATTGTGTCATACAAAACATTCAACGAGAGTTCACATTCGAACAAGGGGAACACGGAGCAGGCCCCGGCCCCATCCAACACCGACTGAGCCGCCGAGCCCGGTCATCTTGACGTAGTACCAAATATCGCCGCGCATTGTTGCCTGGCTAAGCGAACTAAATCCTTACGCGGTTGAGCGCCTCACGTAAATAGTTCCGCGGGCGAGCAAAATTCTTCCGCAGGCACGGCTTTCATTACATTTCTTTAAATTAAATGTGGTAAACGAGTGATGACCACAAAAATTGGATGACAGTGCGAGTACGGTGGTAAGATGTGTAACGGTACCCCCTCTGGAGCTCTGAAGGTGGAGTATGTGTCTCGCCTGGAGAACTGAAGTTGCCGCGTAAATAGTTCCGCGGCGCAAAATAGTGCATGGCTTTCAGGAAAATTGGTCAGAAACGAGTACTGAGCACCTAGAATGGATCACAGTGCGGGTATGGTGGTGCAATCCCGCGTGTAACTATACCTGACATGTGTCTAAACTCGGTGGAGCCGCTAAAGTAGATAATTACCGTCAATTTTATAATTCTACTTTGTCTATTTTGTTGTCACCAGTCTCTTACTTGAGGGAGCACCTGGAGGAGCATTTAGACAGTGAAGAGGTTTATGTGAAGATTAGGAATTATTCCACTACTGTCCACCAGATCAGCACTTGACATTGGTGGAATCTGAAATTGGACGTTTCGTGGTAAGTTTAAATCATTGACTCTGCATGATACATTCGATTGTGGTAACTTGGGTGTTATGGGGTGTTATGTTTTTAATGTTTTCATTCTCTTTTGTTTCAGTCAAGTTTTCAAGAAAGGAGCATGTAAAGGCCCAGTTAATTAATGTGTTACTGAAGAGCTTGTTCGTTACTCATGGGAAGTCATAGTTTCTCAGCCTGTGTATCGCAATAGAAAATTCAGATGAGCCTCCCCGTCAAACTTTCATGCTTGGAGCATTGAAATCTTCATTGAAGAAATATTTCAGAACCTAGTATTTGAAGATCAATAAGGGTAACATAATCAGTCTATGATTGTTGTGAGAGAGGCAAGTAGAGTAACAAAAAATCCATTCCCCTCTCCATCTTAAGAGGTGATCAATAATAAAAGAAAGATTGGAAGAAAATGTGGGCAGTGTTACACTTCTTTAATTGAAAATACAAGTCACAGCACTTAATTATCAGACTAGCTGCACACTTACATTGAACATTCCTTTACTTGAATAGGTCAATACCGGTTAAAAATTCTTATAATGTAATGATATAAACCAGAATGCTGCACAACAGAGGCGATCAATAATAAAAGAAAGATGGGAAGAAAATGGAAAGCATTAAATTTCTTCAATTGAAAAGCAAGTCACAGCACTTTGTAATCCAACTAGCTGTACACTTATATTGAGTATTCTTTCACTGAATGGGTCAGTACAGGATGAAAATATATTGAAAGGATATTATCAATAGAAACAATTCTTATAATGTAAACCAGAATGCTGCACAACATTTCAATTAGCATGAAGGTGCATGACTAAGGTACACACTACCTGCAACAATTTGTACTTAACACATTGCCTCAAATAAGGCAAACTTATTATTAATCAAAAGCATCGTAACATGCGACAAGCAAAATAAATTAACAAAGCTACAAACTAACAAAAATGGAAACAAGCTTCAAAGATCTTGTGACAATAGCAATAAGATAGTTGCTGCCCTAAAAATATACATAGAACAAAAATTGGTTAAATTTATATTCAATAGTCTGCTTCCGTTATTCTCAGTCTTTGAATCATACTAAACAGTACATTTACAAACCGTACTACAATAAGAAATAACAATGCGTTCTTTGTCATGGCACGAACAGTCAGACAAAAGAATCGCATGAAAACTGGATTTCAGTAACTAAGACACTAGAATTACACAGCATAAAACAGTCTAAATAATTCTACACTTTTACCCTTAAGTAAGAACCACAATGTTTTCTGAGGTCAGAAAAGAAAAATCACTTTTATACACAGTTAAAGGAACTTAGAACATTAATATAAAAAGGTACAAATGAACTAAACATAAAATTACTTCAATGCAAAGTTAAAGATACCTAGTCAGTGCCTATAGAAACACAAAAGCATACAAGTAATGGCACTATTTCTTAGAAGTTTGGAACATTTTCTGTATTTCAACTCCATCTTATCTCTTTAAGTTAAACTTCCCTTTGTCAAGTTGCGGATGAGGGAGTGTGCAGATATAATGAGAAATATTGTGGTAACCTCCGAAAAAAGAAAAGTCTGGCACAAGGGTGGTATAGTTCTTAAGGACAAACCATGAGCAAAGAACTCCCACACCTCTCCCTTTACTTGGTCCTTCAACAGGTGCAAATCTTCTAGAATACTGTAATTCTTTGCCAGTTGCACCAGACATCTAAGCAAATGATAAGACTCTCCCGATAAGGAAAGATTTGTTATCAACAGTTGAAAAGGCACACCATTCCCCTTCGTTCACTGTATCCTCCTTGCTGACACCATCATTTAAGACGGTTGATTTTGAAGCAGAGCCGTAATTCATGGGAGCCTGGTATTTGAGAAGTCTGTCACTACTTAGCCTGCTGCGGTCCTCACTATAAAGGTAACACAAAGTGCTTTTCTTTATGATAACTGGATTATTGAAGCCATCCAGGACTTTGACATAAATGCTCCTTGGGGAAAGACTAACATTGGAGAAGGTTTTGACACCAAGTGACCCAGAAGGAGTAACAATACACAAATCTTCTTGAATTTCTTGTTCTTCATTGAAGTTATCATCTAGCTCAAGAACACCAGCAGCCGTTTCTTCTTCTGTCACAACAGGTACAAGGCCCTCATCTTCTTCATCATCTGGTTCAATATTCAATGAAACCAGAGAAAATGTAGGGTCTGGGATGCTAGAAAACTTCATTCCCCAATATTTAGCGCGGTCCAATGCAAATGCAGCAGCACCTAATACAGCCTGCTTGATTGCTTGGTTGTCAGACAGGGTATATAGAACAGCATCTTGTGAAGCAGCTTTGGAAGAGCGGTGTGTTTGCAGGAAGATAAACTTGCCGCCAAGGCGCATCTCAACCTCAGCTTGAAATTCGGTCCGTCTCAACCTCTGCAAGAGCTCCAGCATGGTAAAGTTCACGATAGTACAGAGAGTTGTAGTCATGGATCTGAAATGGCGGAATATTTTTTCACACACCTGGCTGCTAAAAAGCCACGGCAAGAACAAGTTGTCTGCTTCCAGGTCACGAAGAGCAATCATAAGCTGTATGAGTGGATGGCCATTTATCTCTATGCACATATAACTGTTGCTTGAAATGAAGTTGTCTGCATCTGAATAATTATTTTTCCTTAACCATGTGCGCCACACTCTAAGAAAAAATATCCAACGCTATATGAGTTCTATTCTTTCTTCAGGAGAAATAGTTTTATCTAAGAATGCACTCAGGACATCTCTTGCCATCTCCAGAAAAGTGACAGTTGCTTTGCTTGATGGATCCTTTTCAAGCATTAGAAGGCCAACACTTTCTTGGTAAATTTTTTCCATAGACCTGCAATTCATTTTATCTGTAGGATTTAAATCACTTGATGTCAGTCCATGTTTGTCTTTACTCAGCTTTTCATTCACAAGCTCTCTTATATGAGCAGGAGTAACAAGATAGTTTCCCATAGGCAGCACAACAGATGGTTTGAGCAATCTTGTCCTCAACTTGGTGGCAATATGAATATGATCCTGCACACTGATTATTTCGGGATGTAGAGGTCCTATGAACAAAGGCCAATCCGAAGGAGATTTTTCTGAAAACGTGAAATTGCATGCACTTCAAACAGCGTGAATCTCCATCAGAAGCAAATGCCAGAAAAGTGATGCGATACTTGGCTGCGGCTTCTTCCTCAACCTACTTCCATCTTTTGGCTACATCAACTGAAGTGAACTTATTGTTGGTTCCAAAAATTCCCAGACAAAATGGAGAGGCATTGTCCACCAATGGTTGCACCATGAGAACATATGCATAGTTACTGAGAGTTTTTTTTTTTTTTTTTTTTCAAAGTAACTGCGTATAGCTTCGGCTGATACGGCATTATATGTGCCAACTTTTGGCAATCCATTTGAGTTTAACTCTGGTGTGAAACCGACAACCTGATTAGTGCTCGGATCATACTGAGCTCGACTTACAGCTCTGGTACCATCTTCTTGATGTACAACGACCTTGGGATAATTTCTAGCTGTAAGAAACTCATTTAATTCTGCAATGCGAATTACACCTTCTCTGGGCATTTCTGTGCTCGATGAGTAGATTTGGTCCAAGCACGATTGTGATGGTAAAGAGCCAGGCAGGTTACGTCTGAATAGATTGTACTGTCTTGGCGGCCCAGTAATATTGAAATAATATCTAGATATAAGCTTTATGCTAGAAGTATATCTGCAACCATTTGTGTGCCTATCCTTGTTTCTTATCTAAGAATTAACCAACTCTTGCATGAAGTTACTCATTTTACCTATGTTGAGGGGTTCGTCTGATGTTTTAAAAATCTTCACCTTCAATTTCTCGTTCTCCAGGCGCAACCTAGCATTTTCTTGGAGAACTGATGGAAGACCTTGGCGTGGAAAAAAGTCTGTTATGGAGTAACAACCTGATGCTCCTGACTGGAGCTGCCTTTTGGTTCTCATTGACCGACTCCAATCAGTAGAATTATTTGTTTTGTGACGTTTTTCTTCCTCTTTGGAGTCTCTTGCAGGGAAAACAGGTGTCACTCTCTGGTTCCCAGGGGCGCTTAAAATTGTACTCCAGCATCATTTTCACCCTAAGAGTCACTGCTGATCTGATTTTCTACACTGCCTCTTCTGGGGGTGTTGAGACTGAATCCTCCACAAGAAGTTGTTTTTCTGTATCTTCATCACTTTTGTAGTCAGTGCACAGGTGGCTAAGCACACTGTCAGTATTTTCTAAGTCTGAATCAGTCCTCATAACCTTGGAACAGTGATTTGTGTTTTCACTGCTAGATGGTCGTTTCGAGTGAACCACTTCCACTTAATTGACCGCATCAGTGTTGAATGAATCATCATTGTTGTTGTTGGCGTCAGTCTCATTGTTCAAGAAACTATCATCAGCAGTCTGAACCAATTTAGAGCTGTCCCTGTTTTCTCCATTTTCCTGATTAAATAGTTCCTTTGCTGATAATCTGCTGCAACACTTTTTGGTATGTCTATAAAAATTTTGGCATTTCCACACTTCTTTACCATTTTTTTTTCAAAGTGAATTCTAACTTGCAGCTAGGACACTACACTTTTGTGATGTAGACACCCCCATTTTCTTCAATGTTGGAGCAAGATAACACAGTTTTCTTTGCTGAGAGACCAGAATTATCTTTGTGGAGCTGCTTTTGCAATGAAGTCTCCAGGCGTTTCTTCATAGCATAAAAATCAGTTTTTTGCTGTTGCTGCTGGTTTGCATCGCTTGGTGGTCTTGGGGCTGGTACTGTGCCTTTTCCATCTCCCTCGTTTTTAGCCAGAACATTTCCCTCCTGACTAATTTTGAGTTTGTTTCTTGCTGGGCAAAATAATTCCCCAACTTTTTGAGGATGATTTTATGACCTGCAAAAGATAGCACATATTAACCCATTGATAAGAAATATTAAATTTTACAGATTCATACCACTGCCCCTCAGCACCCTGGTCCATTGGCGCCTCCCCCTCATTTTGAGGTTGGAACTGTGGAAGGACAACATTCTGCTCAGGTACAATCTCTACTGGTTCAGGCCTATAGTCCAGTCTGTCAGGGACAGTTTCAGACTATAAGGTGGTAAATGTTTCGGCGGAGCTCGCGTCGACTCTCCAGTCGAATAAGATGAGACCTCGGAGTTTTGTGTTTGCGGACAACTATGGCTTTTTCCCACCGCTTCCTACGCCTAACCACGACCTGATCCCCAGGTAAGAAAGTGCGTTCTTTTACTGTCCTACGGTCATGATTCTGGTTCACCTTTTCCTGCTTTTTTTTTAAAAAAAAAAAGGATTTCCTGCACCTGCACCACCTTGGGTTTGAGATGAGCAGTAAGTGTGGGCACTAATGTCCAGCAAATCCGGCTCATCAGTATCTGGGAGGGGGACACTTCCATCCCCGATAGCGGAGTATTGTTATACTCCCTCAGCCCATCTTTATAATGGGTTCCAGATTCCCTGCACTTTCTCAGGATCCTTTTAGCTATGTCCACGGCTTTTTCAGCCAGGCCATTTTCTCGAGCGTACTGAGGTGAGCTGGTCACTATCCTGCTTCCAATTTTTGCGGCATACTCATTACAATAATATGAATTTAAGGGGTTATTATCCCCATAGATCTGCTCTGGTATGCCATGGATACAGAAAGCATCTCTCAGAGCCTTAACCGCGTGGCTGCTTTAACTGGCCAATCTGGCCAGTGTCAGCCTCTTGTGTAAATTGTCTACTATTACCAGGTAAATTTCCCCATCGATTTCCAAAATGTCACAGCTAACCTTCTGCCAACGCTGGTCTGGCACTTTGTGTGGCATCAGAACTGTTTGTTTGTTGGCCGGACTGTTTCTCTCACATATTCTGCATTCTGATATCATGTTTTTGATATCACTGTTCATCCAGGGCCAGTACAAGACCTGCCTGGCCCTTGCCTTGTTTTTTTTTTTTTTTTTTTCAATCCCAAGGTGTGCCGTGTGTAATTGGTGGAGAACTTTTTGTCTGAGGGATTCAGGCACAACTACCTTCTCTCCCAGAATCACCAGAACTTGCTCACAAATTATTCCTAATTGCCCAATACTGCTTGGCCTCATTTATTACTTGATTTTGATCCAGAGGCCAGGCCACCCTGTTTGATTAATACCCATTCACTCCTTTCAGTCCTGTGTCCTTCTCTGTCTCCAGAGCGCACGCAGCTGCTATTTCAGCAGGCCTTGGGAGGTGATCAGTCACTTCATAGACCACCTCAAGCATTTCAGGGTCATGAACAACAGGGTGTTCTATAAAGTTTCGGGACGGCTGGTCTGCCAAGAACATCAGTTTTCCAGGTAAATATTCTACTTCTGCCTGTACAATGATAGGCTTTGCCATATTAAATTGGGCCACACCAGGTGCCATTGAGACACTGTCTTTTAGCCTTTGAAATTCCACAGAGTGTGAGTTAAGCGAGATGTATTGCACCTTTTCGGACAACAAGACTTGAAGTGGAGCTGCCAGTTCTGCCATTTGTGGTACAAACTGCCTCAGGTGATTAAACACCCCTAACACCTTTTGGAGTTGTTTCCGAGTTTCCGGTTCTTTAATTGCCCACTGTTCTTTCAGGGCTGATCTGGATCTCATTTAAAGACCACAATAGACACAAGAATTCAACTTGGGGGAGTCTATACTGTAATTTGAGACCATTAAAACGGACATGCTCCTCAGCAGCTCTCTGCATTATCCTTTCCATGATTTCGTCATGTTCCTGAGCATCTTTCCCAGCTATAAGGTAGGGTGTGCCATACTTCATTTTTTTCGAAATTCGGTACACGCGTTACCTCAATCGAGGCCATTTTTCATGCTGATTCCGAGGAAAAAAGGTAAAAAAATTTGGAGGCCGTTTAGGGGGTCCGACTCGCCTCGGTTGGGGGCCTAAATGCCCCTCCACAGGGCGAAAAATTAATGTTGTCAAAAAAATTAAAAACAAAAAATCCCCAACCCAAGTCGACGAAAGTAGGGCCCTTAAGGGCTGAAATTATAAGGAAAATGTCGTATCTCTTACGGTTTTAGAAAATATCGGCATTAAAAGTGCAAAAATCGATTATTGCACTTTCAATGCCGATATCTCTGAAACCGTAAGAGATACGACGTTTTCCTTGAAATTTCAGCCCTCGGACCCTACTTTCGTCGATTTGGGTTGGGGAATCTTTTATCTAAATTTTTAGACAACATTCATTTTTCGCCCTGTGGAGGGGCATTTAGGCCCCCAACCGAGGCAAGTCGGACCCCCTAAACGGCCTCCAAATTTTTTCACCTTTTTTCCTCGGAATCAGCATGAAAAATGACCACGATTGAGGTAACGCGTACACCGAATTTCGAAAAAAATGAAGTATGGCACACCCTACTATAAGGGCGTCATCAAAATACCAGCGAGCACCAGTACCTTTGAACACCTTTTCTGTTATGAACTGACATATCTCGGGGGCACATTTTACCCCAAAGGGTAGTCTGGTGAAACGATAGAGACCGAAGGGGGTCGTGAAGGTGCAGAGCAGACTGGATTCATGGTCCAGAGTAACGTGCCAGAAACCATCCTTGAGGTCCAGCACAGAGAACTCACGCTTGTCCTTGGCCGTGCTCATTATTTCATGAATGGTTGGTATTATGTGGCTTGGCTTTATTATAGCTTTGTTAAAGCTTGCAGGGTGAAGGCACAAACGGAGTTCCCCGTTGGCTTTCTCTCTGACCAGCATGTTGCTGACAAATTTTGGGATTTCTGTTGTTATCTTGGTCACGATGCCATCCCTTTCAAGGGTTGCTAGGGTTGTTTTTAGCCGTTCTACTACTGAATAATTGGTAATTGTGGACTTTAGGGGCTGCACCACCTATAGAGACATGGCCGGTACCGTTGGAACCGGCTCAACGCCTAGAACTGGAATATGCCAATCATATACGGCGCTCTTCAACCTCTTTATTTAAAAAAATAAAAATATGAGACGACCTAACCTGTCACAGTGCTCAGGAACACGGGTATTTCGGACACATTTCTGCATGATTATTCATCAAACGATGTGAAACGTCGTTTTCAAGTATAGCCTTTTCTCAGGGAAGACTTTAGGTACACACTTTCGCGTTTAACTTAGAGAAACCAAACACCATAAATCCGTCTGCTACAGCGATTCTCCCCACAGCGACGCTCGACGAGTGGTAACCCTAGGCTATGCGGCGCTACCGCAGCGCCGGACTGGTGGCCGAACACCGAACCCCGTCGGCACCGGCGTCGGCGGCTCTGTCGGGCGGCTGCGGGAGAGTGCGCGATCAAGGACAACCTGCTATGTGCTGTGCGTCGTCACCTCCGTCATCTCCCTTTGACCAAGGTGACACTCACATTTTCGTTTCAGTTTGAGGATACCCCTAATGGCTGCGTGCCTACGGCTTGCTAACCTCACAATCATTTCCCTTTGACACCCTAATGGCTGCGTGGTCTGGCTACGGCTCGCAACCTCACAATCATTTCCCTTTGACACCATCACCTCACAATTATCTCCCTTTCACTGTCACATTTGCGTCCTCACATATCATCTCCCTTTGACACTGTCGACACTGTCCAAGGAACACCAAGCTGAAATGAAAAAACAACAACACTTTGAATTAATACGGCTCGCAACCTCACAATCATTGGTGATGGTGTCAAAGGGAAATGATTGTGAGGTTGCGAGCCGTATTAATTCAAGGTATTGTTAATGTGACAGTGAACGGGAGATGATTGAGAGGTGATGGTGTCAAAGGGAAATGATTGTGAGGTTGCGAGCCGTATTAATTCAAAGTGTTGTTGTTTTTTCATTTCAGCTTGGTGTTCCTTGGACAGTGTCAAAGGGAGATGATATGTGAGGACGCAAATGTGACAGTGAAAGGGAAATGATTGTGAGGTGATGGTGTCAAAGGGAAATGATTGTGAGGTTGCGAGCCGTAGGCAGACCACGCAGCCATTAGCACTCTCCCGCACGAGCCGCCCGACCGAGCCGCCGACGCCGGTGCCGACGGGGTTCGGTGTTCGGCCACCAGTCCGGCGCTGCGGTAGCGCCGCGTAGCCAGCCTAGGGTTTCCACTCGTTGAGCGTCGCTGTGTTTTTAAATAAAGAGATTGAAGAGCGCCGTATATGATTGGCATATTCCAATTCTAGGCGTTGAGCCGGTTCCAACGGTACCGGCCATGTCTTTATAGGTGGTGCAGCCCCTAAAGTCCACAATTACCGAATAATTGTATCTCCTGGGAGGGCAAGGTTTAGGCAAGTAATTGGGGTCCACCATGATTGTGAATGTAGCCTTAAAACGGCTTCGGCCTGTGAACAGCTCCTGCTGCTTTCTAAGGAATTCCTCAATTGACACACTTTGTGTTTTCACTGCTAGGGAGTGAATCCCGGCAGTAGGGTGTTCCACCCTTTTCACCAGGTTTAGCCTTTCACATGCCTCCTTGCCCAGAAATGGCCTCACCGCCACCGCCGTTTGAGAGATGTATAAGTCACAATGTACCATGTCACCATGTGGGGCAAGTACTGTGGCTTTACTAGACCATCTACAGTGGACCTATTGTTACCAAACCCCCCAAGCCGGACTTTGACTTGCTTTACCACAAATGAACCTGTAGTGTTCATTCTGTCAAAAACTTTGGAGGGAATTATATTAACTTCGGAGCCTGGGCCAAGCTTGAACAAGACCAACCCGTTGTAAGAGAATAGGCTGTTTCCTGTCAGCTAAAGGTGGCGCTGGCTTCAAACGCTGCTCTGACCTCCAATCCACCACTACGACGGCCATAAATGATAATTAATCAAACCATCAATGATTCTCTAAGTTATGTCATAATAAAATATTTTGCAAACATGCAAGTATTTTGTATATCACTGCTTTAACCTTTGACCTCAAAGAACACCACTAAAACAAAAATAAACGTTCCTTAAAATACTGTAGGTTGGTATCTTGGACCCGTCATTGGCGGAGAAATTTAAAAACATAAACAAGGGCAAGGCATGACAAGCACCGCGGACAGCTCGTGTAGGGAACACACGTGTTCCGAAAAATAATAAGTTTTCTATTAAAACAAGAATGCCAGCTGGTAGGTGTGATGCAGAGGGGTGCACCACATATTCGGACACCTCAAAACCGGAAAACAAGAGACTTTGTTAGTTTCCCAAAGATTTGGACTGGTAATATATAGAGGACACAGTGGTTAGACATCATGTGGGATGTCCGGTAGATTAGTCCTGGCGGTACACCAAAACATACCGCAAATCGTGTTACAAGTGTGAAACTTGGCATGCTTGTTCCTTAAGGTATTAAGAAAGATTTGATCCGCTTTCCTTTTTGATTTTGGCATTATGGTTCAATTTTTGAACATTTTTAACAAAATGGCGGCTAAAATTCGAAATATCTCCATATGTGCCCATATATACGATGTGAATGTCGTTTCCGTATGATTTGAGGGCGCTCCGTCCATGGGCAAGGTCCCCCCAACCCCTCCGGCACCACGTTGTGCCCCAAATCCGCATTTTTTCAAAAATGGCAAAAATGGCGGCGTATTTTGCGTACTTTGTTATTTACCGCTACGGAGGCGTGTTTGGTGTCGTTTCGTGGTAAATTGGGGTCACTGAATCCATTTCTGAACTTAAAAAATTGTTTTGACGACATTGAACGGGTAAATGGGTACCAGAAGATGTTCAATTTCGGTTCAAACTTTCCGTAAACGCGTGCTGGGTGTCGTTTCCTAGTAATTCGAGGTCACTGAATCCATTGCTGAACTTCAAAATTTCTTACGACGACATTGAACAGGTGAGCGGGAACCAGAATGTGTTCAATTTCGGTTCACACTTTCCGTAAGTGCGTGGGAACCTTTAACGCGGTTTTAGAGGTTTTAGAACGTGATTCTGAGCGCATAATCTGTTTTCGGCCACTTCTGGTCGGGTTATGTATTCCTTCGGTGCTGTTAATGAGACCAAAAGAGCCTGCAAACGCACGTGAAAGGCAGCGGCGAGTGCGAGCGAGCTGCGGCGCAGCCCGTCGCATTGGAAGTAACTGTGGTGGTATCGGCGCACAATTCTTTCAACTAGACAGAGCTTCTCGAGTTTTTAACGGAAAGGCTAGTCTCATCATTCCAAGGCCTTTTATTTGTGACTAACATTGGTAAGGAATTTGCTTTTTCCAAGCCTTCTGGCACTGCTTTACCTGGGGCAAGCAGTGCTCACCAGGAAGAAAGCCGACGGAAGGATTATCTTGCACGTCCGTGATATGGTAGACAATGGTGCCAAAAAAGTCATTGTCTGCTGTTCAGATACCGATGTTCGTGTTTTTGGAATTTCCTGCTGCCCGTCTCTGAAACAAAAAGGTCTGAATGAACGTTGGTTTAGATTTGGTGTACAATCGAAACAACTTTTCATTCCTGCACATCTTATTAGTGAAAAACTCGGTAATATGATGACCTATACATTCTCTAAATTTTACATCTCCTTATCTTATATGAGTGATGCTCACATCTCTTGTCGACTTCCCTGTTTACAGGTCCTCGAAAGGCAGAAGCTCTGATGGTTTTCCACAGTTTTAGCGGATGTGACTCGGTGTCATATATGTCATCCGTGGGGAAACCCAGAGCGTGAAATGCGTGGGCAAATCATACCAGAGACTTATTCACGAAAGCATTTGTTGAACTAAGCAGGCTACAACACAGTTTTGGACATTGAAGTGGTAGACGCCCTGGAAAAGTACACAGTTAGATTGTACAGGGGAGACAACTCTTGTGTCGATATTGATAAGGCCAGGGAAAACTTGTTCTGCAGTGGCGATCGGTCACTTACCATGATACCACCAACCAAAGCTGCCCTTGTAGAACATATCAAGAGAGCTGCTTACCAAGCCGGCCATATTTGGGGCACCTGCGATAAAGTAGAAACCAAACCACCTTGCATCAAAAGCTGGGGCTGGAGTTGTAAAAATGGCAAGGTAGAGCCATTATGGTCGTCACTCCCAGACATTTGGAACGACTGTCGTGAACTGGACCGGTGCGCGTGTGCTTCAGACTGCAGCACACAGAGGTGCATTTGCAGGAAGTACGGATTTGTCTCTGTAAAGCCTGCAAAAAATGCAAAGGAGACTGTTCAAACAAAAGGTAATAACATGAGTTCAATAATGACACCATCTTTCACTTACCTCTTTCCAGCCTCAGTACTGAAAACAGCTATGAGAATCCAGATGACACTGCTTGCACATGCATGTTATAGGCAGTTTCCAATTGGACATGTATTATTTCACCTGTGTTTTTTTTTTTTTTTAATTTACACAATAAATTGTGTAGTTTCAAGTTTCCTTATCTAAATATGTAAGTTGTGTACTACATATGTACATTTTATTTGAGGCGGAATTGTTTTTTTTCACAGTACATTTTAACACTATATTCAGGTTTCATAATATACACGTTTCTTTGTGGCTTGTATTTTTAACATTCTGTGATGATGAATATTTTATATTAAAAAAACGAGAGTGAGTCACTGAAACCTTCGTTGGTCAGTAAAGGAAATTTGCTTATTATTCCGAAGTCCTCAAAATTATAGTCACACTATTATTAGGACCAAAATTTAACCAAAAACATTTCGTTTAGCTGTTCGACCATTAAATGATCTCAAACATTTACCACGGGCTTGACATCGCGATCAGCTACCTCTACAACCGCAGAAAAGGTTAAAACCGAAATAGGACATCTTCTGGTACCCGATCACCCGTTCAATGTCGTCGCAACAATTTTTCAAGATCAGAAATGGACTCAGTGACCTCGAATTACTAGGAAACGACACCCAGCACGCGTTTACGGAAAGTTTGAACCGAAATTGAACATCTTCTGGTACCCGTTCACCCGTTCAATGTCGTCAAAACAATTTTTTAAGTTCAGAAATGGATTCAGTGACCCCAATTTACCACGAAACGACACCAAACACGCCTCCGTAGCGGTAAATAACAAAGTACGCAAAATACGCCGCCATTTTTGCCATTTTTGAAAAAATGCGGATTTGGGGCACAACGTGGTGCCGGAGGGGTTGACGGGACCTTGCCCATGGACGGAGCGCCCTCAAATCATACGGAAACGACACTCACATCGTATATATGGGCACATATGGAGATATTTCGAATTTTAGCCGCCATTTTGTTAAAAATGTTCAAAAATTGAACCATAATGCCAAAATCAAAAAGGAAAGCGGATCAAATCTTTCTTAATACCTTAAGGAACAAGCATACCAAGTTTCACACTTGTAACACGATTTGCGGTATTTTGCTGCATCTGGCTGTGTACCGCTAGCACTAGATGTCCGCTGTCTGCTAAGGGGTACTATTCCTAAAAACTTTCAAAACCCTCCACTAAGTGAGGATGAAATGGCAGTATGGCCTGTGACAACTTATCAAGTATTTGAAGGTAGCTATAAATGAAGACAGTTCATCATAATTGAATTTTATTAGATTTCAAGTATCTTACACATTTCTTTTAAGCAGTTCAACAACATAATGATAGTTGTAATACAAAAACACAAAAATGAACCAGTAATGCACTACTTAAAGAAAATGAACAAAATGAAACACCTACATTTGAGGGTGAATACATGGTACCATACAAATTTTATACGTAATATACACACAACTGCCAACAAGAACAGTCACAAGGAAACTTATTTATTTCTACTTAAGAACCAACACCAACACCTGCTCATGGATTTATGGAGCCACCTGTGGAACCACCTAAAACTCCTTCTACAGGACATAAAACCAGTTGCAGTAAGTAAAATCCATTAAAATTAGATAATAACAGTTGATCTTGCACAGTAAGAGAAACTAACATACTATTCTGTCCACAGATCCCACTTTAGAACAGCCGGTAAGAACCAGAGTAGTTGCAAGTCTGGCAAGAGATGCAGGTCTCAAACCAATGGACTTGTCTCCAAAAAAAGTGTCAATTCTGAGATTTGCTCAGAAAAGTTATAAGAAACAATCTGTAGTTAGGAGGCGACTGCAATATTCTGTCGATGCAGCAACCCGATTTCTAACCATGCGAAGGGAGAGGGCACGCACCAAGACTGTCCATGAAATGGAAATTTCTGCTGGAGCCAGGAGTATTGAGGCTGGGGAACTACGGAATTTTAATAGAAAGCCAAATGCAAGAGAGTGGACAATTAATGAGAAGTGGGTCTCTAGAAGAGAAGCCCACAATCTTACAGATTCTTGAAAAAGAACATCACAATGCCTTGTGAAAAAACTCTCAAGGATGTACTGTCATGTGTAAAATTAGAACCCGGCCTCTCTCCATTTCTTACGAATGCTCTGAAAAAGAAAGTTCAAAAACTAGATGAAAAAGATAGCGCATGCATCTTAATGTTTGATGAGATTTATATTAACTGTGGTCTATATTATAATCGAAAAACTGACCAAATTGAGGGCTATGAAGACCTGGGCAACAGAGGCAGGACAGACAGAGAGGCAAACCATGCTCTTCTGTTCATGGCAAGAGGTCTAGACTCAGACTGGAAGATGCCTCTAGGATTTTATTTTGTTGATGGTACCTGCCCTTCTGATGCACTTGCCCTCATCATACCAGAGGTATGAGGACTACAGAGGACTACAGAAAATAAATGTACCCACTGTAGCATCTGTATCGGACCAAGGGCCGACAAACAGGGGTGCAATAAATATTTTGAGAAGCAAATGTAGTCAGGGTGAACATTACCCGGTGTACCAAGTTGATAACCAGATTGTTGTTCACTTGTGGGACACTCCTCATGTGTTGAAGAGTGTCCGAAATAATTTTTTTAACTTCAGACTTGGTATTTGAGCCTGGAAGGATTGCCTCGTGGAATCATCCAATAGAAAATTTTAAAATAGATGAAGGTATGTTCAAAACATCAAATCTTAATTATGTCCACTTGTGTCCTGTAGGCAGAAATAGAATGCGAGTCGACTTAGCTTCACAAGCCTTCAGTGAAACTAATGTCTCTGGCATGGACACCTTTTACCAGCTGACAAGTGGAAGAATGCTCACCAATAGTAGGCCCACAATTGATTGCTTTAGATTTATTGACAAGCTTTTTAGCCCGTCCCGACACGTTTCTTTAGAAACGGCAGGAGCCGGGCTCATAGTCTGATGCCGCATGTTCGTTCGGGCGGACATGTGTTCGCCGACTTATCGTTCATAGAAAAACTTCGAATCTTGAGGATCAACTTCTTTTTTAACGTAGAATCACGTGCGGTGGCAATAATTTTCGATTTGTATCGCATTTTTGATTAATGAAAATTTGTCTGTTTGTGTTTTTTGAGGTTAGGGTTGGCCGCCGCGCGCACACCATTACCTTCGCGGCGCGCACAGGGACGGGCTCAGGTTAACGATTTTAATCGCAACTAATACATCTGCTATCGGGCACTTCTAGGGCAGCGGGGGTGAACTGCCGTGCATAGAAGGCAGCGTTCGCGTGCTGGTAGGGGTTGCATAGTTGCCAGGGGCTCTGACGTCAGCGTACATCATGCTAAAGGGCCAACACAACAATGCGGAATTGTTGACATTGCCCGCCCAGCTCTAATTTTGCCACAGCTTTCTATCACCACACGTTACACTATGGATTTACTTTCCAAGTCGAACCAAACGGAACCTACAATAAGAGAAGCATCAGAAATTCCGTTTAAAATACGATGTAATGGCACAAAACCCACGGCGGGTTGGCAGCTGCAGCAGGTGCGGGGGGTAGGCGGGGGCTGGTGGGGGCTTTTCCCTCCGCCATGCGCGCGCATTTTGAATCTGGCGCGAAACTGTCCGATCTCTTTCAGAACAAGAAATGACATTAAAAAATCGTTGAAAATGACACGAGGGATATTGAAGAAATAAAGAAATAATGTTGGAAATGTTTGATGTTTATTAATAATAGTAGGTCCTTATAACACAAATACCAAACTATTAAACACTGTCACACACTATCTTGTTTCATGTTTTAAGTAAAAGTGTATGACACTGAAAATTGCTACATATTTAGATATTTTCATTAAATTAACTGGATTAACATATTAACGACGGTCCTTCCCTGTCCTTTACCTTTGACTCCTTGACTATGACACACAGAGCACTCTACTGACACTTTCCAACAATAGAGCAGACACAAACACAAACACAGCACAAATATTGCCCCATTGCTCGATTCGGCGCCGCGGAAGCATGGTCGTGATGCCCGTGCTTCAACAAAGCTAGGAGTTCTGGCGGCCTCGTGGCTGTGTCAGATATTCGAGCCGACTCGGCACCTTGACTACCGCGGTGGTATTATTTAGAATTATGGGTCTGTCTACATGTGCAGCATTAAACTGCAGAAACACAAGACTAAAGAACACCAACCAGCGCTTCCATCGCATCCCAAAGGACAGGTGAGTTGGACTCTGTGTGTGTTTAAAACATAGTTACGGACTTTTACCCAATCTCAAAGGTCTCACAGTACATAAAATAAAAAGCATACCATTTCATAACATTTCGGGAATTAATTTTTCTACTGTTTAGAACAACAGTCTAAGACATTGCTTCTCTTACAGATGGAAGGAGTGGGTGAGCTTGTTGGGGAATCCTAAACTGCTTGGAATCAGTCCAGACAAGCTGCACAAAAATTTTAATGTATGCAGTGCTCACTTTCCTGAGCAGGCATATAACAGCAAACGTTTAACAAGTTTGCGATATGACACCCTTCCACATGTGCCAGGTAAAACATTTGAGTGAATAATCACTTCAGTTCTGTATTGAGTTACGGAAAAAATATTTGCATTCATATTGCTACATTTACAACTGTTATAGGTGTGCAGCCATTGGGTATTGCAGTGGTGGAGGCTGCTGCTACTGGTACTAGTGGAATTGTTCCAGTGGATGACCCTGATGACCCCAGCACTTCACAGGGCAAAGCAGGTAAGTCTGGATGTGGCATGGATGACATGTGCTGCATCGCTGACCTGTTCAAATTTAGAAATCAAAAATTTAAGAAGCTTTTCAGAAACAATTTTCTGAAACAAAAATGAATGTTGGGAGTGTTAGTTTAAAAATTGTCCACATTAATAAATTATTGTTACCTTATGTCTTTCTTCGTGGATATTCAGGGACCACCTCTGTTGATGCTGCTGCTGAGCCAATGCCAGAGGTCGCAGCTTCACAGGCCATACACTCAGCTCTGATGGACCATGGTTATTGTACAGCTCCACAACCAGCCATCAATCATGACCATGACTACGTGAATCTCTGTCAACGTAAGGAATTGTTTCAAATTCTGTGGAATAAAAATCAAAACATTTAAGTGCAGATTTTTGAACTAGATTTAAAATTCACACTTAGGTTTGTAATAAAGAGCTGTAACTCTCTGATAATATGCAAATTTGGTTTCTATTAACCATTTTTGTATGACACTTTTGTCACTTGTCATAAGACTTGTTGTAATTTAAAAATTCAAGACTTTTGTATGAACACTCTCGCCTTATGATTTTCTCTTTACACAGCGACCAGCCCTCTTGCTGCCAACACTTGCTTGGACCCCCACTCCTCCGTGGCCTCTTCTTCACACACTGACCATGCCTACGTTGCTGCCATAGATGTCTCAGAGGGTAAGCAGTTGTTATTGGATCCTGTGCATTAATTTTAAAAACATTCAGTAAAATTTAAATAAACACAAAATAAGAAAACAAAATTGGCAGGAATCTCTCTTGATATTTTTCTGTGTCCAGGATCTGCCACTTTCCACCACCCTGGCCCTTCTGCATCTTCGACCCCAAAGAAAGTGGCCGCTGGAAAGAGGAAGACTTTTGGTCGGGGGGCGAGGAGACAGCATGATCTGCCTGCAATTCCGAAGATCCCTAGGAACGAGCGCACCCCTCTAATAGACTATTTAGTGGACTGTGCCAAGCAGCACAAAAGGGAGGGCCAGGTCCACAGAAACAAGTACCTGAAGAAATGTGAGGAGCTGAGGAGGGTGAGAATTACGACAGAGAAGGCTGCTGTGAGCTTCTTAGAAGACTCTGTGTCACCAAGATTTTTTAAGTACCTCCAATCGGAGGTACAAGATTATAAGAGAAGACCCCAGGCTAGGCGGTGGTCAAAAGAAATTTTGGCTGACATGGTGGCGTGTAGGCAGCGGGGACCACGTGCGTTTCGTGGTCTCCCTTTCACAAAGCCTACAAGGAAGACAATGAGGCTAATGTCCAAACGGTTGGACCTTAAGCCTGGTATGAACCAGGCCATACTCAAGATCATGGAGAAGAAGGCTGCAGGAATGCCACAGCAGGACCGGCTATGCTACGCCGTGTACGACGAAATGTCCCTTCGTGTGTACTTGTCCCTGCTGCAGCACCACGGCCTTGTCTCGGGGTTCGTTGACCTGGGCAACTTGGGCCGCAGCAACGTTCTGGCTGAGGAAGTCCTGGCTGTGATGGCCAGAAGCATTTACGGCCGGTGGAAGTTGCCAGTGGCTTTCTGGTTCACCAACAAGGGACTGAAGGCGCCCGACTTTGCCAGCATCATAGTGGAGTCCCTCCGGGGCATTCTGGGCACGGGCCTGATGGTGAGGGCCATGGTTACAGACGCCCTGCAAAAAAACATTGCAGCGGAGAGGATCCTGGGGGCAACATATGAAGAGCCATTCTTTTTCCTCGATGGGAACAAGATTGTGACCCTGGTGGATGTTCCTCACCTGTTGAAATCCCTCCGAAACGCCCTCCTCTCTTATTTGCTGCTCCGCCCGGATGGAACGTTGGTGGACATCAAGTACATCAAGGCCTTCATCCTCCAGGACCTTGAGGAAGACGCCCGACTGGCGCCAAAGGTGACGAGGAGGCACCTCAACCCCAGTCCCTGGGACAAAATGAACGTCGGGATGGCGGCGCAGACCCTCCATAAAGATGTTGGTGCTGGAGTCATGGCGCACTCCTTGACTGGCATGCTTCCACCTCAAGCTTTGGCGACTGGAAAATACTGTGAAGAGATTCACCAATTTTTCCAGTCGTTCCAGGGAATTGAATTCAACCCCAATCCCAATCCAGATGATTTTTCATGTGCTGTGACTACTAACAGCGGGCACCTCCAGTTGTGGCGGAAGATGCTGGAGGAAATGCAGCACTGGGATTTCCTGGGTTCGGAGAGGGTGATGGTGACGAAGAACTGGAGCATGAGTGTGCGGGGGTACATCATCTTGTGGGACGACCTGCGTGAGGAGGGCTACCAGTACTTTCCCGTTGGTCATGTTAACCAGGACTGCGAGGAAAATCTGTTTGCTGGGTTCCGCTGGAATGGTGGCCATCTGTCGAACCCTGCTGCAGAAGACATTCCCTCCGCTTTCCTGCGTTCTTTCACCAAGTACCTTACAACTGAGTCCAAGGGGAAGAACTGCCGTGATGAAGCTGTCAACCTCATCGACCTGGAGGAGCTGGTCGAGGCTTTGGAGGAGGCCGACAAGACAGCTCCTCAGGAAGACACAGAAGAACTGGATGGGTCTCGTTTGCAGCTAGAGCTAGAGAGTGAAGAAGAAGAAGAAGACAATGACTTGCAATACCAATCGAATGATGATCTGCAAGGACCACTCACCCAATGGTTGAGAAGTACTGCTGCCTCTAAAGCAGCAGCTCCCATTGTAACAAAGTGGCTTGCTAAGCTCAAGTGTGATAATTGCAAGTCAATCCTGCAAAGTGACCCCCAGTTTCCACTTCATCTTCACCACACCCTCGTGTCAAGTGCAGCAGACTACAGCACCAACCTTCCCTCAAGTGTCGTGGCAGCAGTGGTGGCAGACATTTACTCTGCAGCTGTGCATAAACTTCGTCCGAAGTTACATGAGAGAAAAATTCTGTATGTGTTCGAGAAAATTGTGATGCGCTTACCATCAGTTCAAACCTTTTCTCTCTGTGATGTGCACAGAGACCAGAACCAGCCCCTTCTGCATGACATCTGTGTGAGTGCTGTTGACTCACTCCTCAAGAGGATCAACAAGGAGTTCAGGGACAAAGCCATCAAGCTTGCAGAGGAACGGACCAAAGCTGCAGCAGAAAAAGCTGCCCATGCAGCAGAATGGCCGCCTGAAGCAGAAGTGTGTGTGCCATCAACATCTGCTGGCCCTCCAAGACGATCAGCAAAGATGCAGCGGGTGTCACACATGTAGCCACTATGTAACAGACAATCATTTCTTCAGCTTTCCTTTTATCGGTTTTCCAGTTTTCCTATATCTGTTTCAGCAATACAGCTATTGGTTAGAATAGTAATGTTACATTGTTCTAGACATTAATGTTTTATTTTCATATGCATTGTCTATAGAACATTGGAAATTTATTTAATTTATTTAGTCGTCATCACTCACCACTGCACTTGGTTTGTTGATTATGTCACCATATTTATCTTCTGTTCAAATTTGTATCTCACGGTAATTAGTCACTGCAACAGAAACACAACAATTATTTCTTAGATTTTTTTTATGTCCACTAAATAATGACAGTTATGTCCTAATGTAAAATTTAAATTAATTGTCTGTTTAGCAGGTGCTGATATTTAATTAATTTGCTATTAACTATTCTTGGCTTGTGGTAGTAATGAACTAGTCACTTTATGGTGCTACAGGAAAAGCAATTACTTTGGTTTGCGCTTGCCATTCATGTTAATGAAATTGTTATTAATTGTATATTGACTGCCAGTCTATCTAGATATTGTGTGATTTCATTACTCAATATTGTACTTCCAGTTTCAACTTTTTGTCTGTGATACAGTCACAATGAGGTTTCTTTTCATCTTGATACTTTGAGGTTATGTAAGAAAAGTATTGACTTGGTCTTCACAGAAAATGGAAATTCAATAACTTTCACTCTTATATTGAGAGAAATTCAATAGTTATCACTAAACCACAAAATAAATCCAAGGAGTTAACCTACAAACCTTGAGATTGAAATAAAACTGCAAGTTGGTCTTTCTTGGATGTGTTGCGCTGCTCCTTCGCAATCCCTTTGTCAACTGTTACACCGCGCAAGCAAGGATACGTCTCCTTATACACAATAAATGAAGATTCTTGCATATTACTCGTCGGCGGTTTCCAAAACAAACATTTTCGGCATGTTGTCATCAAACACCAGCAACACCAACGGTGATTTGCGAACCGTCTTTTGAGCTCAACTTTTTAACTTACCAACGAACTTTCAAGACGAGATCGTTTGTTTTATCCCTTTCCAAAGGCGTTCGGGTGTACTGTATGCGGCGGGGTGTTTTGTGTTGTGATAGATGTCTTTAAGTCCAGCGTTTCCATGTCTGACGTTGTCGTTTTGGTTTCGGTACTTTGCTGCTTTCGCCCGTGACGTGTGGTTTGTGCTTCCTCTTGTTTGTTTTCGTGCAGGCGATTACGCTTTCTTAGACGGATAAGTCGCTTTCTTAGACGGATAAGATAAGATGACGTTTCGATATTCTGTGTTCTTAATTATTTCTAGTGGAGTGTGTGTTGTCTTTAGTGCCGTGATGAAGGACTAGCAAAATTACACTAACTTACACTAGCTTAAAGATAGCAAAATTACACTACCTTACACTAGCTTAAAGATAGCAAAATTACACTACCTTACACTAGCTTAAAGATAGCAAAATTACACTACCTTACACTAGCTTAAAGATAGCAAAATTACACTAACTTACACTAGCTTAAAGATAGCAAAATTACACTAACTTACACAAGGTAGGCGTACGCCCGACCGCGTCGTGGCGTTACAGGCTTCGCTCACCGCGAACCACTGTTCCGCCCCTCCACGCCTGGCGTACACCTACCTTGGCCTGCCGGTGGCTGTCACCGGGCGTGTGGGACCCTGCGGGGCTAATTAGTCAGTACGGCGCCCTGCGGGCGCCGGTCTTGAGGCGCGAGGGACGCTACGCTTCTAACCTAACCGCTGGACGTACCTACTCCCACAGTATTGTGAACTTCTCTACCGTACTCAATCGTGCTCAACTCTAACTTAACCTACCCTAGCCTACTCCAACCTTACCTACCCTTCCCTTCTCTAACCTAGCCTACCCTACTCTAAACTAACCTACCCTACTCTGACCTAGCCTACTCCAACTTCCCTACTCATTGTGGACTTCCTAACCTACCCTTCTCTACTCTAACCTAGCCTACCCTACTCTAAACTAACCTACCCTACTCTGACCTAGCCTACTCCAACTTCCCCTACTCATTGTGGACTTCTCTACCGTACTCAATGCTGCTCAAACCTAACCTACCCTAGCCTAACCGGTTCCGGTCCAAGGAGGCCCTGCTTTCACAACTGGCACCATCAGCAGCACCTGGGGTTTTCTTCAGGATTGTGATTGAGGTCCTGAGTGTATTTTAAGCGTTATCGGTCCCCATCTTTAAGTTCAAAATACTGCTTTTTTTAGCAGTTTTTCCTTTTGTTCCTGCTCCTGCTCAAGAATGCCCTGTTTTGGCCCCCAGCACCTGCAGCAGTACCTAAAGGTCAAATTTGGCATTTTGAATGGGGTCTTAGGGTGATTTAAGAGGGGGTCATTCGCCATGTTTAAGTTTGATATTTTGCACGATTAAGAATTTGGCCCCCGTTCCAGTTCCTGCGGGCGCCATTTTTACCCGGAAAGGCTTCAGAGCTGCAGCTTGAATCACTATCATAGACATCATCACTTGCACTTGACTCTACAGCATCATGAAAATCATCATCACTGTCAGCACCATAAACCTCATCCCTATCCCAATAAGCAGTTTCATAATCTTCAAAATTTAATGGAGCAGTTTCTGAGAGCGTTGTGGTACTCACATCTTCCCGCCAGCCAGGGTGGTAACGTCTGAGATGAACGCCAAAGGCAGCTGATGAAGAGCACTTGAAGCCACATTTGTTGTTCACATCACCAAAGAAATGACACGGGATTTCTACTTGTGCACCAGAGCTCAAATGTTTCACTCTAAGGTGCTTGCAATATTCACTGTTGTTGTTAATCAGCTCATCACAATAATTACATTTGCGTTTATTGGTATCTTCTTTGACCACCTTGTCCCTCGGCCTGCTGTGCCTCGACACATGCATACTAAGACTTGCATAACTACTGTATTTTTCACCACATACAAGGAATGGACAAACAAATTCAAAACCGAAAACTGTTGAATGCACCTGTTGGTGCACGATATGTTGTCTTGCTGTGCTGGGTTGATATTGGCAATGAATACAGGAAGAAACATATCAAGAGCATCCAGAGGGCCTGGGTTAATCTCAATGTTGCCAATTATGAGCAACAGAAATATTACCATGAACAAATGAAGGGATGTGAGCATACTGGAGACTGGAAGCAGGTACAAAAGAATGCTGCCTGAACCTTGGCAAGCACCACAGATGCCAATGCGGGTTCTCCACACTTCAATTGACACTCCCATGGTAAATGTCTGTAAAAGCAGCAGAAACAAAAAAGAATTGGCATTAAATCACAGAAACAAAGTACATTGGAATCACAAAAAAGATATAGATTCAATCAACCAACTACACACACTTTCTTAAGTTAGATGGAAAAATTTATGATAGTGAGGTTATGACTTCAGGGGCGCGAGGTAAGGTAACTGAAGTCACCAGCGGATTAGAAGTAAAGTACAAAATGTTAAAGAGGAGAAGTAGCCCAAAATTTAAATTTAAAACATCACCGTCTTACCTGGAGTGCACAAAGCCAAATCAAATTTTCTCTTAATCTGCTCTACACCTCCCGCCACCTTGATTGCCACCTCCTGAAAACATAAAAAATTGGGAAAATATTCCGGGTAAAAACCTAAACTATGCAAGTTTTCCTGCAGCACTCACAGAGAAAATGGAAACGGTGGTTCGACGTTGTGGACATGAACAAAAAACAAAACAACGTCCCACAGCGGTCTTGAAACTAAATAGGTTTAAACAATGGATGTTTCGCAGTGTTGTCTAACTGTGCAAATGGACTCCGAAATAAACGCACACACAGATCAACGGGGATAGGACTGGAAAATCATTGTCATGATAGTGCTTGGACAAAATAAGCCGAACGCGAAACTAAGACTTAAGTATCAGCTGAGATCCGAATTCGACATACGTAGTTTTTGGCAGATACCAACTCTACCGAAATTAATCTCTTCGAGTAGGGATTTCATGGCATCTAATATAAATACCACGTAAAAATCAATGTCGTAAGTTTCAAATTAATGTTTCAGTATCAAAAAACGTTAAATGGTGACTACCATTTATACCCTGAAACATTCCCAGGAGGACACACTGTTGTATTCGTAAGTTGGTACCGCATCTTGGTGCGCAATTTGAAAGCTGCGGAGAAACCATCACACCCTCCCACACACGTTATAGTTGATCAGTTAGCGGGTGACAGGTGGATCGTGGACTTTAAGTTAACGTAAAACCATGGCGTCGCCGGACTTGAAGCGTTCCGTGCAAGATAATGTATCGCGGTTGTTTCCAGACGTGAGTGAAGAAGAACTTACAGATGTGGCCACACACTTGGTGGATGTCATGAACCTTCGGCGACTGGAGCAGGTGAGGAGGCACGTGACGGAAAACGACTTGATCCAACATCTCTCTGTGTTCGATGCGCGGACTTTAAGTGAAGCCTGGAAACAAGACAAGGAAAACCAAGGTAAGGAGGAGTGAGGATCAAGAAGATATCGGGGTGTACAAATCCACCGGCTATAGACTGTGAAACAAACAGCTGACCGACATACGATTAAGCAGGGTAGCATGACAGCACAGCTGTGCCATCAGCTGATTTAACTCAGCAAGATGGTTGCCGTTTGTAACAGTCGGAACTACCCCCCCCCCCCCCCCCCCCTAACTGTTGTGCAAAAGTAGCAGGAATTTGGAGGATATGTGCAGTAAAAAACACATAGGTATTATTTGCTAAATAAGGCTTATGAAAAATTACAGGAAATTCATGATACACCAAAATTAATATATCATTGCTACCAATCAAATGCACTATGTTTATTTGACATCCACAGACATATAAACCAAAATTCACGCACGGTTTTCTTCACTGAAATCCATACAGCTCTGCTTTCTTCAAATTAATTTTTTTCCGTCCTTAAAACAGGTAATGAGTCCACTCTGCAGGAGCGGGTAGGGCAGGGGAGGCAAGCCCTTGAACAAATCCTTCAAGATTCTAGGGAAAACTCTTGGGAATTCAAATTAGAATGGAAGGATCCATACAACATAGATTCTACATTAAAGCTACGTCAGCAAAGAGGGAAACGGCTGTCCAAGTTTCTCCGGAAAGAGGTGATACGTAGGGTTGTCCTCCAAGTAAGAAACAGAGCACCGCAGGCAAAGCGGGACATTTTCAAGAAAGTTGAAGGTGATATGAAGAAGAAGTACCCCATTAGCTTCCAGAGCGAGCTGGCAAAAGGGAAAATAGGGAAGCTAGCCTCTGTGCAAAAATGCAGAGGAAGTTTGATTAGGAGAAGCGGGCAAATCGCAGAACGCAGACTGGAAAGGAAGCACTCGCCATCAAAGCTGCATACGCATGTGTTCAATGGAGGAAGTTGGCCCTTCCTAGTGTTTTAACGGGTCGGAAAAAAACGGTTTTATTCCAATGTTCGAAACGTTATTTTCGGTTTCTTTCCTCAAGCTATAAAAAACCGGAAAAAAACCGGAAAAATTCAAATTTGTGTTTTTATGGTCTCCGGAGGTGTAATAATGTTTATTTGGCTATTACTGGGGCCAGTATTAACCCAATACGTTCAGTGTAGTCGGAAACGTTGCCTGCCGTGCCTACCGATACGCCAAGTACTAATAATTCGTTCTGTATTTGAAAAGCAAGGTGGATATAGAACGGTGGCGTCACCTGGCTCCCCCTGCGCCTTGTAAGCAGGCAGCCCACGCAGCTCCCTCGGCCGGCAGACGGCATCCAGAGAGAGTACGCCGGAACATGCGCGCGCCCTGCCGGCGCGTTAGTCATGTCATTTGCCTGCCTACCAGGCGCTCGGTGGCAACGCTGGCCGGGCGAAGAATGCAATGCTCTCACTTTAACGCTCCCCACGGGTAAACCTTTTGCCGCAGCGACTTTTCCGCTTAGTACTATCGAGGTAAGGGTCGGGACCACCCGCCGTCACGCTAGCCTGGTTTTCACCCCTACCCTAAATTAGCGATGTGGGGGGTTGAAGTTAGGGGTGCGTTTTGGCATTTTTGATGGTTTTGCGGGTCTGGAGCACGAACGGGTGGTCGAATCGTGCTGCAAATTTCAGGGGGGGGGGGGGGGGGGTGCATCAGAAGTGTCGTCAACGATTCGCAGCCCCAAATCAGTTCCACCTCTACCGGGGGTAGCAAGGGGTGGCTGGGGGTGACAACCCCCATGCTAAGGGCTGCGAATTTTAAGCGCCGGATTTCTTGACGGGAGATTGATGTTCCACCCCTAGTCCATCTCTGACGAAATTTTTCGACCCCTCGCATACCGATAAGTGCCCCAAAAAGCAAATTTTCAAAAATTGAGTTTGGTTTTTTAGGGGTTGCTCGGCAGGGGTTGGTGCTAGCGGCATGAAATTTGGTGTGCAGATGGCCCGGTACTAGGGGCTTGCAATGCGACCATTTTTTTCAACCGCCACACCAACCCCTTTTAGGGGGTGGGGGTTGGTTGGGGGTAGGTGGGGCTGGGGGTGGGTATGACCGATCGTGAAAATTTTGACGTCAGCTTGTCAAGGTCCGTCATTTAGCCCTGCTCACCAAAAATTTTGAAATTCCAGCAATTTTAAAGGTGTTTTGGGGACCTTTTCCGGTCGAAATTTCCACCCCGCCGCAGTCGAACAGCCAACCCCATCCGAAAGGGGTGGCTCCCGGATCTGGAACTTTGGGACCTTCAAGTACAACCATGGGGGCAACTGCATGCAAAACGGCAACTTCCTAGCTTGAAAAACGTGGAAATAGCAAGCATCGGAAAAAGTGGGGCGCTAATTTTGACCGGCAGTGTACTTTGAGCAGGGTAAAAATTTTGTTATAATGTTCGAAGGTACCTTGCACAAATGATGTTAATTGAGCAACATGATTATTGGTGATTACACCACAAACAACAACCCCAACGTGTGATACTGGGTCACTGATCTCTGTAGGTTTAATGGGAGTCAGTCATGTCATTTGCCTGCCTACCAGGCGCTCGGTGGCAACGCTGGCCGGGCGAAGAATGCAATGCTCTCACTTTAACACTCCCCACGGGTAAACCGTTTGCCGCAGCGACTTTTCCGCTTAGGACTATCGAGGTAAGGGTCGGGACCACCCGCCGTCATGCTAGCCGGGTTTCCACCCCCACCCGAAATTGGCGATATGGGGGGTTGAAGTAAGGGGTGGGTTTCGGCATTTTTGATGGTTTTGCGGGTCTGGAGCACGAACGGGTGGTCGAATCGTGCTGCAAATTTGAGGGGGGGGTGCATCAGAAGTGCCCTCAACGATTCGTAGCCCCAAATCAGTTCCACCTCTACCGGGGGTAGCAAGGGGTGGCTGGGGGTGACAACCTCCATGCTAAGGGCTGCGAATTTTAAGCGCCGGATTTCTTGACGGGAGATTGATGTTCCACCCCTAGTCCATCTCTGACGAAATTTTTCGACCCCTCGCATACCGATAAGTGCCCCAAAAAGCAAATTTTCAAAAATTGAGTTTGGTTTTTTAGGGGTTGCTCGGCAGGGGTTGGTGCTAGCGGCATGAAATTTGGTGTGCTGATGGCCCGGGACTAGGGGCTTGCAATGCGACCATTTTTTTTCACCCGCCACACCCCTTTAGGGGGTGGGGGTTGGTTGGGGGTAGGTGGGGCTGGGGGTGGGTATGACCGATCGTGAAAATTTTGACGTCAGCTTGTCAAGGGCCGTCATTTAGCACTGCTCACCAAAAATTTTGAAATTCCAGCAAATTTAAAGGTGTTTTTGGCACCTTTTTCGGTCGAAATTTCCACCCCGCCGCAGTCGCACAGCCGACCCCCTCCGAAAGGGGTGGCTCCCGGATCTGGCACTTTGGGACCTTCAAGTACAACCATGGGGGCAACTGCATGCAAAACGGCAACTTCCTAGCTTGAAAAACGTGGAAATGGCAAGTTTCGGAAAAAGTGGGGCGCTAATTTTGACCGGCAGTGTATTTGTGGTGTTAGAAATGTGATGTCATGTTCATGGCACTGTATTTTTCCCCCCTTTATTTTATGCTAGAAAACTTTCACACTACGGGTGCTGTGGAAAGGAGACACAAAAAGAAACAAGAGGTCTGCAATCTTACATTGATTGATGGAGAAAATGGAAAATATGTTGCAACCAATGGTAATAATGTTCAATTTTGTGTCAATATGTTGATCCTCATTTAATATGAATTTCATTTCTAATGAAGATGATGTGATTTATTCTGACAAGTACTTTTTTTTTTTTTTTTTTTTTTTTTTAAAGATGCGACCAACACACAGCCTGTGAGTGCAGCCAATTTGTCATGCCCAGAGGAACATTTACCTGTGCCGAAGGCCGATGAATATACAGACCTCAGTACTCTTGATAACTCATCAATGTTGGAGTGCATCAGTAACAACTTTAATGTAGCAGCCTCTTCACCAGTCAAATGTGGCACAAATGTCAAAAATAAATTTCCATCTCATAAACGGATTGAAGAGGCAAAACTAGCTCTTAATTCGGGAAGAGAGCACATCACTCCAAAAGGGAAAGTTCGTAAAGCTCGTTCCATCAGGCAGTCATGCCTTGATACATGCAAGCGCTGTCAGCATCCAAGATTGACAAATACAGAACGCTTGTGTCTTAATGAAAAATTTTGGAACCTGAAGAATCATGTAGAACAGTGGATGTATATTTTGAAGTCAATTAAAATTTATTCTCCCAAGAAGAAATTCGTTATGAGTGGTACTAAAGGGGAGAAGCTTTCTAGTCGTGGTTATTTTTTCTTAATGGATGGTCAATGTCGAAAGGTTTGTAAAACAATGTTCAAGAGCACGTTGTGTATCTGTGACTCCTGGATTGACAGTGCAATATCACACCGCTCTGATTCCACTCAACTGCAAGAAGACAAAAGAGGCAAGCATATGAACCGTCCTAAAAGAAGACGTAAGTTATGATTCAGCTTTTAATTCCTGTAATCTTGAAGTAGTTCTGTTATCAAGGAATGCTTTCATGATGGTACCATCATAGTCTGTCTACATATATCTATTTAAGATTGATCATTTTTGTTTCAAGTTAAAATTAATATTCTGTGCTCAGAGTAGTGGATTAAAGTAATGCTATCTATCAGCCACAATTGTTATTTAATTATAGTTGTTAAAGAAATAAATGAGACACCAACAAAGCATTTATTTTGAATTACTGATACTGTTGTATAATTGTTCTTCAGTTGTTACAGAGCAGAGGGAAATACAACTTAAAATGTAAGAGATAAATATACAACAGATACCTAGAAGTGTTTATAATTTGTAACAAATATACATTCAATATTTCATTGAAAAAGAGAAGGATGGTAATTAAAAATGTAAATAATAATTATAAATGTAAAAGTCCACATTTTAAAACAGCACTATTTTTACAACAAATCACCAGACATTCATTACATTTGACATAGGGGTGATATAATTTCCAACAGGGCTTGACATGAAGCAAACACAGCATAAATCATTAATTGGGACCAACTGCAAGTCATTATCAATAAAATTTACTTCACGCATGAAGAGGCTTGCATCACTTAGGTTTGTAGGAAACCTACAAAAAGATGAACAGTGAATTTCTTTACCAATTACAAGGCCTAAGTTGGAGGCTTGACTGAAAACAATTTTCACTATTTCCAGCAATCGTGAATCTCTTAACCAAACAAATTTATTGTCAGTCTTTCTACTTCTACTCCTAGATATGTTGTATACAATTTTGTCCTTGATGACTTTGTAGTATTGCACGTATCTCTTGTAATCAACACTAGCTTCCTCAAGAAGCCATTTCTCCTCATCAGTAGGAGTAAACACCTTAGAGTCACCAACATAATGGCAATCATTCACAGAGTAACACCGAAGTAGCCGCTTCTTCTTGATTTTTTCAAAAAAGGCATCTGTGCGCAGCGATGAGCACTCTGATTGGAGTATTTGCAGAGCCAATCTGTGAGAAAGAGCCCGTCTAATTTGTTGAGGTACTCCTCTCTGAGAATGAATAAGACTTTTTAGTAAGCCATTGCCAGCTTCGAAGTTGTAAGCAGAACTGAATTGGAGGGGTCCCCACCGCAACACATGCTCTGGCAGGTGGATAAGAACATGGGCATTAAATGTCATCATTGACTTCCCATACAACTGCTCCGTCTTGACAATGAAGTGGGACAGAAGTATGTGGGCACTGCGGCAGTCTTCAGCAGTCACCTTGGTTTGAAGTAACAGATAAACAGCCTGAACAAAATATTTCCAGTGATTGAGATATTTGTTGTCCAAAACCCCGGTAAGAACAGGAACACTGTAGAGCAGCAGCCAATTTTCCAGCTCTCGAGCATTCCAAAACTTCCTATCTTTGAGAGTTCTTGGTCTTCTTCTCACTTCAATAGGGGGTGACAATGATGCAATCTTTCCAGTCATAAGCTCCACTTCCGCATCAGATCCAATGTACCAATCTTCTTCAGAATCGCTCAGCCATGCATAGAGGAACTGCCTAGTAACTCCCAAATCTACGAAGTGCATATACTCAACAGACATTCCTTCTACAACATCCATTTGTGGTGCACCAAATAGAGGAGACAGGCCTATCACCCCATCAACAACGATGCCACTGTTTAAGTATTCTTCTGCTTGAGCTTTTAATCCTTGATGGGTTCTGCGTTGGGGTACATAAGGCAAGACAGGAAACCGCACAGCATCCAGCCACTCTCCAGGATGGGTGCACCAGTTGCAAGAACTGTAACCTGAATGGGGTTTAAGGCCCTGCACTGGTCCTCGTGCACCTGAATCTACACAGCACAAAATAATGTATGCCTTAATATGACAAACGGTGCCATTTCTTAGATGAATATTCATTCCATGAGTAGACAATGATTTAATTTCTGTTATGAAAGGAATTAGAAATAAATCCATGGGTGGTTTGATTCTACCAAACCAAAGGCCACCCAGAATGATATTGTTCATTCTGATGAGGGGCGGCAATTCATTAATAGTGAGCTGCAGGGGCCAAATCGAGTTCTTGCTTCCTTTCCAACATGGTGATCCATCAGTTGCAAATATAAACGATAGGATTTTTTGAGCCAAAACACATGCCGTGGATCTTGCAAACTTTTTATACGATGCTCCATCATAGATATCGGTAAAGCTGTCAGGGTCACGTCCATTAAGAATCTCTACTGGCTTCTTAAGATTTGAAAACAGTGTGTCATCCTTTAAAAGATACTCAACTTGGATGGATATATCAAAAGTTATGAAGAAGGGAGCAGACGTCAAATCATGTATCTGAGTTGTGGAATTGCAACCCTCAGTTTCGCAAACAACTTGCCTCACAACTTCAAGATTCTTTTCACCAAAATAATAACACTCAGGGCAATAAAAATGATAACGAATACCACAATTAGAATTAAGTATTTGGTCAAGTAGGTGTAATGAATGAGGTAAAACAGATTCTCCAAACAAACTATTGAGAAGTGTAATCATGTGAAGAAACTGAGTGTGGTTCTGGTTATCTTTAATAGATAAACCCAGAGCCATGAGGAGCATCTCATTCTTTGACACTAAAACAGGCTCATTAATCACACCTCTATTATCATTGTGGATCTTATGTAAGAGCTTGCGAAATGGTGGTTCGGGCAGAGCAGCAGGGTTCTCAGCATCGTTGTTCAGTTGACAATAATTTCTGCAGCGTCTCCATCGCAATGAAGATGAGCATCATCTTGGGCGTTTTCTTGTTCATCACCACTGCTAAAAACATCTTCTTCTTCCGGCTCATCTACCATCTCCTCATTCTCCAGTTCTTCTTCAAAAACATACCGTGCATTCTAAAACAAGGAAAGAAACAAAGAAAAATGAAGCAGATCAGTTAAAACAAAAAAGACAACAGGGAACATATGGAAACTTACTTGACTGTTATTATTATTCAGTCGACGGTAGTTTTCTGCAGCATCTACACGTACTCCACTTTCATCACCACTGCTAGAAAGATCTTCTTCCTGCTCATCTAGCATCTCCTCATCGTCCACTTCTTCTTCAAAATCATTCCGTGCATTCTGAAACAAGACAAGAAACACAAAAATGAAGCCTGATTTTCTTAGTCTACATCCATCAGAAATTATATTCCAAATAAATTCCTTGATAATAAAATTTACTCATTTCTTATGAGAAAAATGTACATACTGTAAGATCAGTTTGGCAACTTTATTTTAATACTTCTGTCAAGCTTTGAATTCTTAAAAAAAAAATACTCTGCAATAATATGAAAAAATTTACTTACATCACTTAAAACATGGTCACCTTCTGAACCAGACCCAGATGCAGAGGAAACGGATGATGGTACCACAAACTGTCTGTTGCCAAAGTCTGGAGACCCGCTGTTTGAAGAACGGGACAGATCTTCTTGGGAGGAAGATGAATGCTGCTCATGTTCACCTGCCATGGGAATCTGAAAATGCACAACATAAAAAAGTTGATATCATCGAATGTTGCAGGAGTGTCTTTTACCATTTGTCTTAGTTGAAACTAAAATTTCTAACAGTTGAAAAGATAGGGTCCAACCTCAGTATCTCACAGGGACCGTGTTCTCCCAGTTCTACCCCTCCTCTCTCTGCCCTAAAAGGAAGGGGGACGATAAAGGAGGGAGGGAATGAATGAGAGGTATAAAGAAAAACCTACGTCTCTCCTTCTCTCTATCACATTCCCCATCCTCTCTACCTCGCTCTATCTCCCCATTTCAATTGTTCCTCATGTGAGTAAGTATAGTGTACAGATCACAGATATCTAGACAGAGGAACCTAAATTCACATTCTGGACAACTTCATTTTCTGAGGCCCTGATTGTTGTACACTTCATTCAAACTGGCAAGTTATTTTCTGTTTATTGAGACATGGCTGCATCCTAATTCAATGCAGTTGGAGACCACTTCAAAAATGGTCTGCTTTAAAATCAAACCATTTATGCCCCCAGATATCAAGCTTGTTGCAAGGAAATATGTTTTTAACCACAGTTGAAATCTCCAAACTAAATAAAAATTTTAAATTCTTTCAACATGCATTCCGCTCTCCTGACATCAGTGTAATAATATTAAATATTAAATGGCAACTTTTCTAACAAATCTAATAGGGAAACCTACTTGGTTGTCATTATTATCCAGTTGATGGTAGTTTTCTGCAACATCTCTACGTACTCCACTTTCATCACCACTGCTAAAAAGATCTTCTCCATCTTGCTCATCTACCATCTCCTCATTCTCCACGTCTTCTTCAAAATCATTCTGAGCATTCTAAGACAAGAAACAAAAAATTAAGTACAGAACATAGTAAGATTTTACAATCGAACAAGCTTTAGTACAGAAAGTATTGCACTAAGTACACTATATTTAAGTAAGATTTTCTCAGTCTGTATCAATCAGAAATTATTTTACCATTCCTATGAATAAAAAATTTATCTCATTTCTTATGAGAAAAATGTACCAACATAAAGCTCGCATTCTTCAGATTTTACTCTCTGCATGTTCCCAATGCATAAAGCGAGATGAGTCTAGCAACTTTGTTTTCGTGCTACTACTGTCAAGCTCTGAATACTTACAAAAAATGAACCCTGCAATAATATGAAAAAATTTACTTACATCAATTTAAACTTGGTCACCATCTTCTGAACCAGTCCCAGATGCAGAGGAAACAGATGATGATACCAGAAACTCTCTGTTGCCAAAATCTGGAGACCCGCTGTTTGAAGAATACGACAGATCTTCTTGGGAGGAAGGTGAATGCTGCTCATGTTCACCTGCCATGGGGATCTGAAAATGAAAAACATAAAGTTGATAAGCATCCAATGCTTTCAACAAATTTTTTCATCATTTGTGTCTTAGTTGAATCTAAAATTTTATGGTGTGTTCTTGGAGCAGGAGAGGGGAAGCAAGCATAGCCCTGGGCGGTATCTGATTTTCGATACCGCGGAGCGGTAAAAAAGTTACTCACGATATCTGCGGTATACCGATGCCGGTAAAATACCGCGATACCGTAATACCGGGCCGGTAAAATACCGCAATACCGAAATGCCGGGCCGGTAAAATACCGCGATACCGAAATACCGGGCCGGTAAAATACCGCGATACCGAAATACCGGGCCGGTAAAATACCGTGATACCGAAATACCGGGCCGGTAAAATACCGTGATACCGTAATACCGTCCGGTATAATATCGCAATACCGTGGCGGTAGAATACCGGTATTACAAGATTACCGGAAATGCTGCGACTGTGCTGTGATAGCGGTAAACCTTGACGGGAATGGTGTATGGAGGGTGGAAGGATTTGTAGTTGAATGTGTACTCCAAATGTACTCTGGCTTTCGATTGTTAAGTGTAAGTTAACTGCACCGTCAATAGGTTCCATTCTCAGAAAAACACGGCGAAAGAGGCGAGAGACGGCAGGGGGCGGATGGCGCGGGATGCGGGCAGGGCACAGGGATGGGGACGGATCCACGCAACCCCACCCACGATACCGTTTTAATTGAAAGTACCTTTTACCGGGTATCGCCGGTATTTCGGTATCGCCGGTATTTCGGTTTCGCCGGTATTTCGGTATCGCCGGTATCTCGGTATCGCCGGTATTTCGGTATTGCCGGTATTTTGATATCGCCGGTATTACGTTACCGCCGGTATTTCGGTATCGCCGGTATTTCGGTATAGTCGGTATTTCAGTATATCGATATTTACAAAATAGCATACCGTGCCGACGGTATAAAAAATACCGCGGTTTTTACCGGTATATCGGTATACCGCCCAGGGCTAAGCAAGCATGCATGACCATCCTCCCGTTCCCACAAGTGTTACTTTTACATGTTTGTAGCTATCTAACAGAGAACACTAAAATTTGCTTTAAAAAAAATCATGTGACATAGCAATTTTTTTTAAATGTTTGTAAACGATAGACCCATGCCCAGCTTGCACAAGTTGGGCATGAGACCACCCTGACCCTTCTGACCATGATCATACCTCGGCCAGGGCTTCAGCATCTCTATTGAGATGGAGATGTACATTGTCTTGTTCGTCACCACTGCTAAGAACATCTTCTACTTCCTGCTCACCTATCACCTCATTTTCCAGTTCTTCTTCAAAACCATGCCGTGCATTCTAAAAAATTGAAAGAAACAAAGAAAAATTAAATGCAATACACTTCAAACAAGACAAAAAAGACAACAAGGTTTCGAAGCCTGGGTACAGGTCATTCATAACCTTCTACATGCGAGATGTCTAATGACTTGGAGGAAACATATAACATTAAAATTTAAATGTTATTAAAACATGAGCGAGTAATACTGAATTTGCTTTCAACGGTGTTGATTTTCTCACCTGCTCTCCCAAATCGTAACGTGCTCTTGATCTTGTTGGAATTGGCTGCCGGTGTTTCAAGTACCTCTTGTAAGGTCTGCCTCTCGGCATCGTTGCGGGATGTGCAGGAATGAAAATTTATGGAATGGAATTCCATGACAGAACGGGTCGGAGCAGGGAAGGTCCGAGTGTCTGTCGGCAGCCTAGAGCCAACTTACAGCCTCAGCCCTCAGCCTACAGGTGGCTGAAAACTGACATGGCCGATCTCAATGCTACTGTGTGTAACTGTACAAATCCGTACTCGGCCTCACAGCGCTTCTCGAAATTTTATCAGCCGTGTCTCATAATTTTAAAAATATCATAATTTTTAAATATATAATAAAATATTAAAATATAACTTTTATTACCATCAACTTGAACAGTCTTTAGAGTTACGTAGTCAAGCATAGCCTGGGGAACCAACCTTAGCATTCCATAACTATTTTCAAATCCCTACCGTGTCAAGTATAATTATTTATATATCCGTTACAGAAATGTGAGTCTTAATTTCTTGCATCCCTTTCTGAAAATAAATAAATGAGAGTATCCTTGGTTTCAATCACAATAAGGGCTATTGAAATAGGTCAGTTGGTTAATGTGCGCTGGCGCTGCTCATTTGTTGCCCTGGCCGTTCCGGTCAGTTCCGGCCGGCGATGCAAGCAAGTTGAAGCTTGTTGGGATGGCAGTTGGACGGCAGGTCTCTTGCTGTGTATTTCTGGATTTGTGTTCGAGTCTCAGTACCCACCACTGGAATGGCACCGAGTCTTGTTTTCGTCCGATTCAAAGCGGATGGCGTGTATTCCGTTGTCTCACTCGACGACGTGCAAGGCTTTATGCCGAAACATTGTGGTGACTTCAATCCGAAGAAGATTTACCAGACGCGGTGGCCACACCTGAAGGACTCAGGATCTTTCGACACTAACGAGTTCCATGGTGCACATATTTTATGTTTGGGAGGTAAGAAGGAAGCTTTGGTGTTCGATTTTGTTCGGTTTTTGCCACCTAACAAACCGTGCAGCCGCCTAACCCTTAGTTTTCACGTATTTCCAAACCCCCCACCTCCCACCCCCCAACCCCTGTTGCTTTCGTAGGCGTCAAATGGGCCCATGACGGAAATCAGCTCCTTATTGGATACCCACTGTTCAGAAGGAGAGCTTCTCTTTCTTTGAATAGTTAAAATCGCCCTGCGAAATCTCACCTCCGAGGCCAGCGGCTATGGAGACGTTGCAAGTTGGAAAAGGGCAGGCCAAATTTCGCGTGTAGCCATTGGGGAAGTATGTTTTTGTGATCAGGTTGTTTTGTTTCAGTGGATGAAGCTGACATTGCCTACAAGGCGAAGAAGTTGAAGAAATTCAACAAACTTCCTCAGTCTATTGTCACAGCTTTCCAGGAGTATGAAAGTAAGAAAGGAAAGGAGACAGGAAAGGAGAAAGGAAAGCAGGAGAAAGCTCAAGACAAGAAAGAAGCTGCAAAGGTATGTCTCTGTTCCATGGAGGATTTACATTAGCTGAAAGGTGTACTTAGTAAATCCTCTATTTCGTAATCCTAGCAAATCTGTGATTTCCAGAGGAGTTCACGCCATATTACGATTCACTGTAGTGTGGCCATATTTATGTCTAATCACAGAAAAATTTTCCGATTTCAAAATGTAGATCTCTCAAATTCTTGTTTTCATCTGCTGCTAGTGTAAATCATCTATTTGTCAAGTCACGTTGTAAACTCTGAGCTGTGCGTTGTGTTGTTTCTGTGCAGGTAATCAAAGCCAAAGAGGTGAGGAGAGACCGGGTGGCCAGGTCTCGAATGAAGGCTCAGGTGGAAGTCATGGAGGAGGACAAGCGTGTAGTGGTAACTAATATTGTAATTGCAACTGCAATTGACATTTTTGGTGATTTTACTATTGCCTCTGTGTAATGGGACATTTGTTGATTCAGGGCAAGCAGAAGGAATCAGATACCTTGCAATATGAAGAAGGACTGCTTGCTGCTCTACTCTCAAGTTTTGATGGGCAAGGAGAGAGAGAAACTGAATCCAATCCTTTATCAGTTTTTCCTACTCGAAAGGTATTCATTTTAATATCATTGTTTCCAGAAAATGGTTCACTCTTTCTAATATGAAAATTTAACATTGTTAAAATACTAACAAGTCCTGTGAATACAGAGCACTTTCTTCATCAAATTTTATTTGCACATTCAAAAGTCTTTGCCAGCACTAAACTTTCTACAACAGTGATAAGAGAAACGTTAATCAATAAGAAACCTGCTTTGAATTATTGATGGGAGTAATCGGGTTGTTTAACGGGACATTATCATTTCAGGTCAAGAAGCGGAAGGATGCTGATACCGCAGATGGGTTAGAAATTGAACAGGCTCTTCCTGCCAGACCAGAAGACCAGACCAAACCAGAAGACAGTTCTGATGAGCAAGGACATGGAGAAACAGACTACAAGCCTTCATCAAATTCTCTTAAGAAGGTATTTATGTTAATGTTTTTACTAGAAAAAGGGTAACTCTTCTTCCTCAATCCTGTTTGATTTCTACATTCTAAAGTCACTGCAAGCACTACACTTTCTACCACAGTGAGAAGAGAAACGTTAATCAAAAAGAAATCTGCTTTGAAGTTTTAGTGGTCCTTTTGTATTATATGGGACATTCACTGTTGCAAATTTACTGTTGAAAATTCAGTATGCATGTGCTGCAGTCAACTTACAGACAATATAGTCTGAAATTTCAGCATTTAAACTGTCTTAATTTTAGGTCCTTAAATGTTGCCATATCTAAGTGCTGTAAGTCAATCCTACAGAATTTGGGACAGAGTGTGAGGGCCCTTGTGTTGATCAAGAGATGAAAATATTGGGGCGTGAACATAGTCCTATAAGCTATGCCCTCTGGCATATATTTGCATTGTCAAAGTACTGTCAAAGCACTTCAAAATTCACTAATTATAAAAGGTTGTGATTTTGTGAGCCCTACCAAGAATTGTTGGGATGAAGTTGTGGCATTAATCGGTGGAGATTAAAACTATATAGGCGACTGCAGTCTTAGGAAACAAGGCATTCTATACCCTTATGGCTTCAGACCTTTTTTCTGAGAGTTCAGACCGAAAATTTTCATGCTGTCCGGACAAGTTTCAGACCACCTTTTGTCTCTAAATTCAGAATTGTTTTAACAGTGTTGTCATTTCAGGTCAAGAAGCGGGAAAAGGCAGATACCGCTGATATGTCAGAAATTGAGGAGGCTCTTGCTCTGCCACGGGCAAGACCTGAAGACAGTTCTGATGAGCAAGGAGATGGAGGAACAGATTCTGACCATTCATCATGTCTTCCTCCTAGAAGGGTATTTATGTTATTACTAGAAAATGGGGCACCCTGTGAACTAACAAGTTTCTTCAATCTCTTTTTGCTTTTAAAAATTTAATTTAATTTAAGAATTTGAGGCAGTAACCTCAAGTTAAACGTACTGTGGTTGTGGCCTGGCCTACAACACATTATTCTGTTTCAGTTCGATGAAGAATACGATGAGTTGGAGTCCACTCTTCCTGTCATTAATGATGAGGTAATTTTTTTATTCCGGCTCTGCTTTATTATTGGGCTGTGCTTTCTCATTAGAGAGTTTAAAGTTTGCTGATGTCTGAACAAAGGTTGTAGTCTTTATGAATATCATCTTCTAAATTTTTTTTCTATCTTCCAGGAGCTTCCAACAGAAATACGAAAACTCCCTACCAGGCGGCTGTTTACAACAGATGAGGAAGAACCGAAGCCTAAGAAAGCAAAGACAAACTCGGGTGAGATTGTGGATTCTTACGGATATTCCATTGTCTTATAATGGATTTCTTGATCTACACTCAGATCTTTATCAATGTGCGTACAATTGTTTCTGCATTTCATTTTTGAATTCCTTCTTTTTATTTTAGATGATAGTGAATCAAATTAATCTGCTTCATACACACCCAGTGAGGAAAAGTTGCAAGAGTATGAAAGTAAAGTGGCTGAGCTCCAGATCAAGATTTTGGCACTGACACGTAATGAGCAATTACTTAAGGAAAAGGTGTCAGAGAGTGAAAATGAAGTTCTAGAGCTTAAAGCCATTAACATGGAATTGCAAAGGAAGCTTTTTAGAGGTATTTCTTCTGCATAGTAGTTTAACTTTCTATTAAATTTGATGTGTACATTTTATTTATAGCAGTTTTTGTTCACAGCTGAGAAGGAGAGGGAACAGAATCCCACAAGCACTGATGCAGGGAGCAAGCCCAAAAGCACTGATGCAGGGAGCAAGCCCAAAAGCACTGATACAGGGAGCAAGCCCAAAAGCACTGATACAGGGAGCAAGCCCAAAAGCACTGATACGGGGAAAAAGCCCAAGAGCTCATTGTCCTCTAATACTTGTCAAAAGATGAAGCGCTCTGAGAAGTCTACCCCAGAGAAAGAGAGAAAGCACAAGTCCACCAAGCACATGACGCCCCAAACATCTCCAGAAAAAAAAAGTAAGTAATTGTTACAGTTAAATCTGTCCAGTTTTCTGTCTTATCCATCAAAGCTGCTTTATTCTGTAATGGTACTTCTTTCTTAATTTTAGAATACAGGAAGAATTCAGAAATTGGTGTTCTCATACATGAAGCTATAATGCACCCAGATGAGGAGAAACTCAGGGAGGATGACAATGGAATGGTATGAATTTTCAGTTGCAATTTTTTTTTTTTTGTGAGTTTAATCTTCACATTTTATGACTTTCTTTTCTTTACTTTTTTTTTCTTTTCTTTACTACAGATTAGTCTTGGTAATGGGGTGTGGGTGCCAAAAGAGCTATTCAAAGAAAAACTTTCAAAATTGTCTGTACGAACTTCCATCGCTGTTGGCGACCTCATGGAATACTTATGGGACAAGCAGGGGCTGGCCAAAAGATCCTTGGATGGGGGCATTTCCCCTAAAACGCCGGAAGCAGCCCGAAAAGCAGCGGCGACCCCCGCTAAAAAGTCCACACTCCACAGTAACTTTCATTTGCATGTCTTTTGCAGGGTTCTACAGGGCGAGGAAAATGGTTGAAGGGCTAAACGATCCGATGGCATTAGATATGGCCGTTGAACTGGAAGGGAAGAAGATACTGAGGGAGAAATTTTCACGAGCAGCTGTACGTTATAGTTTTAGCACACCTCTGTAATTAAATGTTTTTGATCGTCACTTATATAATCATTTTTATTCCCACAGAAATCTTTCAAGACCAAGGATAAAAATTAATGGCCTTCAAGGACCTCTGGAATTTCTATTGGACATTGTTTCATTTTATTTTCATTGCTTCTGTGTCTTTTATTGTTACTGTTCTTACAGTTTGCATATTTAATTTCTATTTTTCTTTGGTTACTGTTCGTACAGTAATGGCATATTTAATTTCTATTTTTCTTTAACACTTAATAAATGAGGTGTTTTGTAAGCCTGTCTAATTTTGTTTCAGGGGTCGTCCTTAAAGTACGTCCGTACTTCCCAGAAATTTATCTGTAACCGATTGAGCTGATCGCCTGCGAACCTGAACGTAGGCCAACCCGCACCGCACTCGTGCTTACTAGCTTGCCTAACCAGTGGGCGCTTCCGTGTCTTGGGGCTGCTGAACTTGCACGGATGTACTTTCTGGACGATCCCTCTTATTACCCTGCGTCCTACCATGGCACGCCTCACCATGGCGCACCTCTCCATGGCGCACCTTACCATGACATTCATGGTGCGCTTCACCATGTCACACCTCTCCATGGCGCACGTCTCCATGGCTCGCCTTACTATGGCACATTCATGGCGCGCTTTACCATGGCACACCTCTCCATGGCGCGCCTCACCATGGCTGGCGCACGCCATGGCAACTTTGCATGGTCAGGCAATGGCGAGACTGCATTATGGACTGGCCATGGGGCCATGACTAGCCATGAGCAACCATGAGCCATGGCTCGGTGCATGGTTATTTTAGGCTGGGTGGGAAGGGGCCTGGAGTTTCAATGGGAAGGGATGACATTCCCCATTGGCTATTTGTAACCCATTGGACGTCGTGACTTCCCATGGGGAGGGGACTGGAGATCCAATGGGAAGGAAAGAGATTTCCCACTGGATATTTGCCTCTCATTGGACGTTGCGACTTCCCATGGGAAGGAGCCTATGGAGCTCTGATGGGAAAAGACGAGTTTCCAAACGGGCTTAATTTCACGCTGCAGCCGAGAAATATCGAGCTTGAAGTTACGCTGCAGTTGTGATTGCGGTTGCTGTTGCAGTAATGCAATCACAATTTGAAGTTCGCCACGAGCCCTGCTGCGAGGCTAGCGGCGCATATAACGATGGTGGACGAGGGGGGGGGGGAAGGATTCTGGGGTCACCTTCAGTGCCCCGACGATGGCAAGCGTCCTAGCGAGACCGCCGAAGGTTCCTGGTGACGGCGTCATCACGTCGGGAGCCTGACGATTCCGTTCTGGACCAGGCGAATATATGGCGGGGGGGGGGGGGGGGATTAACGGCATGCACTCGGTAACACGACAACGAGCACCTGGCCAATGACGGCCACCCCCGCGCTGTCCAGGGCCCACGGAACGGCCCTACAGCATCGCTGGATGCTCATACAGCGCCTAGAGCAGAAGACACGCACACGCACGGCGCCCACCGGCGCCCACCAGGACGGCGACGACGAAGAAGCCAGGACGTGCGTGGTCGTGGCCGACACGGCCGAGGCCATGACAAGGAGGACGCGAGGACCGGGGCGACGCTGTCGTGGTCCCGGACAGCCTAGCGATCACCACGCCGACGACGGACCCCGCCGAGACCACCCCGTCAACATCAGGCGGGCGGTCATCGTGTCCCTGCGTCCTATTGGTCAATTGTTTCTCATTGGATAACGTACTCTGAGCCATTGGAACCCCATTCCAATGGGCATCTGACCAATGAGAATCTCTTCCCAATTGGTAGCCGTTCATTGGGATCCGCGTCCCAATTGAAATATAACCAATGGGAATGTATTCCCATTGGGAGCTCACCATTGGGATCCTATTCCAATAAGTATCCACAGGGACCTATCCCTCTCATGGGAAGCTTGGTAGCGCAGTCAGTAGAGGGTCGGAGTTCTAAGTGGAAGGGTGGAAGTTCGAATCTCCAAGCAAACACTTTTTTTCCCAATGGGAAATGCATTTCCAATAGGGAGCTACTTCCAATTGGAAATTCGCGGCATAAATCCATGGGTTTTTGGCCTCCCGGTACCCCATGGGAAATGTCCAAACCCATGAGTCCCAATGGCGTCCCATGGGAAAAAAATTCCCATTGGCAACCCCATGGGATTCCTAGTTCGGGACGTACGTTCACCTCGATACGACGTACCGTTCACGGAAAAGTCATGGTGACTAAGTACTATGTAGAGCAAGTATTCCAATAAGTTAGCTAGTATTGACAGAAATGACAGAGGTGTCAAGGTTTTGGGTCATAACATTAGGGTGCCTTGTTTGAATCTTCTCATCGCTTTGTTTTTGTACTTCATTCTAGCTACTTCCTTCAACTTTACGGGCCGGCCCAGCCCCACTCTCTTTTCCTATTTATTTGTGTATTTTCATTATAGGTCGTCAAAACTCACTATTACCAAAATCAGGAATTTTTGAATTTTTCCGTTTTTTTCGGAAAAAAGTCGTTATGTTTCTTCGGTTTTCTTCAGTGTAGCAAAAAAACTGTTTTTCTAAAAACACTAGCCCTTCCAGAAGATCAGACCAAAGAACCTCTGGAGGAGAAATGAGGAAATGAAGAACATATTCACAACAATTAGGACACAATCATAGGACTGGCAGAAAATCAAATCACTAGTGGACCTGACATATGTCAAACAGAGAGAAGACATCAACAAACAGGCTTTAAAGTTTGAGAGACTGAGGATGGATCTAGAGTTTGAAGCTGACGGTGACGCTGACGGCGTTGATCAGTTCTTTTGGGTGCGTTCTTACCACTGACGTTGGAAATACCCCGAGGATTCTTCCGATTTTGGACCATATTTGCGCCGTAAATACAACAAGCTGGCCCGTCCCCTCCGTCAACCTCGGTGCCAGTTCCGCTGCCCTCCGCCGGCACCTCGGTTCGACAGGGGGACTTGGCCAGCTTGGCCTGCCGGCGGCGTTTGCGGGGGCCTCCGGCCTCCCGCCTGAAGTCTCCCTAGAAGTGCCCGGTAGCAGATGTATTTGTTACGAATAAAATCGTTAACCTGAGCCCGTCCCTGTGCGCGCCGCGATGGTAATGGTGTGCGCGCAGCGGCCAACCCCAACCTCAAAAAACAAAAACAGACATATTGTCATTGACCAAAAATGGGATATAAATCGAAAATTGTTGCCGCCTTACGTGGTTTTACGTTAAGACAGGAGTTTATCCTCCAAATTTGAAGTTTTTCTGTGAACGATAAGTCGGCGTACACACGTCCGCCCGAACGAACAAACAGTAGGCATCAGACTATAAGCCCGGCTCCTGCCGTTTCCAAAGAAACGTGTCGGGACGGGCTAAAAATCTAGGTGGCCCATGTAGTGTTAGCGTCACAAACGCACCCAAAACAACTGATCAACGCCGTCAGCATCACCGTCAGTTTCACAGTCTAAACCACGAAAACAAAGACAAAACACAGCACAGCAAGCAGAGCAGGCAGAAGATGGTCCTGAGCCAGTACTTACCACCACAGAGGAACTGATGGAAAATTGGCCATTCCTCTTACACCCGTGATGACGGGGCATTTCAAAACCTTAACTGGCAAGGATATTAAGTCCCAGATTAAATCATTCTTGGAAAATGGAGAGGCCACCACGGTAATGAACTTTCTGTTTGAAAGAAACAAATCAAAAAGAGAAAAAAAAGGAGAGAATGATCAGGGCTCAGTTAAAATTGCCAAACATTTCAGTGGAAATTGTAGCAATTTTGCTCCCTTTGCTTAAAAGGTTCGCTGGAAATGAGGATGCCTTGTGGCTCTTAGTAGATGTAAGTTATTTCAGATTTTAAATCGACGTAATTTTGAAGGGAAAGGTTTTGCCAATAATAATAATAATGGTTTTAAATACTGTTAACAGCCTGCTTCAATGGAACATGGCATTCCTAAATTGACCGAATTTTTGTTAATTAATCTTGATTTCAGGAAAAAATATCTTCTTTCCCAAAAAAAAATTTCTCAATGGATGGAACTGTTTTCGGGACTGCTGACAACTTCCTGGAGAGAGTAGGCTTGCTTTTTGCTCCATACTATGTATTCAATATGTGTTATGACCCACATGCCCAAATCACTCTTGAATTTTTGCAAAGGTAAGAAGCATAGGAGATTTTACCTTTAAAAGCTGCTGGTGCTCTGGTAGTTCTTTTCTTGAAATCAGCATTCTCACTTTTCCTCCAGGTGCGTGGCTGTGGCTGACATCGATCCTCCTCGTGGAAACAAGCGTCCTACCAACTGAAAAAGAGGCAGGGGGACACTTCAGTAGCCGAATGATTCACGCTTCACTGGTCACTTTCAACAATAAGTTTGATGATTTTTTTGCGGACAAAGATAAGTCAACATCATCGTCATCCCAATCAGAATAAGATATCCTTAAGTTTTCCAATAAATTTTCCAATTGAATAAAACTTCTTCTATCTCATCTTCTGATACTTTTACCTGCATACTTCATTTCTTGAAAGCTGAGGGTAGCTAAGATGAGTGGTTTTGGAAATGCGATTTTTTTATTTTTTTTTTATTATTATCGTTCTTTAATGAAAAAGAGGTACGACTTTTCATTGCCAGTATTCTCTATTCACTCGTAAGTAAAATCAAATGAAGGAAAATACGCATACTGCAAGTAGGATAGCCATAAATGTGGAAGCGAAGCCCTGACCAACAAACACGATGCAATGCGAAATTACATTTAAAAGAAAAAAGGACAGGGGTACGAAACGACGTGGAAATGGCAATTAATCCTTCGCGGGCAGGCTTCATTATCTTTGTCATCTCAGGAATGTTGAGCGCGTGGATTTTAGGTGTAGGGTGAAAATAAATACAATAGATCTGCACGGTACGAAAGCCGTAGAAAGACTGACTCTTTATTCACAGATAGATGGATAGAGTTTTTAAATATAAACAAAACAGTGTTGCCACTTCCGGCATACAATGGCGCCAACAACTGACTGTCAACTTTGACACACCCCCTTGACTTCAGTGTTGGTGTCGCCAATCAAACTTAAACTTTTTACTGTATACATTTTATTTTTGTTTTAGATTTTTAACCGTCACCAAGAACGACTCTGGCGTTCTTTGAATTGAACCCCTTTTTTACCACAAATAAATAATAATCTTTTTCCTTTTAAATTATGAGAAGTAGTGTAACAAATGTTTTAGTGATGCTGATGCTGATGCGGTTGCTGATGTTGCTTAGTTGGACACTTTGCGGCACAGCGCGTTCCTGAACTTTTCGAACTTGTCTTTGAGCAAAGGTTTAGTAAAGATATCTGCCAGATTATTCCCCGTTGGTACGTACTGTACAGAGAACAGGCCTTCGTCATATTGTTCACTTATTGCATAGTATCTTACATCTATGTGTTTGGTTCTTTTTGTCATGTTTCCAGTTTTCACCAGTTTGATGGATCCTTGGTTGTCTAGATTAAGTATACAAGGAACCTCCTTTCCACATAGTTCTTGAAGAAGCTGTTTTACATACTTTATCTCTTTTCCACATTCAGCTGCAGCAATGTACTCTGCTTCGGTTGCTGATTGTGCTGTTATATCTTGTTTATGGGAATGCCAGGCAATTGGCCCCCCATTTAACATAAGAACCATTCCCGAGGTGCTCTTCATTTTTCCTGGGTGACCTGAGCCAACATAATCTGAGTCACTAAAAGCTTCTATGGACAAGGCATCTTGGCTTCCAATTTGGTACGTGATGCATCTGTCAGTTGTTGCTTTCAGGTACCTAAGTATTCTTTTTGCATTTACAATGTTGGCTTCAGTCGGCTCTTGAAAGAACCGGCTGAGGTAATTTACGGCAAAGGCTAGGTCAGGTCTGGTTTTGCTTGCTAGAAACTGGAGACTTCCTAGGACTTGCCTGTAGGGAAAGATAGTTTTATGTTTTTCACTGCTCGGTTGATTGTTGCTCTCTTTTTCCAGTGGTGTGTCGGATGGTCGACAGTTTTCCATGTTGTACGTTTCCAAGACCTTTTTTGCATAGTTCTCTTGAGACAGTGACAGTTCCCCATTTTTTTTAGAGAGTTCCATACCTATATATGTCTTAGGCTCATGATCTATTTTAATTTCAAATTCTGACTCAAGATTTCTCAGTATTTTATTCAGGGCTTCTTCACTTTTTCCGGCAATCACACCGTCATCCACATGAATAGCTAGATAAACGCTGTTATCATTCGTTTTGAACAGACATTTCGCCTTTTTGATTTGGATCATTCTTCTTTAAGATGACTGGATAGGCGGGCATACCACCTTTGTGGTGCCTGTTTAAGTCCGTACAAGGCCTTCTTCAATAGACAGATTTTATTTGTGATCTCAAATCCTTGAGATGTCTTCGTCCAGAGAACCATTTAGAAATGCCGTTTTTCCGTCAAATGTTTTTACTGTCATGTTCTCTTTTGCAGCCAGAGCTAAAAGCACACGCAGATGAGTTGTGTCAACAACAGGGCTGAATGTCTCCTTCAGGTCAATATTCTTGGACTCCTCACACCCTCTTACAACTAGCCTAGCTTTGTAGGTGCCATCACTTTTGATTTTGAAGATCCATCTGTTGGTCAGTATTCTCCCTTTTGCTTCTGATCTGTCTGCTAGCTGCCATACATTATTTTTTTTCAATGCACTTAATTCCTCTTGAATTGCTGCTTGCCATCTTGTGTCTTTAATACAGTCTGAAAATAGAATTGGTGTTTCATTGTCTGTCCGACAGACTTCCAAGTATCTAGCAGGGCGTTTTAATTTTGATCGGTCTCTCAAATTGTGTTCTTCATACTGGGGAGTAAAGTTTCTTTCTTCTGTTTTATTTTCAGGTTGTGGCATTTCCCCTTCACTCACTCCTGGTGATGCTGGTTCAACTGCAACTGGGTCTGGAATCTCTTCCTCTGGTTGCTGCTGTGCAGCAGGAACATTGTTTCTCAGAGCCAGTGGATTTTTATTGATTAACCTGATGTCTATGGTTGATGGTAACTTGTGGTCATCTTCTCTTAGAAGGTTTGTAAATACAACATCCCTTGATACGAAGATCTTTCTGGTTTTATTATTCCATAGTCTGTATCCATGTGGCGCATAGCCTACAAGTACAGCTTCTTCTGATCTGTTGTCTAATTTTTTTAGATAGGAGGTTTTTTTAGCAAATACTCTTGTTCCGAAAAGTTTGATGTTTGACAGATCCTGCTTCTTTCCATACCAAATTTCGGCTGGAAGTTTGCTCACTGTTGATGATGGACTTCTGTTTGAGAGGTACACTGCTGTTAACATTGCTTCGCCCCACATTTCTGCTTTTAAGTTAGAGTTAAAGATTAGTGCTCTTGTTTTTTCCATGAGTGTTTTGTTCATCCTCTCAGATGTACCGTTCTGTTGAGGGCATCTTGGAGTGCTGTAGTCCATGACAATGCCTTTCATTTTTGTCCATTTTTTTAATTCATTGGATGTGAATTCACCACCATTGTCGCTTCTTATTTTACAGACCCTTGTTTGGTGTTGATTTTCTGCTTCTGCGATGAAGGCCTTTAGGTGTTCAAGAACTTCACTCTTGTAAGTCATCAAATGCACAGTGCAGAAATGAGAGTAATCATCGAGGAATACAACATAGTATTTCTTCCCATCATGGGTTTCTGGGCTTATCGGACCGCCCACATCTGAATGAATAATTTGCAGAATCCTTTTTGCTCTTGTTCTCTTCTCATTGTGAGGTAATTTAGTTTGCTTCGCTTTTTGACACACTGTACAGACAAGGTCCAAATGTCCCTTGGGTAATTTTAGGATCACTTCACTATTAAGTTTTGACAGTTCTTTTAGTTTGTTAATACTGATGTGTCCCATTTTCCTGTGCCATTGGGTGAACTGATCACTACTATTAGTTAACATAAGGGCTTCTTCTTCTTTAATTGGTAGGTCTATTTGAAAGAGACCTGAGGATGTTTTACACCCTTCAAGTACCACTAAATGCTTTGGTACATTAATATTAGAACTTAAAACTTTTACTCCTTGTTTGTTGAACAGGACAGCTCCACCTTCTTCAGTTATAATATTTACTGAGAGTAGGCTCCTCCTGAGGTCTGGAACAAAACACACATCATTTAGTTTGCATTTTAATGATTTTAGTGTGCCCATGATGTGAGATGACATGGCTTTCCCTTCTTGTGCAAGATTGATTTTTAGTGAGGTTCTCACAGTGTTGGTGAGAACATTTGGTTTATTTATCATGTGTCCAGTGGCTCCACTGTCGACCACAAACGGCACAATGTTTGTATTTTTAGTGATACATAGTGATTCTAAATCATTGTCCTTTATTGCTTTTACCATTTCATTACTCGATCCATTTTTACTTTCAATTGATGTATAATTTGTTTTACTCACATGATTATCCTGCACAGTCACAATTTTACTGCTTACAGAGGGTTTTTCAGCCATATAGGACCTCCTACTTGGCTGTTCTTCCCTTCTGGGTTGTTTGTATCTGTTGCTTTGGTCATTTCCATCATGACGTCTTTTAGTTGATGTTTTACTATCCCTGTATCTACAGTCTTTCTGATAGTGTGTTGATGTTTTACAGAGACCACAGAACCTGCTCCTGAAAAAGCAGTCCTTTGCCTCATGATTGGTTTTTTTGCAAACAGTACAGAAAAGATTTTTTTTGCTGTTCCTGTCATTTTTAGTTTTGTCAGGACATTGACGATTATGATGTCCTGTTTTACCACAATTGTAACATGAAATTCTGGATTTTACATTTTGCCTCACAGCTTGGAATGCTGCTTCAGTTTCCTCCTCTTGGGATCTGGCTTTAGTCTCAAGCTGAAGACTTGCACACAGATTGTTTAGGGTTCTCTCTTGCATTGGAACCAAGTCCCAAGCACTGGTAAAGTGCTTGTACTCTCCAGGCAGAATGCTTACTATTTTAGTCATGATGGCTGTGTCATTTATGTTCTGATTCATCGAATTTAACTGATGAGCCAAGTTTTGAATCACGCTTACATTATCCATGACAGTTTTACTCTTGTTCCACTTGACTGCATAGAATTCCTGCATTAACACACATTTCTGCTGTTCTGTGTCCTTTTCGTATACCCTTTTTAGTTTGGTATACATGTCAGCAGATGTTTGACAGGTCAGTAAATGGTTCTTAACTTTCTCTTCGCATGTCATGATAATGTAAAGTTTTGCCTTCGCATCTTGCTCCTTCCATAGCTGCCTCTGATCATCGGGTACTTCATCTATGGTGACATCACCTGACACTATCTTTGCAAGATCGTGGGCTTCAAATAAAATCTGTATTTGGAAGTTCCACATGTTGAAGGTTGTGGAATCTTTAAGCATTGCCATGTGGGCTACATCACCCGACATGCCATCCCGTGGCATGATTTAACTGTAGAAGAATTCTTTTTAGTCTGATGAGTGGTTGTGATGAAGAGTTGTGGTATTCAGTGTTTTTATTTTTAGTTGCTGGGTTTTAGTTCATTTGGATTTTAGTCCGATGTTTTTGGATATGTGTGCTCTGGGCCCATAACCTGTTGAGCGCGTGGATTTTAGGTGTAGGGTGAAAACAAATACAATAGATCTGCACGGTACGAAAGCCGTAGAAAGACTGACTCTTTATTCACAGATAGATGGATAGAGTTTTTAAATATAAACAAAACAGTGTTGCCACTTCCGGCATACAATGGCGCCAACAACTGACTGTCAACTTTGACAAGGAATGAATAAAATCACATGAGCTAAGTCACTCTGTTTCTTCTGCACTTCAGGGCCACTTCATAGATGCACAGGGCGACATAACCTTCATCTCAACAAAAACAACAACTAGAACAAGATTCAGATTCATTATTCTGATTTTCTACATTTGAGATTTTAAACAAAAATAATGAGAAAGTTAAGTACAGATCAAACCATTGATAAGAATTTGTTAAATTACGACCACATGCAGAATATCACAATAATTAACAAACATAAATGTATAAACTGCTTGTAAATGGAAACTTTTTCGATGGGTCGATATACCGACAGCGACGAATACGAATCGAGCGAATCGAAATGTTCTATCGGTAAATAAAGAAAGGAAAGATGGCCACACAAACACAACAGGTCGTGCCGGTTATATCCTACAAAATATCGTAATATACATGGTTTTAGTGTCCGAATCACCCTTTGCGTTATATCACCAGATCGAGCTGGAGAATCTAAACCGGGATGTGCGTCAAAACTCACCTGACAAGATTAAAATGGTGTCTCTGAGGAGGTTCGCTGACTCTTCATCATAGAGACCAAGGAGTTGTACACTGAGCCTAACCGGCCTTAATTTGTATGTAATCATGGACTTTCTTCTGCTGGTGAGAGACAAGTCTATGAGAACCGTCTGCTTACTCTTCCTGGTGATGGTTGATGGTTTGGCTGTACGCTTAGACAATGTGAGTCATTAGTTTTCTTTCTCAACATTTTCTCACAGTTCTATTATGAGCACATAGGGTTTTCATTAATTGGTGCGAATGTTTGGTCACCAAAAACTCATTCAAGCCATTTATATGAGACATAAGTCCCGATGTGTAGTGAAAAGTTTCACGTCTTGGTGTCACTTTATTTATGTTTCAAGTTAGAAGATAAGAATGAACTAGTCTGGGACAATAATTCCAAGCTTTTTGGAAAATTCCGAAAATATATTGGTTTCTTCCGAACAAGTTTAGATGGAAAACTTTCCGAAATGTGCTTAGATTTATCCATAACTGTTCAGGATAACCTAATGATTGTTCGGAAAGGCATTTAACCGAACAATTTGTGTAATATTTTTTCGGAAAATTCCGACGTTTCACAGTGTAAGCCTTCACCCAGAAAAACGTAGTATGAAGTCTACTTTTGCTTTCATAAAAGTCAAATGAGACTTGATTCAAGTTTAAAACTTTGTTTTAAGGCTACTTTTAGTTTAGACCTAGAAAAATGTTCTCTCGAATCAAGTCTAAATAGACTTGATCCAGCCAAGGTCATATTAGACTTGATTCAAAGCGATTAAACTTGATTCAAGAGAAATTTGGATTAAATCAAAGAAATTAAAGGAATTGTGTCTTAGCACTAGAAAGACGGAAGGGGTCATCTTGACCCTTTTTCATTTTCAAGCCTAATTTTTCATAATTTTTTTCAAAACCCGACGATTTTTTAATTTTCCTGGAACGTCTTAAACTGCAATCCCTAAAAATATCAGCCTCCTAGGTCAATTTTTGTGGGAGTTACAAAGGCCGTTTACCTTCTTAGTCTGAAGGGGTCATTTTGACCCAAGTCACTAAAGACGTTGTACTTTTCCGCATAATCCACTCCATTGCCCCTAAACACTGCGTTCTGGTCTATTACTGTCTATTACATGTCTAAGGGAATAGTTGGGGAAGGTTACAGAGACCATTAAGACGCCTTATCGAGAAGGGAATACCTTCAGGGCGACCAAAGTAACTGCGGTCGTCTGACAATAGCCTGATATGCCCTGTTTTGGCCACTGGCACGAGCAGTAACACCTGGGGTCCAGTTTTAAAATGTAACTGGGGTCCTAGGATTATATTAGTGGGGGTCGATTCCTGTTGCAAGTTTGAAATACTGCGCCTTTTAGCAGTTTGCCCTCCCGTTCCAGTCCCTGCCCAAGAGGGCCCTGTTTTACCCACCGGCACCTGAAGCAGCACCTGGGGTTGATTTTGGCACCTGAGGGTCTTTTTGGCATTGTAGATTTTTTTAAGGGGATCCATCTCGTGAAAAAGTTCGCATCTCTCTCGGTAGAGAAGTTCGCATTTTTCACCGTAGTCCCGTGCCAGTTCCTGGTCCAGCAGGCCCTGTTTTTACCACTGGCACCTGCAGCAGCACCTGACATCAATTGTGATCTTGGGTTTTGGGGTCATTTCAAGGGGGGGGGGGTCTATTCTTATAGAAAAAATCCATATCTCGCACCGTTCTACCCAGACATTTACATGTGATACACGCTGATACGAGTGATATACGCTGTGCTGGTTGCCTACCTACAGCACAGCTTCCCTAGGCAGGAAAATGTAAGGTTAGGTCTCGCTCTTACCAATGCGAGTCACAAACACTTTGAATTAAAATGAAAACATAATTTATAGGCCGTTTTCGGCGACGCGAAACACGTAGATCGACCGGGAGTCATTAAATCAAGAAGTCTTTTTGCTGGGTGCTTTCGTCCTAAAAAAGTATTTCGACGTCAAAACGAATGGAAATCCTCCCCTCTCTCACAATCTAAACGGACGTATTTTTCCGCGCCTACGAATCTGCCAACAGACGTATAGTACGCCATGGGACTTACTCCGAGCAGACAGTCACTACATCTCACGTCGTTACGTTAAGAAGTGTGATTCTAACAATGATCCTTTCACATCCAAAAACGCATGGCGCGTGGCATTTACATTAAACTGCACTTAACTGAGGTATGCGTTATTGTGCCGAACGAGGTCGGTGAATTTATATCGATTGATATTTTCAATATCGATTTTGACATTTATTTCGACAATATCGATTTAGACATTTATTTTGACAGTATCGATTTTGACCATTTAGTGATTTCGACATCGATGTCGACTTTGATTTCGAATTCGATTTGGACGTCCAAATCTGTGACATTTCCCGATAGATTTCGTAGTTCGTGTCGACCTTGCGCTTCGACATCGAAACGACGTCGAATAGAGGATCAATTTTTGATTGGGGTAATGGTCGAGGCATCGCACCTATCGCCTCGCAAAAACGAGGAAACGTAAATAAACGCCTGGTTGGTTAGGCCAAGGACGTGCCCGTGGCATGCGCGTTGCCTACCTCCGGGGCGGTGTCCTCATTTTTCTCGGTTTCGTAAGGATCGCGGTGCGGTATCTCGACCGCAAGTTGTTAAATACGTTTTCTGTCTGGTCCAATCAGCGTACGAGCTATTAGGCAGTGCTGTACTTGGCCAGGCCCAGTGAAGGCACGGGCACACACTCTTAAAAAGGTATGCTTGAATCAGCGCAAATTTGATGCCTACCCTGAAATCCTGGGTAACATTCCCCATTTCAGCAACGGGATACTTGTGCCAACCATCACTATGCCCGATACAGGCATACGATTCGGCACAATCTGATACCTGATGCCTGAATCGGGCATCCATATTTAAGCATAGCTGCACAGCCACTACGAAATTCTTGTTTCGAGCATTGTATGCTCGGGGAAGATTTTGAGGCCGAGGCATACAATCTGCTATGAAACAGGCATATTATGCATGATTCAGGCACATTTTTTTGAAAGTGCAAGACCGAAAATTGAACTTGCCTTACCTCACATTCGCCCCGTTGGAACCAGTCGGTCTAGAAAGTGACTAGGCGTTTAATTACTAGAACACCCTAGGCAACAACCATACAAAGTTGTCGGGTGGATCGGGTCAGCCGGGTCCGTGCAGGGCGCGTCACAGCACCATTACTCATGCGCAACCACGTGTACTGTAGAAATGTGGTGGAAATGGCGGCCGCAGCCACGAGGTGACTGCGATTCAGGTCAACAGAGGGTCCTGTGGTGTCCAGTGCGCGTCGTCTGCTAAACACTCGACGCAGACTTAGAAATCGCAAGGTTTCGCAGAGAACAGTAAGCGAGCAGTGTCCCGGATTTGATATGTAGTAAACATTGTTACTAAGCATTGCACCCATAAACTGTCGCTTCGCATTCAGTATTTCAGTGGCGCGTGGCAACATTTTCCAGTTAGCCACGACATGAAGGGGGCCGAGTACATGCCACGCATCCCCGAGGAGCTGTCCGGGAAACACATTTTCGTGACGGGTGCCTCGGGCTTCATGGGCAAAGTGCTGCTCGAGAAGCTGCTTCGGTCGTGCCCGGACCTCGGCTGCATCTACATTCTGCTCCGGCCGAAGAGAGGCGTCTCCGCGCAAGACAGGCTGCGTGCCATCGTCAGCGTGCCGGTATAGTACTAAGCATCCTGCACTAGTGTGGCCCTGCTTTATTGCCAATGGAAGCGGTTGGGTTCCAGGCCAAAGGGCAGGTCGACTGCCGACATATCTTGCGTTGGCACAGAGGTTTGTGTAACGCTATATAATTGTTATTTCAAACAATTCCAAACAAATTTCAGAATTTTCCAAAAACCCCAAACATGGGTTGTATGCGCGGACTGTTTTTTGTGAAGCGCAAATTTTAAGCTTGGGATTTTTCCGCAAAAGTTTTGAAAATTCAAAACAATGAGATACAAATTTTCCTAACGTTTTCTTAGAGATTTCCAAAGAAATTTCGGACAGTGCGGCACGTACCAAGCCTAGAATTTTTCACGAGTTCAATGTCTTGGCCATTGTGCGATCACTCTTAACATTTTACAATGTAAACTGTTCGTAACACGTATTTACGCGACCATAAAACAAGGCATCATGTTTGTGTAACAAACATATTTTGTTTCAGTGTATTTGATACGTACTTCCTGAGTTTTTAATACAAACAAAATTGTTGTAACACCCAGATTTCGTGTCGGAGACTATTAGTAGGTAAGATGTTAAGAGTGCACGCTATATGTTCACATAGGTATGTACAAATATTCTATGCTTCCAAATATACATGTATTACGCACAAATTACATATTTTGGTTGTGATTTAACGTTTATCCGTATTATATACAAAATAATCGCAATACAAACCTAATTTATAGTTTCTATTAGGATTTCACAAAATACTGTGAATTGTGTTCAATATGACATAAGTCTGAGAGTGCATTAAAAGGACGGGCAAGCGGACAGTGCCCGTGGCGCTAGGTAACCAAGGACCACTCTTGTCAACAGCTGTTTGAACCTCTACTCGCGAAGCATCCCGAGGTCACGTCCAAGCTGCGGGTCGTGGGGGGAGACTGCTCCGAACTCGGTCTAGGTCTGAGCGCTGACGACGAAGATGTCTTGGTGCGGAACGTTTCGTACGTGTTTCACGTGGCCGCCACAGTGCGTTTTGACGACCCGCTCAAGACTGCCACCCTGACCAACACGCGGAGCACCAGGGAGGTGGTCGAGTTGTGCAAGAAGATGACCAATTTAAAGGTGCGGTGATCTTCACGTGCCTACCGGAGCAATTATCAATGAAACTCCGAAAGCTATCATTACAAACCGGTCACTTAAATCGACAGGCACGGCGCGGATACCGTTAAAACGGGAATCTGAAGCCCGTTGCAGCGGCGGGGCATATTGATATGAAAACGAGACGGCTTTTGGCTTTCCTCTCCAGGTCCTACAGTACGTGTCCACAACGTACACGTTCACAAAGGAGCCCATACTTCAGGAACATCACTACAACCCCGAGGTGAACTGGAAAACCATGATCCGTCTGGCCGAGACGGAGAATGAGCACACACTTAACGCATTCTCTAAAAAGTGAGTTGCATTCTTGATCCAAAAGGTTGGCAGCTAGGTATTGAGCGACACGTTCTTCCTCCCACGAAGGTGACACAGTAATGAGATGTTGACAGTAAATACATATAAGTACCGACTATGGAATGTAGTCCTGCAGATGACGCAAGGACTCGAGTGAAAATTTAGCTCATAGCTCTCTTTCTGGGTCACCCGGTGAAGGCTGGTCAAACGTCCTCCAACCACACGGCACAGGAAATGCTCTTGATGTCAAGGCTTTTCTATCCGCAGGATCCTCGGATACCAGCCGAATACGTACGCCTTCACCAAGGCCCTGGCTGAGGACATAATCAACGACGCCCGCCACGATATCCCCGTCGTAATCTTCCGCCCAGCAGTCGGTACTGAAAGCAGAGCAACACTGCGTAACACTCGATAGGGAATAAGGAACCTAGTGACTGTTGCGATTTGGCTTTGACTCCAACACATCACTACAGTACATGCCTACAACTTTCAGCGCGTCACATGTGTGTTCCTCCGCACACTTGCCTACGCATGTCCACTGCCAGCCAGGGCGTCGTCCATAAAGGTTTTCCGGGTTTTTAGGGGGGAGGGTCCTACAAACCGGACATGGGTGGACGTTAGAGTGGGCCAAAAAACCCTTTTTTCGAAATCGCAAACGTAATAGTGCGGAAAAGTTGCCTCATGGCATCAGTATCTCGGAACAATTTTTTTTTTTTGGTCAACATCTTCCGTCGCCGCATCGCGTTCGAAAATTCGAAAATTCGAACAAAATCGATGGTTTTCCCGAAAATTCTTAAAAATGAGTAGTGCGTTCAAATTTTGTTCTTATCAATTAAATGGGCTTATCTTATCGTGTTTTATCGATTTTGGGTGTTTGGTGCTCCCCTAACCTAACCTAACCTGGTCACACGTTATCCCTAAAACGACCCAAATTCCAAAGTTTCATGAAGAAGTGAAATGCATGTGCAGCTCTTGGCTCACGTCGAAAACTCGACGCGACTCAGAACTCACCACGTAGGCGAGGTGAAAAAATTGTTCCTGTTCGAAATTCAGAATTTTTGAACCATTTTCAGGCGGTTCAGTGGTTTGACTGTGGGCTCTAAGAGTGGCGACGGTTTAAATTATCGGCAACAATATCGTCACCTACCCATGAAGTTTGGAAAAAACTTGGAGACTTGAGGCATATGGATGCGAGGTGACAAAATTGTTCCCGTTCAATATTTGGACTTTTTGAACCGTTTTCTGGCGGTTCAGTGGTTTGACCACAGGCTCTGAGAATGGCGATGGTTTAAATAGTCAGCAACAATTTTGTCACCTACCCCTGAAGTTTGGAAACGGCTTGGTCAGCAAGGCTTTCTTCGCTCAAAGTGGCATATTCAGGCGAGGTGACAAAATTGTTTTCGTTCGAAATGTGGACTTTTTGAACCGTTTTCTGGCCGTTCAGTGGTCTGACCACAGGCTCTGAGAGTGGCGGCAGCAATTTTGTCACCTATCCATGAAGTGTCCATTTTTTTTCCGAACTTCAGGGGTAGGTGACAAAATTGTTGCCGACTAGTTAAACCATCGCCGCTTTCAGAGCCTGTAGTAAAACCACTGAACCGCCAGCAAATGGTTCATAAAGTCCAAATTTCGAACGAGAACAATTTTGTCACCTCGCCTGAATATGCCACTCCGAGCGAAGAAAGCCTTGCTGACCAAGCCGTTTCCAAACTTCAGGACGAGGTGACAAAATTGTTGCCAACACTTTAAACCATCGCCACTCTCAAAAATAGTAGTCAGACCACCGAACCGCCATAAAATGGTGCAAAAATTCCTAATTTCGAATGGGAACAATTTTGTAACCTCGCCTGAATATGCCACTCCGAGCGAAGAAAGCCTTGCTGACCAAGCTGTTTCCAAACTTCAGGGGTAGGTGATAAAACTGTTGCGGACAATTTAAACCATCGCCACTCTCAGAGCCTTGTAGTCAGACCATTGAACCGCCATAAAATGGTACAAAAAGGCCTAATTTCGAACGGAAACAATTTTGTCACTTCGCCTGAATATGCCACTCCGAGCGAAGAAAGCCTTGCTGACCAAGCCGTTTCCAAACTTCAGGGGTAGGTGACAAAATTGTTGCTGACTATTTAAACCATCGCCATTCTCAGAGCCTGTGGTCAGACCACTGAACCGCCAGAAAACGGTTCAAAAAGTCCAAATATTGAACGGGAACAATTTTGTCACCTCGCATCCATATGCCTCAAGTCTCCAAGTTTTTTCCAAACTTCATGGGTAGGTGACGATATTGTTGCCGATAATTTAAACCGTCGCCACTCTTAGAGCCCACAGTCAAACCACTGAACCGCCTAAAAATGGTTCAAAAATTCTGAATTTCGAACAGGAACAATTTTTTCACCTCGCCTACGTGGTGAGTTCTGAGTCGCGTCGAGTTTTCGACGTGAGCCAAGAGCTGCACATGCATTTCACTTCTTCATGAAACTTTGGAATTTGGGTCGTTTTAGGGATAACGTGTGACCAGGTTAGGTTAGGTTAGGGGAGCACCAAACACCCAAAATCGATAAAACACGATAAGATAAGCCCATTTAATTGATAAGAACAAAATTTGAACGCACTACTCATTTTTAAGAATTTTTGGGAAAACCATCGATTTTGTTCGAATTTTCGAATTTTCGAACGCGATGCGGCGACGGAAGATGTTGACCAAAAAAAAAAAAATTGTTCCGAGATACTGATGCCGTGAGGCAACTTTTCCGCACTATTACGTTTGCGATTTCGAAAAAAGGTTTTTTTTGGCCCACCCTAGTGGACGTGGAGGGAAGGGGGGGGGGGTGCAAAAATGGACGTCCACGTCAATACCGTCAAAATAATGCTATTTCCACCCAGTGCGGCCCACACATGCTTACGTATCTTTGAAAATACATACAGCTACTCTGAGCACACTCTCTTTTGGAAAATTAAGCCTATTTAAAAGCCAGATACTAAATATTTACACAAATGGCACTTTTTAAAAACCGGACGTCCTGGGGGTGGGGGTGAAAATTGCCTGAAAATACCCGGACATCCTTTATGGAAGCTCCCCGATATCTGTGGCACAGTTGTGCGAACAGCTTCCGATCGGATTTTACGAACACGAACAGTTTCGCCTTGAAAAAATCCGATCCGAACCGAACAGCACACAATTTTTTTCGAACGAACCGAACACATTGCTGTCCAAATCTGATAGAACGAGACTCGAACGAACCATTTATTTTCAATTGCATTTATGGTTATAATTGTTTTCTTCTTACTGTGTGTAATATTGTAGAAATTAATCTTAACTATCTATAAATAAAGGCGAAGCCCTTTATAAGACTGAAGTAATGTTTCATTAATGCTTGTTGGTCCGGCCACGATCAAAATTTTCCGTAAATTCCCGAACAGTTCGCGCACGAGCACGTTAGGTTCGCCTCCGATCGAACAAAGTGTGTGTTCGGTTCGTTCGTGTTTGGACGGATCCGAACATGTTCGCAGACCTCTAATCTGTGGAAGTGTTGGGAGGAACGCGTTGTGTCATGCGTTACCAGATCCACTCGTAAGATTTTACCTACTTTTGGTACGTAATATTCAAAACTTTGGAACACACTATACAAACACTGAATGTGTGCATTACAAACTTCAGAAGGTACGTATTACGTACACCTGAGGGAGATTTAACGCACAAAATGTTTTTAATACATTCCAAATTTCGTGACAACATTTCTGTGGCACAAAAAAGTATTACGTTCCAAAAGTTAGGTAAAAATCTAAATCTGCATGTACATGCTTTCCTATCTGCAGCGCACAACAGACATGTGTTCCTCCCGACACCTGTTCAGTCAGTCTGTGTGTGGAACCCTGACACGACTCTGTACCCGGCGCTGACCACCACATTTTGGAGAAAAGCTGAGCCGGAAGTGAGAAGGCATGAATCAAAAAAAGAGGAAACGGAACATGGAGGTGTGAGAAATCGCGCGCGTGGATGAGCTTGTTTCCGGCTGCCGCTATGACGTGATTTGGTCCGTGAGAATCGTCATGGGACAAGTGCCCGAGAGGATTTTCGCTCGGGATTTTCGTGTACAGGGTATTACATAATACTTGTATTACGCGGTATTACGCCGGTATTACACTGGTATTAAATATGTATTGCACCTATATTTTACCATTTTAGAGCATATTTTGTTATTTCTCGTTATTACCTTAATCAGGTGTACAGGGTATTACGAAAGTGAAAACCCCCTCGCAAGTGCCTCTAATGTTTTCAGATGGATATAAATATATATAACGTAAGTAAGTTAATTTGTTCCTCGATGCGACTGTAGTTCGATTCTCTGTTAACGCTTTGTCTTAGAGAACCTTTTCAAGTTGTTGGGAAACCAATATGACACGCGTCTGCTAACCTCTGCCAACCACCGCTCCATCGTATTTGGATGTTCTGGAAGAGAATGTATCATCTTTCTTTCATGACCAGGGGCGTAAAAACGAACCGGAAAAGGGAGGGGCGATGCTTTACGTATTGCCTATACCTTCAGGGGCAAAGTTTTACGTATTGCCTACCTTCAGGGGCAAAGCTTTACGGGTTGCCTACCTTCGGGGGCAAAGGTCCCCTTCGGGAACCGAAAGGGGGGGGGGGGGCTATTGCCTAACCCCTAACTTCAACCCCCCATATCGCCGATTTTGGGTGGGGGTGGAAACCCGGCTAGCGTGACGGCGCGTGGTCCCGACCCTTACCTCGATAGTCTTAAGCGGAAAAGTCGCTGCGGCAAACGGTTTCCCCGTGGGGAGCGTTAAAGTGAGAGCATTGCGTTCTTCGCCCGGCCTGCGCTGCCACCGAGCGCCTTGTAAGCAGGCAGCCCACGCAGCTCCCACGGCCGGCAGACGGCATCCAGAGAGAGTACGCCGGAAGATGCGCGCGCCCTGCCGGCGCGTCTGTCATGTCATTTGCCTGCCTACCAGGCGCTCGGTGGCAGCGCAGGCCGGGCGAAGAAGGCAATGCTCTCACTTTAAACGCTCCCCACGGGTAAACCGTTTGCCGCAGCGACTTTTCCGCTTCGGACTATCGAGGTAAGGGCCGGGACCACACGCTGTCCTGCTAGCCGGGTTTCCACCCCCACCCAAAATCGGCGGGGGGGGGGGGGGGAAGGGGGGGGGGGGGGCATTCTCTATTGTTTTGCGGGTCTGGAGCACGAACAGGTGGTCAAATCGTGTTGCAAATTTGAGGGGCGGTGCATCAGATGTGCCCTCAACGATTCGCAGCCCCAAATCAGTTCCACCCTTACCGGGGGTAGCAAGGGGTGGCTGGGGGTGGCAACCCCCATGCTAAGGGCTGCGAATTTTAAGGGCCGGAGTTCTTGACGAGAGATTGATGTTCCACCCCTAGTCTATCTCTGACGAGATTTTTGACCCCTCGCATAACGATAAGTGCACCAAAAAGCAAGTTTTCATAAATTGAGTTTGGTTTTTTAGGGGTTGCTCGGCAGGGGTAGGTGCTAGCAGGATGCGATTTGGTGTGCAGATAGCCGGGGCCACGGGGCTTGAAAAGCGACCATCTTTTTTTTTCACCCCCCAAACCGACCCCCTTTAGGGGGTGGGGGTAGGTGGGGGTGGGTATGACCGATCGCGAAAATTTTGACGTCAGCTTGTCAAGGTCCGTCATTTAGCCCTGCTCACCAAAAATTTTGAAATTCCAGCAATTTTAAAGGGGTTTTGGGGACCTTTTCCGGTCGAAATTTCCACCCCGCCGCAGTCGAACAGCCACCCCCTATGAAAGGGGTGGCTCCCGGATCTGGCACTTTGGAACCATTAAGTACAACCATGGGGGCAACTCCACTCCATGCAAAACAGCTTCAAAAACGTGGAAATGGCGAGCATCGGAGAAAGTGGGGCGCTAATTTTGTTCAGCAGTGTAGTTTAGCTAGGCTCTGCTAGTGCCATTTAAAGAGGTATCATCTACTAAAAATGCATTAGACGAAGCGTATTATGCTTGACTCCAGCATCTTCTTTTGAGTGCGCGAAAAGGCCTCAAGAATCAGCGCTTAAACATTCGCCTTGTTGCAGTGCTCAGCTCTTTGCACGAGCCCTTCCCCGGCTGGCTCGACAACTTGTATGGGCCGTTTGGAATCTGGGCGGGCGCAGCTAAAGGCGTCCTCCGCTTCCTATACTGTGACCCGGATGTGTCACTAGCTTTCACCCCCGTCGACTGGGCGATCAAGGGCATGATCACCTGCGCAGTTTCCAGAGCCACCAAGCCTGAGTGTCTACGGTAACTAGAGCACGAAAACACCTACAAACACGCCCGAGGAGGTTTGACGAGAACAATTAGAGGCGCCCCTGAGTACCATACCTACTTTTAGTTTACTAGTTTTAGTTGACTAGTTTTTGCCGCCGTTATACAAACGAAAAATGTGGGTAATACAAAAATTTCGTTTGTACCAGAAACAGGGGAAGTACGTCTTACGTTCACCGAAAGTTTGTAAGGTGAGAAGAGAGCGTAGTACCGCCTGGAGTGTGACCATTACGAAGGAAAGGCGTAGAAGGCAACCAAATACTTTTGACCCGCATGATACGCTTTAGTACGCGTTACGTCTAATACAGTCAGTACAGCCCTGCAGACCTTTTGTACAGAGGCGCTGCGGAGCGCCAAATTCGGTAACGCCACGCGCCGCACCGCCCGCCTGGAGTCTGCCGCGGTCTGCTGCCAGCCGCCGCTTAAATTCGCATATTCGCCGCTTACTTTCGAACTAGAACGAAATTCCTAAACCCGGCTTCACTTTGCAATAGATTAGGGGTCGTCTATATATTAAGTATACACGTTAGGGGGGAAGGGGGGGGGGCGATTTTGTACGATAATGTACGTGGGGGAAAGGGGGGGGGGGGGGAGGGCTCGATGCAAAGTACGTAGGAGAAAAAAAAAAAGTTTCCACCCGTTGGAAGTTTATTAAAAGGCGTAAACGCCAGCCCTGCTGCACTGCTTAAAAATTAGTTAAAGAACAATATTTTTTAAAATAAATTTTTCGTTTCATAATGACAACGATCATGGTTGTTTTTATTGTAACATAACGAAAAAGCCGTTGCCGAAAGAGGAATGTCATTACATTACGAGAGATAAGTCGTAACAATACGACAACGAAACGACTTCTTTCGTGTTTGAACGATATTTGTCGTATAAAAACTACGGAAACGCCTCTGCAGTTTCGCTATCAAACATAGCGACTCTGGCGTCGTAAATTTACGACAGGGATTTTTAGATTTTTTTAGATTTTTAAGCGGAAGCTACGCCGGAAGCCTTGAAGAAATTCCAGACTACAGAAGCAGAGCCGGCGTACTGTGTAATCATTCCAAATTTCGCTCCTCGTGTACGGGTAATTAAAAATGTTATCTGTAATGTAATCTCTCATATGCTTGCAATAAATTTACTGGTTTCTCTCTATCCCTGTAGTCATTTTTAGGCTTGGATGCAGGATTTTAAGATTTTTCTTAAAGAACGTACATTTCAGAGGGGGGGTGGGAGGGCTCAGAGAATTTGTACGATAATGTACGAGGGGGGGAGGGGGGTCCGGAAACGGACCAAAATCGCGTACGTAATATATGGACGACCCGTTAGACTCCGTCGGTGTGTTCGATGTGCAGGTCGAAACTACATTTCGAACAGTTCTGTCGTCTAATACCTATTAATACAGTTACTTCTCCAGTGTGCACAGGGTAATCGTTACCCCCTTTCTGGGTACGTCGAAAAGTAACCGCATCACCGTGGCACAAACGTTGTAGATAAGTTCGGTTTCCACCGTCATCTAAGCGAGGCCTGAAATCTGAGTACAAGAAAGTGCGAGTCGCGCCAATCCTCACCACTAGACTTGGAAAGTAGTCAAATCCCATCGCCGCACCGAGTAGGGGGGTGTGCATGTGCACCTTCAACCCGCTTAACCCCACAGTGTAAGCCCCACTGGCCGTGATCGCATGCATGCATACTAATTGTTTCAATAGATCGCACACACACACAACTTACCTTATTTTAGCTTGTTTATAACACACATTTTCTTGTTTGTATTACATTTGCCTAAAAAAGATTCTGTTACAAACAATTTTAATTGTAAGCTGTTCACAGTGCATGGCATATAGCTGTTCATTAACGAGGATTTTTTCTTCTTAAGCTAGATTATTTTTGGAGACAATGCTTCGCTATGCACATCGCAATTAAGTTCTTCATAATCATTCCAGAGTCAAAAAATTCCTGATCTTCATCGTGCTGTTGAGTTTGATATGTAACACAGCTCTCTCTGAATTGCAGTTCAGGACCGCAACAACTGGCCGTCCTAAACATGTGCGTTGAGTTCAGAAAGGATTCGTACAGGGCTCAAAGGAAAATGTTGTACGATACCCTGGATGTTGTAGTGAACCCCATTAGGTACCCATCTTTAGCTCTGACGAGGTGCTACGTGTACTACTGGCTCGGCACCGTTCTCAGCCAGCTGCCGTACGGCTTTGGTCTCGACATCCTGCTTCGGTTAGCTGGGAAGAAGCCCATGTGAGTAAATCCCTGGTGTCCTGCAAATTTTCCAGTCACTTCATCGAATTAGAGCATTTTGTTTTTTAGGCACAGTCTGACTGTATAGTTTTACCCAAAATCGGACTAATTTTTTTTCTTTTTTTTTTCTACATTTCCAATATTCCTCCTTAGGGCAAAACCGAAAGTCTCTGTAAAAAGTTGTCTAAACCTTTCTGACTGCTATTCTCACAAAAGCTTCTGACATGAATATTCATTCCAAAAATTTAGCAAACACACTCAAAACCGAGTTCAATTCAGCTTTCTCACTCCATTCAATAGAGACAGGAAAAGTAAGTTGCTGCTTATTGTTACCAAATGACACATTGGCAGCCCACGTAGGGGGTAGAGAACCCAAAACAATTCTACCAATATACTTGAAAACAGAATTCCAGTTCATTTAACAAAAGCAGACCTAACCAGTCTTCAGCAGTCCACAATTGAGCATGTGGCCACATCAAATCCAATTCATTTTATAATGGTCCCCAATTAAATTAGGAGGGCCACTGTCGCTAACTTGGCTGCATATTCGCATTGCTCTGCGCTTTGATTGGCGCACCGCAGTGGCTTGTGATGGTCGGCCACGCTAAGCCTCGTAACATAGCCGGCTTGTCCCCGCGGTCCAACGGACCGAGTCGCCGGCTCGAGTGTCAGACCTTTCCGTTTTCATTTAATTTTTCTTATCCTAAATTTCCAACTCGATTTCCAAGCTGATTAACAATAGCACGCATCGTTCCGTTAACTAGGGTGACTCGACTCAGTGCTTGCAACGCAGTTTTAAGCATCAAAACTTCAAATTACCTACCCTTTCGCAAATGAAAAGTAAGTTATAAAATAAAATTCCATATTCCGAATAAATATACTTTTATACAGAACTTGTACAGGTTCTCTGTAGAAATGACAATGACGATAAAAATTGCTATGATTATTGCATCATTCTTCCTTAGACGATCACTGCAAAATTGTGCTGCAGTAGTGCGTTATTGCACACTCTCTAAAATAGAAGCTTCAGTCAAGCATAATATGCTTGGTCCACTGCATTTTTATGCTTAAACCGCTAGTTGGCCACCAAACATAATATGCCTGAAACAAACATCTTCAGAAAGAATGACTCAGCTTGAATCAAGAAAGCCCGTTAAATACAGAGGCTTCAATCCTGCATATGGATGCTTAAATGAAGCATCCATATTTGACGAGATAATGATACAAATATAGCTGAAATAGTTATTCTCAATAATGGTTCTTGATACAAAGCTCTCTTAGATTGATTCAACTTATTCCAATTCCGCTAAGCATCCTTACTTAACGTACATTTTGCTTTAATAGGGTATTCCGGAGAAAAGCTGTGCCGGAAGTGAGAAGAAGGTATGAATCAAAAAGAGCGGAAACAGAACCTAGAGGAATGAAAAATTGCGCGAGTGGATGTGCTTGTTTCCGGCTGCCGCCATTACTTGTTTGGGTCCGTGAGAATCGCCGTCGGACAAGTGCCTCTAATGTTTCCAGATGGATATACATACATGACTGAAATTTAAGTTAATTTGTTCTTGGACGCGACTGTAGTTCGGTATACTCTATCTCTGTTAACGCTTTGCATTAGAAAACCTTGTCAAGTTGTAAGTAAACAAATATGATACGCGTCTGCTAACCTCTGCCGACCACTACTCCAGTGCTCGCCAGCCTATTTGGATATTCTGGAATATACTATATCCTTTCTTTCATGACAACAGGCAGAGAAATGATTAGCAGTAGCCTGAAATAATCTCGCTGTCCTGCTCAACAAATGTTTGGCGAAATGTGAATATTATTTAATAACTTTTTAGTATAGTCTGCACTAGTGAAAACGGAACGAATCGAAACACGCGCTGACCGAAAAGTTGCTCATCCGCGCGCGCGATTTCTCATACCGCTTGGTTCAGTAACTGCTCGTTTTGATTCGTACCTTCTTCTCACTTCCGGCCCACCACTTCTCCGGAATACCCTATTAAAGTATTCACTTTTAAGAGTACATAATTCTTCTCTCTCAAGAAAGAATGCCTAAATCAAACATTATATGCTTGGTCCAAAGCAATTTTTAGGCTTACAACGCAAATTCTCTGCCAAGCATAATATGAATGTGCTTATTCCAATCATGACTATGCACGATTCAAGAATATTATGCATGACTCAAGTATCGTCACAACTGGCGCCAAGCTTCGTTATGCTTAGATCAAGCTTCATATCCTTGGAACGCAATTCATATGCTTGAAACAAGCATCATGTTCTAATTTAAGAAACTCCGCCAAGAATCCTCAATTAACGTACATTTTGCGTTAGTTCAAGCATTCATTTTTGAGAGTGCTGCAATAACCGCTACGCAATATTCTCACACAAGCGTCATACCCAATCATCCCAATTTGTTTTGCAGTGACATGTTATTGTAAGTACTTTGCAATTAAATATCCTTTCAGAAAAGTGCAGATTGCAATCAAGCAGATTGATGGTAATTTCATTGAGCGTGGAGCAGTCACCATGATGTAAGGTCATCTTACTCCGGTCTATTGATTCTGTAACTTGCATCTTCCCGTCGGGAGATGAGTTTAAGATTATGTGAAGACAATATTGTTATACCGTTTCATACGGGAAAGTTCAGGGAGACAGGCCAGGTTTGTCTCTAACAGGCAAGACGCTGCTTGAATCTACTCGCGCTTTCTGCACCCTAATTTGTGTGTAGGCATTTCCCCCTATTGTGTGCATTACCCGTGACCCACTAAATGGTTTGTTAATGAAATTGAAATGTGCGCTCAGGAATGAGGCACAAAATAGGTGCCAGATCAAGTGTCCAAATCCTGGAACTAAGGGTTTGGACCCCCCGATTTGTTTTTTACTATCCCTTAGTCTGTTACAGATTAATGGCAACGTACCGCAAAGCTTTTGTGGCAAACGGGGCACTGGAGTACTTCCTGATGAGAGAATTCCCCATAGAGACTGGCAAAATGAAAAAGCTCCACAACATCATAGATCCCGATGATAGAGCATCGTTTGGAATAAAACTGGACGAGGCTACTTATGTAAGCACAATCATTGACCCATTTATAGTCTTGATATTCCAATTAAGGAGTTTCTGTCTATTCTTAATAATTACAGAATGTGTTAGAGTATCGAAAACACGTCATCACCGGACCTTTCAAGTACGTCCTTAATGAAGTCACAACAGTCGAGGCAACCCGATCGCGACTGAAGAAGTAAGAACGCACTCTATAACGTTTCGCTTTTGCCAAATACCAACAAAGAGAAGCTTAATTCTCTAAGCGCAAACCCCACAAGAGGACGGCCGCCACCGTGTCTCATTTCTACGAAAATATGGGAGTTGACTCTTTGGTGATAGTAGAGAACTGGACTGACAAAAAGTCGTCCGGGGCTGTTATACTACGTGGACATTTTTGGTACACTTTGTAGCCCGGCCGGACACGATGATTTAGAAACGGCAGGAGCCGGGCTTATAGTCTGATGCCGACTGCTTGTTCGTTCGGGCGGACGGGTGTACGCCGAGTTATCGTTCACAGAGAAACATCAAATTTGGAGGATAAACTCCCTTTTCAACGTAGAATCACTTTCGGTGGCAACAATTTTCAAATTATATCGCATTTATAAGGAATGAAAATACGTGTTTTTGTTTTTAGCCCGTCCCGACACGTTTCTTTAGGTAGTCTTTTGCAACAATTTTCAAATTATATCGCATTTATAAGGAATGAAAATACGTGTTTTTGTTTTTAGCCCGTCCCGACACGTTTCTTTAGGTAGTCTTTTGCCGGATGTTCGTTCGTTCGGACGTGTGTACGCCGATTTATCGTTCATAGAAACACTTTAAATTTTCAGAATCAACTACTTTTTTTAACGTAGAATCACGTGCGGTGGCAACAGTTTTCGATTTGTATCGCATTTTTGATTTATGAAACTTTGTCTGCTTTTGTTTTTTGAGGTTAGGGTTGGCTGCCGCGCGCACACCATAACCATCGCGGCGCGCACAGGGACGGGCTCAGGTTAACGATCTTAATCGTAACAAATACATCTGCTATCGGGCACTTCAAGGGAGACTAGAGGCGGGGGCCGAAGGCTCCCGAAAACTTCGCCGGCAGGCCAAGCTGGCGAAGTCCCCCTGTCAAACCGAGGTGCCGGTGGAGCGCAGCGGAACTGGCACCGAGGTGACGGAAGGGACGGGCCAGCTTGTTTGAGGTTAGCGTTAGGGTTGGCCGCCGCGCTTACACCATTATCATCGCGGCGCGCACAGGTCAAGCTGGCCAAGTCCCCCTGCCGAACCGAGGTGCTGGTGGAGCGCAGCGGCACTGGCACCGAGGTATGACGGAGGGACGGGCCAGCTTGTTGCATATGGCATAGGTCACTACGGCCCCTGCCCATTTGATTCGTTTTTTGTTTTCAACGTGTTTTTTCTGTCAGTCCAATAGTTTTGGTGCTATTGGTGTTGCGAGTTTTGACTGTATTAGACGCATTACGCGCCTTATGAATCTGCTGAGCTCCGAAACGCTGTCTGCACAGTGGCGCTGGTGACGTCTAGAGGAACTGCGTGGGGAGCAATGCGATGGAGGTGTCTGAGCGTGCCAACCATAGAGTAATAAGCACTGCGTGGTAGAGTGGAAACGTCCTATCCCCTAACACAGACCAGGGTGAAGCCGCTTTATTACGGTCGGGACCCGGCGGAGGTGCGAAAAAGTTTGGGTCGAGTGCGCGCTTCGGCAGACTTCGGGCGGTGCAGCTCGACCCGAAGAAGGGAGGGCAGCCGAAGATGGCGCGCGGGATTTCAAACTCGGCAATGCACCGTCCCCACCGTTCCCCGCCTCACCCCCGCGCTCCGCCACGCCACACCTCGCCACTCCAGCAGCACCCGCCCGCGCAAGGAACCCGAACGGAGCGTCCCGAAAGACTGCCGGGGACACCCGGAGCGCGCACTCGTCTCCCCAGCCCAGCTGCCGGTCTCGGCTTCACGAAAAAGGGACCATTTCCACTCTACCACGCAGTGCTTATTACTCTATGGTGCCAACCATTGAGTCAACTGTGTGCAAAGGATGGTAGAGACAAAGAGAGCACTAAACCTAGACCCGCCGGACCCCGCCCGGGCTCAAGCCGGCGGACGGAGAAGGCTCGCCTGGCTGGCGATGCGAGTTTGGCTCCCCAGCTCTACTCTCCTGCGCATTGGGCAGAGCCGGCAGAGCGGCGCGGTCGACCTTCGCTGGTCTCCGGCACCTCGCCTGTTGATTTTAGACAGGAATTTTAGTATAAAGTCTGAGCTTTCGAATGGCGTGTCTGTCGCCTCGATTCGACCATCAATATGTGAGCGCACGCTGCGTCTGCATCACCGGCGCCTTGCAGCCGTGCGTGTCGCGTCCCCAGCTCCTTGGCAGCGAGCCTGATGTAGCAAAATATGTCAGCTCTCCGAAGCTGTGCCGGCCATGCCGATCCGACGATTCTAACGAGTACTACAGGCTGTTGACACTGTAGTGGGGACGCTAGTGGCACAAAGCCGGACTAAATGATATCCGAGATCCGAATTGCCCCTGAGACATATGCAACCCCCATTTTCGCATGAGGACCTAAAAATTTCGCGTGGCTTCTTACCTGGTTGAAACGAGCGTCTTTGAAACTATAGGATTTCGTCAAAAAATCGTTCTTGTTCTTCAGTGCACATTTATGCCACTGGCGTCCGCGCGTCCGCACTACTGCATCTACTGCATATGCGCTTTTTGACCCCGACCTCCCCCCCCCCCCCCCCTCCCCCCCTTCTCGTGACGTAGATAACCTAACCTTGTTATGTATTAAAGATAGGGCGTACACTGTAAAAAAAATAAAATGGAATCGACTAAAAAGAATTAGTCATTTAAAAGTAACTAAATTTTGATTGATTCGGCTATGAGCGTTCGACGACCGGCTCAGCCCTGAGTTCCGACTTGGGTTGGCTCCGATGGCCCGACTGCCACTTGTCGCGAAGGCTCAGTGGTTCCGTGCCTGGAGGATGGATGGTAAGTCGGGTTTGGAGAGGATGGAGGTTCAACTACCGGCCGGGGCGTAACCAGTTTTCCCTTGCACAGTATCTTCTGCTACTGCATGACTTTACGTCAGAGCAGGCAATGGACTCTGGTTAACGAGCACCATGGGAAAGGGAACCAGCTGAGAGATAACTTTTATTCCGTTTCGAATATTTTTTTTTACCTCTCCTGCGTTGCTGCGTTCATCCTAAAACTTTCTGTGTAAAAGGGAAAAAACTAAATTGCGTGTCACGTATTAGATCCTTTGCTTAACTTTTGTATTAAAAATTAAAAAAAAAATCGAGTTGGGATTTGAACCTGTCGAGTCGACAGGCCGGCACGCAACAGAAGCGCCACAACGCCTTCGACAAAGGTTCGTTCGTACTGTGTCAACAATATAGTCGTTCTGGCGGGAGGTGTGAAGAATTCGGCTGGTGAACACGCAACGTGTCACGTGAGTGCTTCGTCCAATCGCAAGCAGTTCCTATTAAGTATCATTGATACGACTAGCCAGTAGTCGAATGGACTAAAACTAACAGAGAAAACGTCACAAAACGCAAATTTGGCTGTCAACTGTACCAATTGGTGCAAATCCTTTCGTAGAAATTATTGCAGGACGGTACTAGTCGTTCGCGTGTTGCAAAATCGACTAATTTTTAGTCGGGCTCCCACGCGCCTAAGAATGTTAGTCAATTTGACCATATGTCGGTCGATTTGACTTTGGACAGTGTAGTATCCCCCCCCCAAATGAGGTCACGTAATATGGGTACGACCCCTTACCTACGTAGTATCATCCGAGAGTCGACTCACAGAGATTCATCGAAATCAGAGACTTTCACAGTAAAAAGAAAAGCACGGGTAGTGTACGGAAGCAGGTACGGAACATTAGAAGGTACGGAGACCGATTACATGAAAATCTCCTATACAGGGCTGTGCGGTGAATGGATTTCCCACCGATTCACCGATGACACGAATCACCGACGGTGTCTTCGGTGATCGGTGATAAATGATTCTAAAATTACCGGTGATTTTCTAGATACCGGTGATTAAAAATTCACCGGTGATTCTCGAATCACCGGTGAATTTCGAATCCCCGATGAATTTTGAAACACCGGTAGTTAAAATATACCGGGGATTCGAAATTCACCGTTCAATTCAGCCGTTAACTAACCGTTAAACTAGTGGTGCTCTAAAACGGATAAAAGTCAATGATATGTACGTTATATTTACTTAGAAACGAGGAGATTTAAAAATGTGCTTGAAACATTCTTTTATATTTTTTAGGAATAATAGTATATTTAATTATTTTGTTACATGCACTTTTAAATAAAACTGGCAACTATTGACATTCTGTCATAATACTAAAAAACTGACTACCTACTTAAACTGACAGGCACATGAGAAAGTTCTTAAAACACTACACTGCAAAAATACAAAAACAACTAAGGGCGGGGGCTCTTAAGTACTTAACAACTATTACAGCTAGGCTGAACAACCGTTCGCTTTCAGCTGTCGTTGACGTGGTTGGGATAGCGGCGGAGGGGGAAGGAAGGGAAGGGCTTGCGCTGCAGTGGCCTTGGGGCAGTTTAAGTGTTTTCGGCACTACGGTGAATCGGTGATTTCGGTGAATCGGTGGTTCCGGTGAATCGGTGATTCGCCGGTGAATCGGTGGATCCGGTTAACCGGTGATTTTAAAATAACCGTTTTGGTGAATCGGTGATTGCAATCACCGAAAAAATCACTGACTAACCGGTTCACCGCACAGCCCTACTCCTATACGCAACGGAAAGAGGTATGAAACCGTTCCGTGTCATTTAACCCGGAAAATACCGTACGAGCCTCCATACCGTACAGTGCTTCTCTGGACTGGCAATCAAAAAGCGACCTGTGTCACTCAGTTTGGACGAAGCACAATGCCCCGCAGGTGGGGCACTTCACTTGTCAACGCGGCGGTGGCAGCCACCCTAACCTCCAAAAAGCAAAAACATTTTGGGCACTTAAAAATACGATACTAAGAGGTATTCCAGACGAAAAAAGCCACCCGTTTTTCGACCCCTTCCCAATTTGATCCCACGCGGTTTATGGGTTCCTTTCATGCATAGGGACTGCCGAAAAGCCCATATACCAATATCCGATCACTCCTATACGATCTACAAGGGTCGCAACCCCCCCAAAACAGCTGTTTTAGACCATTTGGGACTAGATGGGTTCTCGAAGACTGCCGACCAAAACAATTTCCAAATAGGTGTCGTCAGACCACAAAAGTACGCTCTATCGAACTCCGTTCCGTAAAAGAGTCTACGGTTCATGGTTTGGGTACTAAAGCCACGCAAACTTTTACCAAATTGAACATATAAGTTATTTTTTGTCTAATTTTTTATATATTTTCCAAGAGTAAACATGCCAAATTAGAGCCCGATGGACGCAAATTTAAAGGAAAATGTCGTATCTCCAACCGTTTAACCGCTATACGTACAAAACAACCAACAGTTTTTCTGGCCTGAGTGAATAAATAAAGAATGATTTTAAAGTATAGCGGCTAAACGGTTCCCAGTGAGGAGACGTTTCCGAAGGGTCCTTTTCGAATGGAAAAAAAAGTATCGGAAAACGTATTTAACGGGCACGGCGAAGGAAAAAATCCGTTAGTAAGTGCCCCCACTCCCTTCTGATACCGATTACACAGTCCCTTATAGTTAACGCAAGAATATCGTACGTACCGTCTTCACAACCTTTGACGTTGGCGGCGGCATAGACTGCAGACCTAGCACATTGGTTTTCAGGAGAATCCAGCAGAGAATGGGTTCCTACCTTTTTTCAGTGCATCCTGTTTTGTTTCTTTGCAGGTTATATGTCTTCGAAAAAGTTTTAAACCTTCTGTTTGCGTACATTGTGTACCTCACAGTGGGCCGCTTCTTCATGATGAAATTGTTCCAGCTGACAACCATTTTTCAAATTTAATCTACCTCCAAGAAAAGATTCACATGTGGTGAGTTGGATTGGCTTTTTGACTGAAAGTAATTGTGACTTTTAGCGACTAAAATTGTGACTCAATTCGACTTCTTTTTTACTCACTTCGCAGTTTCTTTTGGACTAATTTGACTCTATGATTAATTTAAGTTAATAGAATTTTGGGGGAAGTATTCACTAAAAAATGACTTTTTTGAACCTTCGACAATTACTTATCTCAGGTAGAGACAGACGATGCCGGTCTGGTCGCGTCCACCAAGATGAGGAAATCCGATACAGGGATGCCACCGCTGATCAACTTTCATGAACTGTGTGTTAATTAGGGTGTGCCATACTTCATTTTTTTTGAAATTCGGTGTACGCGTTACCTCAATCGTAGCCATTTTTCATGCTGATTCCGAGGAAAAAAGGTAAGAAAATTTGAAGGCCGTTTAGGGGGTCCGACTCGCCTCGGATGGGGGCCTAAATGCCCCTCTACAGGGCGAAAAATTAATGTTGTCAAAAGATTTTGAAAAAAAAAAATCCCTAACCCAAATCTACGAAAGTAGGGCCCTAAGGACTGAAATTTCAAGCAAAACGTCGTATCTCTTACGGTTTCGAAGATGTCGGCATTGAAAGTGCAATAATCGATTTTTTCAGTTTTAATGCCGATATCTTCGAAACCGTAAGAGATACGACGTTTTCCTTGAAATTTCAGCCCTTCAGAACCCTACTTTCGTCGATTTGAGTTAGGCAATTGTTTTTTAAATTTTTTGACAACATTAATTTTTCACCCTGTAGAGGGGCATTTAGGCCCCCATCCGAGGCGAGTCGGACCCCCTAAACGGCCTCCAAATTTTTATACCTTTTTTCCTCGGAATCAGCATGAAAAATGGCCTCGATTGAGGTAACGCGTACACCGAATTTCGAAAAAAATGAAGTATGGCACACCCTAGTGTTAATCCACCGCAAACTGTAAAATTACAAAATAATGCTATCCTGTTTGCCAAGCATACATTTAATTGACAAAGTTTGGGAATTCTACAACCAGAAGACAGCATTTACCAGTCACTAGAGAAGAATTGCATCCTTGATTGGATGGTATCGGGATGACGAAATAATTGACGGAGCGATAGCTATCCAAACGGCGGCCATCTATGTGAACAGGTCGTTTGTCTTAAACGAGATAAAACGCTTTCGCACTGTGTTTATTTGAGATTTGGAGGTAATACGGGAAAAACGGATGCATTTTAACTTCGTGTAACATGCGATTCTTCTTTTAAATCAAATATGGGGGTTTAAGAAAACCCGAAGTTGGCGACCGGGGTAGGCAAGGCAGCCCGCAGAACAAACGCCTGGATGTAGGCAATTAGCGCGACATATCCCCCTCCTTTTGTGATTTTAGGCACAGAGTGACCTTATAGTTTCACCCAAGATCGGACTTCTAATTTCCAATATTGACCCTTACACGAAAACCGAAAGTCTCTGTGAGAAGTTTTTCAAACCTTCCTGACTGTCGCATAGTACCCATACAAGAGTGCGTGGCGTGATTGTACACTCCACAAATGCAGCCAACAGTCTCAAAACTGAGTTCAAATTCAGCTTTCTCACTCCATCCAATAGCGAAAGAAAAAGACAGAGCTAGCTTGCTTGGCTCGTCAACTGCCTGTTTCAGTATCATCTATCCACGGTTACCGCAGACCCTTGGAAAACAAGAAAGGTTGACGTAAAACAAGGAGGCGTGGAACGCTTCAAGGAAGTTCCTTGAGAATGTAACCAATTTTCAAGGCCGCGCCCTTGTTTTGACTCGTTTCGATCCACTTTCAAGGGCCTTCCTTGTTTTGAGGTGCCCTTTCAAGGAAGCTCCTTGTTTTGGCGGCGCCTCTCCAAGGCAGTGCCTTGAAACGGCAAACAAGGGACTGTTAACGTCTGTTTACTTACGTTTGACTAATTTTTAATGCCGTTTGCCATGCAATCTGTTTAAACACTTGTGGCTTCGCGAAGCAAAACAAAACAAAACCCGTAAAAGTGTGACCAACACAGCATCGGCACAGTACCAAGAAAACAATAAAAAGAGAGAGAGAGGGAGAAGGAGAGAGAAATGAGGTAGCAGATGAAAATCTGCGTCAAACGATATGAAAAGGGCGAAGCTCCCCGAATCGAATCGATTCAGTCTAGTTTATTCTGTGGGCAGGTTTGAAATTCCGCGCTCTCGTTATTTGAACGGATAGGCGACCGAAGCGCGCTCTGTGGCGCACGTGAGAAGCTTCTTGTGAGAAGTGGAATGCCCAAGCCCGAAGTCCAAACAATGACGCTGTTGTGTCTAGGTTGTGTGCTGGTGTAAGTAGACGACAGCATCTCAAAGTATGTTGTTGATTTTGGAGGCGAATTGACTCTTTGATTTCTCGTAAGCGTCGTGAAATCTCAAGTGGACGAATCGGTCACGACTAAAGAGAAGTGTTGAACTGTTTGTGTTACAGTTTGGAATGTAACCTCATGTTTTGGTGTTGTGTTTTCAGGTTTATCTTCCCAACATCATTTTTCATTGGGTCCTACATTGGTTGACTTTGTGTGTGTTCTTTTGTCTTGTTTTTGCTGTCACACAATGGTACTCAGTTTGTGTTGTTTTTGTGCATTACTCTTTTCAAAATATTATTGGTTATTGCTTTGTGTATATAAATGAATTGAAATATTATTGATGTATCTATGGTTTTATTGATAAACCTTGTCATTTGATGGGAAAGGTTGAATTAAATTCAATCAAGTTATTACAAATTCACTTGAATTGCTTAGAAAAAAACACTTCAATAAAATTGATGTTACAGTGACAAGTATTTATACATAAATTTTATTGCAAACTAGCTGGTTCACACTTGTATGATCTTGAAGACTGATAATTTAATTTGAATTGCAAATTTAAAGAAAACAAACCTTTTGACAAGACCACTGTTAGTCAGAAAATGCCATAATTTCACATGCTGACTTGAATTTCTGAAAGTAACGTAAATTACATTTTTGATGAAGTAGTATAAACTACAGAATTGTGATGCAGAAAATTAATTCTATCACACTGTTATATAAACTTCCAAGCATATATTTACTATTAAAAATCAAACCTAAGGAGAACAAGCCTTTCAACAAAACCAGTATCATCTGGAAAATGCTCGGACAGCTGTATTGAGCCCAGACAAACATTCAAAATAATTGAATACAGCTCGTAAGTAAGGGTGGTAACTTACATTAAAAACATAAGCATTGCTGAAAAGTTGCACAGAGGTTGCACAATTGATGCACAATTCGGTGATGTGTCTTTGGGGAACTGTGCATGTTTGGGCGATGCTGGCCTAACGGAGCTCTGCTCGCCGTGTACGCCACGGACGGACGTACAGCGGGCCCTCCCCAGCCTACAAGCTCTCTACTGGGGCTAGGGCGGCTGACGCTGACGGGCTAGGGACCTTACCCATTTGAGCAAATAATTTCCTCTTAACCTTAGCAGCCTAACCTTTACATCTTTACCTTAGCAACCTAACCTAACCTTTTCAACTTAAACTTAGCAACTAATCTAACCTAACGCTTGTAAAAAGCCAGTCAAAGTGACTGCCTTAAAAAGGGGCACTAACTTTCGGTTTCGTCCTAAATAATAGTTTCTCGGCAACTTATGGACTCCTGACAACGGTCCATGGTCTACGTCTTCAAATGTAAACAGAGCAGAAGCTAGCTGAAGCTAGCAGAAGGCAGTCGGCAGAGCGCATGCGCGGCCGCGGAGCGTGCCCAGACGCAGCCGTCGTGCTGTGTGATTGGGCCGAGCGCTCAGACGCAGACGCGGCTGCTACCGCAGCAGCTGGAGTGATACCGCCTTAACAGACAGGCGGCGTGCACGAGCCGCGGACGGGCGGGGCACTCACTGGTTGCGGCCGGGTTGGTGCGGGGGTGGGGCGGCAGGGGGGACCCGCTAGCCCGGGATCGGCAGTGTGCCGGTGCAGCGGGCGGCCGGAAGGGAAGGGATGGGCGCTGGTCGCGTGAGCGCAACGAGGGACCCGCAGCATGGGCCCAGGCTGGGGCGACCGGGGAATCAGTATCAGGCACTTAAAATTTCTGTGGTAAACCACGGACAAAGCAGGGAACTTCTGACCACGGAATGAGCACAGGCGACTCTGTGCACGGAAACATGTGTGCACGGATCAGACTGTGCACGAAAACATCCGTGCACGGAGGTCACGTACCACGGAACTATCCGTGAACCGATTGGTCCATCCACGGAAGTACTCCGTGCACAGGCCAGTCCGTTGGAAGGAGGGTCCGTACTCTGATATCGCGTCACCAGAGGCAGCGCCGATTGCTAAGTGCCAAGTGTTGTCGCTGAGGAGCAGCCGCCTGCATGACTCTTCAGTAGTCTAGTGGTAGCGGCGCTACCACTAGACAGGTAGATATTGAACTCCCAACATTGCTGACCACGAGACAGATGGCACGAATGCGGCTTTTCGAACGTCGCCAGAGGAAAAGTATGGCCTGTTAAAATTCGAAATCAGGCCTTTGCCAACTATTTGGTACTAGAAGCTCAGTTTTTAACACCCGCAAGAATTTTAACAGGCCATTTTGTGGAGATATTGAACTCTCAACATCGCTGACAACGAGACTGATGGCACGAAAACGGCTTTTCGGACGTCGCCAGAGGAAAAGTATGGCCTGTTAAAATTCGAAATCTGTCTTTTTCGAACTATTTGGCATTGGAACTATAGTTCTTAACTGTCGCATGAATTTTAACAGGCCAATTTGTGTAGATATTGAACTGCCAACATTGCTGACCACGAGACTGATGGCACGGATACGGCTTTCCGAACGTCGCCAGAGGAAAAGTATATGGCCAGTTAAAATTCGAAATCAGGCTTTGGCCAACTATTTGGTACTAGAAGCTCAGTTTTTAACACCCGCAAGAATTTTAACAGGCCATTTTGTGGAGATATTGAACTCTCAACATCGCTGACAACGAGACTGCTTGCACGAAAACGGGTTTTCGTACGTCGCCAGAATGAGAGTATGGCCTTTAAGTCCTGGCGGAAAGGTAAGAAGTTCCTCCAAAATTTTTATCTTTTGATATGTTGTCTGGCGAACCCTCAAACGTCTTTTCGGCATGTGGTCGTGTGGTCAAGATGTGGCAATTTTGTTTCTAAGTTCTGGCGAAAATGTGAGAAATTTCCCAAAAATTTTCATTGCCATCTTTTGATATGTTGTTTAGCAACTCATCAAACGAATTTCCCGCATTTGATCGTATCGTCAAAATTTGGCCAAAAAAAAAAAGTTGGCCAATAAAAAAGGTGGCCAACTTTAGCCCGGTACGGGGGGCCGCGTTCCGCCGTTGCCGTGCCGTCCCTGTCCACGCATACCCCTTCCCTTTTCTCCCTTCGTCGTGCCGCGCCGGCCGCGCCTCTGTTGCGTCTCTCTCTCTCTCTCTCTCTCTCTCTCTCTCTCTCTCTCTCTCTCTCTCTCTCTCTCTCTCTCTCTCTCTCTCTCTCTCCCTCCCTCTCTTCCTCTCTCTTTGGGGCCTTCACTGTAACAGTCACATTTCCTATATACCAAAGTATCATCTGCTTTCATGACGGTACTCCCATTGTCATTTCTTTTTTCTAAATGCCAGCGTGACCGGTGGTATGCCGCTCAACATGGCATGTCCCCACACGCGTTCAGGATACAGAGCGCTAACGCTAGTGCCGCAGTCAGACCTGGCGCAAACGGTCATCACCGTGAATATGCATGTACACCCTCCCGTAGCCGCCAAGATGGGTAGCGGTGCATTTTGTGTCCTGCTGATCTCGGTATCCGTAATGCTGTGCACGTCATCAGGGAAAATGATCAACTCTTACATGGTTCGTTACCAGCATGAATGGTGGACATGACCTCAAGGGGTACACTCAGCTGAAAGTTCGGGTTACGGATCCGGCTCCCGCTCCGGTAATTTGATCGTAAATTGAGACAGTTCTGGTTGGAGTGCTTCGCTTCAGAGTATAAGTTCTACAAATGCAGACTTCGATTTCCAGACAATTCGGTCCAAATATCAATGATCAATTGGTCAAAAACTAAGCACGGCGTGGGCTCCCCGCCGGAGCCGTGCTGGAGACAGCCGACTTGGTAGAGACTCTCCGTCCCATGAATACGCTCCGTTGCCGTGTGGGTCGGGAGGTAGATTCACTATTTTTGCATGAAACGCCGAGAAAATGTAGTTTGAGCCGTTTCCGAGCACCCAATTCGTCCGGACATTCAATTCAAATTCAAAAGCGGCGTCGTAGCTAAAAAATGAATGCCCGAACTAACGCAAAATGTACGCTAAATGAGGATTCTCGAATCAAAGAACATGATGCTTGTTGCAAGCATATGGAGCATGTTCCGAGGATATGAAGCTTGTTCCAAGCATAACGAAGCTTGGCCCCAGCATTTCTGAACTTAAAAAATTGTTTTGACGACATTGAACGGGTGAACGGGTACCAGAAGATGTTCAATTTCGGTTCAAACTTTCCGTAAACGCGTGCTGGGTGTCGTTTCCTAGTAATTCGAGGTCACTGAATCCATTTCTGATCTTGAAAAATTGTTGCGACGACATTGAACGGGTGATCGGGTACCAGAAGATGTCCTATTTCGGTTTTAACCTTTTCTGCGGTTGTAGAGGTAGCTGATCGCGATGTCAAGCCCGTGGTAAATGTTTGAGATCATTTAATGGTCGAACAGCTAAACGAAATGTTTTTGGTTAAATTTTGGTCCTAATAATAGTGTGACTATAATTTTGAGGACTTCGGAATAATAAGCAAATTTCCTTTACTGACCAACGAAGGTTTCAGTGACTCACTCTCGTTTTTTTAATATAAAATATTCATCATCACAGAATGTTAAAAATACAAGCCACAAAGAAACGTGTATATTATGAAACCTGAATATAGTGTTAAAATGTACTGTAAAAAAAAACAATTCCGCCTCAAATAAAATGTACATATGTAGTACACAACTTACATATTTAGATAAGGGAACTTGAAACTACACAATTTATTGTGTAAATTTAAAAAAAAAAAACACAGGTGAAATAATACATGTCCAATTGGAAACTGCCTATAACATGCATGTGCAAGCAGGGTCATCTGGATTCTCATAGCTGTTTTCAGTACTGAGGCTGGAAAGAGGTAAGTGAAAGATGGTGTCATTATTGAACTCATGTTATTACCTTTTGTTTGAACAGTCTCCTTTGCATTCTTTGCAGGCTTTACAGAGACAAATCCGTACTTCCTGCAAATGCACCTCTGTGTGCTGCAGTCTGAAGCACACGCGCACCGGTCCAGTTCACGACAGTCGTTCCAAATGTCTGGGAGTGACGACCATAATGGCTCTACCTTGCCATTTTTACAACTCCAGCCCCAGCTTTTGATGCAAGGTGGTTTGGTTTCTACTTTATCGCAGGTGCCCCAAATATGGCCGGCTTGGTAAGCAGCTCTCTTGATATGTTCTACAAGGGCAGCTTTGGTTGGTGGTATCATGGTAAGTGACCGATCGCCACTGCAGAACAAGTTTTCCCTGGCCTTATCAATATCGACACAAGAGTTGTCTCCCCTGTACAATCTAACTGTGTACTTTTCCAGGGCGTCTACCACTTCAATGTCCAAAACTGTGTTGTAGCCTGCTTAGTTCAACAAATGCTTTCGTGAATAAGTCTCTGGTATGATTTGCCCACGCATTTCACGCTCTGGGTTTCCCCACGGATGACATATATGACACCGAGTCACATCCGCTAAAACTGTGGAAAACCATCAGAGCTTCTGCCTTTCGAGGACCTGTAAACAGGGAAGTCGACAAGAGATGTGAGCATCACTCATATAAGATAAGGAGATGTAAAATTTAGAGAATGTATAGGTCATCATATTACCGAGTTTTTCACTAATAAGATGTGCAGGAATGAAAAGTTGTTTCGATTGTACACCAAATCTAAACCAACGTTCATTCAGACCTTTTTGTTTCAGAGACGGGCAGCAGGAAATTCCAAAAACACGAACATCGGTATCTGAACAGCAGACAATGACTTTTTTGGCACCATTGTCTACCATATCACGGACGTGCAAGATAATCCTTCCGTCGGCTTTCTTCCTGGTGAGCACTGCTTGCCCCAGGTAAAGCAGTGCCAGAAGGCTTGGAAAAAGCAAATTCCTTACCAATGTTAGTCACAAATAAAAGGCCTTGGAATGATGAGACTAGCCTTTCCGTTAAAAACTCGAGAAGCTCTGTCTAGTTGAAAGAATTGTGCGCCGATACCACCACAGTTACTTCCAATGCGACGGGCTGCGCCGCAGCTCGCTCGCACTCGCCGCTGCCTTTCACGTGCGTTTGCAGGCTCTTTTGGTCTCATTAACAGCACCGAAGGAATACATAACCCGACCAGAAGTGGCCGAAAACCCGGAGGGGTTGTGACGATACTTGAGTCAAGCATAATATTCTTGAATCGTGCACAGTCATGCTTGGTACAAGCATATTATGCTTGGCGGAGAATTTGCGGTGTGAGCCTAAAAGCTGCTTTGGATCAAGCATACTATGCTTGATTTAAGCTAATTTTTTTGAGAGTGTGCAAAGCTGGGAGCTGGCCAGCCAAAAGTGACGCCTAATCCGAGAATCGACCAGGAGGTCTGACTATCAAGCCGAACGGTCCTAGGTTCAATACTACTCAAGGTTCCATGGAAGAAATCAATTTTACGTTTTGCAGTGACTGACTTCAGGGACTTAGGTTTTAGTCCAACCAATTCAGACCACCCTGTCTGAATCTTATTTCAGACCATTAGTCGGTATAAAGACTGCTTAAGACCAATATAACTGAATCATCAGGCTAGTTTTTAGGCAGTTAGGGGCCGTTCATAAATTACGTACGCGATTTTCGCCCGTTTTCAGTCCCCCTCCCCCCCTCGTACACTGGCGTATATTTCGTGTGACCCCCCCCCCCCCCCCGGATGTACGTACTTTTAGGTGTTTTTTTTTTTAATGAGGTCCGAATGCGTGGAAATTACGATATCCTTAAAATCAGTTGCTTTCCGTGGGAAAATTGCATTTGCGATAAAAAGGAGCCTGCTGGAAGCGGTTTGCAAAGCGGCATGGCTGGTGGGGGTGGGGGCGGCTCAGACTCAGGGAGCTGGATGTCCTCGAGGGCCCTGACGTCGACCCTTTCGGCCTCATCGTCCCGGCTTAGCACACAGAGGACGTCGTTTGCCCGACGTATCAAAACCCGGACAGACCGCACGTGAGCCGTCTGGAGGCTGGGGATGCAAAGCTCGCATGTGGGCGGTAAGGCGGGTGGATACGGACGCGTTAATGCCGGAGTGTCGGAACCGAACGCTTTTCCTTACAATTTTATTTCGTACGTACTTTTCATTTGACCCACCTCCCTCCCCACGTACATTTTAGTACAAAACCGCTGGACCCCCCCCCCCCCCCCCCTAAAAACGTGTACGTAATTTATGAACGGCCCCTTATGCTATCCTAACCTACAGCTTAGCCCGCCGGCGACGTTTGCGGGGGCCTTCGGCCCCCCGCCTCAAGTCTCCCTAGAAGTGCCCGATGGCAGATGTATACGATTAAAATCGTTAACCTGAGCCCGTCCCTTTGCGCGCCGCGATGGTAATGGTGTGCGCGCAGCGGCCAACCCTTACCTCAAAAAACAAAAACAGACATATTTTCATTTATCAAAAGTGCGATATAAATCGAAAATTGTTGCCACCGTACGTGGTCCTACGTTAAGAAAGACAAAACAGACAAACATTTTTGGGCCAGTGGGGTAAGGGCTTCGCTATCGCTCAGCCAAAAATAAACAACGCAAATACGATAGTGACGCACGCATCGATTCCTGTTCATATTTCGATAGGACAGTGCGAGATACGAACATTTTCATGGGAATAGACCCCTACTTAAATTGTCCAAAACAAACCAACAATCCAAAGGCGACCTCAGGTGCTGCTGCAGGTGCCGGTTGGCAAAACAGGGCCTTCTTGAGCACAAACTGGAACGGGTGGGCAAACTTTTAAATCATGCAGAATTTTAAACTTGAACATGGCGACTGCCCCCATCTAAAGTCACCCCAAGAACCCAGTCAAGATGCCGAAATCAACCCCAGGTGCTGCAGCAGGTGCTAGGGGTCAAAACAGGGCCCTCTTGGGCAGGAACTGGTACGGGGGGCGAAGATCTAAATCGTGCTGAGTATCAAACTTAAACATGGCGACCGACCCCCTCTACAATCACCCCAAGACTCCAGTAAAGATGCCGACTTCGACCCCAGATGCTGCAGCAGGTCCTAGTGATCAAAACAGGGCCTTCTTGGGCAGGAACTGGAACGAGAGGGCAAATCTAAATCGTGCAGAATTTCAACCTTAAACATGACGACCGACCCCATCTAAAATCACCCTAAGACCCCATTCAAAATGCAAAATTCGATCTCAGGTGCTACTGCAGGTGCTGGGGGCCAAAACAGGGCCTTCTTGAACAGGAGGAAGAACAAAAGGAAAAACTGCTAAAAAAAGCAGTATTTTGAACCGCAATATAGGAACCGACCACGCTTAAACTACACTCAGGACCTTAATCACAACCCTGAAGAAGACCCCAGGTGCTGCTGATGGTGCCAGTGGTCAAAGCGGGGTCTCCTTGGACCGAAACTAGTTAGCGTAGGGTAGGTTAGGTTTGAGCAGCATTGAATACGGTAGAGTCCACAATGAGTAGGGTAAGTTGAAGTAGGGTAGGTTAGGTTAGAGTAGGGTAGGGTAGGTTGGAGTAGGCTAGGGTACGTTAGATTATGGTAGGTTAGGTTGGAGTAGGCTAGGGTACGTTAGATTATGGCAGGTTAGGTTAGAGTAGGGTAGGTTAGAGAAGGCTAGGACTGGTTACGTAAGAGAACGGTAGGTTAAGTTAGAGTTGAGCACAGAGAAGTCCACAATACGGTGGGAGTAGGTATGTCCAGCGGTTAGGTGAGAAGCGTAGCGTCCCGCGCACCTCAAGACCGGCGCCCGCAGGGCGCCGTACTGAATGGTAAGCCCCACAGGGTCCTACACGCCCAGTGACAGCCAGGCGTGTACGCCAGGCGTGGAGGGGCGGAACAGTGGTTCGCGGTGAGCGAAGCCTGACGTGGTCTGGCGTACGCCTACCTTGTTTTAATCATAACGAATACATTTGCTGTTCTAAGGAGACATGGGGCGGGGCACCGAAGGCCCCCGCAAACGGCGCCGGCAGGCCAAGCCCCCTGTCGAACTAAGGTGCCGGTAGAGCGCAGCGGAACTGGCACCGAGGTTTGACGGAGGGACGGGCCAGCTTGTTTATTTTACCCTAGGGTAGAATTGCAGCAAACACAGGGTATTAAAATCTAATCATCAGTTTCTTCCTTCTCAGATTCTTTCTTCTTGTCTGCTCCCTTCAAGTTTTTCTGAAACACGACCAATAAAACAAAGTTAGCACAAGTTAACTTTTGTAGGATAAGACTGACAATATAGTAACGTTATAAAGAAGACATTAGTTAGTCAAATGTCTAAATAAACAAATTGAGAAACTACTCACTGAAGCATCAGCAAAATTTTCCAGCAGTGATTTTGCTGCAGTGAATGTTATGGCCACATCGATGTGTCACTCATCAGACGTACCCTCTAGCATCTTCGTAGCACGAAACACACCTGCAAAGAATGAAAGAAAAACTCCTCCCAAAAAATGTGTATGGCTTGTGTTGTGTGCAGTATGCTCAAGAGGACACACCTCAATCTTTCTTACCGTGTATTGTCTCCAGGGAACAAGCAGGAGCCTGCTTTTTATGCTCTCCCTTTGGAGTCTTGGGGCTGACTCCTGCACAAACGCTATAGTGGGCACATTGTTTTCCAAAGATTTCTTCCGCTAAATCTCTTAAAACCAAGCTGAGTTTCGGTTGCTTTTTGATTTTATCTCATACTGCAGACTTTATGTTTGTCATTTCCTAAAATAAAAGAAAAATATAAGAAGTTCGAAATCTTAATTTCAATACCACATTAAGAAGCTAAGAATTTCGTTCCATACTTTCCCAGCAGAATTGAAAAACACCTCTTTCTGATCTTTTTAGTCCCCTGACGGTCATTGGGGCTAGGTCCTGATTTCTTTTTTTTATGAGGTCCTGCAACGAAATGAATTTGAATGAGTTATAAGTTATGAACAAAGTTTGGTGAACTTAAATCAAATCCTGTGCGTTGTTTTGTAGAATTTTCTAAATCTAAAGAAACTTGCTTCCTAGCCTGAAAAATAAAATGGGCGCACTATTTGCAGAAATCAAAGCAAATGCAAAGCATCAAGCAGGTTTCCCTGATAGGAACATGCGTGTTTGCTAGATCTCTTGTTATCATTCACCACCGACTCGATCTTCGACCGGATCAGACGCTTTCGGCTTGCTGTGCTGTTTCTCGCCAGCCTGCTTGGTCAGAACAAAGGAGGAGGAATCAAAACCCGACCTCAAAGACAGATACGCCCCAACCAAGTTTCCGTCACACGTCAAAAAACCGTTGGGTAAAACACGATAACGGATTTCTAACTTCCCAGCTTCACAAACGAATTGTTGACGCTAGATTCATTAGATAGCACATCGACTAATCTGCTATAAGTTGTATGTAGCCTTCGTACAGATCCTCCGTGGTGTCACTATCTTGGCGCTTCAAAACGTCCCATCTCACCTTGTACTTCTTTTTGGCGTTGAAGTCCGTCTTGCTCGTAGGATGGGGCAAGTCCTTCACATCTTTGAGAGGAACTACATAGTTCTTTTTCTCAATCGGAAAATAAACACAAGCCAAGCGAAACGCCATCGTTGCACGACCAAATCATTCAAATCTAAAACCACCTGAACGCCCAGTAGCAATGTCACGGGCCAGACAGCCCGCGCCGTAAGGGTAGGCAACCCAACAGCCACCAAGACCTGGAAGATTCTCATACCGGCCGACGGGGGTACGAGACCCGACCCACCTGGCCGTCAACGGAGAAGCGAGTGAGTCCAGCAAAAACGGTCAAACCCGGCGAGTCGAGAGTTCGGCAATGAGAACCGTCGAGAACCGAGAACTGTCAGCCCGGTCCGAAACATGTGCGCCTGTGTTCTGGTCAGCTGAAAGCCCGCAAGGTAAGAATTCTCCAAGGAAAAAGTGAGGTTGGCAGGAAAGTCAGAAACGTTAATAACCTCGTTATACAGGGCACCCGGTTTTCCGGTTACTATGGTCGCCTTAGCCATGTGCTAAACCACCGGAATCTTGCCTCCCACCTTGCTGTCATCGCCATCATCAAAGCCTTCACCATGAACACCACCATCACGGCCTTCACCTGCTTCGCCGTCATCTGGGAGAGAGGGCAAGAGCCCTTTCCTCTCACCAACTCCACACCTCCATCCACAGGGAGTTGGATATAGTGATAAAGTGATCTGTGATAAAGTGATAGCGGTGAAGTGATCTTGTAAAGTGATAATTATGTGAAAGTGATAGTGTCCTGTGATAGTTGGATTTTCGTAGTTTATTAAGTGTTAAAATCTATATATTATATGGATATATTTATCTTTATTATTATGTGGTGATAAATATTTATGTGTGTTGTGGGGAGTGAAGTGAGTGGGCCCGCCACTTTACGTCCCGAGGAAGTTATGTCTGCTATGCATGGTGAGTTAATCTACTATTTATTATTTATCTCTGGATCTAGGGTATATGTGTTTATCTTGATCCTATTATTTCCAGTCTTGGGTTAACATTGTATGGTTATAATCGTCACGATTCTGTGATTTATTAGTAATTTATGTGTTGTCTTATGGGTTCATATCGCAACAAAAGTTAACGATTGTTTGGTCGAGCCAAGGTGTTCTTTTTGATTGGTGTCGCAATAACAACTTGCCTTCGCCAAAGAGTTCGTACCCTTGACAAGAGTTTCTCGTCGTACGCTATGACAATTTATTTTCACAGTGATTTTTTCGTCACTTGAAGTCTTTTTTTACAGCTTATTGTAATATCGCGACCGATGCGAGTCAGCCAGTGAGCGCCGAGGACGTCCCTTGCTGCATCTATGACGCTCATTGGCTGATCGTATCGGCCCGCCGAAGAGACGTTTTTATTGGCCTAAAGTCGCCAAGGGGTCTGCGATTCATACGCGTTTGCGTAAAATCTACGCGTCTGCACGCGTGCGCTGTATCAGCCGGCATGAGAGCCCGTGTTATGTGTCTTTTTAGCATCAAGATTAAATTAAGCTAAATGCGTCATTTAAGGCAATGTAAGTAATACCCCCCCCCCCCTTTTCAGTACTTTTCAGGGGAGTTCTGCTTGAGTAAGCAGCTGTTAAGTGTTTAAGAAAGATCGATCAGGCCGTGCTACCGACGGGTTTTTATTTCGTTTTTAAAATTTTGAGCACAAAACTACGTCAAAAAGAAACCTGTATCCGAATTGACTGTACTGAAATTTAAAATATCCTCACTCTACCAATATGAAATGACATTGAATAAGAGCACATCCCGTGAAAAAATCCCCTCACAATATAACAGAAATCCATCAATGAAAGAAAATGAAAAATAAGAATAACCTTCTAGGTCTTTCGTAGAATTCCGCTCTGGAGACTTGGAACTATCATCATCATTTCTCGAAGAGGAATGGACAGAAACCTTTCCCGGCCTAATGGGGTTGAAGTTGTCACCATCTGCCAGAGATATTGAAATGTCTTAATTACCGATGGTTACGACAATCATTAAAGTCCAAAGCCTTGAAAACTTGGCATAAGTAACACATTGCAAAGAACAGACAACTTAATGTAACACATGCTCAATGTTCCAACACATCAGCATAGGATATTTACCTAGAACACGCGCTCCACCAAACAGGTGTTCAGAAGAAGGACTCTTCTCAGGGTTCTCCTTTTTTTTTTAGGTTTCTGATACTTTAATTTATTTTATCAACATTCATTAAAAGCACATGTTTGAGTGCAATGGATCACCAGAAATATACACAGCTTTAATATTAGGTTATAGATGAATCGATTTAAATAATTTTGAAGACATAAAATAAGAAATATCTACAAAAATTCCTCACACCAGGTGTAAAGGCGATCATAACATTCAGTAGGCTGCTTTAAATTGGCTTGACACGTTCTGTTCATCCAGTCTGGAAACAACTTACGATCTTTCCTGAATTCAAGGAACTTGGCTAAAACAAGGATCTTCTCAAACACAATTTTTTCAGTACGGAGATTTGAGTTTTTCTGATCTACAATGGTGTCAGAAGCACTAGTAATTTTCCTTATCTCTGTGTCATTCTTCTTCTCAGAACCTGTTGGGTTTCAATAAATTTGTAAAGTACTTTGGAGGGCAATCGAAACATTAAACAACAAGCTAGCCCGTCCCTTCCGTCAACCTCGGTGCCAGTAAGGGCTGGGCGGTATTTCAATATATTGACCTCAATATCAATATTTTAAAATATTGACCTCTCAATATTGCGATTTTGAAATGGTCAGTATCAATATTCGATATTGGATATTGAAAATCAATATCCAATATTTGGATATTGAGTATTGAAAATCAATATCCAATATTTGGATATTGAGTATTGAAAATCAATATCCAATATTTGGATATTGAGTATTGATTATCAATATTTGGATATTGAATATTGACATTTCATTCATTGTAGGAGGGGAGGGGTCTCTTGAGAGCAGAGGACGCGTGGGTGGGAGTGGGACGCGACGGGTGTGAGTGTGAATGTGAACCGCGAAGACCGCGAACGCGAACCTTTCGCTGTCATTGATGTTTGCATAGATCTGTCTCTAGTCTCTCTTCCGCCGGTCCGTCTTTCTCAAACCGCAGCTTTTTTGCGGCGCAGGGGGCAACACATTATGCACTATTATTCACAGGCTTATAACGAAACTACATAGCAGAACTTGTCATATGATCTGTTTTATATTGTTTCTGCAAAATATGTGCTTCTGAGAGATGCCGTTTCTAATAAAAGTCTGTTTCATAAGCGCTGTGCATTAAAGCGCTGCTTCGATATTTCAATATTTCAATTTTTCAATATTTCAATATTTTGATATTTCAATATTTCAATATTTTGATATTTCAATATTTCAATATTTCAATATTTTGATATTTCAATATTTCAATTTTTCAATTTTTCAATATTTCAATATTTCAATACAGGATATTGATATTGACACATTTTCAACATTTTAAAATATTGGGTATTGATATTGAGATGAAAATACCGCCCAGCCCTAGCCAGTTCCGCTGCGCTCCACCGGCACCTCGGTTCGACAGGGGGATTTGGCTAGCTTGGCCAACCGGCGGCGTTTGCGGGGGCCGAAGGCCCCCGCCTCAAGTCTCCATAGAGGTTCCCAACAGCAGATGTATTTGTTACGATTAAAATCGTAAATTGAGCCCGTCCCGTGTTACTGTTGTGCGGCCTCTCCCTCGGCGGCGGCGGCCAACCCTAACCTCACAAAACAAAAACAGAAATATTTTCATTACTCAAAAATGCGACATAAATCGAAAATTGTTGCCACCGCACGTCATTCTACGTTAAAAATGAGTTGATCCTCAAAATTTGAAGGTTTTCTATAAACGATAAGTCGGCGTACACACGTCCGAGCGAACGAACATGACGCATCAGATTATAAGCCCGGCTCCTGCCGTTTCTAAAGAAACGCGTCGGAACGGGCTAAAAAGCTATAGCAGCACATACCAGCATTATCATACATGAACTGGAGTTTCTGTTTTCTGTAGCATGGCCAAGTATTGCTCTTTATAGAATGCCTTACTTAGGCTTTTATCACCACTAGGGGACATACCACAAACACAAGACATTGTGTCCAATTTTCTCTGTAAAGACACAAACAGTTTTACACACAGGGAACAAGACAAATTCTGGAGATATAATTAATAAGCTGGACGTATATTAGGGTGTGCCATACTTCATTTTTTTCGAAATTCGGTGTACGCGTTACCTCAATCGAGGCCATTTTTCATGCTGATTCCGAGGAAAAAAGGTATAAAAATTTGGAGGCCGTTAAGGGGGTCCGGTCCGACTCGCCTCGGATGGGGGCCTAAATGCCCCTCTACAGGGTGAAAAATTAATGTTGTCAAAAAATTTAAAAAACAATTGCCTAACTCAAATCGACGAAAGTAGGGTTCTGAAGGGCTGAAATTTCAAGGAAAACGTCGTATCTCTTACGGTTTCGAAGATATCGGCATTAAAACTGAAAAAATCGATTATTGCACTTTCAATGCCGACATCTTCGAAACCGTAAGAGATACGACGTTTTGCTTGAAATTTCAGTCCTTAGGGCCCTACTTTCGTAGATTTGGGTTAGGGATTTTTTTTTTCAAAATCTTTTGACAACATTAATTTTTCGCCCTGTAGAGGGGCATTTAGGCCCCCATCCGAGGCGAGTCGGACCCCCTAAACGGCCTTCAAATTTTCTTACCTTTTTTCCTCGGAATCAGCATGAAAAATGGCTACGATTGAGGTAACGCGTACACCGAATTTCAAAAAAAATGAAGTATGGCACACCCTAACGTATATTCGCGTACCTTCTTAGCATTATCCACCAATGCTCTGACTCATCAGAATCATCCGGTTTGTAGTCTGGGTCCTTAGGGGTCGTTCACATACCACGTGGTATTCGTCAGGGGGGGAGGGGGTCGACCAAGTACCACTCAGTGTCACGTGGGGGGGGGGGGGGTTTAGGCTATGTCACGTGGTATTTTATCAAACATCAAAACTGCGGCTATACGCGATGATGAAGCCACAAAATTCTCGGGAACACGTCTACCAGGCCGTGCACCGTAGGGCAGCGCCCGAGTCTGAGGTGCCCATAGGCAGAACCAGAGGCAGTGGCTCGCGCGGCCAGGTCCGTCGGCGCCGATTTTATTTATCAGTGGGTGACAAGTAGATCGAGTGCACAAAAATACGTTATTACTGATATTTCAGCGAATTCCAGTTTGTTTTCACTGTCTGCTGTGTGTTGTGTAAAGTTGATAAATTCAAAACAAAAATGACTTCAACATTTTTGCATCACCTTAGAAACAGATATATTTTTAATATACATTTACCTGTCGTTTTTGTGTACTGTATTCACCAAAAAGATACTTTAAGCTTAAAATATACCTTTGCGATCAATAATTACAGGAATGAATGCAGATTTATCATCAACTTCGCAGATAAAACAAAAACAGGCTAAATTACAAAAAATAAAAATACCACGTGACTTTTTTTTTGCGGGGGGGGGGGGGTCAGCCGGCGTACCACGAAAGGGCACGTGGGGGGAGGGAAGGGGGCAAAATTTGGCCCAAATCGTACCACGTGGTATGTGAACGACCCCTTATCCTTGCCCTCGGTCTCCAAGCCTCTTTTAGTTTTAGCCCGTCCCGACACGTTTCTTTAGAAACGGCAAGAGCCGGGCTTATAGCCTGATGCGTCCTGTTTGTTCGTTCGGACGTGTGTACGCCGACTTATCGTTCATAGAAAAACTTCAAATTTTGAGGATCAACTCCTTTTTTAACGTAGAATCACGTGGTGGCAACAATTTTCGATTTGTATCGCATTTTTTTAGCAATGAAAATTGTTTTGTTTTGTGAGGTTAGTGTTGGCCGCCGCCGCAGTTACACGGGACGGGCTCAGGTTAACGATTTTAAAGGTGGATTCAGTTTCGTGTGTGATGGCTGTGTGAGGGCTGACGCTGAACACGCACATCTATTGTTTTTTATCAGAATCTTATCGAGAAACAAAAGATGTGCGTGTTCAGCGTCTAGCCCTCAAACAGCCATCACACACGAAACTAAATCCACCTTAATCTTCACAAATACATCTGCTATCGGGCGCTTGAAAGGAGTCTGGATGCGGGGGGCCGAAGGCTTCCGCAAACGCCGCCGGCAGGCCAAGCTGGCCAAGTCCGCCTGTTGAACCGAGGTGCCGGTGGAGCGCAGCGGAACTGGCACCGAGGTTTGACGGAAGGGACGGGCCAGCTTGCTCTCTTCACCAAACTCTCCATCAAATGGGCATTAGCATGCTTTACCGCAATTGCTTGGTTCATTTCCTTAATCCGTTTTCTTTTGGCCTCCTATACAGAAAATTAGCACGTATAGACCACATGAGACAGAAAAGGTGCCAAAACAATTGGCTGAGTGAGCTTTGAATCATAGCAAGAACATGTTTACACCCCTTGTTAGTGTGGTCACTCAATATTGCCAACTAGTTTCACTTCATTCAAATCCAAGTGTGGACCAAGCACCAAGCATGCACAAGGTAGCAGGCGCCACGTTGCGTTCAATGCAAGGAAACGTGGACTTCATTTGGTCTACACATAGAAGGATGGATCACAATTTTGTCAACACTTGTTAGTTAGGATTTAGTTGGAATTATAAATACTCATATTTGGAATATCCATGGAGCAAATATGGAACGTTAGAATTTAAACAAGGAGCCAAGGTTAAATGACTTTGTATTTTCAGAACTATCTCACTTTGTGGGTCACTTTCTCAGATTGGGGTACAGTGTTCTCACCCTCCACAACTACTTTTTTCCTGACAGCGCTTGTTTGAGACACAGTTGGGTGCAAGCTACCGCATACGCAACATTTTTCAAGAAACCGGATCTCTTATTTGGTCTGAATGTGAATGACAGGGGCAAACAGTGAATTGCCAGTTTGTTCACATTTTTCTATCCCCTCTTTAGACCACATAATCGATCTATTTTTATTTATTTTTAAACCATTGCTCTTTTCACATATTAAATCGTTCCTCTCCACTGTAGTCTCAGAAAACTCTTTTCTTTTAATTTGAACTGTTTCCAATACTTAGATTCCAAACATCGGTTTTGAACTCCTTGTTATATCACGTAGCTCCGATGTGTGGCCAGCATTGGCAGGGCGGACATGGCTTCATGTTTTTGTTGTTCCAACCCGATAGCTGCTGCAAATGGTTATGGGTCTTTTCTCTGGTGCGAGCAAGAAAAGGTACCGAGAAAGGTAATCGTCTCTTTGATCTTGTTCGATGAACCTGTTTACCTGTTTACTCTGTTAGCTCACATTTTACAACCCCAGCACCAGTGCTCCTTTGTGTTATAAATTCATTTCTCACTCACTTAATATCATACGGAACGCGTATGGTCTCGTCTGAAAGGTGCCATTTTTGCTTCGTTGGAGGTACTTCGGTTCATATGTACTAGCCTGGAATGTGTGATGTGTGGCCATCCATGTGAATAAATAAGCAATATTTTGTAGCAAGTAAACAGTAACGAGTAAAGAAAACAACTTCTGCTTCTGATTGGTTCACCCGCCAACCTAGGCACAGCTTTGTTCATTTTTTAAATGCATTATTATTTTTGCAGGTTGGACATTAGATAATATACCTCAACAAGAGAAGGCGTACCCCAAGCTCCGATGTGAGAGGCACTGGTAAAATTAAAGAGCGAGGCTGCGTCTTGGCAAGTGGGAAATGCCATGCAATAGAAATTATCTCACTAATGTCTTTGTTTTTTTTAGTCATCGTCACTAGTGATGACATCTCAACTGGGCAACAAGAAAAAAATTCCTGAGTACCTTCACTCCTTGGTGTTACAAAGCAAATGTTAACTATATGGAAGAAACTTCCAGGCCCCTAGAATAAAAACTTCTGTATACCAGAGATTAATGGACATCTGGGTGCAGTTAAACACCCTGATTTTGTCCACCATGCTCCTAGGGTTCTCAAGAAAATGCAATTTATGAAGGCGCCTGATTGCTACTATTTCCTGTTGTTTGAGGGACTGCCAGCACTTCAGAACCGTTTACCTGAAAGATTTTTCCAACATTTCATCCTACCTATTGTTGCAATCTACTGTAAAACCAATGTGATATTAAAGATGCTAAAAGACTTCTTAACCTTTTTGTACAAGAATTTGAAAATTTGTACATTGATAGACAGCTCAGCAGAAATATCCACAACCTGTGCCATTTAGCATTAGTAGTAAAGCGATATGGGCCCTTATCATGTAACAACGCTGTTGTTTTAGAATATATGAATGGCTTGATTGGCAGATCAACTCATTACACCAAAAATGTGGCAACTGAAATTGTGAACAATATTAAGATTGCCCAGGGTGTTCATGTTTTGAGGAATATTGTGGAAGGTCTGTTACGCATGGACTGTAACACGATACTCACAGTAGCAGTTTTAGGGAAACTTCAAAATATTCCAATTGCGAAACAAGAAGCAGAAGTGCTAGGAGCAAACGCTGTCATTTTCTCAAGGGCAAGGATAAGAAAGGAAGAATTTTCTTCTCTTATATACAAGAAACAAAGCACCGAGAATTTTCATGTAATGATTGGTGACAACATGTATGCTAGTATTAAGTATTTTGCAAAGTCAGAAGAAAAGGTGTATGTATGCCTTAGATTTTGTAAAGTAGACCAACTCAGTTTTCTACCATCTAATACCTATTGAGATTACTGATGATGTTCTGGTGAAGGATGTGACAGAAATAGCTTTAACAAAAGTTGGGAGAATGGGATCTTATTTGTTAAAGAGACCTAATATGTTGCATGGTGCAGTCAATTGATTTATACAATGAGAAGTCAATGTAAAAGATTGTCATTGTCCCTTGCATACGATTTATTACCGATATCCTGTTTGTACATCATAATTCTTTCTGTGAATAGAAATGGCATTCAGACAAATTAATTTTGTCGAAGGCTCTCGTGTCTTAGGCTGAGGTATGAATCATGTAAAGTAAAACAATATTTTTAGCAGTATCATATTGAGTTTATATTTTAATAAATGCTCATCCACCAGTAGCGGACACTCAACCCTATTACAAGAAAATGCTGCCACAAGAAAAACAGTTTTGCAGAATGAGAACACTGTACCCCAATCTCAGTGGCCCACACTTGCAGACAGCTGCGAAAATACACTCTCATTTCCCCCCGAAGTCTTATTAAAATTACACAGTTTCACGTTTGTTTTTAAAATATTAAACATTTCTCGCATTCACTTAGTTTTCAATTTGAAATCATAGCTAGAGCATCAGCAGTATGAATACATAATAGTGTGAAGAACACATGAACATATTGAATTGCTGGCACTCTGGGCACTGATTAAACAATGAATATTGTGACTAACAAGTAAGTTACCATTGTAGAGAGCAGAGAAGTGCAGTGAGATTGGCATACTTACGTAAGATCAGCATAACAGCACCATCGGGAAAATTTGAAAAATAAAGCACTGGTATAAGCACTGTATGTTTTACACTTGTCTTTGAAATTGAAAACAAAACACCCACTCAAAAGGTGCCTGGTTGATTCTCCTCTCCCCTTTGTTCTGAACAAGACAAGTGAAACCACACTTTAGCGTCGTCAGTCCATCTTTCTCCAACCTCTAACGATTGCTAACTATTGGCGAAGCCGAGCGCCTGCGTGTGCCTGAGTAGGCCAGCACGCACTACACGCATGTGTGGAGCAGACCAAGGGTTGCCTAGCCCGCAGGCGCTCGGTTGCCGTCGGTGTTCTGCAGGCGCTAACAGGTCCTATGTCAAGGGTATGTGTACTCCTTCTGCTAACGCCAGGATTCTTGGTACGCCGCTGATAGTAGTTCTTTAATTCGATGGCAATTGAGAACAGGGACGAATGTGTAATAACATTCGTCATGGTCGGTTCGCGTAAGGCAAGCGATCAATAGGGTATTCCGCTGAACCCCAGAACGGAAGTAAGAAGAAGGCAAGAAGTACAAAAAGATGGGCGAGGGGTAGACCTGTTCTCAAATGGGTGATTGTTCGATAGCGACCGGTTCACGGTGCCATCTTGTTGTATGTTCGAAGGGTACCTCCTGTGAATTTTTTCAGATTTTTCGGACTTCATTTAGCTGTGCCTCAGGCGGGTCAAAGTTTGAAAAATTCTCTTAAAACGGTATGAAGTAACTACAATGCGTTCGGACGCAGCCGGAAATCGGTCTGAGGAGTCAGGTGACCTAATCTTATGTGCATATGATCCCTCAGTACCGTCCCGACCCCCCCCCCCCCCCACGTACCCATCAAGCCCCGCAGCGGGCCTCATACACTGAGAAAAAATTTTGGCTCTGGGCACAGGACGTTTAGTCCCCAGGCCGAAAGTCTGGGAACGCACTAAACGATTAGCGCCAGACACTAAACGATTAATGCCTGTGTGTAGAGTTTTGCTCCCGTGTCTATAGAGTTTAGACCTACGGATTAAACGTTTTAGATGTAGGGTCCAGGTGGAATGCACAAAACTACCCTTTGGTCCAGGAGCCAAAGATTTTTCTCAGTGTAGCCCCTGACATAAAGGCAAAACGCGTGACTTGAGCGGTACAGTGAGAGTTCCCGGAGAGAATAAGCGTTGCGTGGGTAATTATTGTATAGATGTTACTTATCGCGGGAACGCCGACGGAGGGGGGTTCTGAATTCCCCACCTCCCCCCTCAATAAAATCCTTATTCCCCGTCGCGCAATGCCACCCCGCCACGATCGGGAAACGGGACAGGAGTACCCGAGGGGTCCACGACACTTCCCCAAAGTGTACACTGATTGTGCTGATTGTGTCGATTTTCCCACCTAATTTGCAGAAAATTTGAAATTTCAGACTGGTTAGAGCCTTTTACGGCCGTTTTAAGCCCTTAAATGAAGCCCAAGGCCTCATTCTAATGCAGTTTTTAAGATTTGTAAGTGATGATTGTTTTTGATTGTCTCGAAATGTGTACACTGATTGTCTCGAGTTGTGGACCCCTCGGGAATACCCAGGAATACCCGAATCTCTACGTGACCTTACCCTTAGATAAAATGGGAACTGACTATTATTCATCGCTAGCTGCGCTGCCTGATCGTGGCTGAGACGAAGTGATTTTATGCAAATTGAACTGCATTTATGTGTACTTGGCAAGATTATTGCCATGCATTGACTGCTCCGGCCACTCTAGTGAAGTCAGTGTATATTTTGCTGATATCAGTTCAAATCATAACTGGGAACTGAGACCGATTGATTTCATCTGAGTGCCGGACTGACGGTTTCCTGTTTTCGACTGCAAACGACCGACGGACCAAACCAGCCAGAGGCTGACTACAATCAGGCGTTACAAAAGGCTGCTTAAGTCAGAATATGAACTGCATGTTGGCGAGCATGAGTTTCAGTCGATGTTCAGCGAAATTCGGTCCTAATTTGAAACTGAATTCGGTAGAAGACTTACTGACTATCGGAAACGTCCGTGGAATTTCAAAGACAGTTTCAATGAGAGTCAAAGTCAGTCGGTGTTTGTGACTGTTTTTATTAGCGAGGTTGATGATTTTTTTTTCTCTGCGCTCGTCAGGTGGTTGCAAACTACAGTCAGTTGCGACAGTGGCTGCTTATTATCAACCATTAACTTCATATGTCGATGGGAGTCTCAGCCGATGGTCAGCAAACTTCGGTCTCAACTTGTGACTGAGTCCGGTAGAAATCTTACTATCGGAAACGTCCGTGGAACTTCAAAGTTAGTTTCAATGAGAGTCATAATCAGCTTTGATCAGGCTTCGTCAGTTACCGTTCGGTAAAGTCAGTCGAAGGGCCGTGAAAAGGTCAGTTAAGGTCAGGTGGAGGTCAGGTGGAGAATTTCTGGAGGCTTAGCTCTCGCTGACGATATGTCACGATTCTTTAGTCGGGTCACACAGCGCAGCGCGCAGCAGCACTCCGCGCGGCCCGAGGATTCAAATCTCCGGGTTGCGCGGAGGAGGTATGTACTCTTTAGTAGGGTCACACAGCGCATCAACCTGTTGCCGCTGTTCATGACGATAGTGTTATAAGCAGAAGGTAATTGAAACGACTTTCCTTTTAGTTAAATTGTAAAATTGTACCACTAACCTAATGGTATGTGTATTATATTTTAAACTTTATGTTCTAGGTACAGAGCAGCATAGACTTGGGAGATGAGAGTTTCCCGATCGTGAAGAAAACGACGGGGGTGGCATTGCGCGACGGGGAATAAGGATTTTTTTTGAGGGGGGAGGAGGGGAATTCAGGACCCCCCTCCGTCGGCGTTCCCGCGATAAGTAACATCTATACAATAATTACCCACGCAACGCTTATTCTGTCCGGGAACTCTCACTGTACCGCTCAAGTCACGCGTTTTGCCTACATGTCAGGGGATATGAGGCCCCCTGCGGGGCTTGATGGGTACGTGGGGGGGGGGGGGGGGGGGGTCGGGACGGTACTGAGGGATCATATGCACATAAGATTAGGTCACCTGACCCCTCAGACCGATTTCCGTCTGCGTCCGAACGCATTGTAGTTACTTTATACCGTTTTAAGAGAATTTTTCAAACTTTGACCCGCCTGAGGCACAGCTAAATGAAGTCCGAAAAATCTGAAAAAATTCACAGGAGGTACCCTTTGAACATACAACAAGATGGCACCGTGAACCGGTCGCTATCGAACAATCACCCATTTGAGAACAGGTCTAGCGAGGGGGGACGTGTTCGACGGAAACGGACACAGTCTCCCCCCCCCCCCCCCACCTATCTTTTAGTACTTCTTGCCTTCTTCCTACTTTCGTTCTGGGGTTCAGCGGAATGAATACCCTGTTCTCTCATTATTGGTGATACCGTTTTACTATGTGCAGCAGTCTGCACATCGTATGTGCTTTGTGCAGTTGTCCTATTTGGGTCTGTATATGATCATATACATGCTTGTATACGCTTGTATATGTATATGACTACTGATGGTACATACGAGTTTGTATGCAGTTGTATATACACCTGTATACGTGCTTGTATACATTTGTATATAGCAACATACGAGTTCATATACACTCATATATGGCGTGTCCATAGCTGTATAAGACCTATATACAAGGTAGGCGTACGCCAGACCGCGTCGGGGCGTAAGAGGCTTCGCTCACCGCGAACCACTCTTCCGCCCCTCCACGCCTGGCGTACACCTACCTTGGCCTGCCGGCGGCTGTCACCGGGCGAGTGGGACCCTGCGGGGCCAATCAGTCTGTACGGCGCCCTGCCGGTGTTAGGGCGCGGGGTTCGCTGCGCTTCCAACCCAACCGCTGGACGTACCTACTCCCACCGTATTTTGGGATTCTCTGCCGTATTTAATTGTGCTCAAATCTAACTTTACCTACCCTACTCTAACCTAACCCACTCCAACCTAACCTAGACCAACCTACTCATTGAAGACATCTCTTCACCATTCAATGCTACTCTAACCTAAACTACCCGAGCCTAACCAGTTTCCGTCCAAGGAAGCCGTGCTTTGACCACTGGCACCTGCAGCAGCACCTATGGGGTCTTCTTCGGCATTGTAATTGAGGTCTTCAGTATATGTTTAGCAGGGTCGGTTCCCATCATTCAGTATAAATTACTACCTCCTTAGCAGTTTTCCTATTCGTTCCAGCACCAGCAGCAGCACCTTGGGTCCTTTTCGGCATTGTAATTGAAATCCTGAGTGTATTTTAAGCAGGGTCGGTTCTGCTCTTTAAGTTTAAAAAACTGATTTTGTAGCAGTTTTTCTATTTGTTCTTGCTCCTGCCCAAGAAGGCCTTGTTTTGACCACTAGCACGTGCAGCAGCACCTGGGGTTTATTTCGCCATCTTGACTAGGGTCGTCGTGGGGTGATTTTAGAAGGGGTCGGTCACCATGTTAAAGTTTGATGTACGGTTTGATTGAGAAGTTTGCCCTCCCGTTCCAGTTCCTGGACAAGAAGGCCCAGTTTTGCCAACCGGCACCTGCAGCAGCACCTGGGGTCCTTTTCGGTATTGTAATTGAAGTTCTGAGTGGATTTTAAGCGGGGTCGGTTCCGATCTTTAAGCTCAAAATACAGCTTGTTTAGCAGTTTCTCTATTTGTTCCTGCTCCTGCCCAAGAAGGCCTTGTTTTGACCACTAGCACCTGCAGCAGCACCTGGGGTCGATTTCACCATCTTGACTTGTGTCTTTGGGTGATTTGAGAAGGGGTCGGTCGCCATGTTCAAGTTTGAAAATCGGCACGACTTAGAAGTTAGCCCTCCTGTTCCAGTTCTTGCACAAGAAGGCCCTGGTTTGTCAACCGGCACCTGCAGCAGCACCTGAGGTAGGATGCCCCCGAGGTGAGGTTGACTCCGATATGATGCAAGGAGATTGTGGTCCAAATTTGAAGAACAGAGCTCTACGATGAACCGTTCTCGAGAAATCGCGCGGACAGACACGCACACAGACAGACAGACAGACAGACAAACAGACAAAACATTTTTGGGCCAGTGGGGTAAGGGCTTCGCTATCGCTCAGCCAACAATCATATAAAGCATGTATATAACTCATCATATACAGTTGTATACAGCTATATACAATATTTCGGAAATTTTCCGTAAGGGAAGGGATATTTCGCAAATCTTACGTGACAGGTGGGGCGGGGGGTATTTCGGAAATATTACGTAAGATAGGGGGGGAGGGGTTCGCTGGATCTTACGGACCCTTACGTAGGGGGGGGGGGGGGTTCTAAACTTTCCAAAAAAATCCTGACGTAATTAGTGAACGCTCCCCATCTGTATCTCGCGGCCCTTCGGTAGGATGGCCACCACGCCACGGCCCGGGACCCAGGGCTGGGATGGGCTGACAGCGTTCGCGGACCTGGCCCGAGCCGTCCGCGGCCCACGGCCCTCGGCCGGGGCCCTCGGCCTTCCTGGGCCTGCGGCCCGGACGGGAAAAGACACCCCGCCCGCCCCGCCCGGGCCAGTCCGCCCCTGGTACAATTTGTATACGGTACTGTATGGTCCATATGCAAAAGCATACAATTTGTATATACAGTACATGTATACAACTTTATATATTTCTTATACGATAAATATACAGTCTATATACAACTCGTTTTACCCGGGCGAATCGATTCAAGAATATGGATCTCGCATCAAGATCAACATGTACTTGGCGCATTTGAGAGCAAAATGTGCTCCCGTAGAAAACATTGTTCCTGTTCCGAGAACGGGATTTTCTGGGTGCATGTCAAATTGTGTTGAAACTGTAATGCGTTGAAAATTCGGACCGCACTGTGACATGATGACGGTGAAAGAACCGATTAATACGTTTCTTACTCGTAGTAAGAACAGAGCTGACCGCACAAAACCTCTCAGCGTGTGTATTTTGTGCGTGTAGGGGCCGTACATTGCGTACGGTAAAGTTTACTACAACTGCAAACCTTCTGAGTACATCTGGAACGTACGGGTCTCCCACTTCAAGCCAGGTCGGCCAAAGGAGCTGCAGCGCATCACAGGGAATGTGTCTACCGGACGTCAATTCGGGGACAACATGTGGGTAAGAAAGGAGGCTTAACGTTAACGATGATTGCTGCCTGTTGTGACTCACATGTGGGTTTACCAGAGTAGTAAGCCTCCCCCGCCCCCCACGGTCACCCGCCGCCATCTTCCCCCCCCCCCCCCCAGGTCACCTGTCCCCAGGTCACCTGTCCCCCTAACCTAACCTAAGCCTATGCCAACTTAATCCTTACCTAATTTTATTTCCTTATGCCACCCTCTTTAGGGGGTGTAACCTCCACCTAAGTTTATTCCCTAATGTCACCCCCTCTAGGGGGTGTAACCTCAACCTAGTTTTATTCCCCCGGTGACCTGTCCCACCTATGCCCCGGGGCCCCTTTTCCCTTTCTTGTGAGAGGCGGTACGTAAGGAAGGTATTCATGAAATTCGGATTAGGTTCGGGCCAGCGAACCAATCTGACATTTTGTGAATACCTTGCTTTCCCACTCTCCCCTTTGTGGTGGTTGTCTAGATGGCATGACTGTAATTCGGATTTTAAGGGAGTGTACACCTAATGCTGTACATACGTTTAAACATTTTCCTCACTAAGTAATCATTTTTATCTGCATCTTGTGTGAACAGTGTTTTTACAAACTTGTACAAGTGAAACCGTGTGCTCTGTGTATCAAGTATAGAACGCAATACTCGCCACACTCTTTCGAATCGACTGCTTGCAAACTGCTGTGATGTGCACTTTTAGCACAGTCTAAGAATTTACAATGCTGCGATACTACGGGTGGCATTCCATACGAATCCAAGAACTCCCCAGCCCCACGTTTGTCGATGAAGAAAGCGACCTAGTGCGTGCCGGGTTTCGAAATAGGGTCCGTGTTACAGAAAAGTTATGTTCGGCGTTTTTGAGCCCGACCGGAGCGAGGTGCTCTCTGCATCGACTATCCTACTTTTTACTCTCCTCATTTTCAGCAAGTGTCGTTCGGTGTCGTTGCTACAGGTAACTCTTGTTGTTCATTTGACTTCCTTCATATGCCGCTGGATGGAGCCACAGAAATGGGCGGAGCTACGCTGCGGTTCTACCAACTTTTAAAACTTATATTTATTTTAAAAATATTAATTACCGTTGTTCCTACATTAAGTGTATTTGACATCTTCTTCATCATACGATGTAATTGAACATGTGGTAACTAACTGCAAATTAACACAATGTAAATCATCTCAGCATGCTGCTTATTGTTTCAAAATGACATAGTGGCATCGTACGGAGTCGGCGGAGAATCTATAACAATTCTACCAATTTACTTTAAAAAAGAATTCCAGTTCATTTTAACAAAATCCGAGGGGGAAACGACGGAGGTAATCCGGCTGACATCGATTTTTCATCCGGGATAATCCGGGGTAATCCGGGGTAATCCAGTATAATCCGAGGTAATCCAGGGTAATCCAGTATAATCCGGGGTAATCCGAGGAAATCCGAGGTAATCCGGGCAAAGGTTTACGCTTTTGTGTACCCCTAATTAATTTTATTAAGTGTAATCCGGGAGTAATCCGGGGTAATCCGAGGTAATTCAGGGTAATCCGGGGTAATGTTTACGTTTTTTGTGTACCCCTTATTAATTTTATTGAGTGTAATCCGGGAGTAATCCTGGAGTAATCCGGGGAAATCTGGGGTAATCCGAGGTAATCCGGGGTAATCCCCATCCGGCTGACACAGAATTCGTCCGTCGTTTCCCCCTCGACAAAATCAGACGTACCCAATCTACCACAGTCCACAATTGGGCATGTGATCACATTAAATCCGATTTCTTTTAGAATCGTCCCTTGTTCAATGAAGAGGCCTATTGTCGTCAACTTGGATCCATATTCTCATTCCTCTCCGCTTTGGTTGGCGCTCCGCAACGCGGCAGTGGCTTGTGATGATCCGCCACTCGAAGCCTCGTAACAATTTCGGCTTGGTCGCTCGGTCTAATAGACCGGTTCACGGTGGGGCAGGTCGCCGGTTCAAATGTCAGAGCTTTCCGTTTTTCCTTTTATTTTTTTCTGTGCTTAAATTTTCAAGTTGTGATGAACAATTTATTATTGACAGTCATCGAGGGCGACTCAGTGCTGCAAATGCTGGAATATTTTTTATTCTCCTCACAATAAGTGTCGTTGTTGCCACATTATGCATTTAGTTTCAGTTCACTATCGCTAGATGGCGCCACGAAAACGAGCGGCGAGGGGGGAACCACTCCGGTAATCGCGTACACAGGCCGTCGTAATCCGCCCGTGATCAACTGGTAATCGCCCGTAATCGTCGGTAATCGCCCGTGATCATCGGTAATTGCCCTTGATCACTGGTAATCGCGAGGTGATCATCGGTAATTGCCCGTGATCACCGGTAATCGCCGGTAATCACCTGGTGATCAACCGTGATCATCCGGTGATCGTTCGTAATCGGCCTGTAATCATTGGTCATCAGGTGGTAATCATTAGTGATCATATGGAAATCGGTGGTAATCACTGGTAATCTCTCGTGATCACTACGGTAATCATTAATTGGTTAATTAACGTTCCGTAGTTCTGCGCGTTATGTGGAGAGCGGAAAAAACCATCGGTCACTGGTCATTTAAAAGTTCCCATCTCGAACCGTTCTCCCCATTCCAGTTTATGCCCAAGAGGGCATTGTTTTGCCTAACGTCACCTGTAGAATCACCTTAGCTCAGATTTGGCAACTTCCAGTCAGCATCGCATGGTGTATCGAATTTGCTTTTCCTGCCCTAACCTATGTGCCCCCCCCCCCCCCCCGAAAAAAATCCCTCCCTCCTTTCCCGAAGAAGGCAAAAAGCTTCATGTCCATGCGGCTATCACTTGGGTACTTTAATTACCCTGTCGGTGTTACTTTCCCATAAGCTTGCATCCCTACCACAACTTTCCTAGCTGAAGCTGACTAAATATTTGTTCCACTTTGTGAACGAATTCTGCTCAAAGTTAAAGAAAGCAGGGACTTCGACCAGATAAGAGGCCATCCCCAAAGTACGTCCATATTGTAAAGGAGACGCTACGATACGAGGCGTTCCGGTACGGGATGGAGCTGCTGGGTGTGCGCAAGACGCGCACCACCCCTCGGCGCCCGCAGTCCAACGTCGCGGCCGAGCGGCTCATCCGGACGACCACCGAGCACCTCGCCATACTGGCTGGGAGCTCGCAGCGGGAGTGGGAGCAGCAGCAGGTGCCCCTCGTGATGCTGAGCCTACGTGTGGCGCCGCACGCCGCGACCGGGATCTCCCCGGCCATGGCGATGTTCGGCCGGCAGCTCAGCCTCCCGCCGGCCCTGGCCCGCGGACTGCCGCCGGGGACTGAGGCCCTCCCGCCACGGCTGGGCTACCCTGCCTGGCTGCAGGACCGGCTCCACTACATTCACCACGAGGTCCGGGACCGTGACCGAGCCTCTAGACCTCGGGCCAGACTACCGGGTCGGGCAGCGCGTCTGGGTGTTCCAGCCCAGGCGCCAAAAGGGGCGCTGCGTCAAGCTGCAGTCTTGGTGGACCGGGCCTTACGAGGTCCTGGAGGTCATCAACGACGTACCGGTCTGGGTCCGCCTGCCGGGCCGCCCCAGAGCCCGTGTCCGGACCTTCCACGCGGACAAGCTGGCCCCTGTCGTCTCGCGGCCGAAACACCTGGCAGCCTGACGCCTTCCCGTGGGGGAAATGATGTAAAGGGGACGCTACAACTACCCCATGGCCACGCCCGGACACTTGCGGCAGCAAGTGCCATTGCTCAGGCCGCAACCGCCGTCGCCTGGACTACCGACCCATCTCCACGACTCGGAGAGCCGGCTCTCCATCAGAATGTTTGTTCTCCTGTTCGGAATACACGTCTTCTCTTTCGTGTGTGCTTTCCCCAAACGCCCCGGCTCCCCTAACAATATCGTCGCTTGTGCCGGCCGTAAGTGGTCCTAAGGGCTGTTTCGGTAAGGGGCATGCAGACGTCCTTTATGAACGCCCGCAATCCATCGGTGATCACCTATACTCCATCAGTAATCGCCCGTAATCCATTGGTAATCACCGTAATCTATTAGTAACCACACGTAATCTATCGTTAATCACCCGTAATCCATCAGTGATCATTCGTAATCAATCGGTAATCGTCGGTAATCATCTGTAATCGAACGGTAATCGACCGTGATCATCCGTAATCACGGGTAATCCTCAGTAATCACCGGTGGTCATTGATAATCTTCGTGATCACCGGTAGTCGTTGGTAACGGTCGGTAGTCATTGGTAATCGTTGGTAGTTATTAGTAATCATCGGTAGTCATTGGTGATCATCGTAATCCCACGTGATCATTACCGCCTCGTAATCGTGTGTACACCTCCAGGGGGAGTGGTTCCCCCCTCGATGGGCGGAGCTATGCCGCGGTTGTGCTCTGTGGTGCCAACTTCAGGAATTGATGTTCAGTTGAAAAATATTAAATACTGTTGTTCCTTGATTATACTTTACATCTTCTGCATCATATACGATGTAATTGAACCATTTGTAACACAATGGAAATTAACACAATGTACATCATCTCAGCATTGCTGCTTATTGTTTCAAAATGACTTACTAACATCGCACGGAGTAGGCGGAGAATCTAAAACAATTGTACCACTATACTTTAAAAAAGAATTCCAGTTCATTTAACAAAACCAGACGTAACCAATCTGCTACAGTCCACAAGTAGGCATGTGATCACATCGAATCCGATTTATTTTAAAATCGTCCCTTGTTCAATGAGGAGGCCTATTGTTGCCAACTTGGCTCCATATTCGCATTGGTCTGCGCTTTGGTTGGTGCCTCGCGCTCGCGACGCGGCCGTGTCTTGTGATGGTCCGCCACGCGAAGCCAAGTAACAATGTCGGTTTGGTCGCGCGGTCTAATAGAGCGGTACATCGTGCGGCGGGTCGCCGGTTCGAATGTCACAACTTTCCGTTTACCCTTTTTAATTTTTAAAAAAATTTAAATTCCAAGTTTTGATTAACAATTTATCATCAACACTCATCGTTCAGTTAACGAGGGCGACTCAGTGCTGTAGGCGCTGGAATTTTTCTAATCGCCGTAGCAAAGTGTCTGCCGCGAAAACACCTTCAAAGAGGGGAGCGATGTGTTTGTCCTTTCTCATCATCGTGTCCAGCGTGCCTCCGTCCAAACCATCGTCCATGATCACACGTTATAGTCGACAATCACGTTCCGATTTTTATCGGTTTCAATCAAGTTATGAAACTCTGCATAAATGATGCAGTTGACGGGATGTGCTATGGGCGAGGGGTAAACCACTTCGAATATTCATTGTACAAGCCTGCGGTATTCATATTCATAATCACTTATATTCACAATATTCATCCACACATACAATATTCATTTATATTCACCATTAATCTCAATATTCACCTATATTCGCTAGTATTCGCTAATATTCAGTTCTTCCTCGCATATTCAACAACATTTATCGATATTCACCAATATTCAAATATATTCAATGCCATTTTAATGTTTTACACATAATTATTCCCGAATATTCACCCATATTCCCAATTATTCACCCATATTCCCAATTATTCACCCATATTCCCGATTATTCCCGAATATTCACCCAGATATGTTTTTATGAAATATCTCGTTTACATAATGGTAAAAAGCATAGTGCCGTTTAGGTTAGATTAGGTAGCCTGGAGACTTTCATATTGAGGTATACGATGCCTTATTAACGGTCCCTGTCTGTTACAACAGTATTGGCATCAGCTTCTTTATTTTCTAAGTGAATCATAGCATAGTTGAGGGGGTTTTCACTCTGAGATATGGTGTACCGACTACTCGGTATCACGCTTATTACAAGTATTACGCAGTATTACGCGGCATTACACAGCATTACAGTGGTGCGGGCACGGTATTACACGACTTTTCCTGTTTTATGAACTAAATGACTTTTTCTGGGGGGCATTGCCTATCTTCTTGGCGGGCAGGGAGGAAATCTGGGTATTACACGGTATTACGTATTACGATAGTACGCGGTATTACGGGACAACTTGTACAGGGTATTCCCCCTCGAGCATAGTGCCGGTTTGATTAGGCTAGGTAAGGCTAGGTTAGGTTGACTGGAGATTTTCATTTTCATATGAAGGCATACAATGCCGTCTTGAAGGTAAGGTCCCTGGCTGACGGTCACCGGCAACAACCAGGGACCGTCAACACGGCATCGTATGCCTCCATATAGCAGTCTCCAGGCTACCTAACCTAACCTCACCAGCACTATTTTATAGATTGCTAAAAAAATAACTTAGGTTAGGAAGCCTGGAGACTGTCATATACGATGCCGCATTGGTGGTCCCGGGCTGACGGTTACCGGTAAAAGCCGGGGACCGTCACGGCATCGTATGCCTCTATATGACAGTCTCTAGGCTACCAAACCTAACCTAACCTACCTAACCTAACCTACCTAACCTAACCGGCACCGTCCATTCATAGCGAAATAACGCTACTATCACCCTCATTTGGCCCAAAAGTAAATGTTTGTTGCCTTATTAGATGGCAGCGGTCAATTTGACCGCTACCTTCACCGATGGTAAAAGTTGATTTAGAGACAGCAAAAGTTGGTCTACAGGGCTGAAATTTTGCCAGGAGACGCTTTCGGCAAAATCTAGAAAAGTCACGAAAGGAAATTTCGCTGCCCTGAAAAAAAAAAAAGGAAACGAAAATCGAAAACGGTCATTTTGACCGCTTCAGGCTTTCTAGTGTTAAATTTGTCTGTGGCGCCTGGAAGCGCTAGGGTAGGCCGACCCGCAACGCACGTGCGCATGCACGATCAGAGGGCGTCGGTTCCCCATAAGTTGAAGTTTGTATCACACACCGCTGTCCCCATCCGAGTCCCTGCCCAAGAATCCCATTTTGCCCAACGTCATCTGCAGCAGCACCTGAGCCCGCCTGAGCCCCCAGTTTTGGCATCGGGCAGTCACTAGTGCAGGCATTGAATATGCGTAAATTTTTACTGGATGTTCATTCTGCTTCCTGATCTGATTCTGCTTAAAGTTAAAGAATTGGCATCTAAAAATGATCAAAAATTATAGCCAATCTCTATTTGACACGTTGAGTGGAAGTCTGAAATGCATTTTCAACACCCAGAAAAGGCTGTTCTTGTCTCAATGCCAGAGCAATACTTGATTTCTGTTCTAGGCCTGTGCTCTTGAATGAAGCGCAGAGCAGTATTCACTATCGGATATGTGAATGGACGTCAAAATCATTGAGACGGAGGCGGGAGATGAACCTAATTCCCACGGCTTCTCGTTGCGCCACGCTACCTCTATAGCCACCGAAACACGTTGCGAGATGGGCAGCCGCAGCGTCACCCCGATACAGATCGGCAGCGGGCGGGTCTGGCGGGTCTCGGCGATCTGTGTGCGAGAGAGAGCGAGCGGTGGCTGGTGCTGGTGCCGCGCTCTGGCCGTGCGTCGGTCGGCCGGCCTAGCGAGCGAGACCCGGCCGAACCGAAGCAGACGACACTCGTTGGATTCGGACGCAGTCGTCCTACCTCGTACGCTGGGGGTATCAGGTTGATTTCAGGATTATGTCGCCGAAAATTTGTTATAAACGGGTGAAAACGGATATACAGAGGCCAGAGCGTTCACTTTCGTTTGGTTTTTGTTAACAAATTGAGGTTGAGGCTGCTCAACAGCACGGTGGCGGAGCGGAGCTGGCGGAGCGAAGCCCATTGACCCGAAACTTTCGTGACGAAAGGCATCCGCGCGATTCGTCACGAAAGTTTCGGGTCAATGGGCTTCGCTCCGCCAGCTCCGCTCCGCCACCGTGCTGTTGAGCAGCCTCAACCTCAATTTGTTAACAAAAACCAAACGGAAGTGAACGCTCTGGCCTCTGTATATCCGTTTTCACCCGTTTATTACAAATTTTCGGCGACATAATCCTGAAATCAACCTGATACCCCCAGCGAGACGTGCTCAAAACAGCAGGTCCTTCAAAACAGCATGTCTCTCAAAACAGCAGGTCCTTCAAAACAGCAGGTCCTTCAAAACAGCAGGTCGGCATGATCGTGGGGGCCTGCTGTTCGTGCCGCACAAGAACCGAACCTAACCCAGCCTAACCTTACCTAGTCGAGCCTAAGCCAACCTAGCCTACTGACCTGCTGTTTTGGTGTCCTACCAACCTGCTGTTTTGAGGGACCTGCTGTTTTGACGGACCTGCTGTTTTGCTGCGGTCCCATCCGCTCGTCGGCTTTACGATGGTACCGTGGCGTAGTGGGCCGGGGCGTGCCGTCCGGTCCCGTCCCAAGAACAAATACTCTTGTCGTTTGCAAGAGCAATGTTCTCGACCACTGAAGACGGCCAACAAGAACAAAAATCAATGCCAGAGCAACCCGGATACACGGTAGAAGTCCGTTCAATGCTCTTGATATTGCTCTTGCAAAATTCAAGAGCATTCTGCTCTTGAAACAATGGAAATGCTCTTCGTTCAAGAACGGTCTTTTCTGGGTGAACTTTGATCTTCAAATAATATTTGTTGGTTCCTTTATTGTGTGCCTCTTTCACAATTGCTTTTAATACTCCTTAGCACTAGCTCAAGTGTGCATAGCTTACCACACTTATTGTTAGATTCAAATGAGCAGCGAGCCATTCCACTGGTTATTCTAGTCCAGTGTGTAAAATGATGATTTAATGTCATTATTGTTAATATAATTATATGAAATCCTTATGCAGATTTTAAAATGAATAAGGTTAATAGAACACAAACTACTCTATTACATTAATTTCAAACTTTGAGAGAAAAGAACATAAGTGTGACCATCACAACAGTATAAGCCAAGGATTGCTAGAGCCCCAAAAGTAGGACACCTTGCCAACCTAGTTTTAGTTCATACATGTTTTAAATCGGGGTTAAAAAGAAGCAAGTTGTCATGAGGCAATTCGGTTGCGACTCCTGACGCCGCTGGAAACGTCACGAAGATCAAAGGGAAAAAAAGGGCTTCAATGATGACTACGATGGGCTAGAGCTCGTCATTCCTTTCATCTTATTGCCGTTGCCAGTTACGTCAGCGCGGACATTGGAAGCCGCAACGGAATGGACTACTATGCCAAATAGTCTTTGCAGGGGCCGCTCTGCATTCCTACCTGATTCCTAAACCGTGTTTTTTTTCCTTTACCTGTCGGTGCAGTTAAAGATATTCGTAGATTCTCGCAGCAACAACCAGTGGAAGGAAAATGCCTTTGTTGTGCATTCCAAAGATAGGGCGTGCACCTTCTCATTTGCTAATATGCCGGACGTGGCCCGGATTCTCTTCCGCGGACGCAGATGCCCTATACCAGCGGTGAGTAACACTGGAGACCCTTCCTCTTTCCTCTTTAACCCAAGTATTATTTTTACAACTTCGAGTCTTCATATTACACCCTTCTTTTTTTAAAGCTTTACACATGAACAACACGATGAGGCACTGTAAAAATAAAATAAAAATTGATAAAGTGTGACCTCATTGTGTTGTTCATGTGTAAAGCGGTCACACTCAAACGACGAAGTAGTCCTGACACTCGAATATCCCCATGCCTTCCGCGTTGTTCCAAAAGAAGTTTGTTTTCTGTTTCAGAACTTTACAAACGAGTTCTCCGACGAGCCGGTTTCCTGGGTCTTTCCAAACGTACCAATAATGCCTTACGGGTCCTGGCGCTTCCGCTTGACGGCTGGTCTCGCAGACGACACTTTAGCCTGCTGGGTTGCCGAATGCTGTACCATCCCTAAGGTTTAGTCATGTAGAAGCGAAGGACAAAATGAAGGCAATATCAACACATCCGGGTCCGTACCAGATGTTAGCGGAGTCCCGGGTCGGAGCCAGTGAACTGCTATAACTTTCATTTTGTGTTCCCGAATAGTGCCAAGGAAGCCCGTTCAAAGTGCGTGAGACGGCCGGCCCCGGCCATCCCCCGAGTGAGAAGAAGGCACGAATCAAAAAGGACGGAAACGGAACCAGGCGGTATAAGAAATCACACGCGTGGATGATTTAGTTTCCGGTCGCCGCGGGTTTTAATTCGTCCCATGTTCACTAGTGCAGACTATACTGAAAATTATAAAATATTATCACACTTCGCCAAATATTTGTTGAGCAGAACAGCGGGATAGTTTCTGGTTACTGCACATCATTCCTCTGCATTTTGACATGAAAGAAAGATACATTCTCCCTCAAAATATCCAAATAGGCTGGAGCGGTGGTCGGCATTGGTTAGCAGACGCGTATCATATTTGTTTACGAACAACTTGAAAACGTTCTAATACAAAGCGTTAACAGAGATAGGGAATAGCATACCGAACTACAGTCGCGTTTGAGGCCCGGCCGAAAATCCCGGTTACGATTCCGAACTCCGATTACGACATCGTTATTTAAGTTGAATCCCGGTTACGTGCGTTATTTGGAGAAAGTTCCGGTTCCCGATTACGATTGCAATCGTAAACGGGAGCTGCTGTCTCGGTCACAACTGCATTCGCGATTACGATCACGACCGAAATCACGATTTCGCAGTAAGCATGATATATTCATTTCAATTTCACCCATAGGACGTGTAAATCGCGCTCTATCTAACTAAATCTGTTGTCGGTTTGTCGATTTCACCAGCCGTTCTCGAGATGCTAGAAAAAAGTTTTCTGATCAAGTTCATATTGAAACTGGCCTACTTACTTATTTCTCATGTACATAACGCGTACCAATTTTCAGCTCGAAATTCCCATTACTTTAAATTTTATAGCTATGAGAAATCGGACCGGAAACCACCGGAACAAATCCGATCGTAACCGAGAGGATTCCGATCGTGATCACTAGAGTACGGTCGTAATCTGAAGAGGTCCGATAGTAACCGGATATTTTTGGTTGATTTTCGATCGTTATCTGGAATTTGAAGCGGATTTCCGCCCTTAACCGCCTTAACCGGAAATTTTTGGTGGATTTCTGATCGTTTACGGGAATTTTCACCGGTTCCGTAACCGAGATTTTTGGCCGGGAAATTGACTAAATCTAATACATCTGCTGTCGGAAACTACTAGGTGGGGGGCCGAAGGCTCCCGCAAACGCCGCCGGCATGCCAAGCTGGCCAGGTCTGTGGAGGACAGCGACAAGCGATAGTATGTAACCATTATATTTTAAGTCATTATATTTTGGCATATCGCGTATGACGTGCTAACGCACACCAAGGACGGCGCTTGCATCGCGGGCCGCAGGTGTGGCCCAAGGGCAGCCCTAGCGAAAAACCTCACATGACAATGTGTTTAAAACGTGTTCTGGATTGTGTTTGAATCGAGTTTGTGTGCATGTTGTAAACACAGTGTTCTGAGTTTAACAGCTGCATTTTCCAACCAAAACGTGTTTAGTATATGTATTGATGTGCTGAAAACGTGTTGAGGAACACATAGTGAACGCATAGTTTCAGTCTGTGAAACACATTGTAAACACATTGCAAATACGCTGGATTGTGCTTGAAACGTGTTTATAACAGGTTTGCTCTGCAATTGGAAACACGATGCAACCACAATGTGAACGCAATATGAACGCACTTTAGGGACAAAAACAATACATAACCGGCGGGCCGACCGGAAGACCTCCCCGCACCCCTCCTACCCCTCCAACGCTACCTGCACGCTCCGTTTCTCTCGCTCGTATGGGGCTGGGCTGAGAACAGTTAAGGACACACATTAACAGAAACAACCTCACGGAGAATAGAACACGCTTACCCATACATACCAACCCGACACGCTGCCACTTGTGCTACGGAGGAACCGTGCTGGGGATCCCCCAGGCCCTGGGACACACTGCACGCCTCCGACTCTGGCCGGGAAGCAGGCCGGCTAGCGCGCGCAGTGATGCCGTCTCCCGCAAGGGCAAGGGGGCGAGGGGACAGAGGAGGTATGGAGGTATGATCCTTAGCATGGCTAGCATCTCATGCGGTCCTTTTAGGCTACTTTAACTAATAGCCTACTTCTTTCTAATATTAAAATTTCGAAATAGTCGCGAGCAAAAGATTTTGAGCGCATCCACACAGCTTGATGGTTGTCTAGTGATCACATATCAAATTTGAATAGGGTTGGGTGGTTCAGGAAGAACACCACATTAGCATTGTTGAATTTAGTCAGAAAACATTCTAATCATTGGATTCGGAAATGCAACACTTTGTGTGACAAAAATTATCTCATGCCATTTAATTTCAATCTATTGCGTCAAATCATTTTATGGTATTACGTGAACTCCCAGACACTATACCGTGAGCGAGTAGGACCACCCTAACTCGTTGCCTGCTCTCGGCATCTTCCCCGTGTTATCATTATTAAACTGTAGGCTCCACTTCTGAGTTACGCGGGTCCTTGTGTGCCGCTGGCCGGACCGCAGAGGTCAGTGACACCTCACCCCTGCCCACCCCACCATCGCCCCCCACCTCGCACGGAGGAGCGGCGCTGGAATGCGCTCAGAACGCGTTCCCAAAACTGATAGCAAACACTTTTCATATTTCGTGTTCACAATGCGCTTAGAAACAGAAAGCAAACTCAATATAACGTGTTTAAAGGCAATTGATACCTATGCAGAATAATGTGTTCATACTGTGTTCCCATAGCAGAAAGCAAACCACATGAGATGTGTTTAAAAACAGTTTATAGAGCGGCAGACAGATGTGTTCACATTACGTTCTGCAAACACAAAGTAAACACATTCTTTTGTGTTTACTTTGCGTTTATCACCGTCCGCACAACACATCCAAAAGCGTTCACAGAACACAAAATGAAAACATTTTCAACACGTTAGAATGTGTAAACATTGCGTTTATTTTGCAAATGTGTTTAAAACCGGTTTTACGGAATCATAGTGAACGCATTTTCATTTAAATGTGTTCACAAACACGAAACAAACTCGAATAAACCGTTTCCATTTAGTGCTGGCGGTAGGTCTAACCCAACCTGCAAATCGACTAACAAGCAAGCGCTTCGGCACACTAGTTCCTTAAATATGTTTCTTGGATTTAAGTCAAAACGTTCAAAGAAAATCTCGTGCAGACCCCCCTTTTTTGGGGGTGGGGGGGGTGGGGGATATCTACCCTCCTCCACCCCCTCTGTGGAAAAAGTTAAAATGTCGTATATATGCAATGTTGGTATCGATTTCGGACAATATGAGCACCAGAAGCTCATTGGTGATGTGCAAAAATGTCAGCCGGAACCAGAAGAGGCAATTTGGCCGCCATTTTCGAAAATGGCGGCTTGAAAATGGCCAATTTTGGAAGATATTCCTATCCCAGTAGGAAACAAGCTGGCCCGTCCCTTCCGTCATCCTCGGTGCCAGTTCCGCTGCGCTTCACCGGCACCTCGGATTGACAGGGGGACTTAGCCAGCTTGGCCTGCCGGCGGCGTTTGCGGGGCCTTCGGCCCCCGCCTCAAGTATCCCTAGAAGTTCCCGATAGCAGATGTATTTGTTACGATTAAAATCGTTAACCTGAGCCCGTCCCTGTGCGCGCCGCGATGGTAATAGTGTGCGCACGGCGGCCAACCCTAACCTCAAAAAACAAAAACAGACAAATTTTCATTAATCAAAAATGCGATACAAATCAAAAATTGTTGCCACCGCACGTGATTCTACATTTAAAAAAGTAGTTGATCCTCAAAATTTGAAGTTTTTCTATGAACGATAAGTCGGCGAACATACGTCCGCCCGAACGAACATGCGGCTCCTGCCGTTTCTAAAGAAACGTGTCGGGACGGGCTAAAAAGACATCTAATAGACGTCTATTAGATGTCTATTGTTCGACCAATAGACGTCTAGGATTGGGCTAAGATCTACGTCTAGTAGACGTCTAAGTGGTGACAAATTGGGCCAAAGATAGACGTCTAAGACTAAGGTGTATAGACTTCATTTAGATTCCAAATTTGACCAAATTTTGACCTCAAAATGCAATGCCTTTAGCAGCCGGACGATCTATGTCATAAAGTAATGAAGAAAATGAAATTTAAAAAAAGTTAAAGAATGGATATTAGAACCAGTATTCTTCAGCTTGCTATCCTGGCTCCTTACCCGTTGCGCTATGCGCTTCTCTGGGGAACAAAGGGTCGTCGTGGCCTCTACTTCCTACGATGGAAGCGTCCCAACCAAGGGTCGCAGGTTTCTCTAAGTCCCGCAGGGTCTAAATATGTGGGAGTCAAAATTTAGTCACAGTCATCTTTTGATATGTTGATGCCTGGCTTTCAAAACACATTTTTAACGCATGAATTTTAAACAAATGTTGGTCTAATGCAATCTTAGTCTTCTAGATGTCTAATAGATATCTACAGATCTAGCACGGATACCAGAAGATCTTTTAATGTCTAGCTGAAATCTACCAGTAAACTTAGACGTAATAGACGGTGCAAAGATGATAAAAAGATGTCTATGTGTATCTAACTGTAGATATAGATCAACATAGACATTGTAGATACATATTAGATGGTCTAGAAAATCTAGTAGATGTCTATTTTCTGACTTGGTAGTCGTGCGGGTAGTCGTTTCAGTGGTTTCTAGTTGCTTTAATTTCATCTCCGGTGTCTTTAATATTGTCCAGCCACCGGAAGTTACGAAAAAGGCCATCTGCACTTGCAAATCGACCAAGTATGAAATGTTCTGAACGGTTTGAGGATTAAAATGAAAAATTGGCATGTTTAAAATTCTGGTATGATTGAGTAATAGTATCATCTACATACATATCAAGTGAATAAATATATCTACAATTGTGTACATAACATATTAACATATACTATATGTATACTGGTGCGTAAAAATACATGTATAATTTTTTATACATAACATACAAACATGAAGTCCCAAAAATGAAAATGTTAAAAATCTTCAGCGGTGTTCCGTCAGGTACTGCGACCTAAAACTTAGAAGGGTGCTGCTAGCCGCTGTAACTTCTATCGTTGGTAAGTAATCACATTGCGAACTATTATTCTTGTGATTGATGCAGGACAACACCATCAGTGTATGAGCTGCAAACATCATTATCAGGACCTCAGACACAGGAGGTGTTGTCTTGGTCTTGTCTCATTTTCCTGAACTACGCGCCAAAGGGTTACAGAACACACGGAAAAAAAAGGTTCGCAGCAGGAGCTAACAATGAGCATCCAGAGCTAATATGGATCGCTAAAATAGTGACAGCCATTATTTTAGTCTCTTGTGCGAATATCATTAGCAGCGAACGGGTAGCTGTGTTATCAATTAGCGTTAGCATCTAGTGCAAACGATCTTGCACCGTTTCAACAGGCTACGCACAGAGTGGTCACATGTGCAGCCATCGCTAACTTTTTCAGAACGGACGCGAATAACTTGGAAACCCCGGCTAACATATTAGCTGTTTGCAACACCATTTCTTCGCAGTGACAGTGGCCCCCTTACCCCACCCCTTCCACCCCTCCTTTCCCCCAAAAGTTGCAGGTATTTTGAATAAATTCTCAAAAACTTAATCAGTCAAAAGTATTGTTTATTTTCCGTCCACAAATTTTCCTTGCACAAATAGAAAGGTAATAAACAGAATAATCAAGAATTCCAAAACAAATTTCACAAAAAAGTTTTCAGAATTACAACATTTTCACTATGTCCAGTCTGAATGACAGAGTTTGGGTGAAAATCAACAAGATCATTTTGATTTACACAAAACCACCGTTTGGAAAATTGAGGGTAACGTTCAACCTGATAACCTCTAACATCTGAATAGTAACCTAAAGAGGTAAGAGGTGAACAGATAAAGAACAAATCCTTTGGGTAAGGCAAAATAATTTCAATTTCAGCAAACACAGGACAGCCACTATGTGAAGAATATCCAGTTATTAAGACTTTTTTTTTAGTGTATTTAATTCCCTTGAAGTTGATCCATCGCGGGCAAAACGCATAGAAATCCGATTGCATGGGCAAGGAAGATTTAAAACTCTGAAAGAAATCATGCTCACTCAAATCAAGAGACTGCCCGGGTCCTTGAATTGGAGTTGGTATAATACTCTCTCGACACATGAAACGGTAACATAAACTAAGCTGATGCTTTATGGCAACAGTCTTTGGCAGATTTTTGCGACAAACACACACATTTGATATAGACTTCAAAAACTTATGTTTGGCCTCCAATCGAATTGTTGAGAGGCATCCAATGGGACCAAACAAATGACAAAGTCTAAAATAGTGAGTGAGAAAGTGATGTTTGGGTTTCAGAGTCTCACCAGTTAAATGAACATATAGACGGTCAAATTCCTTCACTAAAGTTTCTAGAATCACAGGACACTCTTTGGAAATAAATTTTGCATGACAAATACTCACAATATCGTGTTAAAGTAAATACAATTCATAAAAGGAGTCTTTTAGTGGAACTAAATCCACCACTAAAGTTTCAAAAATGCGAACAAAAGTCAACATTTCAGCCCCAGTCATTTTAATTTTTCTCTTTGACTTCAGCCTTTCAATATCAATGGACGGAGGGCGATTGTCACTGTCGACGCCTAAGTCAATCATATATAACCTTTGATTTAAAGTCTCAACAAAAGTGGGAATTAGTATATGGAAATGCAAAACAAGGGGGCCATTACGTAGTGGCAAACACCTTCATCTGTGTCGTGAAAGCAATCAACAGATGTATCTGTTGGCGTTTCGAAAGATGGTATTTCATCAAAGACACACATCTCCCGTACACCAGTTTTTGAACTGTCATTTACAGTCACATCTTCTAAGTAATTTTCTCTTGTCCCTAACAGAGTGGGATCTTCTACATACAAATGCCCCACATCATTTTAGTGAGCCTTACATATTCGACACATGTAATTTGCTGAAAACCCCTCCACAAAGCCACACATACAGTTCAGCCCAAGATTGTCACCAAGTATTAAGCCAGTCACAAAAAACACCTGAATTGGTCCATCACTTCTGTCAACCCAAATGCCTTCTTCTAATTTTCCTAATTCTTTAATTAATGGCTTAAATTCTGATTTATTACCATAACTAACACGGTCATCTGTATTGAACAATAATGCAAGTAGAATATTGTTTATTTTTGACTGACACTCAGGCGGCAGGAAAGGTAACTGTAAGTACACTGCACCCAATTTTTCACAATGCGGACCAAGAGGATTGTTTGGCTCGTAATCATCATAGTAAACATGCACAGGGAAAACAATAGCATCAGGTCCAAACTTTGCTCTCTTCCTTTGCCAAACTGGCGACTGTAGAAAACTAACGAGCATTACTTCCCCTTCTACTGACTTTCAATCATCATCAAACCCCTCTATAACGCCATCCCGATGATGATGATAACTGATTCATGTAAATGTTTGGGTAGAACGGCGCCAGATACGATTTTTTTCATGGGAATGGACACCCTTTCAAATGACCTCAAAGCCCCAGGAAAACGGTGAGGATGCGGTATTTCAAACATGAACTTTGGAACCAACCCCACCTAAAATGACCCAGGAAACAAAGTGAGAATGCTTAAAACGACCCCAGGTGCTGCTGCAGGTGCCGGTGGGTAAAACAGGGCCTTCTCGGACAGGAACTGGAACAGGAGGCCAAACTCCTAGACGGTGCGAGATACGAACTTTTCCCCGAGAATGGACACCCTCCCAAATGACTCCAAACCCTCAGCAAAACTGCCAAATACGACGTCAGGTGCTGCTGCAGGTGCCGGTGAGCAAAACAGCGCCTTCTTGGACAGGAACTGGAACAGGACGCCAAACTCCTAGACGGTGCGAGATACGAACTTTTCCCGGAGGATAGAGCCCCTCCCTTTCCCCGAGAATAGAGCCCCTCCCAAATGACTCCAAACCCTCAGGAAAACTGCCAAATACGACCTTAGGTGCTGCTGCAGGTGCCGGTGAGCAAAACAGGGCCTTCTTGGACAGGAACCTGGAACAGGACGCCGAACTCCTAGACGGTGCGTGATACGAACTTTTTCCCGAGAATGGACCCTCTCTCAAATGCCTTCAATACCACAGGAAAACTGCGAAACACGACCTAAGGTGCTGATGCAGGTGCCGGTGAGCAAAACAGGGCCTTCTTGGACAGAAACTAGAACAGGAGGCCAAACTCCTAGACGGTGCGAGATACGAACTTTTCCCCGAGAATGGACAACCTCCTAAATGGCTCCAACCCCCAGGAAAACTGCCAAAAATGACCTCAGGTGCTGCTACAGGTGCCGGTGAGCAAAACAGGGCCTTCTTGGACAGGAACTGGAACAGGACGCCGGACTCCTAGACGGTGCGAGATACGAACTTTTTCCCGAAAATGGACCCCCTCTCAAATGACTTCAAAACCACAGGAAAACTGCTAAAAATGATATCAGCAGCTGATGCAGGTGCCGGTGAGCAAAACAGGGCCTTCTTGGACAGAAACTAGAACAGGCGGCCAAACTCCTAGACGGTGCGAGATACGAACTTTTCCCCGAGAATGGACAACCTCCTAAATGGCTCCAAACCCCCAGGAAAACTGCCAAAAATGACCTCAGGTGCTGCTACAGGTGCCGGTGAGCAAAACAGGGCCTTCTTGGACAGGAACTGGAACAGGACGCCGGACTCCTAGAAGGTGCGAGATACGAACTTTTTCCCGAAAATGGACCCCCTCTCAAATGACTTCAAAACCACAGGAAAACTGCTTAAAATGATATCAGCAGCTGCTGCAGGTGCCGGTGAGCAAAACAGGGCCTTCTTGGACAGGAACTGGAACAGGAAGCCAAACTTCTAGACGGTGCGAGATACGAACTTTTCCCCGAGAATGGACTCCCTCCCAAATGACTCTAAACCCTCAGGAAAATTGCCAAAAACGACTTTAGGTGCTGCTGCAGGCGCCGGCGAGCAAGACAGGGCCTTCTTGGACAGGAAATGGAACGGGACGGAATACTGCTTGAGGGTGCACTATTTCAAACTTGGGCATCGGAACCAACCCCACCTTAAATGACCCTAGGAACCTAGTAAAAAGGCTGGAAACGACCCCAGGTGCTGCTGCAGGTGTCCGTAGGTCAATCAGGGCCTTCTTAAGTGGCAAGTGGAACGGGAGGGCAAACTGCTTAAATGTGCGGAATTTCAAACTTGAACATAAGAACCGAGCCCTGCTCAAACAACACCATGACCTAATTTACAGTGTCAAAATCGACCAGAAGTGCTGCTGCAGGTGCCAGTGGGCAATCTGTGGCCTTCTTGGACAGTAACTAGAACGGGATGGTTCCTGCTAAGATGTGCAGTATTTCAAACTTAAACATGAGAACCGACCCTGCTAAAACAATCCCAGAAACCTAGTCGACCTCCCGTGCTGTTGCAGATGCCGGTGGGCAAAACAGGCCCTTCTTGGGCTCGAACTGGAACGGGACCAACTGGTGAGAGATACGTACTTCTTTAAAAGAATAGATCCCGTTAACAATGGGTCCAGGAACGCAGAGACAATGCCAAAATCGAATTCACGAGCTGTTGCAGGTGACGGTGGGCACAACAGTTTTTTTTTTTTCGTTCCTTGTCCTACCACTGGACTGCTTAAAATATAAAAACTACCAAATATAGTGCCAAAGGGAGAAACAGCAGGGCGTAGCCCTGCACGGGGTCTGGGGCGGAGCCCCCAGCGAGCAAAGCGAGTAACATACTCTATTGACTTAGATAGTACATCTGGTAGTTCCATGAATTTTTTTAGTACATCTCCTACTGGAATAAATTGCCCTTTCATTTCATGACTTGCTTCACTGCAACTTTAGTGCAGACTCTCTCTGGTCTTTTGACAATGTCATAAGGCTGAGGAGCAATGTAACATCCACTTTTCTCAAAATGTTTGAAGCGTCTATGCTCAGTGCTAAAATTTTGGAATGGATCAAGTAACACATCAAAGACACTTTGAACTTCCTGAGGAATTACCTTAAGAATAAAATCTTGCAGAAGAACGAAACATTCATTGGAGAGAAATGATGTAAAAGCTTCAATTAAAACATCAAGAAAGTTCCTAGGAAGTCCAGGTAGACTAGTAAATTTAGCTACAAGAATAGAAGCATTATCTTCCAATGACTAAAATCTACTAGCAGAGAAATCAAAATTGGCCTGTTCAGCATCATTGGCACAATATTCATCAGGAGGAGAAAAACATTTGTCTGAATCATTACTTTCAGAAACCACATGGTTCTCTGAAGAATCTCGTAGAGGGACATCATGTTGAGATGTCAAATGTTTCTATAGGAGTTCCATGAATCAAATTTACGAGTACAGCTAGGCAGTTTACAGTTATAATTCTTAACACTGGGATGCAATTTATAGTGAACTATCAAGGAACGAATGCAACTTACTTGAGACTTACATTCAGTACATGGAACTAGAGTCATCACTTAGCCTAAGAAAAAGTAAAAATAATGCAAAAAGTTAGAAAATACAATACTGATATTTTTTTATGAATGATTATCACTAAGGAACACAGTGAGGTCAGATATTTCTCAAAAAATCAACAAAAAATAAGCAAATATGCCTAAAATACGTGAACAGAAACAAAGTTAAAAAGAAAACATTAAAATGTACATTTCAAGACCAATCACACACATCACACAATGGCACTATCACACTTAGTCACTGATGGCTTCTCTTGAACTTCTTGTAGTCTTCAATAGCATCAATAACTTTTTGATCTTTCAACACCTTCTTCTGTTTCCTTTCCCGCCTTTGAGGGTTGTCATAAATGGCATGGTGCAGAAAAAGCATTTCTCGCATGATGTCCTTGTTATATTCTGCATCCAAGGCATTGTATGCCTTGAAAGCTAAATCCAACGCTTTCACAGGGCTATCAATTTCGTAGATTATTTTGTTGATGACAACATGTGAGGAAACCTGGTGATCCTCATCGTCTCCCACTACAACAGCAAGTGGACCCATTGGAAGATTAAAGTGAGCAAACTTGGTCCTGCGCTTGTCAATCTCTACTTGGATGTCCTTGGATACCTGTATGTCAAAAACAAAAACAAATTTAAATTACAACATCAATCAAGAGAAACAATTTTCATCTTAACGACCAAGATTATGACATTTCAAAGGCACGTAAACTCACCTGTACATGCAAAATCAAACCATCAGCACATTCAGCTCGAGGAGGTCTCCACTGCTTTTCATTCTTTTTTACTGCAGTCACTGGAGTGAATAAGTAAGGAAGAGACCTCAAAATTCTGAGTTTCCTCCCCTCTGGAAATAAAGGTTTAAAGTTAAAGAAGGCAAGAACAATCAATTTTACTAAGGACCAGGATAAGAGATCATGCAAAATAATGCTTAGGTTCCCCTTCTGTGAGGGAAGAATCGATCTCCTCAGCCTGTTTCTTGGAAACTGAAGAAACTTTGCTCTTGATGAAAGCTTCTAGCATGGGCCATTCAATGAAGAGCTTCATACTGCACTCAGGAAAGTTCTTCAGTTTCAAGCTGAAATAAAAAGGAAAAAATAACATTACTAAAATGCAGTAAATAAGCCTTGAAAAGGGGAGTGTAATTTTTTAGTTCACTTCATATATCAAATATAAAAGTGAAGTTACTTAAACATCTTTCCCTTCATTCACACTGAAACTGCTTGAGTAAAAAAAAAATTCATGTCCAAAATTTTCATGCCATCATGAGATTTAGGACCAAGTAGCAGCTGACCAGAGGTGTGATGGGACAAGAAAAAGTTAGGACCCATGAATATGAATGCAAGGAACTTACATGAACTGGAATTTGAATTCAATCAATTTTAAGTTTCCAGTAGCAAGTGAGTCAAGCACTTATACAGGTTCATTTCATCTTTTTGAGGAGGGCAAGTAACTCAAGAAAATAAATGTTTACAACATGAAAACTTACGAGTAGGTAGCCACTTGGCTCCGACAAGACAGGGTACTGCTTCATGTAATCATCAATAGCTATTGCTGAGTTAATCAACCGTTTCACTCTCCACTCCGATGTTTCTTCCCATAATTGGAGCACTTTCGACCAAGGTGATTTGTAGTTTTTGAGCCACAAGTCCCTTTCCTCAAATTCCAACCTTTGATCCTCGGTGGCACCATCTTCACCTGCAACAAAATTCAGAGCAGAGCTTTAACTACATAGAAATACAGTATTTCAATCCATTTCTGTTACATTGTGTTGGTATTCATTAACAGAGAGATTAAATTTTGACAAACACAATGCATGTAAGACAGGATTTGTTGATTAAAAACTCACCATCAAATAGAGCTTCTTCATCTCCATCTAACCCGGCATCATCAGGTTTTCTCTGAATTAAATTGGCCGCAAGCATAATTCTTCTCATACTGTAGTATCGGACAACCAATTTACCTCTGCCTTCTCCCCTTTGACGGCTACCAGCAGCAGGACTTTTCCACACACCCTTCGACCAAATTAAGAATTTTCATGTTGTTACACTTTTGAAGTGAAAATAAATTCAAACAAATACTTTAAAATCAATGCATACAAACCTCTCCCTCAGTAGGAAACTCCTTCAAAATGTGAGCAGTTACAGCTTTCTCTACATCATATGTAAGCCTGAAAATGATAAGAGTAAAATTCATGAGAACCAAAACAACAATCACTGCATTGGGAACTTTTTAACACTTACTTTCGATACAGATCATTTTTTAAGAAGTCAGCTATAATTAGATCTCCAAGTGAATTTCTATCCTTATCTGTGAAGTCTTTTTTAGACTTGTACACAGAAAGTAAGACACGCCCCATCAGTGAAGATGAGAGTAACTTATTTAGGTCCTGAAAACAGAACAAATCAATTCATTCAATGCACCCATGAATAACATGAAAGTAATCAACAATCAATCAAACACCGAAAAACACTTACAAATGAACAATCCATAGGATCGGAGTCAGTCTCCATGTCTTGCCGTGGCCTCTTATTTGGTTTCTCCCTCCCAGCAGTAGTCTCATCACCCGTTTAGGAAGTAGTTTGTGAGGCAGACTCAGAGACAGGCTTGGCAACTGGAAGGGCACTGTTGTTGCTAGCATCAATTACTTCCATTCAGTCCTCCTCCATTAAAATGGATGGCACGTCGGTAACAGTTGTCAGAACAATCGGAACGATGTTGCCCTGAAATCAAAACATAAAAATTGAACAGTAGGCAAATGTGTAAATAGTCAACATATTAAGCTGGATGTCAACTCAGGAAGCTTACATTTAAATCGCGGACACCATTATCAGTACTGTGACTAGACTTCAAATCATACAGTCTCTGTTGGAACTCCAGCTGCGGCCCAATGTCAGGAATCAGGTTCTTGATAGTGTCGTCCGGAAGCAGTTTCAAAGTACTGATTTTAAAAAATTTGGCATCTGAAAAAAAAGGAAAACATCGATTCCAGCTAGTCACAGTGCAGTCAAAACAATACCAGAAAACAAGGGCCTAGTGTAGCCAACAGTCAACAGCTTGAGGTGCTGTCACACAACATAACCTAGAACGGTCGCCGACATGGAATGAGAATAGAACATTCGAGAGAAGGAATCTTTAATCCTCAGCAGTCTTTTGTGAGCAGGTGCATGTTTTGAAAGATCGAGCATTCATGGAATAAAATAGTATAACCTCAAACGGCCAAAGGATTCTTGTGATAACATTACAACGAAGATACACAATGCAAGATCGTTACAGATGACGTGCTGATTTTGGGTTAAAATATTTACACCAAATTAAAGGCGAATATGCTAGACAAGACTTAAACGTAAACCTCGTAAAATATCTGTTGGACATTCTCGGTGGTTCACGTTACACCGCGCTTTGGCCACTTTCAAAATATTTCTACACCAGCTGTACTTACGTTTTAGGTTGTCCACATATTCTTCCTCCACTTCCCAGGTCTTCAAAAGATCTTCTAAATCCTGATTCATTATTGTTAAATGTATTACCTTTCTCCGTCCGTAAACTTGCACAACACCAACCGGCAGCTTTCGCGAACCCCGTGTGGTGACGCTTCTCTCCACTGTGGCTGCTGTGGCTGTAGGCTTGTGGCTGAGTGCGGAGCCACTGCGCAACCGTCACCGCGCACCTCCAAATGGCGCGAAAAGCACGTCTGCTCAGATTCTTCGCTGTCCGTGCAAATTATCTTAGCGCACTTAGCTAATTCGTTCCAAGCAAATAAATCTTACTATTCCTTACGAATATCTTAGCCCTGAGTGCGAACGAGGGCTTGCGCTGAATATTTGCTCAGAGAGCGAACAGAAGTTTTTTTCTTTTGCTAAAAGTTTGCCGTCAGCGCGAACGTCTTTGTTACTGCAGCAAACACCCAGCAGCCACCTTGAATTCGCTCGTACGGCGAACTTATTTTTTTCCGTGAGAGGCTTGGATACTTTCCTCCTCGGGTGGAACAGAACAGTAGATAAGTTTCCGGACAATTGCAGCCGCGTGGGGAAATAAGATCTGTGTCGCGCTCAGAGATTTTCATGCCTTTACTGGATGCAATACGGTGAGTTTCTTTGCCACGAAAGAAAAGCGGTCTGCATCTGCATGGGCTGCGTGGACAGATCCAGCGACGACGCGCGCTTTCACCAAACTGTTTAAACACACTACCCATTAATATACAAGATGACGTCTTGAAAAGGCTTAAGTAATTTGAGGTGCGGATGTACGGCGGGCACGCTGATGATTCTGTAAGAAGAAACACAAATTCATTCAATAGCAATATCATGGTTAGTAAATAACGAACCTTGTTTATTGCAGGACAATTGCTTAGTGACTCAGTGAATACTGCCCGCGAGACTGATTATTTCTTAAGGGAAGCACGTGGCAGACATTCCGCCAACGCAAGATGTCCTGACTGAACACGTTCAACGTGCGGATACCGATGGAATTTCTCGCGAGGAGAATGGAAAGTGAAATGGTCCGCCCTCCCTGAATTGAAGAAAGCTTGTCGTGAACTACCAGAAAAGCACATTTTTCTAGAGAGGCTTGGCTCTTGCCTTTAACCGAGAACACAATCTTCTGGGTAAACTGGACAAGTGCGGTTGTGCATCGGGGTGCGAAACAAACCGCTGCCGAAGAAACACACTGGCCTGCAGTCCAGCGTGCACTAAGTGCATGGGAGAATGCAGCAATCACAAGTAAGAATAATAGTTTGCAATTCGATCACTTACCACGATAGAAGTTACAACGGCACTTTTCAGAATTTCAAGTCACACTATCTGACGGAACACTGCTGAACATTTTTTACATTTTCATTTTTTGAGCTTCATGTTTCTACGTTATGAAAAATAATACATGTTTTTTTACGCACTAGTATACATACTAAGAAATGTTAACGTGTGATGTCCACGCAGCCCATGCAGAACGCTTTCCTTTCGTGGCAAAGAAACTCACCGTATCGCAGCAAGTGAAGGCATGAAAATCTTCAAGTGCGACACAGATCTTATTTCCCCACGCGGCTGTTTTGTTGTGTTGCACTCGAGGAGTAAAGTATCCAAGCCTCTGCAACCCTTTAGCGCGTGATTCAGGGAAATCACTGCACTAACAGAAATCGAGGCCCCTCTTTTGGCCCAATTAGCCTCTCCGAAGTTCGTCCTTTAAATTGGCACTTGAGAGGAATTCCAGGGTGGTTGAAATCCCTCCGAAGTTCATTGCTGCGAAGTTCCTCGAAAGTCCCTTCCGCTTTTTACCTTCCTCGGAGCACCCGGTCCAATTGCAGTATTTTCCTGAAATTTTAGAGTAATATCATGTATTCCTATGAATTTCAGTACTACGTAGTAACCCCGAGGGTTTCATTGCCTATGTAATGCGACGTTGGTGGTAGAAATTGGGCGCAGCTAGCGCAAACTAAAGTAAATGCCTTTTGGCAGTTAGAGGGATTGAAACGCGGATGGACTTAGCGAAAACCCAAGCCCCTTCCCCACGTGGCACCTTTTGGATTTTCCAGGGGATTTGGTCCTTTGGGACCTCCACGGAACTTCGCCTTTGGGCCTTGCAGGGGACATCTATTTCTGTTAGGGTGAAAATGAAAGGGTGAGGAACTCAGCCTAAATAAGAGCGAGGAACCCTTCTTACTCAAATTTTGGGGAAGATGTTGACCTCACCCAAATTTGAGTGAGGAACCTCACCCAATTTCGAATAGGACAGGTATTTCGCCCAAATGCTGACGAGAAAATGCCATGGTCTCACCCAATTTTCGGCAAGAACGCCGTCCTCACCTTAATTTTTAAAATTTTATGTACCGTTCTGTTGCGCCTGAGGAAAGTATTCGAGCCTGTGTTCTGTAACCCTTTGGCGCGTAGTTCAGGGAAATAAGACAAGACCAAGACAACACCTCCTGTGTCTGAGGTCCTGATAATGATGTTTGCAGCTCATACACTGATGGTGTTGTCCTGCATCAATCACAAGAATAATAGTTCGCAATGTGATTACTTACCAACGATAGAAGTTACAGCGGCTAGCAGCACCCTTCTAAGTTTTAGGTCGCAGTACCTGACGGAACACCGCTGAAGATTTTTAACATTTTCATTTTTGGGACTTCATGTTTGTATGTTATGTATAAAAAATTATACATGTATTTTTACGCACCAGTATACATATAGTATATGTTAAAATGTTATGTACATAATTGCACATATATTTATTCACTTGATATGGTATGTAGATGATAGATACTATTACACAATCATACCAGAATTTTAAACATGCCAATTTTTCATTTCAATCCTCAAACCGTTCAGAACATTTCATACTTGGTCGATTTGCAAGTGCAGATGGCCTTTTTCGTAACTTTCGGTGGCTGGACAATATTAAAGACACCGGAGATGAAATTAAAGCAACTAGAAACCACTGAAACGACTACCCGCACGACTATATAGGAATATCTTCCTAAATTGACCATTTTCAAGCCGCCATTCACGAAAATGGCGGCCGAATTGCCTCCTCTGGTTCCGGCCGACATTTTTGCACATTACGAATGAGTGTTTGGTGCTCATATTGTCCGAAATCGATACCAACATTGCATGTATACCACATTTTAACTTTTTCCACCGAGGGGGTAGAGGGGGGTAGTTAACTTCCCCAAAAAAGGGGGTTTGCACGAGATTTTCATTGAACGTTTGGACTCAAATCCAAGAATCATATTTTAGGAACAAGTGTGCCGAAGCGTTTGCTTGTTAGTCGATTTGCAGGTTAGGTTAGGCTATTTGGGGTGTACTGCTAGCACTAATAGGTACTCAGGCTTCTCTGCTTCACCTGATGAAGTAGCAATAACTCTGGCTTCATAGCAAGATATAACAAATATGGCTACCCTACCTCCAGATCTGTGTTTACCTCTCTTTAGATAAAAGGCTTTATGGTTAGGAAGACTTACTTGCACGTTGTCTTTTAACCAAGTCTCAGACACTACAATAATATCAATACCTCTTTGAAAAAAAATGTCAATGAATTCTGCTCTTCTTGCATCATCGAGCAGTGATTGTGCATTAATATGAACCAATTTAAAACGGAAAGCATGCTTGTCAGATAAACACTGTAAATATTTATGAAGTTAACACAATTCTCTATCACTCATAAGAGATTTCCGTCGAAAAGGTGAGTCAGAATCTGTGCTATGAAAAAAGAAAGACACAAGAACAGAAAATAACAATTGAATAGAACAAATAGGGTAGGATGATGTCACTAAATAGTAGTAATTACATATCACAGTCATAAAGAAACAAACTAGAAGATATGACTAACAAGAGCTTTGGAATAAGAGAGTAAGTAATATATGTACATAGTAGCATACAAAGTTAACGTAGCTTCCATTAAGGTGGCAATGTATCGTAAGGACTAATTGAACAAGTAATATATGTCTGCACACATACATATTATATGCACGCTGTACTTTTATACTTTTTTTAACAGTGAACAAAAGATACAATAAAAATAATATGTAGAATTAAATATTTACAAATAAAACATCCATACAGGGAGATCACATCAATATATCTGAAGTAGCACTTCAGAGGGCAACAGTACTATAGACTAGAAATAATGCAGAGTACACACTGCCATATCTAGTTACTATGGTTTGTCACAAGAGCAGGTTTCACTAATCAGCACCACCTTCAGGTTGGTGACTTCCAACCAGGTCTTCAAGATCTGCTCGGTTGACTATCCGAGCAGGGCGACGCAGTCCAACATTAACCCTAACTAACCCATCCAGGGACCACTCTGTTGGTGCAGAAGACAGAAATAGCCTCTTTCATTAAGGTTAAGTCTGTACTTGGTGAGATCTTCACGTACTGTTATCCTGGTCCCTTTCAGTTGCTTCTTGGCTCTGAACACTGTGTTGCGATAGGCGTAGCTTGTAAATTTCACAATAATAGGGCGAGCACGCTGGGAGTTAGGTCCCCTCATGCCCACACGGTGGGACAATAGATATCTAATAGATGTCCATTAGACGTCTTTTTGTAGATTATATTTCGTCTAATAGAGGTATACGAAGGGTCTCTGTGTAGACCATCTAAAACGCGTCCATGGAGTAATTTCCTCCATCTATTAGACGTCTACCGGATGACGTCTAAAGACGTCGTCGCTTTGACGTCTAATAGACGTCACGTGGTAGCAGTCTATTCGATGTGCACCGATACACATCCATGGGAAGTCGTCTACTGGATGTCTTCGCGCTCTCTCTTCCGTTTTTGGTGGGAGTGAATGTAGCGTTGAGTGTGTGGTAGTGCGAGACGTGCGGTTAAAACCGTCTTTGAGTAGGCCGTGGAAGTCGTCTATTAGACGCGCACACAGATCATCTGTGTGTTGACCGTGGTTGTCGTCTAGTAGACGTGCAGCTAGATCGATCTGGTTCGGGAGCACGAAAGGCGTGCCCACCCAGACGCCTGCAAGAGTAGGATAGGCCAGCCCGCACCACAGCGGTTCATTCAGCAGCCACAGTTGCCTACCCATCAGGCGCTCGGAGCGCTCCAACATAATCCGCCAGCTTTCACAAACTGACTGAACAAGTGAGTTCCTATCCATGACAGAATGAAAAAGAGCAGCAATGCCTAACGTAATGTCACACCACCTGTACTTCAAGTACTTTCATCCTACCTCAAATGCAAATAAAGGAAATTCAAGTGAAGTATGAAAGAATACCAAAATATTAGTTTATTTAATAAATAAACGAAAAAAAGAACCAGACCTGCTATATCCTTTCCTTATCGGATAAAAATACACCAATACACCAAACACTTTTTCAAAAAAATAGCAGATTAGTCTTAACATAAATATCAGAATGTTCTTATAAAACACACGAGACTCAGCTTACCAGAATAACCCGTGTAGAGTAAAATATTTGTTTAAAAAAAGCAGATTAGTCTCAGCAGGAATATTAGGATGTCATCTTATTCAAAATTAAAAATGATACTCAGCATATCAGAACACTAAAACATCATAAAGAAATAAAAACGAAAATTGGACTAAATCTCAGCTTACATTTAAGAGGGGGGGGGGGGACCACTTCTAGCATAAGCAAGGGACAATGGTATGCTAGAAATACACAAGGTAGGCGTACGCCAGACCGCGTCGTGGCGTAACAGGCTTCGCTCACCGCGAACCACTGTTCCGCCCCTCCACGCCTGGCGTGCACCTACCTTGGCCTGCTGGCGGCTGTCACCGGGCGAGTGGGACCCTGCGGGGCTAATCAGTCAGTACTGCGCCCTGCGGGCGCCGGTCTTGAGGCGCGAGGGACGCTACGCTTCTAACCTAACCGCTGGACGTACCTACTCCCACAGTATTGTGAACTTCTCTACCGTACTTAATCGTGCTTAACTCTAACTTAACTTACCCTAGCCTACTCCAACCTTACCTACCCTTCCCTACTCTAACCTAGCCTACCCTACTCTATACTTACCTACACTACTCTGATCTAGCCTACTCCAACTTCCCCTACTCATTGTGGACTTCCTAACCTACCCTTTCCTACTCTAACCTAGCCTACCCTACTCTAAACTAACCTACCCTACTCTGACCTAGCCTATTTCAACTTCAGCTACTCATTGTGGACTTCTCTACCGTACTCAATGCTGCTCAAACCTAACCTACCCTAGCCTAACCGGTTCCGGTCCAAGGAGGCCCGGCTTTGACAACTGCAACCATCAGCAGCATCTGGGGTTTTCTTCAGGATTGTGATTTGAGGTCCTGAGTGTATTTTAAGCGTTATCGGTTCCCATCTTTAAGTTCAAAATACTGCTTTTTTTAGCAGTTTTTCCTTTTGTTCCTGCTCCTGCTCAAGAATGCCCTGGTTTGGCCCCCAGCACCTGCAGCAGTACCTAAAGGTCAAATTTGGCATTTTGAATGGGGTCTTAGGGTGATTTAAGAGGGGGTCGGTCGCCATATTAAAGTTTGACATTCTGCACGATTTAGAATTTGGCACCCCGTTCCAGTTCCTGCCTAAGAAGGCCCTGTTTTGACCCCTAGCACCTGCAGCATCACCTGGGGTTGATTTCGGCATGTTGAATGGAGTCTTGGGGTGATTTTAGAGGAGGTCATTCGCCATGTTTAAGTTTGATATTCTGCACGATTTAGAATTTGGCCCCCGTTTCAGTTCCTGCCCAAGAAGGTCCTGTTTTGACCCCTAGCACCTGCAGCATCACCTGGGGTGAATTTCGGCATGTTGAATAGAGTCTTGGGGTGACTTTAGATGGAGGCGGTGGCCATGTTGAAGTTTAAAATTCTGCACGATTTAAAAGTTTGCCCAAATCTTCCAGTTTGTGCTCAAGAAGGCCCTGTTTTGCCAGCCGGCACCTGCAGCAGCACCTAGGGTCCTTTTCGGCATTGTATTTAAAGTTCTGAGTGTATTTTAAGCGGGGTCGGTTCCGATCTTTAACCTCAAAATACAGCTTGTTTAGCAGTTTTTCTATTTGTTCCTGCTCCTGCCTAAGAAGGCCTTGTTTTGACCACTAGCACCGGCAGCAGCACCTGGGGTCGACTTCGCCATCTTTACTCGGGTCTTTGGGTTATTTTAGAAGGGGTCGCTCGCTATGTCCAAGTTTGAAAATCGGCACGATTTAGAAGTTAGCCCTCCCGTTCCAGTTCCTGCACAAGAAGGCCTTGTTTTGACCACTAGCACCGGCAGCAGCACCTGGGGTCGACTTCGCCATCTTTACTCGGGTCTTTGGGTGATTTTAGAAGAGGTCAGTCGCCATGTTCAAGTTTGATATACGGTTTGTTTAGAAGTTTGCCCTCCTGTTCCAGTTCCTGCACAAGAAGGCCCAGTTTTGCCAACCCGCACCTGCAGCAGCACCTGGGGTCGTTTTTGGCATTGTAGTTGAAGTTCTGAGTGTATTTTGAGCGGGGTCGGTTCCGATCTTTCAGCCCAAAATACAGCTTGTTTAGCAGTTTTACTATTTGTTCCTGCTCCTGCCCAAGAAGGCCTTGTTTTGACCACTAGCACCTGCAGCAGCACCTGGGGTCTATTTCGCCATCTTGACTAGGGTCGTTGGGTGATTTTAGAAGGGGTCGGTCGCCATGTTCAAGTTTGAAAATCGGCACGATTTAGAAGTTAGCCCTCCTGTTCCAGTTCTTGCACAAGAAGGCCCTGGTTTGTCAACCGGCACCTGCAGCAGCACCTGAGGTAGGATGCCCCCGAGGTGAGGTTGACTCCGGTATGATGCAAGGAGATTGTGGTCCAAATTTGAGCCCTCTACGATGAACCGTTCTCGAGAAATCGCGCGGACAGACAGACACGCACACAGATAGACAAACAGACAAAACATTTTTGGGCCAGTGGGGTAAGGGCTTCGCTATCGCTCAGCCAAAAATAAGAACTAGTCCGAATCAGGGTTGATGAAGCAGTGCTTCTGCCTCTTTTCTTAGTTTCCTTCTCCTTGGATCCAGTAGGAGCCCCAGAGCCATCACTTTCCCTGCAAATGACGTCAATGAAATTAGCAAACTTTCTAAATGTCATACATCAGGGACAAAAAAAAAAGCAAGCAAGACAAAACATTCTACAAATTTGTTTGGCCCCTTACTTTGTTCTGTATTTTTTGAAATTTTTGCAACCTGCGCTCTGCCCTGCAAGTCGGAGCCAGTCTTGAATGGCCTTCTTTACATCATTTTCCTGACGGGCAAGTTTTGTGAATTTGACCAGCACCGCTGCAAACCAGATGATCATAACTTTAAGTTCTTAAATTCCTTTTCAACCCCTTAAAATAAGGACAATATACTCACTCTCAATAAGTTTCACAAACTTCTGGTTTTTAAACCCATTTTTGTTTGTGCCAGCCCACTTAAATTCTGACGCCAAGGAATTAGTCAAGACCATCCTTAAAGCAGTACGCACATACTCATCAACTGTAGAAGTGGCCCAACAGTTATCTTTAATCTTATAGGCCTGAAAAAATTGCAAAATTAGCAGAACAGAAATGAAGTGTGGTCAAGCTTAGGAAGAAAAGTGGGGAAAAAAAAGAAGAAAGAGCAGTGAGGTCATGACACTGATAGTATACAGAGAATGCAGGAAATTCAGCATGCAGCAGCAGTAAGAGACCACCACCAAAATAAAAACCCATCACATTAGTGGAGAAAACAATGACAGACAAACAAAGAATTATTACCACAGCTTTGGTATATGCCCTGTCTTTCTGCAGTTTGTGTTCGAAGGCCAGCCATTCCTCCAGAGTGGTGGCAGGCAGACCGACTAGGGTCTCGTCATTGACATCAATGTCAAGATTGTGATCATCGCAGCTGCAAGGACCACGTCCATTGCCTACAGCGTTGGCTCTCGACTGGAATTTTGACACCAGGAGGCTCAACTATTCGATTTGAGTGCGTAGCTCAGAAAAATTTGGGATGACGTATGCCATGAACTCTAGACAAATTCAAGAATGCAACCAAGCTGATGTTACAATTAACTCTCAAACCCAAACAATGCGACTGTGCTGTCATTTTGTAAAATCAAATTGTTCAACAAGAAATCAAGTTCATTGTCTTAAACAGTAGGAGAGGAACTGAATTGACATTAGACGGCACATAGAGAAATTATTACGAAAGATTTCACATCTGGCCCACCCTAAGCCTCCACAAATAAGAGCCACTAGTTTTAAGATGAAAAATAATCTTTTCTAAAGAAATTCATGGATGACAAAGCAAAACCAAAGCACAATCATAGCACAAAAAGGTAAAGGATTGATTTTAAAACAATTTAAAATAAAGGAGAGAATGAGATACTCACCTTGAGAACCCATCTGACTAGCAAGCTGCATGGCTTGTTCTTTTGGAGTTTTGGTGTTGCCATTGTCCCGAGGTGTTTTGCGATCAGGGTCGTTTGATGGGGTGGCATCATGGCCTTGCCCTTGAGGTGTTTTGAATTGCTGGCAAATTGGCTTCTGCAAAATAAAATACATTGTATGAGAGTTCGGAATCTTCCCAATACAAATAAGATGGAACATTCAAATTGAAGATAAAACTGAATGAATTTCGCGCCTTTATTAGAGATAAATATAGTTCACTTCACCTTTAATTTAGGAGTTCCACTATTGGTAGCAAGCGTAGTAGACTTCTTCCTGTTGTCCTGGACATTTAATTTGGGAGTTTCACTATTGGTAGCAGGCTTGGTAGACTTCTTACTATTGTCCTGGACATTTAATTTAGGAGTTTCACTTTGGTAGGCTTAGGAGACCTCTTACTACTGTCCTGAAAAAAAGAATCAGATGGACCACAGTTTATAAAATGGTGGGTGTGAACATAATTTGGAATTTATGAGTTGGCAGACGAAACAGGGATCCCACTCACTGTCAAAATCTCCTGGGGCATTAACGCACCAAAACTGCCAAAAGGCTGAAAGAATTTTTTTTAGAAAATGATTTATACAAGATTAAGTGAACGAAAAATGTTGCATGAGGAGACAATAATCAACAAATCTCACCTCAGATGCTGGCCCAGTTGTACCCCTGGGATCATATCATTGTTGTTTAAGTCTGAGGTGTTAACCGAAGTCAGAGAGCCGGAGCCAGCCCATTAAAATCCACCAAAGTTTTAAACATAAGAAAAGAGGGAGAGAAGAAATATTTCTGAAATAAATTAGCAACTATTCATAAGAATTAAACAAACCTTAAAGCCCAATCGGTTGGAACTTGAAAATCCTCTTCCTTTGGACCGGTATTCCTCCACTGTCAGAGTTCTCTTACTCACTGTGTGGTCCTGGTAAAAAAGATTAATAAGTTAAGAAGGAGGAGATTGAGCAAACCTGATGAAATCAAGGTTGACTTACTTGTCCTCCATGCCCTTTCCTGGAATCCACAGACACTTCTTTCTTAATGTTCTAAAATACACACAATAAAGAGATAGTGAGTCACAGAGAAAAGTAAAGTAATGAAATTTGAAGTTAGAAACACAGCTAAAATAATTGAAAGTACATACAGCAGTAATAATCAATTTCTTTGGATTGGAATTCTCTGGGTTCATCGCATCTGCATTGTAGTCATGAGAATTTTTTTCTAAAAGAGTCCCAACATTCAGGTGTTTACAAAGATATGATAGTTGTTTTAACGGAGATAGTTAAATATATTATACCTTCCTGATCCTGATATTTCTTTAGTGTCATGACAGTTTTTGGAGCAACTGGCAAAGGGATGTTGGTAGATCCAACAACCCCTTCTTCATCAACACTGATGTTTGCCAAACTTTGAGCCAGATTCTTCTGATAACGCAGGCCGTTTCTTCGACACCTGACCTCAGTTGTGGCATTCTGCTCATCGTTGGTGTTCAAGTCAGTTTCAGAGCACTGCTCCGCTTTCCTCAACTTCAACCTTACTTTGGAAAAGGAATCTAGAAAAGAAAGTTTAGAAGCCATATATCATCAAACAATAAAATAAAACAGCAACCTCTACAAAAAATATTACGGCTTACTTTGGACACAACAGCTTTTAGCTAGATATATTTATTTAATGTGGCCCAAATGGCTTTTGGTCCCAGGTCATTCTCTTTGAGATCTGAGACAGTGAAACTTACTCTCACCTGAAAATGCTCGAATGGTGATAGGATAAACCTCCCATTCTGTTTCCGGTTTCATGGACTTTGACTGAACGAACTTGTCATAATCCAGACTAGTCATCCTCTTTGGTTGTGGTGGAAAGGCAGCATAGTCTAAGTTTGGGGTAATCCAGCGTCCTTGAATTTAAGACTGGCCATCCGGGAAGGTGACCAAGACATAATCATCGGCAACATAAATGAAAAGAAATTTAAATAACCAATATCACTTTCAGCAAACTAAGCACACTGGGAGAAATGTACCTAGACTTAAACAACTCAACTCGGGGATTCACAATGAATCAAGGGAATGACAGCAAACCCTTTCTTGAAAGGCATGCGGAAGCACTTGCACGATATACTCTCTACCGGCCAACATCTTAAAGGTGACAACGTGTCAACAAAGTGAGCACCCAAAAGAGAAGAGTCACAAGGGACTCTGTATAGACTTTCAACTGTTGTAAATTTTCTACCAATAATCAATTTTGATTTATCTTTCTTAGAGTGGGCAAAATTTTCAATGACAACAAATGATCCATCATTTAAACGACAACAGCTGTTAGCTTTTGATAGCTTGAGGCTACTCTGTCCAACTCCAGTTAAGAACGAATATTGTGGATTGACACAAGACGGAGGCAGAGGCCCATTCGTGTGAGCACCACTGAAACGTAACCCAGGTTTGGGCGTTGACTTGGGCGGTTTCCTCTTGTTTTCTTCATACCTTCTAGCAAGCTGCTGAAGAGGGTTATCTCCTTTCCGAATGAGTTTGCGGAAAATTTGATAAAAACTCTCGCACCTAAAAGCACTATAATTATCAAGTACACCATGCTCTTTACTGTCGTCTGCCAAATGGAGAAGGCCGTGGACATTGTGAGTCACAAATTCTTAACCATACAAAATCTGATAGCTTTTGACAAAAAAATTCAATGAGCTGTTTGGCATAATCGGCATAACAGGCACCGCTGCAGGATTCTGCATTGTACTGTGCACGCTCTGCCGTTAGCCACTCATTCGCGTTGCGAGGAGTGTTGCCCGGTTCTACCAACTTGGAGGAGGCATGAGATTTATAGAACCATGTTTTTTTTTTTTTTTGTTCTATGTGGTTTTTTTTTAGCTTTTTTTGTTCTTTTTTTGTTTGTTTTTCTGTTATTTTTGCTGTTTTTTGTGGTTTTTTTGTGTTTTATTTTTTCTATTTTTTTTTTTTTTTTTATGACAACATGGTGTGTGCAAATTAATATGTACAAGGTGCAGAGCAAGGTACAAGAAATACAATAATAGAAGAGAGTACAAAATACACGACATCAGTGCAGTGTAAGATAGTAACTGCGCGAAATAGCGACAGTAAAATGCATGGACAGTGGAAGAAGTGTGCAGTTGAAAAGTGCAGTATTATGTACAGTGAAACATTGCAGTTAGTGGGATATATTTACAGTGCAAGATAGCAAGATTGAAAAAAATGAAAAGCAGCTGAAGACAGCAACAGTGAAAAATATGTACAGTGCAAGATAAAATACAAACAGTGCAAGAAATGTGCACGAAAAGACATTGAAGTGCAGGATTATGTACAGTGCATGAATTACAAGAATTCGGCCAGTTAGGCACGGTCGCGGCGGACGAGATCAGGGTACACGACGTTGCGTCCGTACACGCGGTCGTCCCTTGTCCTACTTTCAGGCGTGAGAACCACCAAGTTGAGAGGACTTCCGACGCGATTGAGCGCCACGTACAGTTGGCCGTGCGCAAAACAGTGCGACCTCAGATCCAGTCCGCAGGTACGGATGGTCTGACCCTGGGCCTTGTGCACCGTCATGACATAGGCCATTTGCAGCGGAAACTGCCGCCTGACCATCCTGACGTGGCTGTTGGGGAAGATCGGGAAGATGAAGGGAATTCTAGGTACGCCCATCACTTCCTGGCTCCCCGGGCGACGCACAAGGACGACGAAGCGCCGCACGTCCACCATGATGACCTTGCTGCCATTCATGAGACCGTCGTCAGCGTTGAGGTTACGCATGACGAGACAAACGGCGCCCCTTTTGAGCCGCAGGACATGGCTAGGAACGCCGCTAGCCTCTGCCTGATTGAGGAGCGTCATGTCGAAAATCTCGACGTGATCTTCATCATCCTGATGAATGGCGTCGGAACTGAAAAGCTCAAACAAATCTCCCGTCAGAGCTTCGAGGATGGCGGCGTTGATGCTGCGGACGTTGACGTTCATGGTACAGAGGATGGCACGATCTGCACAAGCGTCAGGGTCTGCCAGGACATCCGGGGGGAACACGTGCGACACCAGAGCGTCGACGTCACCCACGTGCCGGATCCGCTCATCCAGAGCGATGAGAAGTTCCAACCGATCGTCGCCTTCGGCCAACTGGAAGGGGACCTGTGGCGCCCTGCCTTCGCCTACCTCGAACAGAAACGCGGAGTACCGGGGGTTGGTGCAGCGCCGGCCAAACGTGAGCGGCATTTTTTTCAGATGGCTCCACAGATGGGATGATTTGAGCGATGCGTTCTCGACCAGGCTGGGGGTGACATGCGGGCCCTTGACGACGGGAGCGAGCTGCCGAAAATCGCCCAGGAAGAGGATGGGTTTGCCGCCGAACAGGAGGGTGTCCTCCCGCATGAGGTCCTTCAGGGACCTGTCGAGCAGCTCGATGAGCATTCAGTGGGCCATCGTAATCTCGTCGTAAATGACGAGACCGGCCGCCTTGATAAGCGCGGCGCGCTGGATGCCGTTCGTGATGCTCCATCCACACGGATCCGGGGAAGAGATCTTCGGTGGGGAAGCCGAACACGGAATGGGCCGTCATGCCCCCCTCGTAGTTCAGGGCGGCGATGCCGGAGGAGGCGACGCAGAGAACAACGACGTTGCGGGCCCGCAAGTAGGCGGCGAGGACCTTACAGAGCAGTGTTTTGCCGCAGCCCCCCGCGGCGTCCAGGTACATCGCCGACGGGAAACCGGGCAAGCCCTGGCCCGTCGTCCCATCACCGACGACCATGGTGACATAGTCGAAGACCTAGCGCTGCTCGACGGAGAGGCGAGGCAGCCACGAGTCGACGAATTCATTAAGCCTGTCCGTACCGTGGGCCAGTCGCTCTCGGCCGAGCTCGGTGTTGTCGTCGGAGGCGTCTGGCAGACCCTTGTCGACGTTGGAACTGCCCGAGCTGCGGAGGCCCCTGTCGATGTGGACGAGAGCGTGGTTGTAGGCCTGCTCCCTGTCCTGCTGACCTTCGAAGAGGTCCGCGCTCAGGATGTCCCTGTGACGAGCACACAGCACCGCCCCGGGCGCACCGATGTTGCTCAGCAACACGAAGAAGCGGCGCAGAGCCCGGCCCGTCATGAAAGTGTCCGCCTCGATGAGGGCCTCATCGTACTCCCGCTTGTTGTCGACGAGTCCGCGTGCTGAGGCGGCCTCCTGAAAGGTCCGGCACTCCGGACCACCCAGAGCGTACAGATCATCGTAAGGGAGAGTGGGGCACATAGTGACACTTTTTGGAATTTCGACTTTTCCAAGCTAGTTTTTAATATTTTGGACTCCAACTGGATTAGCCCACAAGATATGTCCTTCCTTCACATGAATTCATCATAGTTTTCATAGTCAGACATATGTATCAATAGTAAATGGTATGAAAGTACATCCCTGCATTTGTCACTATGTGCCCCACCCTGGGGCACATAGTGACAAGCCTTGGGGCAGATAGTGACAGGCTGACAAAATAGCTTTTCGAGCATGCTTTTTTACAAATTTAAAGGTAGGAGGCCATGTTTTATGTGATTCTTGCTGTTTACCATCGAAAATTAGGAAAAAAAATCCATAGAAAATAGTTTTAAGTCCCCTAAATCTATTTTCTTTTATAATGTTAATTTTGATATGTCTGTTTCGAGCTTAGGTTTGTTGGTTTGCTGAAATAACTGCACTCTCCTTTTAAAAATGAGAATAAAACATTTATTTGGCTGCACTATAAGAAAGAATAACAAAATATTATCGCAGCAGGCATCACATACATTTCAAGTCAATCGTGAATAAAATATATCTAAACAAAAACATTACTGAAGTCAGTACGCTTTTAAGACATAATACAGTCATGTTTAGGAACTAGTGACTTAGATAAGAACTTAAAGGAGTCAATCAAAATGTTTTCAAGCTACTAGTTACAGAGATTCAAAGAAAAGTACTTAATTAACTAAAAGTGAAAAGGTAAAATTATCAGTCAGATACTTTTCCATTACAGCCTGTTACAAAACTATCCCAGCTTGAGAAGAGAAAAGTTGAAATTAAAAGTAATCATTGATTGTTGCCGCCTTGTACCTGCTTCATAAGTGGGCTTAGGTAATATTACTTTGATATCATCAATTTGCACCGAATTGAGGTCTGGCACAGGTGGCACTGTGACGGATACTGAATTATTTTTGTTGACCTTTTTTCTGAGATAGGAGATTTGAAGATCATTCTCTGAGTCTATTTCAGATAAAATTTTACCCACGAAATAAGTTAGGTTCTTATCCGCTTTAAAGGCAACAAGCACAAAGTCACCCTCTTTTGGTAGCTCATGAAGGGGGGTAAATGAGTCAGGATTAGGTACTTCTGACATTTCTTCGACATCATTTATTTGCTGGGAAGAATCGCTTTCAAAATCTAAGACTCTCTTGGTGGATTTCTTTGGAACAACTTTTTTTCTTCTTTCCACCCTGCTGCTGCTGCTCTTTTTCCTTGGCTGCTACTTTCAATAGCCTCTTCCTTTTATTTTCTTCCATCTTCTTTTTCTTGGCTATCTGTTCTTCCTCTCTGGCCTTGATTTCATTCTTTTCAGGTGTGTCTGTAGCGACCATACATTTCCCTTTTCTTCGGTTGCGTTTTTTTACAGTTTGTTTAGCTTTGGGAAAACCTCTAATTTCAGATGGACTCACATAAGATGAAGAGGTAATGTCTGAAGAAGCAGAGACATCTTTTTCAGATTCTTCAAGAAAATCAACTTCAGCCGGAGTGACTTCAATATTTTCAGTGCCAGTTGGTGGATTTGGTTCCTGCAAGACTGGCTCCTCAACTGGTGGATTTTCATTCTCCGTCACTTTAGCCATCATAAAGTCAATCTCAGTGAAAACATTCCGGTTGTAAGGAATAATTCCTGGATTTTCAAAACTTTTGATAATGATTGGTGGAGTACCCGCTTTAAAGTGCATCTCTACAAAAGCCAGCAATTCTGTAAATGGTTGGGGGTGAGGCAGGATTATTCCTCATAAAAGTACTCACAGCATCATCGTACGCAGTTTTGAAGGGAGAAAAAAATCTAACATCCAAGGGTTGCAGCCTATGCGTGCAATGCGGGGGAAAGGTAAACACCGTAACACCAAACTCTTTTGCCAGATCCAAGGTTTCGGATGAGAACTGGGTGTCTACATTGTCTAGCATTAGGAGAGTAGGATTTTCCACAGAGGAAGCAGTGCACTTGATAAAAAATTGCATTACTTTGACAAAGGTTTCTTTAGTCATGTAGCCCTTTTCGTTTCCAAGTCCAAGTGCTCCAGGGTAGCAATTTATTAGTAGATCAGGCACAAACTTCTTGCGAGGAAATATGTGCACAGGTGGAAGCAAGGCTCCATGAGCATTAATGACAACACATGTTGTAACACTAACACCTCTTTCTGCTCCCTTCATTTTATGAACTTGTTTCACTCCTTTGGGAGAGATGACTTAGTGCATATTCTGAACAGTAGAGGTGCTGGTCTCATCCAAATTGTAGCATCTGCTGCCATCCCTAAATGACGGATGTCTGTCAAGCACTTCATCTGGTTTATCAAAAAAAATCTTGACATTGGCTTCATTGAATGCCATACCCCGAGCCACACTACAAGCTTCTGGTTTTCTAATTGAAATTTCTGGATGACGTTTCGTAAAGCCTACAAAGATAAACAGAAGTTTAAATTTTGCTAAGTTAAATCTGTGATTGAAAAAGTAAAGGTCAGAGTAAGAGAACTTAACTTACTATGAAACCAGTCAATCCCAGCAAGCTTGTTGGAGTCCCAACTTGCAGGAACGTTCAGATTATTTTTCTTGGCAACCTCATAAGTTAACTCCCTGCATGCATGGACAGAGAGACCATACCCCATTTGGCAAATTTGAATGCAGTACTCTGCCATTTGTTTCTCTAATTCATCTGGAATCACTCTTCTAGAAGAGTAACTAAGTTTTGACGTCTCTTCCACTGGATGACCATTTCTTGTTTTCTTGACAGCAGTGAACAATGTCTGCCTGTTTAGGCCGAAATGATCAGCAGCTTTACGATATGTCCACCCAGATAGCACCGAATTAACAGCAGCCGCCAATTTTCTGGGTGTTGTTACTTTTCTTTCCTTCTTAAGCTTGTATTGACGAACCATGATGTAACTGTGGGGAAGGAAACCAAAGATTCAAGATTAATGTTTACTCATAAATAGGCTACAACACTTTAACATAGCTAAGAAATAAGTTTTTTCGCTATATCCACAGTTCAAGGGCAGATTTTAGTGGGAAAAACCATCAGTGGGAGCTTCTATGATGACAATGTGACAAAATCGTCATGTCACTATGTGCCCCGGCCAAAACAGTCACTATCTGCCCCAGGGTCCACTTCCCGCAAATGTGGGCGTCAGAGGTTATGCCGAACTCGAAAATATTGAGACTTGAGTGGAAATACGAGGAGAAGCACTACAATACGGATTGAAAATTTTACGGGGACTCTAAAATCAATATTCCCAGAGTGGGCGCGAAGAAACATAATGTTAAAAGTCGAAACTTACACAGATTTTGCCGGGGCCAATATTCAAAATGTTGATGCGTCCATGACACCTTCCTGGTCACCGCCGACTCGATTGCAAATGGATACCTACCTCTGGAGGTTTCATTATCAGCCACTAGATGGCGCTCTGCACGCTCCGAAGTAGGCGGGAAACGATGTGGTCACTATCTGCCCCTGTCACTATGTGCTCCACTCTCCCTTACCCGCGGCAGGGGAAGTGAGCAAGGAGTATCCGAAGATAATACTGTTCCCCGCGATGCGGTGAAACCCAGAACAATCAGGTCACGCATTCCCCGCGCTGCCGACGGGTGACCCAGCGGCCGCCACCGACGCACTCCAAGGTGTCAACCCGAGTGGTGCGGGGCCGGCTGGGGTGCACGATGTAGTTCTCGTAGAACTCCGCGTATTTGCAGGCGTCGAGCTCGGCGATCTGGGGCCGTTTGAAGTACCATTCGAGCTTGCCCTCACGGTCCAGGGCTTCTTCTTCGCGACCGCGGCGGTACGTGACCACGCGGCGGCCGGCTAGGTGGACTGGGACAGTCTCCACCGCCGGTTGCCGGCCCGTGAGATCGAACTCCAGCGTCCGCCACACGGCGTCGCTGGCCCCCAAGTACCTGTGCGTGATGTAGTGTTCAACCTCATTCACCTCGGCCTGCTCCTGCCCCGCCACCATGCGCACGCGCGTCATGGGGTTGCCCTTGGTGATGTATTTGAACAAGTACTTGATGACGCGGCGTTTGGCGGCCATCTCCACATTCATGTGGCCGTCGCCCTTGAGAAGAGAAGCCGCGCAGTAAGGCACCCCATCGCAGTCCGACACCTCGACGGGCTGGCCGCCGACGAAGATGGTGGCCTTGTTGTCACGGTCACGGCGGTAGTGATAAAAGCCGCGCTCGTCCAGGAAAGTGACCTCGGTTGGGGGCTCGGGAAAGTATTTTTGGCAGCGACCCTTCTCCGCGTCCCAGCACGGCAGGTTGGTGCGGTGCGGCGGACCGCAGGGACCGTGGATCATGAGCTCGAGGACGAGCTGTCGCAGTCGACCGCCAGCCTCCGTCGGGGAGGGAATGTCGGCTCTGACGATCCGATCCACCTCGCCACCCTGGGTGGGGATGCTGGCGTCCGCCACGCGAAAGCAAATGTGGGCATGAGGAAGCCCACGAGCCTGCATCTCTATGACCCATATGACATAGACCAGCTTGCCGAAGAAGCGGCCGCTGCGCAGATCCCGAAGGAGCTCGTCCAGCTTCAGTTTGAAGACGCGGGCACAGATGTGGGCTTCCGTGTTTGCACCCTGACGGGAGCTTCTGTGCTCCGGCCAAGAGCCCCTCGCCGTGAAGGTGAGGAAGTACGTCGGGTGCCCCTTCCTAGCCACAATGGCCATGGAATCAAAGTACTTGGTACGGAAGTAGCGATCTGAGCCCGTGAACGTGTTTGGCAGGTACACACGGCCAGCATCGACCCCACCCTCTCCCTCCACCGTCTCGTCACGGGCCAGATCCCGGACGACGTCCTGTTGCTGCTGCTGCGGAGGGGCCGCAGAGGGACCTGCACCTCGTTGCTGGTCCTGGACTACCGCGCGAAGCTCGCTCTCCGGAGCCACCCGGAGCCCCTCTCTGTTGGCCCGCCTTTGTGCGCTCTCAATGAAGCGCAGCCTCTCCTCCTCCCAACGACTGTAGCAGTCGAGTAGCCAGGTGTCCGACAGGCGGGAGAACTGTGAGAAGCGGTCGTCAGACAAGAGGAGGTAGCGCATGTACCGGAGCTGCGAGATTTTTTTGCCGCCGGGTGACTTCATGTCGAAGGACCAGCCCAGGTTTCCTCGCGGGAAGAGCAACGGGTACTGGAGGGGCTCCATGGAGGGGGACAACATATCAATGTAATGCTGGCCGACACCGACCTTTTTGACGACCAGCTGTCGCCTTTCATAAGGCACATCTTCGGTTGCCAATATGGCCGCCACCTCGGCGTTGGGGTCACCGTCAAGGAAATTGTTGGTGCCCGAGCGCCGTTCCACGTGCTGGAAGACGAGGCGGGCGTCGACCGACTGCTCCTCCTTCAATTGCTCAAACATGTGCACGAAGGGATTGTGCGCATGGAGGGCGTCGTTGATGGCGCGGATCACCACTTCCTTCAGGGTCCTGTCATGACCCTGCGCGACGCGTCTGCGCTCGGCGCCGTCGTCAATGTACATTTGGGTGAAGTTGGGTCGACCACTGGTCGAGGCCCGGGCACCGTCAAAGAGGAGGTGGTACATCCGTCCCTGCATTTTGATGAACGTGATGCCGGACCTTGGGTGCACCCAATCGCCCTTGAGACAGCGGGCGCACATGGCGAACAGGTCGTTGTACGAGCCGGGATGTTGAAGGAACTGCCAGTCCGAGTAGAAGGGCTCGGTGCGCGGAGGCAGGGCGAGGCAAGAGAGCCGGCCTTGGTCACAACACCACCTGGTCCTGCCCAGTTCCTCCTCAAACAAACGGGCGGCGCAGTGGCGGCACCGAGGACAACCCTCGTCGTTCAGCGATTTTTTGAGAAGATACGGCTGGATGATGTCCAGATCATTACCCCGCAAATGGTTCAGGAGAGACCCTCGCCGCTGACAGGCAGGCAGATGGCGTGCCCCCTCGTACAACCGCCTCTGCTCGGCGTGGTCGTCACTGTAGTGACGGACGGCCTCCCTGTTTACCTCGGGGTGCTCCTGACTATAAGGGTGGACCGCCTCCCTGTGAACCTCGGGGTGCTCCTGACTATACTGGTGGACGGCCTCCCTGTGAACCTCGGGGTGCTCCTGACTGTACCGGTGGACGGCCTCCCTGTTTACCTCGGGGTGCTCCTGACTGTAGCGGTGCACGGCCTCCCTGTGAACGTCCGGGCTCGTTCCCTGGTACTTCTTTCTCTTGGCGGCAATAGCGTCCTTATTTTTTTCATAGTAGCGCTTAGATGCCTGCCTGGCCTGTTCTTTCTTGGAAAGAGAAGAAGTTTTAGGACGACCCCGTGTTTTTTTTGGAGGCCTGCCTTCTTTCCTTTTAGGTGGTCCAGTGGAGGGTACCTGGAATTCCTCATCTGAACCGGACAACAGCTCTGAGTCAGCCGCAGTAGAGCACGACGAGACGGTGGACATGGTCTCGTCGTTTTCAGCTTCGAGCTCCAGATGCACAGGAGAAGACAATATAGTGATGGCAACATGAAGAACTAAGAAATGTTCATACAATTTTTTTGGTAGGAATCTTAAAACTACAATTCCAATATAAAGAAGCAACAGTCGCCACTCAGTAGCTTTAAATCTCTTAACAAATAGTAAGGATCTACATTTCCTTGCAAATTCACAGGGAACCCACCCAGCCATAGCATCAAGAGCATCTGAAATCTGAGAAATAATGCTAGCCTGTTGACGTACTCTCAGAGGACCACCCATAAGCATGTACACCATTCTTCGCAACACACCTAGGAGCACAAGGTGCATATAGTCTAATGGCACATTGGTGACCGGTTCGAAGGTCTTCAGTGAAGTGATTATTGTTGATCCCTGATGATATCCTTGATCACATTGAAGAGCAAAGGATTCATCAGATCTGAGAGGACAATTGGGCTCAATGAAAACAGTTTTTCCCGCAAGTCTCTTGCCTTCAATGTTACATTTAGTGCAGCTGTTGTATCCGACACAAGCCTTCACATTGAGAACATTTGACTTCTCCACAGCATCAAAAATGCCTAAGTGTACCTCCACAGTTGCAATTTTACCATCAAAATCCAAGCCCTTCTCAACAAGATCATTCATTTCATTCACAAAGTCTTGCAAATAGTCATCATAATTGCCTGGTTTTGAAACTCCAAGGTACACTCCTGCCAAGTGTACATCGTTGCAATCATCAAAATGAGCAACAAATTGGGTGAAAATCAGATCCTGTTGACTTGGCATGAGGCACTCCATCAGAGCTGAATGACAATTTTACCGCAGCTTGACCAGTCTTTCTCACATGCTGCAAAAAATCATTTCTTATACCTCTGTGCCAGTACAACCCTGGTGGAACAGATTATAATCTCACAGTTGCGGTTGGAGTTTTTAGAAGTGTTTTGACACTCTTGGGAAATTTTCCCAACTCATACTTCCTGAAAAGGCCCAACAAATCATCCACCACCACTTGGTTGACATTGCGATCCAACAGAATATTAACAAAATCAGATTTTATGTTTTCATTTCGTAAATCACTCTCAGACATGTAAGAGGACTCAACCAAACAGAAAGAGATGGTATCATCACTGTCACTATCAGCACCACTATCACCATCAGATTCATTCCCTGAATCAATTTCACAAACACAGTATCGACAATGACGACATGACACACCATCTGTATGATAACATTCTTCACACACTCCGCATTTACAATCGATGCATATCTCACAGTCGTAATGTAAAGTTATGGAGGTTCCCAAGTCAGCGTCTGCTTGTAGATCATCAAGACCACTCACACAAAGAGATTGACCTTCAGTCAGGAAACTTAAGTTCAAAACATCACGGGGTTGGTTGATCGTTTAGTTTTCTTCACCACTTGAACCTTCCAAGACACTTGTCTGACTCGCATCATCCCCATGAGCCTCTAATGGTTCAGAAGCTGCATTATCATCACCAGCAGAACAATGAGGCTCACATGAAGAAGTTGAAGCTGCACTCTCGTCGCAAGCATCAGTTGACTTGCTGAGCGCCTGCCCAGCCAACGAATTAATATTAAAAGTTTTAGTCCACTGTGCCAGATCCTCAGCCAAAGTTTTCGTCACATTCCTTTTCACATTCCGAGATACATTGAAGGCCCCAGAATATGCTTTGCGTTTTTCTGCCATTGTTACGGGCTTAGAAAGGGGTGAGAATCATAACCTAACTTGTACACAATGATTTGATTTCAATTGAAGTCCCTCCTTAACCTGAGCTTGGCTAACCGGCTACAGCGATGCCGGTAGTTGAAACCGCAACCGATCAAACTTACATGTTCTAGCTTGCCGTCGTTCGGCCATGATGTCGATTGAGCAGCAAGAGATCACGCCTTCACTCCGAACTCCGACTGTTGCAGGCCAGACTGAGCCGTGAGCCGTTGGCCGTAACCGTCACTGTCGCTCACGCTTACCGCCTAACCGAGAGCCGCGCCAACGGCCAACAGCAAATCTGAGGATAAAAATGAAAAATATGTAAGGCGAATAGTCACTCTGTTTGCTTTGTCGAATTAAGTTTTAAATGAAAGTCTCGTATATCCATTCTAATTGAAGTAGCACTGCGAACTCAAGGAACTTACGCTCCTCCTCTGTTTTGTTGAAATTGCCATACCTGCTGCACGGTGGCGGGAAGTCTGACCGGCCCGAGTAAACTAGGCGAAGGGCCGAGGCCGAGGTGTCTGCCGGCAGATTTTGTGCATTGCCTCCCTCTTTCTGAGGGCCACTATCTCGCTGACAAATAAAGGAAGGGCTCGCGAGAGAGATGATGCAATGTCCTGCAGGTGCCACCGAGTGGACCAGTGGCCAATCACAGGCGGCAAAAAAAAAAAAAAAAAAAAAGGCGAGAACGCGGCCCACGCTGCAGACGGCAGCATTTCCGAATTTCGCAATGACATTTTACAGCTGTTATAAGAAAAAAACTTTCAAGTGGGTATCATGACCGGAGTATAAGACTTCTCTGATAACCGGTTTCACTGGCCCTGGACACTGCTGGACCGCGAAAACGGCTCCGAAAGAAATGAAGTGAATCCGCATATCAGGTCGGGGTACCTAAGACGGTCCTTCCTCGACCCAAGTCGTGAAAATCAGAAGTTATACTTTTCTGATTACTCGGGAACGGTAGAACAGATCGATCTCAGCTGCTAGGAGACGGAAGATGGAGGTGACAGTAGACCTCTCTCCGAAATTCAGAGGTGCTCATGATCTGGGGACCGAGAAAAAACCGATTATGTAGGCGTGATTGGTGTCTGACGGGCTTGCCTACCAAGCAAGGGGATGACTTTTGCATCGCTGTAGCTCAGCCAATTCTGAACCGATTCCGCACATGTACATAGTTTTGGAATCCCGGACGTCTCCCCCGTCTAACTAACAGAGTGAAAGTGGTTTCAGATCAATATTTTAAAATGACCCTGGTGGGACTTGAACCCGGAACTCGATGACCAGTTGAGCGTTTGGTACCGATATAATCCAACACTTTTTGTCCGAAAAGTTTTCCAGTAACACTGGAAGGAGGGGCGACGGTGTTCCATAAAGTTCACTTTTGGGACGCCCCCCCCCCCCAACAAAGTCACCAATTTCTATATCGTATAATTATGCATTTTTGTTAGCAACTCAGCACTCTCATTGATAGAGTGGATCACCCTCATAGCCGGTAGTGGCAGATTTTTGGGACTCAAGTATTTCATCCCCAATCCAGTCCTATACCTGATGCGTGTTCTGCGGAAAGTTAAATAAATGATCCAATTCCTTTATTAACAACATGTGGATGAGAAGTGACTAGGAGTGAGATGGAAAAAAAAGAAACATCTGAAGTAAAAATATCTATTGTTAGCAATATTTATGACACATGCACACTAGAAGCGATACACAGAAACACTGTGAGCACTGCATGAACCATGAACAGCCAAAAATCAGGTCAGGTCTTTGCCACACAGACCTTCATTGGTATTTGCTACTTTTCTCAATCCTTATGAAAGTAGCATTTGCACAACCAGAGTAGAGGAATATTTTGTCAGAGATAGACCTAAGCTCTTAAACACACAAGAAACTAAACCACACAAAAATGCAAATTAAATTGTGTTAAAGTATTGCAAGATTATGGCACAAATATTTTGAAGTTTAAAGTCTAACATATATGTATCAATTTAGACTTGAAGCAGATACATTTCTTATTCACTGACAGCCTATCTATGTGTGACAATTCTCATCCCCATCGCTCGTCTTCACCTTTGCCATCCCACACACCACCCACCACACCACTTCTGCCATGAAACCAGCATCAGGCACATCAGTGCACTCAGGCTCTCCGCTGACAATCTGTCATATTCCTCCTGTGAAACAAAAAGAAGATAAAATATGTAATTAAATTTAGCAAGCTTGCAAAGTAAATTTTACACGGGGATTTTGCAAGAAAAAAAAATGTGAATCACTTTGCAAGTTGACATGGCACACTAATATGAAACCCCAATAAAAGAAGAGGTAGCTTCTGAGAACATGCAATTAATTTAACAATTTCCCTTGCAAAATACCACCGTTAGAACATAATCAGAATTGGCAAGCAAACATTATGGTGTGCTCAAAAGAAATTGAAACATGCAAAGGATGGCGACAAAATATGAGAAGTGCAGCAAGCATAATTTGCGCAGAGCTCTCCTTTCAAATGGGAACAAAGACCGACTTACATTAAATGCAGACTGCTATATGATGAAACTCCGCTCTCCATTGAATCTCAGGTTCCGAAGTTACAGCAGCTTGAATCTAAAACAAAACAAAATCTATACAAACAGAAACAGAATTTTAACACCAATATGCAGTATATATCGCTGATACTTTGGCAAAGTTTCATGCAAGTTCAGAACTCAAAGCTCAATGCTTTGTACCAGACCAAGTGAAATCTTTGGACTTCTTGAATCCCAGAGCAATTTTTTTTGTGTAGACAGAACTGTGTTACATGGTATTGGACTGCAATGGAGTCTTCCATCGTTATATCTTTAGTTGTATTGCAAGATTACAATGGTGTTTTTTTTTCAAATACGTTAAAAAAAAATAATAATTGTGTTATATAATTATAGATATGATGACACTAGACTGAAATGTAGTCTTTTACCAAGGAACAAAGTTCTGTCTACACAAATAAATTGCTCTGGGATTCAAGAAGTCACCCACACAGTCATGACACCTGTCCAAAGATTTCACTTGGTCTTGTACAAAGCCTCAGCTTTAAGTCCTGGACTTGCATCACTCCGTCAAAATACTAGTGATATTATTAGGCTACAGACAATCAATAACAGACAGGTATAAGTATCAAGGTAAGGCGGACACAATCAGCATTTTAAAAAACATCATTTTATATTAAAATGAGAAATTGCCTACTTTACTTACATTGTTACATTGTAGTCTAAGGGGTCGTCTACATATTACGTAATCACGTAGGGGGGGGGGGGGGTCGGAGCTATGCTTACGCTTGATTACAGGGGGAGGGGGGGGGGGCGTCGTCCTGATTACGTAATCAACTTTGGTCCTCGCATCGCATTTTTTTGGGGGATTGGAACTGCCGCAGTGCCGCGTCGCAGTTACCCCGCTCGCGGAGTTTGACATTTTGTTACTACTTTAGATTAAATAAAGTACATTAATCATCCTGAAAATTTTTATTTTCCACTTACCCTCTTCAAACACTTTACAAACGCTGGGTTCACGATTCTTCACATTTTCCGCAAATTCGCTTGATTACGTAATCTTGAGGGGAGGGGGGGGGGGGGGGGGTCAGGCCGCTGATTACGTCTGTTGACTGGGGGGAGGGGGGGGGGGTCGAAAATCCCAAAAACATGATTACGTAATATGTGGACGGCCCCTAATGGGATTTACGTTCTTCCCAGGTTCCTGCACTGTACCAGATGTAAAATGAAGTCACCTTTCTGATGATCCCAAAGTGGAAGAGAAAAACGAAACAATGAAAGAAAATACATTTGGACTCACTGTAAAAGATACTAAGACACAGGGACAGTGGAAGCAACTCAGATCATTTCCCTTTTGGTAGAGATTTGCAGGTGGTAATAATATTGACGGCAAACATGAAATCCGGTGTGTTTCAAAACACACAATGTACTGATTTTGGCCAGTTTTACTTTTAATGATGTATCCAATCGTGGGAAGGTTTCTGTTCTCATTTAAACAACTAAAACAAGTTAAAAATGGTACTTACTCACAGCATTTTCTCCCTCCACCTCCACATGCCGAAGTAGTGGCAGTGTTATTACGGGGTACATTGTTAGGCGTACTCCTGTGAATCAAGAAAAAAAAACGGTTGAAAAAATAAAAAGGCTTCTGTGTAGAACAGCTGGATAAGAAGTTCCAATTTAATGTAAAAGAAATAAGATGATGTTCAGGCAAAATTTTTAGTGCAAAGAAATGTTGACATTCATCAGTTTTTAAATAAGGAATATCACTGACAAACTATACATGGCGTACTAACCTCACAAAATATCATTCCTGACGTTTTGAATTCAGTATTTCCTACAACTATGCAGTCGAACACATCCAGTACATGGAATTTAGTTGTCCCTTTTAGTCCAAACAAAGTAGCCTACTAACCTAACCTAATGAGACACATGAAGTCCACTTGTGCTTTTCTGCGTTATTTGAACAATCCTTCACGAATCCTTCGAAAATCTCCTTCTTCTGCGCATTCCTTGTTTCGATCCCTCTTTTTCTTTGGTGCTGGTTGAGCGTCATACACTGTGGCAGTTTTCTAAAGCAGTGACCGAAAACATAATACCTGGAACAAAAAGTACAGAGATCAGTGGAGAAATATCGCAAATTTTCAAGGACTGGATTGCAGACTACTAGAGGCAGGAAGTTTCTGCAAGTCGCAAAATCGCAAGATATTTTAGAACTCATCGTACGATTCCCAAACTTTTTTTAATAGCCTCCCCACACCCCCCTAATCCGAAATCCGACTCGCAAGAAAACGCAAAATCGGGCTTTGTTAGCAACAAAATCGCGCAATCGCAACAAAAGTCGCAAACTTGATGTAAAACTCGCAAAATCGACGATAATCCCGCAACATCAACTAGAAACCCGCAAGATCAGTCGTAAAATAACTATTGCTTGACTATTTTGGGGATTCATTCACCGTTTAACACGGTTCGAGGGTAGAACGATGTCGATGGCGGTAGCGGCGACAAGTAAGGGGACGCAGCGACCGGATAAATTATCCTACAAGTAGTAAAACTGGTGAAATTTTCTTGCAAAAGTCGTAAAATTGGTACAAATTACTCGAAAAAAGTCGCACAATCGCGTAATTTTGCTCGCAAAATAGTCGCTAAATAGAGCGAAATTGCCCGCAAAATTGGCTGCGACAAAATCGCAAAATCGACGCCGAAAAATCGCAGAAACTTCCTACCTCTACAGACTACTGGAAAGGCACACTCACGAGCTCCTCCTGTCACCGCACGCAAGGACTGAAGGTAGAATTAATAATAAAAGTTGAAATCCTAAAGACGCAGTCATGTCGGTACAGCCGACGGCGCACTGCTGCCGGCTCGGCTCGGCTTGGCTGGTGACGTAGTGAGCCGGAGGGCTGGTATATAGCGCCGCGATCGCGCGCCAGAACTCGCAAATTTCAAGTCATGCCGCACGGAAAGCAAGTCCCCGCCCCACTCAAAGAGTTTGCACTTCACTTCGTCCTTGGAAGAAGCGGACGTAGACGTAGAGGTGGCGGAGGATGCAGACGTAGACGGTGTAGATACCATTTCGACGGTATAAAAAATTCCAGCGCTTACAGCACTGAGTCGCCCTCGTTAACTGAACGATGACTGTGAATAATAAATTGTTAATCACAACTTGGAAATTTAAGCTTAGACAAAAATAAAAGGAAAAACGGAAAGCTCTGACATTCGAACCGGCGACACGCCCCACGGTGGACCGGTCTATTAGACCGCGCGACCAAGCCGACATTGTTACGAGGCTTCGCGTGGCGGACCATCACAAGCCACTGGCGCGTTGCGGAGCGCCAACCAAAGCGGAGAGGAATGAGAATATGGAGCCAAGTTGACGCCAACAGGCCTCCTCATTAAAAAAGGGACGATTCTAAAATAAATCGGATTAAATGTGATTACATGCCCAATTGTGGACTGTGGTAGATTGGTTACGTCTGATTTTGTTAAATGAACTGGAATTCTTTTTTAAAGTAAATTGGTACAATTGTTTTAGATTTTCCGCCCACTCCGTGCGATGCTAATATGTCTTTTTGAAACAATAAGCATCAAGCTGAGATGATTAACATTGTGTTAATTTGCAGTTAGTTACAACAGGTTCAATTACATTGTATGATAAAGAAGATGTTAAATATAATGTAGGAACAACGGTAATCAATATTTTTAAAATAAATATAAGTTTTAAAAGTTGGTAGAACCACAGCATAGGGAGGCGCTTATTTTTCAAATTTTCGAATTCCTTTTCTCCCCTGGTGTCAAAATGACCGAAATGGTGAGTACTGCGAGTATTTTCAGTCCCATTGCGGTCCGACCACCCAAAGCCGTGCCCCAAGGGCCTAAGTGCAGCAGATTCAAAGTTGGAATTTTTGCGTAAAACAAAACTCGTCCCATACGGAAAGGAGCATTGTAGAACCCCTTTGGGGCCAAAATTTTAACCATTTTAAGCTATCTCGACTCCTTCATGGTGAAATCGGGCACTAAAGGGGCCCGGCGGGGTCCATACGAAACTTAATGAGCGCCCGAATGTTAGGCGACCTGTCAAGCGCTATTCTTTCGATTCGGTGTGACCAAACTCTTTTCAGAGGAAAGGAAAATTAGTAGAGCCTTCAGAGGTATGTTAATTTATTACATATTTTAACAATACACTGTCAAAATTTAAAAAAAATAAAAATTACACAGTTTCAGTTTATAAAATTATATTATAACTTGTCGTACTTCTTCACTAGCGTACCCTTGTTTTTATCAGGAAAATCCTTTCTGTGCTCTGCTACATTGATAAGAAGATGTTGAAATGATGTCTCTTTTTTCGTGACCGTGTTGTTGTAGTCAGTCATGAGTTTCACAGCCCTCTCCGCGTGATCATTGACGACTTTAAGGTGAGTAACAACAAGGCGAGCAGCCTTGTAGTCTTCCCTCTCCCCCCAGTCAGAAGCTGGCACTTGGAGAAACGAGGTATTAATGTCAAGGGTTCGGAAGAAGTTCAGAGTGTTACTAGTGCTTAAGTCTCGTAACTTCAAATTGCCTACTATCCTCATATCCAGAGTCCTTTTCCTTCCAGGCTCTTCCTCTCCCTCCCGGTTAAACATCCCCGCCACAACACCATCCCGTTCCTCGTACGACAGACTATCATCAAAAACACAAAATCCCATCAGCTCCTCACTCAAATACCATAAGTGAGCGGAGAATTTAGCCTGAGCCACTCTGGCTACAGCTTTGTTTATCTTTTCATATGCTACAAGCTGCTGCAGGAAAGTAAGGTCATTTTTGGGAGCAGACGCGCTAGCAGGAGCATTAAACCACGCCCTAACATACACGTTGACAATGAACACAGTTACAGTGAGCAAGTTGTTGAGTACTTGCTGCGATAGCCCTAACTGTTGGCGAAACATTGTCATTTTCAAACAATAAATGGCCTTTGCCATCCAGCGGGCACTGTGGACGGGCCCAGGTGGATGGAATTTAATTCCACCGGGAGGAACCTCGCCCAGGAACAAAATAGTGAGCTCCAATAGCTCCTGGTAGTCTCCTCTGGGTTGGCCACTCTAAAAAAATATGTTAAACAAAGTTAATTTTTTAAAAATTACAACGGCTTCAAAAAAAAAAAAAAAAAAGATTTTACCTCGATTTTCTCTTTAGCAAAACTTATTAAGGACTCAGCACATGGACTGAGTGTTGTCCTTGAAGCTGCCCAAGTTTTATAGGTTTTGAATTTTGAGGTATCCAAAGTGTCCCAGTTCTTCTGAAAGTCTCGGAAGAGCACCACATCTGGGCCAGTTGAAGGACCCATGAGTTCATGGTACACATCCTGCAGTACCAGCTCATATACGTGGTGTCGACACGGTAGCCAGAGTATGTCCTTCTCTAGAGCACGCTCAATCCCTAGTGCAGCTCCATTTTTAACTCCTGAAATATAAATAACTGTTTTGGAATCGGGGACAAACGGAGAAAAATGCCAAACAAATACTGATTTTTGTGTACCTGTATTTACTGACGTCGTATCGAAAGACATTGCTTTCACTCTATGGCCGGCTACCTTCCACGCCTCCAGCCTCCCGACAACGGCGGCGACTAATTCATTGGCCGTGCCGTTAGGGACGGCGACCACGCCGAGGAGCTGGTTGGAGGTGACACCGGTCAGGATAACGGCTTGCCTATCCTGGTGACCTCTGCCCTCCAAAGCCGAAACAATTTTCCCATCCCAGTGCAGCGTCAAGACGTCGTCACCGACAAAGGACTCCATGGCACTACTTGCTGACTTTTCTCTAAGCAACTCCCTCGACCTTTGCACTGACCGTCTATTGATGTTGGTTTCTTTTACAGGCACTCCAGCAGCGGAGGCCACAGCCGCAATAATTTTTGTTGCATTCGTGCTGCTCAGTTTAGCATAATCTATGGCGTCGGCAACCTCCGGACTAATCATATTTATACGGCCCCGCTTGGGCTTAACAACGAAGCTGGGGTCGTCCGAATCAGTGCCGCCACCCTCAGCATCCGATTCACCAAAAATTGACTCCCCTGCACCCACGCCTTCGTTTTCTGGAAGATAATTGATGAATAAGTACACCGTTCACCACAGAGTAAAATAGTACACTAACGTATTACGTTGCGCAGCGTGCGTCCGAACCGTCTCGTTACACCTCTCTCGCACTCATTGAGCCAGTGAGTGAGTGGAGAGAGAGATCTGGCGAGACGTTTCGGATACAGTCAGCGTAACGTTATGTGTAGTCGGCCGTTACCTAAGAAATTACCCGTACGCTCTCCACTAGCTTCATATTTACGGCGCCTCTCCTCCAGTTGCAGCATTTTTGATATTTTTTTTTCTTCTTTTTCCATCAACCGCCGATCCTTGGCAAGCTGGACTGTGTCAATGTGCCCGATGAAAGCCAGACGAGGGCCTCGTTGGTCTTCCAGAAATAAAATTTCTTCTGTGTACATTAACTTGTCCTCTGCTTTGACACTGCTGTCCCTCGCCTTACCCAGTAACAAGTTTGCACTTTTTAAGCTTATGTCAAACAGCTTATCTAAATTGGCCTCAAACTGGTCCCTTCTCTTCTCACTTTTAAGGGAGGAAGGGCGGTCCGTCTGATGGCGCCGCACATTGCGCCATTCTTTGTATTGCGCCTCCAATTTCTCTATCACTTTGTCTTCCCTTATAACGGGGATTTTGGTCTTATTCCACAGTTGCATCACTGCCACAACGCAATCTCTGGCAGACTCACGGACAGAGTGATTGCTGTTCATTTTGTGGAAAAAGAGCGCCAATACCTGTCGCAGAGTGGGCAGCTTGGACGGTGGTAAGGTGTCGCACTCGTTCCCAACCAAATCAATCACCGCGGAACTCCTCAATTTAGAGAAGGCCATCTTCAACTAGTTAAACGCACTGCAAAATAACTTTCCGCGACCACAACATTCACCGGACGGCCGGATGTAAACAAACACAGGCTGACTAGCCGCGACGAGAAGAGACGGGGTGGGGGGAATGAGCTGTGCGTGAAGAGCGGCCGGCGGCAGAGCTGGCAGGCGGCAGCAGACGACGCTCGCCTCCCCCGCCACCCGCCGTGCCCCGTGCGGCCGTGCGGCCCCCGTGCGGCCCTATTTCACCATGAAGGAGTCGAGATAGCTTAAAATGGTTAAAATTTTGGTCCCAAAGAAGGGGTTCTACAATGCTCCTTTCCGTATGGGACGAGTTTTGTTTTACGCAAAAATTCCAACTTTGAATCTGCTGCACTTAGGCCCTTGGGGCACGGCTTTGGGTGGTCGGACCGCAATGGGACTGAAAATACTCGCAGTACTCACCATTTCGGTCATTTTGACACCAGGGGAGAAAAGGAATTCGAAAATTTGAAAAATAAGCGCCTCCCTAACCACAGCATAGCTCCGCCCATTTCTGTGGCTCCATCTAGCGGCATATGAAGGAACTTAAATGAACAACAAGAGTTACCTATAGCAACGACACTTGCTGAAAATGAGGAGAGTAAAAAGTAGAATGGTCGATGCAGAGAGCTCCTCGCTCCGCTTCGGCTCAAAAAGAGCTACAAGGAGTCTAGAGATAGACGTATGTGTGATAATAAACGCGGCGTTTATTATCACACAACGTAGACAAGTTAGAAGCACGGTAGATAATCTACGCGTGTCTAATCTTGATCGAGACGTAGATGTAGACAATGTAGATACAATTTCGACGGTCTACAAAAGAGCTACAAGGAGTCTAGAGATAGACGTAGACAAATTAGAAGCACAGTAGATAATCTACGCGTGTCTAAACTTGATCGAGACGTAGATGTAGACAATGTAGATACAATTTCGACGGTCTACAAAAGAGCTACAAGGAGTCTAGAGATAGTCGTAGACAAGTTAGAAGCACGGTAGATCATCTATTCGTGTCTAATCATAATCTAGATCTAGACGTCGACGGTGTAGATACAAGTTAGACACAAAATTAGACCATCTTCTTTTATCTATAGACGCTTTAGATACTATGAAGACGATCTACCATGGTCTATAGACGTCTATTTTCTATATGGGTGTATTTTCACTATCACACTCTTGAATTCCGAAGATCCTCAGGTTATTTCTCCGCCCATACTGTTCAATTTCATCCAGCCTTTCATCAAGTTGTTGTTGCAGCTCTTGAATTTTTTGGTCTTTGACATCTAGTTCCTTTTGAAGTTTGTCCACTAAAGTTAAAGCACTCAAGGCACTTAAAATTGATTAAGTTGCGTCGATGACTGCCCTGCTGATCAACGATTCCAGTTCATCTTTGTCCATGTCACCATTTTTCGTGCAATTGTTATTTTGTGTTCTTCTGCGGGACGCCATGTTGACACTGGTTGGTACCCACGTCACACCACTGAAGTCACTGAAGTCACTGATATTTCGGTTGGCTAGGGATTTAAAGGCCGGTAATAATACCGGTAAGATTCGGTAAGTTACCGTCACTTACGGTAATATTACCCGACCTCGAAAAAAGTGGTATTTTTCGGTAATATTCAGACTTGCAAAACTCTGAAAATTAGCTGTGCTTCCTGTTCAAAGTAGTGAAAAGTGTATTTTTTGGTCCTTGCCGTCACTGCAAAGGCTGAATCTACTCTAAAACGCATCCTTCATTATTATTTTTGCATGTTCAAGCAATTATCTGACTTCTCGCCCGAATAAGACAACCGTAGCCATACATAATCCTTTAATTCTGACACAAACCTATATTTCAAGTGATGAAACGCGTCTGAAGTGTTCTAGCACATCAAGAATTGCCAGGATTGACTACTGTTAGGTGGAAAAACGTAGAAACAGACACTATTTTAACAAATACCCGCTGTAAATCAATCTTTCTCATTATTACCAAAAATACCCGTAACTTACAAATCTTTCCGTATCTTACCGTAAGATTGAATCTTACCGGTATTTTTAAATCCCTACGGTTGGCACACTTGGGGCCAGGGCCACCTAACCTCGCTGACCACACAGTTGTCACAAACAAGAAACAGCTCGGAACGAGAATCGGCAGCCACTTTTCTCCAATGCCACACCTGCCCGAGGTATCAGTTCACACGTCAGATCCCACAAATCAGGTCCACGCAGCTGGGTACACCTTCAGGGACACAAGAAACCGACACACAATCGCGCGCGTTACTCCTTTATAGAGAGAGGGAGAGAGAGAGGGAGAGAGAGAGAGAGAGAGAGAGAGAGAGAGAGAGAGAGAGGGAGAGAGAGAGAGAGAGAGAGAGAGAGAGGAGAGAGAGAGAGAGGAGAGAGGGAGAGGGAGAGAGAGAGAGAGAGAGAGAGAGAGAGAGAGAGAGAGAGAGAGAGAGAGAGAGAGAGAGAGAGAGAGAGAGAGAGAGAGAGAGAGAGAGAGAGGGAGGGGGGCGGCACCTAGACGGAACCTGCTGCTGCTGCACTGCCGCCCGACTGGACCTGGCAGGATGCGGTCAGAGGCTGTGTGTGTGTGTGTGTGTCGCGAGCCAAATGAATGTGGAGCACAACGTAACATTTACGTGAGGGAGCCGTACTGACTGAAAGTGCAAGTTGTCTGGCTGGCTGGGCTGGGCTGGGCTGCTTGCGCCGCAGCCGCCGGCCATAGGGAGGCTCACGTGCACGTCCGGCCAATCCTGTAGATGAGCCGGCCCCCTGGCGCTTAATTCCTCTAGATTAATAGCCACCTCCGTAATTAAAGTTATTCTTAGTTTATTTATATCTTACCGTTAAAATACCCTGGGGACACAGTCTTCATCAAACTCTTTTCGTATTTATGTAGATTAATTGGCATCCTGCGAGTCCCCCTTTCATTAACTAAGACACCTCACAGTGTCAAACAACTTAACCGGATTAGTAAATGCAACCTTAAAAAAATACAAAATTACTGAAAGGGTAGAGAGTTAAATATTTAATATTACTCTAGATACTTGTAAAAGTTCAATTGTCAGTCCACCCCACTGATGAGGTCACTCAGTGATCTGGCTGGGGCCCATCTTTTGGGAGAGCCTCGCTGCTGCGGCGGGGCTGCCCTGGCGGCCAGCGCTGGTCGCGCAGCCCGCCGTAACATGGTGCATCGGCCTACCTGTCAGGCGCGCTACCTAACAGTGCCTGCGGCCTCGGCTAGCCGGGCCCGGAGCAGCACTTGAGCCGTCGCCGTCGACGCAGCACCATGTCGGCGGCCGCGCTGCTGTTCGCGGTTCTCCTCGCCGTGGTGGTCTCCCGGTGGATCCTGGCCTGCCTCAAGTTCCGCCGGATAGAGCTGTCCTTCGACGGGCCGCCGTCGCTGCCCATCCTGGGCAACGCCCTGGACTTCCTGGGTGCCACGGAGAGCGACATATTTGATCGGTTGCGAAAGCTGTGGGGCGGGCGCACGCAGCTCACCCGGATATCAATGCTCGGCTACCTCATCCTGATCGCCAGCGACCCGGACGACATCGAGAAGGTGATCCGGGGCGATAACACGCAGGACAAGTCGCGCTTCTTCTACGAGTTCCTCGAGTACTTTGCACAGAACGGGCTCGTCACGCTCAACGGCGCCGAGTGGAAGCTGCACGGCAAGGCTCTGACGCCGGCCTTCCGCAGCGAGCTCCTGGACAAGTATACCAGGAGTTCTTTGACGAGGAGGCCAAAAGCTTCCTGCAGCGCGTCCAGCCCGGTCTGGCCCAGGACGTCCTGGCCAACCTTAGGACCATCTCGACGAGGTCCTTCATCCGTACCTCGCTCACCACGGACATCAGCGGCTTCGCGGAACGCTTCCTCCCCGTGATCATGGAGTTCCTGGGATTCTTCCCCCGCTCCGTGTCGGGCCGCGCCTTCCAGCCCTGGTACTGGCCAGATGCTGTGTTCCGGCTTACGAGGCTCGGACGCTCCCTCCGCGCCCTCCTCAGGAAGATGAACGAGTTCTACATGACGGTGATCACTCGCTTCCGGGGCAAGCTGGCCACCACCAACAATGACGTTGACTTCATCAAAGAGCGGCACACCCTGGTGGAGATCCTGCTCAAGGACGCCGGCCTGCCCGACAGGCACATCATGGACGAGATCGCTATCTTCTTGGCCGCCGCCGTCGAGACCACAGTCGCCTCGCTGGGCTGGACACTGAAGACGCTGTCCCTGCGGCACGACATCCAGGACCGCATCGTGGCGGAGGTCAAGGAGGTCCTCGGCCAGGACGACGCCGTCCGCCCGGAGCACCTGTCCAGGTAAGCTGGCCGTGTTGGAGCGGTGGGGTAATTTTTGGTGTGCAGAATTCGCAAATAGTAAGTGTTGGCACCACAGGCTGGAATACACGGAGCGCGTCATCAAGGAGTCGCTGCGGCTGACGCCGGCCGTGCCTTTAATCGGCCGCAGCAACCACCGCACCCCGATCACGTTTAACGGCAAGCCCGTGCCCCAGGGCACCACCTTCGGCATCAACATATTCGGCGTGCACCGCGACCCCCGCCACTGGGAGGAGCCCCTCAAGTTCGACCCGGACCGCTGGCTCCCCGAGCGTAGCCAGGGCCGCCACCCGTACGCCTACCTGCCGTTCAGCGCGGGCCCCCGGAAATGCATCGGCGGCCGGTACGCCATGGCCGTCATGAAGACCCTGCTGGCCACCGTGCTGCCCCGGTACCGCGTGGACCCCGTCGACGACGGCCACACGGACTCCGCCGAGTTCCCCATGACCGTCGACGTCGCCTCTCGGATGCCAGGGGGTGTGCACGTCGTGTTCAGCCCCCGACCACCCACGTCGTCTCCCTGAAGCCGCGGGCCGCTGCCGTGTCCATTTGCTGTATTATTTATTTATCTCCTCATTCATTAAACGTTTTTGTGCAGCGTTTCAGTTTTTCTTGTCCCGTTAAGCTCTAGCTGCCCTGGCTGCTCCTGCACACTCCACACAGCACAGTGGCGGGCTGGTTGGGTTGCCTTCCTACCCGGCGTGAGTCGGTCCCAGACTCGTGGACTCCGAGGATCACCGGGGTCTATGGAGCTAGCGCTGCGCAGCCCGACACGGAGCGGGTGCCCAGGAAGTCCAGGGCGTTGCCTAGGATGGGCAGCAAGGGCGGCCCGTCAAGAGACAGCTCTATCCGGCGGAACTTGAGGCAGGCCAGGATCCACCGGGAGACCACCACGGCGAGGAGAACCGCGAACAGCAGCACGGCCGCCGACATGGTGCTGCGTCGACGGCGACGGCTCAAGTGCTGCTCCGGGCCCGGCTAGCCGAGGCCGCAGGCACTGTTAGGTAGCGCGCCTGATAGGTAGGCCGATGCACCATGTTACGGCGGGCTGCGCGACCAGCGCTGGCCGCCAGGGCAGCCCCGCCGCAGCAGCGAGGCTCTCCCAAAAGATGGGCCCCAGCCAGATCACTGAGTGACCTCATCAGTGGGGTGGACTGACAATTGAACTTTTACAAGTATCTAGAGTAATATTAAATATATAACTCTTTACCCTTTCAGTTATTTTGCATTTTTTTAAGGTTGCATTTACTAATCCGGTTAAGTTGTTTGACACTGTGAGGTGTCTTAGTTAATGTAAGGGGGACTCGCAGGATGCCAATAAATCTACATAAATAACTTCTCACTACCAAAAGAGTTTTATGCAGACTGTGTCCCCCAGGGTAGTTTTACGGTTAGAAATAAATAAACTAAGAATAACTTTAATTACGGAGGTGGCTATTAATCTAGAGGAATTAAGCGCCAGGGGGCTGTCGCTTTTTCGGACGTCATGGGTGTAAGGGAGTGCGCCTGATAGGTAGGCCGCTCCCTAGACTGCGTACGGAACGCCTGCGAGGCAGGCAGCGCCCCAGGCCCCGCGGTAGGCTAGACACCGGAGAAAAGGGGGCCTGGGAGCGGCGCCGAGGAAAGGCGATCGTTTTGGTGACAGGCGAGAGGGCGGTGGACGGGGAAAAAGGAAGGGAGTCGGAAACGGAGAGACTGAGACGGGAGTAGCGTGGAGTGAGGGGTAGAGAGCGGACGTGCGGGAGTGAAAGAAGTGAATCGGAAAACATCGGAGTGACGCATGTGGATTTGGACTACAGGGACTTTGTGAACTCATCGAGTGTAGCCAAGTGACGTGTGTGCGGCAGTAGTATACGCTTCCCCTGGTGGCGGGTTTGTGTTGCGCCGGATCGACCGCCAACCAAGAGACGCATAGCTCGACACTGTAGTACACTGCGAAAAAATCTAGGCGCATATCGCAGATGTGCACTGCGCCACTTAGACGACACCACGCATAACACAATGAGTCTGAGAGAACACACATTTCGCCAACGAGAGCGACAGAGAGAGATGCATAGCTCGACACTGTAGTACACTGCGAAAAATTCTGGGCGCATATCGCAGATGTGAACCGTACTACCTAGACGACACCACGCCTAACACAATAAGTGCGAGAGAGAACACACATTTCGCCAACGAGAGCGACACAGAGATGCAAAGCTCAGAAAACAGCTGACGCTGCAGTACACTGCGAAAACACCGCCACAGTTACAAAGGTCATTGCCCCGCGCGCGACAACCGGCACCCGGCACGCGACATGCTGACGTCATCGGAATATGACACCCGCCCCTGGGAGGTAGGCAAGCCCGCAACACAAACCCGCCACCAGGGGACGCGTATACTACTTGCGGCTTTTGCGCTGCACCATGGAGAATTTGGATTACTCGCCTGCCCGAGCCTGGTAAGCTACCCTCGCTAGAATGGCCACCTCCATGTGTCGTAAAAAGTTAGGGTGTAGATGGTTGCTCTAGCTCAATAAATCCATTATTAACTACTCACCAAAACCATGCCTAGGCCTATCTGCACCCAAAAAATTATGTTCTCGATCCCGGAAAAATCAAGAGCATTTGCATTGAATCTAGTAAAATGTTCTTGGTCCAAGTGCATGATTACTGGATTCACTGGCGACAGCCCTGTCAACATGTCGACAAGTCGCTGTTGCGGGCGGCAGCAAGATGCGCCTTGAGATGGGCGCCGCGCCGATTACGCCGCGCCGCTGGCTTCAGGCGGCACGCCGCCGGCGGCGGCGAAAAAAGGACGCCGCCGCCGGCTATTTTAACGGCGGCGGCGCGGCGTGGATTCTGATAGGACACTTTGTATCCGTGCCCTTTGTCGTCTCTCTTCCCTTTTCCTCCTCCGCGCAGCGAGCTCGCCGGCCTGGCCGTCACCAGCCGACTACTGCCGGCCAAACGCCTTTCGCCGTGCTCGGCTCGGCCATGCTATAGTGCGTTGTTTAGGTTTATTTTCGTATCGTAACCTGCCCCAAACAAATTATATTAAGCAGATTCTTGTCTTGTTTGCCATTTAAAAAAAAATACGAGTGAAATTGACATAGTCACGCTGATTCCTCCGCCGCGCCGCCGCCGATCTTTGGCAACGGCGGCGCGCCGAAACGCCGCCGCCGCCGGGTTAAGAAAAACCAATTACTGTGTTCGAAGACAATCAAGCATGTATACAAGCTGCAAAGACTTGGGACATGAAAAGACTGAAGCATGTTGATTGGCTGAGCGGTAGCGAAGCCCTTACCCCACTGGCCCAAAAATGTTTTGTCTGTTTGTCTGTCTGAGTGTGTGTCTGTCTGTCTGTCCGCGCGATTTCTCGAGAACGGTTCATCGTAGAGGGCTCACATTTGGACCACAATCTCCTTGCATTATACCGGAGTCAACCTCACCTTGGCGGCATCCTACCTCAGGTGCTGCTGCAGGTGCCGGTTGTCAAACCAGGGCCTTCTTGTACAAGAACTGGAACAGGAGGGCCAACTTCTAAATCGTGCCGATTTTTAAACTTAAACATGGCGACCGACCCCTTCTAAAATCACCCCACGGCCCTAGTCAAGATGGCAAAATCGAGCCCAGGTGCTGCTGCAGGTGCTAGTGGTCAAAACAAGGCCTTCTTGGGCAGCAGCAGGATCAAATAAAAACTGCTAAACAAGCTGTATTTTGAGCTTAAAGATCGGAACCGACCCCGCTCAAAATACACTCAGAACTTCAATTACAATGCCGAAAAGGACCTCAGGTGCTGCTGCAGGAGCCGGTTGGCAAAACTGGACCTTCTTGTGCAGGAACTGGAACGGGAGGCAAACTTCTAAATCCGTATATCAAACTTGAACACGGCAATCGACCCCTTCAGAAATCACCCCAAGACCCCAGTCAAAATGGCGAAATCAACCCCAGTTGCTGGTGCTGGAACGAATTGGAAAACTGCCAAGGAGCTAGTAATTTAAACTTAACGATGGGAACCGACTCCGCTAAACATATACTGAAGACCTCAATTACAATGCCATAGGTGCTGCTGCAGGTGCCAGTGGTCAAAGCACGGCTTCCTTGGACGGAAACTGGTTAGGCTCGGGTAGGTTAGGTTAGAGCGGCACTGAATGGTGAAGAGAAGTTTTCAATGAGTAGGTTAGTCAAGGGTAGAGTGGGTTAGGTTAGAGTAGGGAAGGTAAGGTTAGATTTGAGCACAATTAAATACGGCAGCGAATCCCTAAATACGGTGGGAGTAGCTACGTCCAGCGGTTAGGTTGGAAGCGCAGCGAACCCCGCGCCCTAAGACCGGCAGGGCGCCGTACAGACTGATTGGCCCCGCAAGGTCCCACTCGCCCGGTGACAGCCGCCGGCAGGCCAAGGTGGGTGTAAGGGAAGGTGGGGTGTAACGGATCGCATATTTTGTGGTGAAAGGCATTTGTCCCATTGTGCCCCGCTATGGGGCACTATGGGACACCGTCTGTACACAATGGGACACCTCATTATTTACCCTTGTAGAACAAGTGTGTAGGATATAACGAAAAGACTGACCACTAGGAACAGTTTCTTTTATTAAAATAAAAAGTTATCTCATGCTTTTGGTTACGTATTAAAAGACTTTTTGCAGAGCCTGTCATTTAGTTGACTTAGAGCGTTAAAATTTTGAGGAGGCATGTCCCAAGGGTCCTTCTCGAAGGCCCCAAAACCGCAACTTTGTTGATTTATTCTAAGGGGTTGAACCCTTATATGGGACATTGTCGAAAATCGCCGTGAAGGGGATCATTAAAACTCATTTGTAGAAAGAAAGTTGGGAAAATTACAGTCAGTGTGGAAGCATAGGTGCCTAAAACTCCCAAATCTTGAGTTTCAACCATCTCCGACCATCCCTGAGTATTGGAGGGGGTGAGGGGTATTTTGCAATTTAGGAGTACAACGGTTCCAAAATTGATCGGCAGCGCTAGCGGTGGACGCTGAGGTTCCGATAATGACCGTCGCGACTTAGATCAACCTCATAAAAGTGCCAGAAATCCGAAAAAACTGAAAAAAATATACACTTTTTAAAGATCTTTTCCTGCTTTTCTTTGGTTTCTCCTGATAGGGGTAGGAAGGCGCAGACATCGCTCCTCAAAATTTGAACGCTCCAGGTCTACTTCGAACGAAATGACAGGCTCTGCAAAAAGTGGGCCGCTAAACAAGACTCCAAGTGTTGTTAGGTTTGGTAACGATCAATACGAACTTTTGTTTTTATTACAATAAAAAATTATCACAGGCTTGTGGTCACGTATTTAAATAAAATAAAAATTAAATTTTCACACCCTATAGTATACTGGAACACGCACACTTTTCCTAGCTCGAACTAACTTTACAGCGTCCTCCACAATCTCTCGCTTAAACTGCTGGCCCTTCTGCGGCTCTCTCGCTCTCTGTCGGGGCATTTTCTGCTCTGTTAATTTTCCAATGAATAAGAATAATATTAATTTAAAAAAAGAGCATGGGGCACAATGGGACAGTCAGCTAGCTGTCCCATAGTACCCCGCTCGCGGCCGTCCCATTGTGTACCGAGTGTCAGATCGGAGGGGCCGCTCACTGGCACCATAACCTCAAATGTGAGATCAGAACTAACAGTGTTGAAAGGAGCCTCAAGGGTCCAGGCATTCACTCCAATGCGCAAAATGGATTTTGAATAACGGTTTTTGGCTCTATAAAAAATATTCTTGAGTTCGATTTTGTTGCTCTTACCTGGAATTTACTGGTTCAAAACTTCCCGACCAGCTGCCACAGCGAAAAACAATCGAGTCCGCCCACCGCCAAGTGTCAAGTAGTGCACTCAAACACGGCTTCCCACTGACGTCATTCGCAGTCACGACCACCCACGGAAGGCGACAAATTTAAGAGTGTCCCATTGTACCCCGTGTCCCATAGTACCCCACCTTCCCTTACGCCAGGCGTGGAGGGGCGGAAGAGTGCTTTGCGGTTAGCGAAGCCTCTTGCGCCACGACGCGGTCTGGCGTACGCCTACCTTTTCTTACCTTACTTCTTTCCCTACGAACTTTATGTTTCTCTATAAAAAGAGATTTATCTAAGGGTGTAACAAGATTCTCGTCCTCAAGAACAGCCGTCGCAACGGCTGCCACAGCTCTGTTTGACAGAGAAAATACATCGGCTATCTTTGCCGTTACCTTGAAAGCACACTGCCGTTTATTAGTGGCTGAGCGACGTGGCTGGAGGCGAGAGTGTTGCGGTTATTGAAAATCAGGATCTTCTTGTATGGCAACGGATTCTGTAACTTGACACTAAAGCTCTTCCGGCACAGTGTCAAGTGTAGGGCAATGCCTTTTCCGACTCACTGTCATTGATAAATGTAGCCTGCCTCTTCACCCGTTTTTCTTCCCTTTCAAGCATTTTTGTAACCTTGGTGTCAACATTGCCAATAAACATTTTCCGAGAAGTTCTTTCGTCTGTAATGAAGTCCCGTTCTCTGGAAGCAATTTTGTGTTCAGGTGGGCAGTCACACAGTGCTTCGTCAACACACCTATAAGCACCAACTTCAAAAAGTTCCAGGGATTCATTATGGAAAAGTAGGAGTTTTTCTTCATATTTCTTCATACCAACCCATTTCTTGCATTCGAGGATTTTCTTATTGTATTTAATTATCTTGTTTTGTATGCTTTTCAGGGACATTGGTGGAACAGACGCCTTCACCCAGATTTTGCTGATGTGTTCATCAACTCTTGCAGAGACATCAAGAACAGATGGCTCCTGCCTACTGTCATTGTTTTGCATAATGTCAAAACGAACGAAGAGATAATGACGCATTACGTCTTGGTAGCTCGGTAACGAAGTACCGACAAACTCGGCAGGAAGGCCGAAGATGGGACAAGAAACCCTACTAATGTGCTTTCGTGGCTTCGCAGCCATAGTGTCGAAAGTAATTAAAGGTTTTCCTAATATTGGATGGCGACAGAACGCCGACGCGAGTAGCGAGCGATCCTAGTCAGACAAACAAGTCAGAACAGGTCGCGCGTCGCGTCGCACCGTCTGGCTCGTAAGGTCTGTGCGTTCGTCCGTTTTCGTGCTGGCGAAGCGCTTGGAGGGCGCAGAGGATTGGCCAGGACAAGAGAGGAGTGGGAAGGGGCGCTGGTTTGATCGGTAGTGTTTTGTTTGGCTGTGAGCTGCGATTTCGTGCGGTTTTCAAAAGAGCGGCGAAAACTGAAGGAGCGCGACGTCACACGTTAAAAGCATCAACAGGCAATCATGGATGACGACAGTGGCGAGTTTGTATGCAGTGTTCTAATTATTTTATTCAGGTTCAATTATAAATCTCGAATGATTGAATCTTCTTCCGTTGATATTCGTTATAACGTAGCACTAACCTCACAGCGTCGCCATTGAATGCAATGTTGTTTCCTTTATGTTTCAGCGTTTCGAAGCCCACAAAGAAAAAGGCCCAGTATTATGCACATGAGCAAGAGCATTAAGGTGGCCCCACAATGAGATCCATCACACCCATCACGTCAGTCGCGTCAGTCCCCTCACGTCCATTCACACCACTGAAAAATCATTGAATGCTCACCCAGGAAGGGCAATCTGTGTGTGTGTGTGTGAGAGAGAGCGAGAGAGTCCTCGCTTTATTTCAGTCGGAAATCTCCGTCTTGGAACTTGGTGTACGACGGACCAACTTAAATAAAGCAAGGACTCTCTCTCTCTCTCTCTCTCTCTCTCTCTCTCTCTCTCTCTCTCTCTCTCTCTCTCTCTCTCTCTCTCTCTCTCATGGACGTGAGAGGACTGATGCAACTGACGTGATGGGTGTGATGGATCTCATTGTGGGGCCACCTTCAAAGTGCTTAATGTGCCTGCTCCCTTCATGGAGGTAATACCTAACTGTTTGGTTTGTTTCAGATGAGAACCTGTAGTGTTCTATTCAGTGAACGTACTTCAGTTTGATTTCAGTTGACATTCGTTTCCTTCATGGAAAAAACTAGAATGAGGAATGGAATTTATCCAGGTTTGAAAAAGTCCATCAGTAAATGTTTGTCATTTGATGACTATGTTCTTGTGGAGGTAGGACGCTAAATAAGTGTGTGAGTTGTTATAACAGTACTTTTTTCGCATCAGCTAAACTGTGAAACCATTTTCTTGTTTGCTCTCCAGTTCACCATGACAGAAATTGCGCAGCAACTGCTGAATATTTCAAATGTCAAATTTCAAAAAGAAATACTTGAATTTCAAAGTGTCCTCAGTCCTGACGAGGAGAGCCAGTCAGAAGAAGTTACTTTCAACACTACAGGATTGCCGACATCGACTCCAAATAGTGAGTCCTCGGTTTGGTTATTCATTGACTTGTAGCTTTTCATCAAGAACAACCAAATTAATCACTGTTCATTACAGATGTTGAATATATGATGCGACGCATGTCTCCTCTTAAGAGTCGAAAGCAGCTGACAATGGGAAATGCTGCAAATGTTTCAATGTTAATTGAAGAAGAAGAGAATGCAACATGTTGTAGGAATGAGAAAAAGGCATACTCACTGTTGGAGGAAATGTTTTGGATTTTGAAATTGACAATTTGGAATATGAAGCAAGAAATTCTTATACTGATGACGCTAGTGTAGGAAATAAAGGCATCATTTCAGGATTTGCCGATGGCTGGAATGATGTGTTTTTAATCATTGGCTTTTTTCAAATTAATTAGTTATTCCTGAGTTATTATTCTCCCTTTTTATTCCCAGTTCATTCTGAAAGCTTGCTTGAAAGCACATTTAAAATCATTTGATGATGTTGAAGTCACACTTGAGGAATTGGATGATGAACCTAATTCTGTAGTTGCAAAGGTAAGTAAAGCCTGTCTTATGTAGAATCCGTGTTCTCTGTTTTACTAAGTGGCATCTTGTTTACAGTTCAATGATCCGGCCTGTGCAATCGCCCTTGAGCAATTGGGTGAGCTTCCTTCTCTGGCAGATAAATTAACAGTGAAAAGGATGGTAGGCTCTGCCACTGCCTTCTAAAGATCACAATCAGTATAAAGTCAGTATTTCAGGATTTGCCGATGGCTGGAATGATGTAAGTGTTTTTCTATCATTGGCTTATTTTCAAATTAATCAGTTACTCCTGTGTTATTATTCTCCCTTTTTTTCCCAGTTCATTCTGAAAGCTTGCATGAAAACACATTTAAAATCATTTGATAATGTTGAAGTCACACTTGAGGAATTGGATGATGAACCTAATTCTGTAGTTGCAAAGGTAAGTAAAGCCTGTCTTATGTAGAATCCGTGTTCTCTGTTTTACTCAGTGGCATCTTGTTTACAGTTCAATGATCCGGCCTGTGCAATCGCCCTCGAGCAATTGGGTGAGCTTCCTTATCTGGCAGATAAATTAACAGTGCAAAGGATGGTAGGCTCGGCCATTCCTTCTAAAGATCACAATCAGAATAGAATTTTTTCCTCTGGGTTCAGTGATGGTGTAAATCTGGTAGGTGTTCACTTTCATTCCTGGATTACTTGTAAATTATGTCAAGTACAGGGTGTTTATTCTCGTTTGGGACAAAAAGATAGGGTGGATAGGACATGCGAAGGAGATCATTTTTCACCAATGGACTGGTGGGCGCAAACGTCTGACAACGCGGGAAATTGCGATTTCGTAATGAGCTTTCGCGCCTCCCCGGCAGGCAGCCGAGCGCGCGCGGCTGTGTTGCGGGCTGCCTGCGCCACGGCGCTGCAGCATTCGCACGCTGGGCGGCACTCGGCGGCGGCGGCGTGTCGTCTGCTGGCGATGCCGTTGTGCAATTGTGGAAAAATGCGGCGGTTTGGATGTGCCCTGTGCAGGTACTGCTCCGCGTAAATCCTCTGGGCTCTCCTGGCCACGCCGCCCGCCTGGCCATACACAAAGTGCATGTCCGCCAGCTCCGCTCTCGTGAACCTGACCCGCTCTCGTGCTGACCGGGGTCTGTAAAGTTAGCGACGCCGCCGAGTGCCGCCCAGCGTGCGAATGCTGCAGCGCCGTGGCGCAGGCAGCCCGCAACACAGCCGCGCGCGCTCGGTTGCTTGCCGGGCGGGCGCGAAAGCTCATTACGAAATCGCAATTTCCCGCGTTGTTAGACGTTTGCGCCCACTAGTCCATTGGTGAAAAATGATCCCCTTCGCATGTCCTATCCGCCCTATCTTTTTGTCCCAAACGAGAATAAACACACTGTATAATATCTGTATTTCAATTTTCTGGTTGTTCAGGGATTTGATGAACAAAGCATTGAAGAGAAGGGCTCCAAGAGTATCAATGGAATATTTAATGTTGATAGCCTTTCTAGTGAGATGGAACCTCAAAAACCACTTAAGCCTGCCTCATTCCTCAAGTCAGAGGATGAGGGAAAAGTTCTTTTTCTTAAGAGGCTGGTGTTGACCAGAAGACTCTTCTTGCCGAGATCAGAAAGTAAGGTGTGGATGCCACCCTGGAAGATGTTAAAACTCGAAGAGCAAGATGGCAAGGTATCCATGGTCTTGTCAAAAAAGGGAAGCAAAGTTCATTGTTTGCAGATGTATTGAGAGTAGTATTCGACAGTGAGCCCCTGTGAACTCTAGACAACCCTGAGTTGCAAGTCAATGACGAAGCTGTTCTGGGAAGTGCCATTGATCCTGTCAAAGTGGCTGCCACGGCAGCCATGTTTTCTAAGGGTAAGTAATGCCACAGTTCAGGTATAAGTATGAATTTTGGGAGCTTCCCCTTTTATAACTGGCTATAATGGATGTCTCTTCCAGGTGCCGTTTTCACTACTTAAGCTGCAAGGTACCTCATTCAAGTTGTGAAAATAAATTTAAATCTCCTCAAGAATGCAAAAAATATGGACCATTTTTGGAGAGAAGTTTCTGGCATACTGCCACAAAGCCACCATTACTACGAAGCATCCAGTTGTGAAAATAAATATAATGAAGCTAAGAGACTCAACAGAGATCAAGTGCGCGCTGAGAACCGAACCGGAGCAGCTGGAGGGAGCAACAAGTCACAGTGGTTCTGGAGCGATAATATGCGAAATTATGGCACAAGACACCATCGTGAAGCCCCCCCCCCCCCCCCCCCATGACATTCTCACTAGGGTCTGCAAATGCTGTCACCTACCCCCGTCAACAAGCAGAATTGGTAGTACCTAACATAGGACGTTCCAGGATCCCTCAGCTGATGCGTCCGAAGTCCAAGAAAGAAAAACACACGGATGCCTTGCTGCAAATGGTTGCAGCCATGGACAGAAGAACACAGGTGTTGGCGGGAAAACTGTTGCCGTTAAGCTCAAAATCAGATGAAGAAGAGTTGTAATGATTTTCTTAACTAGAGCAGCTGTTTATGAACCTGCTCTGCTGTATGGTAACAGCAATTACATGTGACAGTCAGTTATCAGATTTTTATAATGTTGTTTTAGTTTTCTTTGCCTGCAGTTGGATGTGGCTGTCAGAAGTGGCATTTTTTTTGTGTCTTATTGTATAATTTTATGTTTTCGAGTCATTGTAATGTGATATCAGTTATAGGTATTACTTGCTTTTTATATTTATTTATGAAAACATGATGGGGTGGATATAGCTACCAGAAGTACAATTTAGAATAACATGTTATGTTCTAAAATGTTATTATTCTTGTTGAATTGTAAGGAATACCCCTAAAAAGTGTGATCTGGTCAAGTCTGAAAGACTGAGACGATTTGTTCCTGTAGTATTATTTTTTATGTGCTGAAATTTATACATATATTTAAATTAAAAGAAATATATATATATATATATATATATATATATATATATATTTTAATTTCATTTCTGGTCATGTAGTTTCTTCGTATATATTATATATATATATATATATATAAATATATTTGGGAGGTAGGCAAGCTTTTAATTTCATTTCTTCGTAATTTCTTGTACAATGATTCACAGTTTCGATGTATAACTTACTACCTTGAACACTCTGGTACAGAGGGAAACTTCTCATCTCAATACAAGTGCCATAAAACAGATTATTCATGTGGGTGCAAAAGATTCGCAATATATTCTCTCTTGACAGCACCTAAGTTCTGAGCCGCATCTTCCTCAGGAACTTGAGGTGCTGCAGTGGCAGGTAGCCCCTGTGAAAGGAAAAAAAAGGGTCACTTCCTGACTGACTTTATTGACAAACACATGGAACTCTTAATTGGAAGACATCACATCCTACCGAGCACTCATTTCCTTCTAGAGCTTTGAAAGAACCATTGATGCAGCAGTGTGGGTCCGCACAAGATAAGGGTTCCTCATGGGCAATTTCTTCAGACGCCTGTTTTTTGCCCGTAATAAGCAAAAACTGTTTTCAATTTTCACCCTGCATGCGGACAACAAATAACTGTGCGTCCTCATCCACTCCGCATTATTGCCGTCATCACCGTACGGGATCATGAGCTGTGAGGAAATAAGTTGGTGGCATGGTGCTCCAAACCCCAGCAAATCCAATAAAATTATTTGGTTTTGTATTTTACCTTATCAAGCAGGGGATATGCACTATCTCCCAGTAGGTGCTCCCCCTCTGAAAACATGTTATGGTTGGTCAAGAGCTTCACAGCAAATCACTATTTTCATAATTTCTTGCATCACCAATTGCTCCTGGATTTCAGATATACAGATCTCTGTACACCAGCCGGTGGTCACACACGGCTTGAACAAGAAAGGAGTATTCATGGTGTCTGTTTACATAATCTCTTGGATTTTCTAAAGGGGCAGTGGGGGTGGGAGGGGGTGGGTAGGCTGACCTCCTCCTCACCACCGGCCAAGGTGGCAACACCGCTGCAACCTCGCCGGTGTCGGTGTCACCAGCCAGATCCTGCTTCCCGGACCAGAGCTTGGCTCAGTTTCGCTTTTTTTTCTTCGGATTTTTGGCAACTCCAAGTCGGCTCTAAAACCTCGAACGATCTCGATTCAAGAACGGAATCGCACTGCCGGGAGGCGGCAAAAAGGTTGGTGTGAGTTACAAATGTGAAAAATTTGAACGCCAAAAGTTGATTTCCGCCGGGTTTAAAAGGACGGACCGCGCCAAGGCCGTCCTATTGTAATGTTTATTGGTCTCCGGTGCTCCGGCAGACGTCGCGCAGTGTTGCAGCGGTGGTAGGAGGGGGAGGGGCGTCTTCCCCGCACCTCGCACAGCCTCACCCCGCCACGTGCGAGAGAGAAGGTGTAGCCTGTGGTATGGAAAATTAGAGTTGATCCTATTTTCACGACCCATGAGTACGTAAATGTTGGCAATGCGAACATTATTTAGAATGTGTACGATAGGGTCACACAATACCATTTATAGTTGAAAACTGCAAAGTACGAAAATTGCTTGTGAACAACGTGTCGCGCCTGCACTGTTAGCAGTGATTCCAAAAAAAAAAAGTCGCTACTAGCGCAAAAGTTGTCTTACGATGCCCGACTGTCACCCAAGAGAAAGTATCACCCAATCTCATCGCGTTTACGGGCAACAGCGAAAAATCATTTTCGAAAATTGTGAACTCCGTTAGTGGGGAAATGACATTTGTGCCTCCCCAGGCGAATAGAGCGTCCAGAGTCAACCAAAAAGGCGGTTTCTCGGCGTTTCATGACAAAAGACAACTCTCATTTAAAAAAAAAATTGGTCCAAAGTGACCCGTATTCAGGGAATCACCCTATTGCCCTTCGCGCTGCTTTGTCAATGAAAAGCTCTCTGCAACTAGCACTGCAATGCAGACGTCCCGGCTGAAAGCATATGCTAATGATAACAGGGCGACGCGGAGGTTTCGCAGCCTTTACACGGGACGACTTGGCAGCGCAAGACCACCAAACTTCATGGAAATGGCCGCTCTCCAAGGACTGCCACACTTGGCATTAGCACTGTTGGGGCCGTCCACATATTACGTAATCATGTTTTAGGGATTTTCGACCCCCCCCTCCCCCCAGTCAACAGACGTCATCAGCGGCCTGACCCCCCCCCCCCCCCCCCCTCAAGATTACGTAATCAAGCGAATTTGCGGAAAATGTGAAGAATCGTGAACCCAGCGTTTGTAAAGTGTTTGAAGAGGGTAAGTGGAAAATAAAAATTTTCAGGATGATTAATGTACTTTATTTAATCTAAAGTAGTAACAAAATGTCAAACTCCGCGAGCGGGGTAACTGCGACGCGGCACTGCGGCAGTTCCAATCCCCCAAAAAAATGCGATGCGAGGACCAAAGTTGATTACGTAATCAGAACGACGCCCCCCCCCCCCCCCCCTGTAATCAAGCGTAAGCATAGCTCCGACCCCCCCCCCCCCCCTACGTGATTACGTAATATGTGGACGACCCCGTTAGTGTTTCTGGATTCTTTGCCGCGTGCCTAGCAGGCATCACGGCAGTAGTTGAAGCAATTATGCCCATGCTTTTGAGGACCGAGCGCCTGCAGGTAGGCAACCCATCCGGTAGGCGGCCTAGGAATGGCGCGGCATGGCGCAGCGTAGCGCTGGCGAAGCGGAGGCCGGCCGGCCGGCAAGGCCCGTACTCCTGCTTAAAAAATGATAGCCTTTGCGCTGCCTCGCCGCCCGTTTGCATTCGAAGTCAATAAGTTCATTGTCAAGCTGATAAAAAAATTAATTTTTTCAACTGTCACAAATGAAAAAAAGTTAGCCATACTCCGATCACAATTACGTGCTGTTTCTCTGGATCGATAATAAAAACTCTAAACAAAACAACAAACAAAAACTAACAGCAATAATCTTTGACTAGAAATGCCGAAAAAAAATAGAAGAATTTCCCGCTGGGTTGGCTAAAGCTCGACGAGACCACCGTCTGCTGCGATGCACCATCGGCACCTGTCAAGCCACTCAGCCCGGACCCGCGCGAAAACTCCTGCGGATCTCCTCCCCTGCCATGGTGACCAAGTCCTCCACCGTGTCTACTGCGGTCGCGTTTCTATGGCGCCCAATAAATAACAAGCTGGCCCGTCCCTTCCGGCAACCTCGGTGCCAGTTCCGCTGCGCTGGCACCTCGATTCGACAGGGGGACTTGGCCAGGTTGGCCTGCCGGCGGCGTTTGCGGGGGCCTTCGGCCCCCGCCTCAAGTCTCCCTAGAGGTGCCCGATAGCAGATGTATTTGTTACGATTTAAATCGTTAACCTGAGCCCGTCCCGGTGCGCGCCGCGATATAATGGTGTGCGCGCGGTGACCAACCCTAACCTCAAACAGCAAGAACAGACAAATTTTCATTAATCAAAAATGCGATACAAATCGAAAATTGTTGCCACCGTACGTGATTTTACGTTAGGAAAGGAGTTTATCCTCCAAATTTGAAGTTTTTCTGTGAACGGTAAGTCGGCGTACACACTAGCGAACGAACGAAAATCCAGCATAAGACTATTAGCCCGGCTCCTGCCGTTTCTAAAGAAACGTGTCGGGACGGGCTAAAAATCAAGTGGTGTAAGGTCCGGAGAACGCGGCCCGCCACGGCCGATCCACCTGTCCGGGTACAGGGCGTCCAGGTGAGCCCGCACGTCTTGGGCTGGGCAGCCGTTATGCTGGAACCAGTGATCGACCAGCACATCGACTGGGGGGTCCGCCTCCTCAAGCAGCTTGAAGGGGTGGAGGTTGTTGTGGTGGAACACCTTCACGACGGTCGGCTGGCTACACCCCACCTGACTGCTGATCAGGCGCGTGCTCATTCGGGGATTGTCAGCTATCCTCTGAAGTACCCCCCCCCCCCCCCCCCCTCAGCATCGGCCACCGACCGGCCGCGTTCTGCATACTGCTGCGGCTCCCAGCTTCAAGTTACATCCGGAAAAATGTTATGGAAATTCGAGGTATGGATTTGATTTTCCATAGTGGACAAAATCCAGCTGGTATTTGGAACATATTTACATCTTGAAATTAAAAACCCATTATGGATATTGAAATCCATCTGCAAAAAACAAAAGGTTGTGTACCCAACAACAAAAATAAATAAACTACAACATCTGGTGATAAAATGGTGGACTGAGTTATTATTTACCTGAACAATTGTATCTGTTAATATCACTCTAAAATATCACCTCCCATATGGTAAATTCCAAAATCCAAATCCCGGTTATGGATTTCACACAGTGATATAGTAAAATCCATATGGAAAATTTCCATAATGGATTTCAATATCCATAATGGGTTAGCGAGAAACGGACCGCAGATTTGGATCGGACGTCATTCGGACACCAGTAGGCCAGAAGCGCAGAACGTTTTTAAGCGGAGTAGTTTGGGAAAACTCAATCCCACATCGGTATACTTACTCCAGATGGAAAATTTAAACCATAATGGAAATATGTTGCCATTATGGTCAAACATTTCCATTGTGGTTTGAATTTTCCATCTGGAATTTGTTCCAATTTACATCTGGATTTTATAAATCCATATGTAGCTTTTTCCATTCTGGAAATTGTATTTCCACACCTCTTTTCCGCAATGGATTTTTAAGCTGGGATGGGAAAAATCCAAATCCCGGTTATGGATTTCACACAGTGACATAGTAAAATCCATATGGAAAATTTCCATAATGGATTTCAATATCCATAATGGGTTTTTAATTTCAAGATGTGAATATGTTCCTAATACCAGCTGGATTTTGTCCACTATGGAAAATCAAATCCATACCTCAAATTTCCATAACATTTTTCCAGATGTAACTTGAAGCTGGGTTGCAATGATATAAATACTGCCCTACTGATTTTCTGTTTACATCACGCGTTCCAAATACGAACTAAAAATACCTATTAATATCGATTATACAGACATGTAAAATTGTTATGGAATCTCAATTTCCTTGATGAAAATGTGAATTCTTTATGGGATCCTAGAAGCCATCTGGATTTTCTCAAACTCATTGTGGGATTGGAAAAACCGTAATCCAGCTTCAAATTCCATCTGGGAAAAAAATTCCATAATGGATTCCGTATGGAAAGAAATAAAACCAGAATGGAAATATGAAAATCCACATGGATATCCGTGATTCCTGATGGGAAATCAAAATCCGCAATGGAATTTTAAGCTGGGATACTGGGAAGTAGCTGGAGATGGAAAAAAATTTCAGTCTTTGCGAAACTAAATACATTCAGTATCACTTCAAGTCACTGCTTGGACGTCAAAACCGAGCATGTTCCAAATCTGCTGTCAGATTTTCTTTATCTCCTTTCGTTCTCGAGATACCCGATTTGAGGTCACCGATTTCGGCGAAATTAAAATGGCCCTAGTCATTTTGTGCAGAGATGCTACAAACCAAATATCGATCCATTATTACAAGAACTTTGCATTTTATAAGAAGTTGAATTTGGAATGGAATCTGGAATCCAGATGGATTTATTATTTTCAGTATGGAAAATACTGTGTAGAATCGAAGCATTTTCCACACCTCTTTTCCAGATGGAAATATGTTTTCCATTGTGGGAAATTATTTCTACTCTGGGAAATTTCCACAATGGAAAAGGAGGCCTTGTGGAAACCAAACTTTCAGATGGAAATCTTTTTCCATTGTGGGCACTATTGAATCCATCTGGAATTTTCAAAACCCATCTGGAATTTTCAAAACCCATCTGGAATTTTCAAAACCCATCTGGAATTTTCAAAACCCATCTGGAATTTTCAAAACCCATCTGGAATTTTCAAAACCCATCTGGAAATGGGAAACCCATCTGGGAACAGCAAATCCAGATGGAAATTGCCAAAAATCCATGTGGAATTTTAAGCTGGGTGTGGGACGAAACATTGACCGCGTCAAAATGCAGACCTCGTGAAAAACCGATTGAAAATTCATCGTTGAGATGACCGTGTTTCCAAATTACCTGCAATTGCCCCGTCTCCCTCAGACGGTTCTAATGATCCTGGAACACCTGTCTGGCAGGTAGCCAAGGATCCGGGTACCTTTCAGCGTACGCACGCTGCGCTCCCTGCGCATTTCCCGCAGCAGCCCCGTACTCAAAGTGCATGTCCGCGTACTCTGCATTTGAGAAATGCGCCATGTTTACACCGACCCACGTGCGATGCGCCGGTCTGACTTGGCTGCCGTAACGGCCTCGCCGGCCGGCCAACCGGCCAGCCTCCGCTTCGCCAGCGCTACGCTGGTCCATGCCATGCCATTCCATTCCTAGGCCGCCTACCGGATGGGTTGCCTACCTGTAGGCGCTCGGTCCGCAAAATTAATCTATCTCTGGCGGTCGTAATTTTGATTTCCGACCCCAAGTGTCCCATATTAAAGTACTCGTCTAGGTGTCCGCTATACGCACCCACAGTCTGGTCAGGTCGAAGAAACTCACCCTGTACACTGCTAGACCTTAGGCTTCAAATTGAAGCTCACGCGCTTCGAACGGCTGGACGCGTCAAATTGAAGGAGAAGAGCTTCAAACGGCGGCTCCCAACTCCCGCCGGAGTTTCCCCCACCACCACGGCCGGCCGTTCTCCGGCACGGCTGCCCGTAGACGAGGAAGAGGAGGGGGATATGTAAATGACAACTAGAGGTGAACTAGACTTGGGAGACTGATTGAGACGACTTTGTGGTAAGTTGGAATACTTAGACCTGTAGTTCCGTTTATCTTGGGTCCAGAGAGGCTGTGCTACAGACGGCGCTGCCGTCGGGGTTAGCAGGCGCACTAGTGTAAATCTGATCAGGGTTTACTCGTATTTCGAAATGCTGATCGGAATTTCCTGATCACATCCAAAAATGATCAGGTTATCCTGACCGTACCGAATAACGATCAGTACTTTCCTGACCGTATCCGAAAACGATCAGTATTTTCCTGATCGTATCCGAAAACAATCACAATTTTCCTGATCGTCACCAAAAAAGGTCACGATTTTTTTTTATACAAATACGATCAGAATGATATTATCGGTACAGTTAACGATCAGAACATGCGATGAGACACAAACACGATCAGGATTAAGACAGCTCTTTCTCGTAGAGTAGCTGAAATTTTTACCTGAAACCTGGTATCTGGTATCAATTCGAGAATTTACGAGGGCCATTTTAATTACACTAAAATGCGAGATTATTTTTCTGGCGTCTCGAGAACGGTAGGTGATATCGCCAAACCGACCTCGGATTTGGTGGTGCTTCGCACGACCGCAGGATCTCTTGTTAAAGGAGAAAAAAGACCATCAGAGATATTTACCAGGAACATTGCGACCGTGATTACAAAAAAACAAAAACAGAAAAGATCAGAGAGCAGAGAAACGACCAGGAAATTCCTGATGGTTTTTTAGTACGATATCGGAAAATTCTTGATCGTATAGGTGCACCATAGTATTTTTTTTCCTGATAGTAAACTGTCCTGATCACATTTACACTAGGTACACAGAGATGCAGAAGGCAAAGAACATTTCAACAACGTTTGCTTTATTTAGCTGTGCTTCTACTGCGGAAGAAAAATTCCCACCGTTCACCTTGGCGTCTAACAATGACGAGTCCAGAACTTGCAGAGTGGTCGCAGTCTGCACCGCCGCTTCTGTGCGCCAGGTAGGATAACATTATCTCTGTGCCTGTCTCCCGGCCAAACAAACTAACAAGAGGAGGCTATTCCACTCCACAAGGTCAACGAAAAGAGGTTCAAAGTACAGTGTCATATTAGGGTGGCCCAATTTGCAGGCCTAATGTTAAAATTTTGATTGGCGTTTCGTTGTTTTCAGGTGCCGCAACGACCTCAGAGTTTGAATGGTAAAACTGCCTTAAAATTCGAAGTAAAGGATACTTCGCTCACAACTCTAGAACGTCAAGACACGAAGGAAAACGGGCGAAATTTGCGCCCTATGAGAGTTAATTTGGGGTCTTTTGCTTTAGGAAAAAACGTGTTTTTCTTTGCAGGTCGGCCTTCGGTTTTATTTTACACACCACTCAACTTTCAGACCATGGCGGCACCCATAAACATTGTCCGACCAATTCCGGACTATTTTCCTTTTTTTCTCCGGAAATGGAACCATAAAATCGAAACGCCGATCAAAATTTCAACCTCTCTGCAAATTGGGCCTCCCTAGTATCAAATGTGGTCTGTCTAACGCACCAGTTGTTTCTTAAAAGAATTGTTGCGCCCGAGGCTTACAATTAGCAGTACTTCAACTCTCTGCATCCTAACCATTAACCCTTCAAAACATTTCAGAGATCCTTATTGTGTTAAATATTTGAACAGGACGTCCAAATAAGTGAATGATAGAAACTTACTACTACAACTGGTTCCAAAGGACAGATTCGTTCTCTTCTCTTCCAGCCACTTAACTACTTGACACGATTGTTTCAGTCCGAGCGACGGTTAGCCCGTGGTATAGATCCTGTTGAAAATGACCTCAACCATGCGTCCAGATGACTTCCTCAACTGGAAACAGCAAATCCTTTTCATTGTGCTTGTGGTGAGTGCCCATGGTTACAAACATTGAGTGGGAAGTAGTATGCCCAGGACCGTCCTAGGAGCGCTGGCACTGCAGTTAAAACGCAGAACTCTGACGCTATTCCTCCTCCTCCTCTTCGACGCCGTGACCCGAGGGGTCCCTCACTCGAACTCTGTGTGTACAATGACTTCAAATCAATTGATTAGTTTTGACTTGCGTGACTGCAGTGACTTGCAATGACTTATTCGTTTACTTGTGACTCTTTTGAACTTTTTTTTACTATGGTGGTGAATTTTGATTTTTTTTGGGACTGCGTTTACTTTTTCGTGACTTTCCGACCAATTTTAGTGACTTCTTGACAAAACATTTTTATTTGAAGTGGAGTTTTTACAATTTTGAGTTTAGTTTAAATGGATAACTGTTGTGACTTTCGTGATTTCTCACTGACTGGCGTGACTTTTGCGACTTTTCCTTGAATTTTCGTGACTTTTTGTGATTTTTTCCTTGAATTTTTGTTACTTTCCTTGACTTTTCGTGACTTTTGTCACTTTATAAATTTTTGTGAATTTTTGACTTGGTTTTGAATTTTATTTTGAATTTTTGGGGTTTGTACAATGACTGCTCGAAGTGAGGGACCCCTCGCCGTGACCCTGTCCCAGGGCTACTTTGCGAGTTGGGTCGTACGTTCTCAGGACGTCCACATACTACGTAACGCGTTTTAGGGTGAGGGGGTGAACGTTACGGTGTGTTACGTAGGGGAGGGGAGGGGTCTCGCAATGTGTTACGTAACCATTATAAATGCGTTTAACCTTCAGAACACAAGTTGCATAGTTTTGCGGTCCTACGGGCGGGCGATCCGCGTTTTCCGGTCGTCTAGTGGCTGTGGCGCCAGTGGCTCGCTCGATCGGTGGCACAGACCGAGCTGGCAGCGCGTTCTCTAAACGCGTTTAAAACCACATAAAAGCATAAAATGGGTGAAGTTGCGTAACACATAGGGGGGGGGGGGGGTGTGTTACTTAAGGGAGAGGGGGGGGGGGTCAAAACGATCCGAAAACGCGTTACGTAGTATGTGGACGGCCCCTCAACGGCAAAGTTCGATTCTCTCCTAGAGCGCCGTTAGAGGGGTTCATTTGCCAAAAGTGTTAAAATGAAACGGGGCTGGTTTTGATTCCGGTTCTGTGTTAAAAACCATGAATTTTGGTACCTCGGTTTTATTTTTCCGATCACCGAAAGGGGTCGCGCATCGACCCGGAAGTTTCCATGTTACGCCCTATAAGAGATTTAAAAAAATTCTGATGGTCGTACGTTCTCAGGACGTCCACATACTACGTAACGCGTTTTAGGGTGGGGGGGGGGTTGAACGTTACGGTGTGTTACGTAGGAGAGGGGAGGGGTCTCGCAATGTGTTACGTAACCATTGTAAATGCGTTTAACCTTCAGAACACAAGTTGCATAGTTTTGCGGTCCTACGGGCGGGCAATCCGCGTTTTCCGGTCGTCTAGTGGCTGTGGCGCCAGTGGCTCGCTCGATCGGTGGCACAGACCGAGCTGGCAGCGCGTTCTCTAAACGCGTTTAAAACCACATAAAAGCATAAAGTGGGTGAAGTTGCGTAACACATGGGGGGGGGGGGGTCGGTGTGTTACTTAAGGGGGGGGGGTCAAAACGATCCGAAAACGCGTTACGTAGTATGTGGACGGCCCCTTAACGGCAAAGTTCGATTCTCTCATAGGGCGCCGTTAGAGGGGTTCATTTGCCAAAAGTATTAAAATGAAACGGGGCTGGTTTTGATTCCGGTTCTGTGTTAAAGCCATGAATTTTGGTACAATTACTTAATATTGGACATTTTAAAAAAATATAATAATCCCATCTACAATCTAATCACTTTGGCAAGGGAATGTAGGCTTCGTTGTCACTTAAAAAAGTTAAGTGCTCGGCGTGCTCCCATGTTAGGGAATTCCATTATGCGGTGACGACGTCACCGGCCGCGGTGTCCGGTGTCGTGGCTGCCAGGACCAGGCGCAGACAGACAGGTGCAGGGGGGCAGAGGCAAGGGCAGAGGCAGGCGGCGGCGATTTACGTGAGTTTCAAAAACTGCTTAACAATTACTGATAATCCGATAACTGCGATAACGCGAATATTGCGATGCGAACGATAACCCGATAACGGCGATAATTTATTGTTACGATAAGACCGATACCCGATAAAGGCGATAATTTATCGTTTGCGATAAAAACGATACCCGATAAAGGCGGTAATTTATCGTTGGCGATAATTTATCGTTGGCGATAAAAACGATACCCGATAAAGGCGATAGTTTATCGCTGGCGATAAAAACGATATATCGAGATTTCGAGCAACTGATTATCGTTGTCCGATAAAAAAAAATATCGCGATAATTTTCGATAAATCAATATATCGCCCTGGCCTAAGCACACCCAGAGAGCTCAGGAATTTTATTTACAAAATTGTAGCCACCTCGAAAACCAAAAACGGGTTTGTGGCGAAAATGCGCACACTGGCTCAGAACTTCGTGCTCTGTCCAAATTTCTAAGTTTCAGATAAGTCCCATAATGACAAATTTGTCTTCGGTTGCCAAAAGTCAAAATTACTGAAAATTCGGCATTGAGACCTTGGAAAACCAATATACGTTTTCTGGGCTTGTCTCGAGATAAGACTGGCCGCCGATGTACAGGGTGTTTTATTTCGTATGTACCATGCTTCGGGAGCGTATAGGGGGCACCAAGGGGAGTATTTTGATATAGGACTCTTGGGGTCGGAAATCAAAATTACGACCGCTGCAACAAAAATTCTATTTACGGAGGAAGCGCCGGCAAGTAGGCAACCCGCCCTGTCGGCGGGCACCGAGCGGCGTGGCGCAGCGTAGCGCAGCGCAGCGACCGGCGTCCTGTCGTGTGGCCCGGTGCGTGGGAGCGGCCGACGTTACGGCTGCATCCGCTTGCGTTCGGTGGACTGACTCCGGGAAACAATAATGAGTTACGTGGATCGTGCTGATTGACAATGGCTACATTCTCAATTGCGGAGTACGCGGACTTGCATTACAAGTTCGGAGCTGCATGGCAATGCCAGAAGCACGTCGTGCCTACTCCGAAAGGTACCCCGACCGTCGGTTACACGGCAGAAGGGTGTTCCAGGATGTTCACGTTTGTCTCAGCGAGACAGGACTACAGGTAAATGAAAAAGCGTTCTTCTCATTAAAAACAGTTTTCTTCGGCGTTCCGCAAAGTCTGAATTCTAGCACGGTTAATGACCTAGCCCACATCCACGCCGCGCCATGCCACTCGGTGGCCACCATCCGGGCGGGTTGCCTACTTGCCGGCGCTTTCTCCGTAAATTAAATTTTTGTTGCAGCGGTCGTAATTTTGATTTCCGACCCCAAGTGTCCTATATCAAAATACTCCCCTTGGTGCCCCCTATACGCTCCAGAAGCATGGCACATTCGAAGAAAAACACCCTGTATGTCTGATAATTTTTAAACATTTACTACAAAATAATTGTTATTGCTGACGATTTTTCCCCCCTTTTTTGGTATCATTCGGGCTGCGATTTCGGAACTGTTCTTCTGTTCTCGTTTTATGAGTGTGCCCTGAGTTGAAGGGCAAGATGTATTTAAACCATTTTGTGACCAAAACATAAGTAGTGTTGTCAACAATTTTCGACGTTTTGCGAATAATATGCGTCTTGTCTGCTGTTGTGCTGCGGCTCGTAATGCAAGGTGTCACTAGAACGCTAATAAGTTAGTTGATGAAATTCTGTCAGAATGGACGTGAAACGAATGCGTTTAGTGCTGTCGAAACATGGGGCAATTGCGTTTCGGGCGTCGTTTGATTATGAGGATGCAGGCGTTCATGGAATAGAACAGGAAAGCTAAATTCCAGTAGGTTAGCCAAGTATGTTTAACATACTAATGAGGTGTCCGTTTTCAAACTCTCGGTCTGAGGACTAAACGGTTTGTGCCCAGCGCCAAATATTTTTTTCAGTCCAAGCGCAGAACAGTGTATTCTCAAAGCATTCAGGAACACAATTCTTGACCCAAGGAACATTTCTTCATTCAACTCCATGATTCAAGAAAATATTTCTGAATGCTTTTAGCATAAGAATGTATTTGTCTGGGTGCAGCTAGTGTTCTGCATTGATTGGATCAGACAGTACGAGCACGAGCTACCGCTCCGGATCAGTGTTCTCAATCAGGGGGTCAAGGGGTCTGTATCTTTCCATATGGCCGGTATGACCGACAAATGGAAGATGCCCGAGCTTGCCCGCCCGATTCAGAAAACTTGCCCGGGTCAATAGTATGTGGGTCCGATGTAGACGAGTTGCGGACTCGCATACCTCCTAGGGCAGGTGTCAAACTGCAGTAAAACTAAACACGTCTCACAGGTAAAGTGTAGTTTTTCAAGCAAAGAACTGGCACAAAACTGATTCAAAAACTGACAGGTAAGTTATACTTGTCCCAAAATTCTAGTACTTGAGCCACAGTTTAACTACAGCTTCAGTATGTACGTGGAAACGAGATTCGTGGATAGAATAACTTGATTTCGAAAATGAGAGAAATTCCACTTATTAGTTATAAATAAACTAACGATCCTTCCACCCGATTATTGTAATTCGGAATATTGTTTGAATCGAACATTGGCGGCGATTTTGAGTTTTTAAGTCTTTCCTTTTGTAAAAAAAAAAGTTTACACTCCAAAATGCAGGTGGGTGGGGCGTTGGCAGACACATGGGATGTGTCAAATTGTCGTGGGGTAGCGACTGGGACTGGACACACTATGTAAAACGCGACATGTGAGAGGTATTGTAGCGGTCCGCACATCGACGCTCTGAGCGGCTCTGACTGAGGGTTGTGCCTCTTGTGCATAGCCGTGTAAAAAAAAGAAAAAGAAAGTGTGTTGTAAGGTAAAACTATAAGGTCACTCTGCAAAACCAAATGCGTGGATTAACGCATTAAGTAATGCGTGGTTCTACACCATGCATTAGCTAGTGCGTGGTCGTACACCATGCATTAGCTAATGCCTGGCCCTGGCCATACACCGTGCATTATCTAATGTGTGGTGGTGCACCATGCACTTGCGAAGCACGTTGTTTATTTTGCGAAGAATTCTGCTTGGAATTACTAACAAATATGTTAGTTGCATGCAAGCATGCTTCCAAACTTGGTTGCAAACTTGCGACCAAATTAGTTCATCACATGGTGCGGAGTCTTTCGCAATACAAATAATTCAGTTTTCTGGGAGATTCCACGCATTCTGAAGAACGAGCTCCGCAAGTGTTATCATTGCATTATTACGTCTTAGCTGATGCATGGTGTACGACCACGCACTAGCTGGTGCATGGTGTAGACCACGCGGTAAGTAATGCGTTAATCCACGCATTTGGTTTTGCAGAGCACTCCGTGCCCAAAAGAACGTGTAGTACGAAGGGAAGTAGAGGGGGATCGAGGGGATTTTACAACCGATTTCGCGACCTTCACTCGTGCCCCCCCCCCCAAAAAAAAAAAAAACCATTTAAAAAATTAACTCTTTTGGACATGGCAGCCCCACTTCAAAAATCAGGCTTGAGGCCTTCGGACGATGCTTCAGTATGGCTTCACAAGCGCGGACGAGCATGGCGTGGCGGAGCGCTTAGTGAGTGTGGGCCCTGTAGCTTGGGTAGCCTTAGTTGAAATTGAGTTGACATTAACAAAATACTAAAAGTCCCATTTCCTGAAGCGTTACACCAAGAGAAACGGATTCTTAGGCGAAAAGCATTGAAGAATTTTTTTTAAATCAAGCTAATCTTGGACGCGGTGAAATCAAGAAATATTCTTGGATCCGAAATTATATTCTTAGTTCTTTAAGAATACGCTGTTCTTAGCTTGAATCAAAAATTCTTCCCTCTGGGTGTAAGGGCTATCAGGCCTATCTGCGCCAGACAGGTAGGCAATCTACCAAGCTTTTCCGCCTGCAAGTATGCAAAACGTCGTAATTTGTCCCTCCCTTAGGCCGCTCTCAGATCCGCGCCTTGTCTACACTGTTATTTTTTGGGGTTTAAATTTCAACCCAATCGCAGAAAAGGGTTGAAAACGATCAACCCTTAAGGCCGAATTCTGAGAAATGGCTGACATTTCAACCTTAAGGGTACAAATTACATCCAAGGCTGAAAATTTGCAGTGCTAGGTCTAAAACCTCTGACTGATGGTTGAAATGTCACATATCTTAGTTCTCTTTTTTTACATTTTAACCATTTTGGTTCAAAATTAAACTTGAAGCAGTGGAATTTCAGCCTTCGGGGATGATAAAATGGAACTCCATTTGAAATTGTAATAATTTTCATCTGACTAGGTTGAATTTTAAACCTTACAATGGTAACACTTCCCAGTGGCACGATATATAGAAGAGGTCTGATCCGGGTCCCAGGTTCTCAACTGTCAGTGTAGCCGTGTGGTTAAAGGCACGGACCTGTGGGCGGGAGGTCCTGGGTTCGAGTCCCAGCTAAAGGGCTTTCATACACGTAAATAAATGATGTTCGTAACTGAAACATTTCGTTTTGGGGCAGTTTTAACTTAAACCCACGACTTTCCATTTTTTACCCCTCCATTAAGGTTTGGATTTCAGCCCTCGGGCAGGGTTCAAAATAATTCACCCCCATTTTAGGGTTTAACGCGTTCAACCCGTGGTGGATAAATTGAGTCACTCGGCTAATGGTTGAAATTCAAACCCCAAAAAATAAAAGTGTAGGGCACCGCGCGCGCTTTAGTTTTACCAGTTTAGACATGAGATCGGTTAACCTTTGTTTTCGACGTATGTTTTCATTCCAGGTGAGCTGCCATGTTGACGGTGCTGTGTACCCCCGTCTCACTCCAGACGTGACCCTTTTGCTAGACGTGCGCAGCCCGTGCCACCGGGACACCCAGCGCCTCCTGGGAGCGCTGCGGAACAAGACGTTGTGGGCAGAGCGAAGTAAGCACTTGGATAAAAACTGTGTTTTACAGCACTCGAATAGATTAGGGGGACCATGCGGGGCAAACTACGTTTAGTTATATTTTTCTAACTAGGAATCCGATTAAGAAGGATAGTTGGGGGGGGGGCTTTGCCGCGTAGTCCGCGATTTTGCTCGGCTCAAAATCATAAACAGGTTGAAATATACCAGAAGAGGAGGTTGGTCGTAGAAAAGACCCTTTTTAATCTCCCGGCTGTGCGTCGAACAGTTCACACAGTTCAGATTGTTTTTAATTTGGGAACAATAAATTCTTCAGTGCTCAATTAGTAACTGCAAGTGTAACATCAAAAAGTGTCATCTTTAAGCGCCAACGCAACAGGGTGCGGTCACCAGCAGTTTCCCGTCACCATCGCTGTAAAGTCTAACATACGACCCTAGAAAGGAGATCGTTTTCACACGAAATCGCGGTTGCGTGAGAAATGTTGTCAGTGGGTTCTCTAAATCCGAATTGTTTTCCTTCAGTTTGGGATGCCAGCGCACGGGAGGTGGTCGGCGGCCTGTGGGGTGCGCAGTCCAACCTGGGGAGCTTCGACGGATGCCTGTCGGCTGGGTCAGCCGCGCCCCTCGGCAGCCGGTACTGCCTCGCTGAGCTGACCGTCGACCAGGATGCGTGCGGACAAGCGGGTATCCCTCAGTGGGACCAAGTGACCGCAGTAGACGCGAACGCAGACGCCCTGACTGTTGTTCAGGTGCGTAACACACTGATTCAGTGTTCTTCACCTGATACAGGACAGTGATATGGGCACAATCATTTCTTAGTTCATAAACGAAAAACATGAGATACCTGCCATCCAATTTCGTACTAGTTAATAGGGGAAAAGGCCCCTATCGTATGGAACTTGCCACGACCTCCTGCACTAATCTCATCATAAAAATGACCTTGCGTATAGGGTGCTGCAAATATATACAGGGCAGTACGATGGGTTGCCTACCCACTCAACTGCTAACCATCCCCTCAAGCCAGCGACAGAACAGCTGGGCCAGCTTCTGGAGGGGGTGGAGAGGTTCCCCTATCACTCCCGCTGTCATCTCCACGTGCCGGTCGTAGCGTCATCTATCCCCGGAAACTACCTGTGTGTGCAGCGCGACCAGAGTGGCGCTGGCATTTCCCCGTGTCTGACGCTGCAGAGCGAGCAGGCCCGGCCGACTCGTCAAGACGACAACAGGGCTGATAGAGTCACCACAGGTCACCACCCTTTGCCCTCTAAACGCTCTGCCAGTCGTCCGGTCGCTTGCTATGTGCCTCGCGCCTGTAGTCGAGCGGGTAGGCCACCCATCGTACTGCCCTGTATATATTTGCAGCACCCTGTACAAAGTTGAACAAGGGGCAGTTCTGTTGGGTCTAGAGTGAGACCGAACGAAGGAGAGCGAATAAGACGTCAGTTCCAACGCAGAACCGCCCGTTGCTCATCTTTGATTGCGTATTGTGCTTCAAAACGAACGCCTACAAATGTATGAAAGACGTCGTTAAGTTTTCTCCGAAGATTTCCTGATTCATTCATGTTACTGTACCGGGTGTCCAAGCTAGTACACTGCAGTCGGATGGGTGGCCTACCCTTGACTCTGCAGGCGCAACGATGCAGGCGGCTCCCGGCAGGAGACAGCGGCCGTGACGAGTCGAGCTACGGCCAGCCGAGACCAGCAGGAGAGCCGGGCGAGCCGAGCGGCTGGAAGTGCGCACAGCCTCCGCTCCTCACACCATCCACCTCCTCTGCCAGCGCCGCTTTGCGTCGTCTGCTCCTGGCGCCTGGCTACGGCTGCCGAACGGGGGCTGAAATTGGCCCGTCCGTCTCAAATTTTGAAATATCTTAACGAACTTGTCGTAATTAGGGTGATGTCGGTCCGGAAAGCGCTCGGCATAAATTCTGCTAGCCTGACGCCCATTCCCTCGCGCCTCGCCTTAAATCATAACCATTTCTGACATTTCTTCGTTTGTCAACACGTGCGGCTGCGCTCTCTCCGCCATGGTTGAGGTTGACAGTCAACACTGATGTCTGCTACCTCTTTAGCGTTTCGGTTTCGATACGCCAATGTTGTCTCCCGCTGTCTCCCGCCGGGAGCCGCCTGCATCGTCGCCCCTGCAGAGTCAAGGGTAGGCCACCCATCCGACTACAGTGTATTAGCCTGGACACCCGGTACACTTGAAACCTTAAAACTTAAAAACGATAAACTTTTACATATTATTGGTGGTTGGCGTTACCCGAGACCCAGAGCAGCAGGTGAATGCATCCTAGTCTAGTGAGCTGAGCTGGGAACGACTAATTTTTGTGTTTTTAAGACTTGAGCGGTTTCATTGACTCGTCAGCCTTTTAACCCCTCTACCCTCACACTACGTAACTCTAGTATCTTAATCCCCTGAATGGAAGCATGCCCACGTTCAAGGCAATATATTACGGGTAGGTTAGCCTCCGAAAATATATTCAAAATATGGTTTTCATATTCATAACTGAATACATCTACAATGCATCAATGCATCCGCTTGGTGTAAGAAGAGGGGAATTTGAAAGCGCATTTTGTGTTACGTAGGTAGCTTACAGCGAGAAAGAAAAGTAGCAACATCACTACATCACAGACTCTTTAGGAGCAGTGTGGTGGCCAAACTTATTTTCGTTAAGTGTGCACCCAGAAAATTGTGTTCTCGATCCCGGAAAAATCAAGAGCATTTGCATTGAATCCAGTAATCATGCACTTGGACCAAGAACATTTTATTAGATTCAATGCAAATGCTCTTGATTTTTCCGGGATCGAGAACACAATTTTTTGGGTGTGATGAAACTCACACCAGACTTTCGGAAAACAACCAACCGTTGCGTTTATACCGAACCTGGCAAATGAATCATAGCCATAAAAAAAAAAAAAAAAAAAAAAAAACTGTCGGCGTTGAAATGTTGACCGATTCAACGTCCATTTGTCCATGTCCATATAAGCGACAATTAGGCGATCCACCGATTTGGTAATTGTAATGGTAGTGGATATTCGCACAAGTTGTGCGGATAGCCAATACGATAGTTTGTGCACAACTTGTGCGAATGAGATCGGAACGGCTATTCGCACAAGTTGTCGTATTTTTAGCCCGTCCCGACACGTTTCTTTAGAAACGGCAGGAGCCGGGCTTATAGTCTTATGCCGGATGTTCGTTCGTTCGCTAGTGTGTACGCCGACTTATCGTTCACAGAAAAACTTCAAATTTGGAGGATAAACTCCTTTCCTAACGTAGAATCACGTACGGTGGCAACAATTTTCGATTTGTATCGCATTTTTGATTAATGAAAATTTGTCTGTTCTTGCTTTTTGAGGTTAGGGTTGGCCGCCGCGCGCACACCATTACCATATCGCGGCGCGCACAGGGACGGGCTCAGGTTAACGATTTAAATCGTAACAAATACATCTTCTATCGGGCACTTCTAGGGAGACTTGAGGCGGGGCCGAAGGCCGCCGCAAACGCCGCCGGCAGGCCAAGCTGGCCAAGTCCCCCTGTCGAACCGAGGTGCCGGTGGAGCGCAGCGGAACTGGCACCGAGGTTGACGGAAGGGACGGGCCAGCTTGTTTAAATGTGCACCTGTGCGAATAGCCATGGGGATCCAATCCACACAAGTTGTGCGAATTGGATCGCAACGGCTATTCGCACAACCTCGCACGATTGGCACGAATTATGCGAAAAATATCGTTGGAGTGAATAAAATACCGCCGGAAAGAGCAATCACATGTTTGATTTATACCACGAACTAATACTCGCCGGGAAATCGGTAATATCTGCTAAAACTTCAACTGCCACGAAATCGGTCTGAATGTTTATTTTTATATCTATTCCCCTCCTGTGCTGTAGGGGCGCGCTCTACCGGCGACTGGAGGGTGCAAGAACGGAGAATTTTCTAAATTAATTTTACCCTTCCCACTGTAATTGAAGCCGGAATGCGTATTGGCGCTTATTGGCGGCAACAGGTGGTCTCCTCGCAAGGATCCTGGTCACCGCGAAGTTCCGGTTGGAATGGGACCCATTTGGGCGGGAAATTTTAAATATAGACAAATAGTACGATTTGGAGCGTTTTCCAGAATTTAGTATTAAAATTATTCAGAGAGATGTTGCGCCGCTATCAAGTTATTTCACCATTTAAAGGCATTTTATGTTATCGCTGCAAACTGTATTGTTTTCACAGTTTGTGCGAGGTTGTGCGGATAGCCCTGTCGAAGCAATCCATAAATAAAACTTGTGCTCCAACTTGTGCAAAGTTGTGCGCATAGCCGTGCCGACACAACTTGTGCGAATTGCGTCCGTAGGGCTGTATGCACAATCTTAGGTGTCCACTTGTGCGAACATAACTAACCTTCAGTAATTGGTCGGCTTGCAGGGCTGCGGCATGACGCCGCTCACCGTGCCCCTCGGAGAAGTCAGAGTGGCGCTGTGCGTGCCGGGATCATGCACTGCACCCGACGTGGAGGCCGCTGTGGGAACATCCCTGAGGCAGATCAAGCCCAAATCCATTTTCAGAGTCAGGGTGCCAGAGAACCACTGCATCGGTCATTTAGAGGAACGTGGCTTTCTTGACACCAGCCAGGCGCTTCTGTTCTGGTTCGTGTAATTCCACTTTGAGACATTTTAGAAAAAACTAAACTCCTCATAATCGGTTTCCTATGAGACTTGGAAACAAAAGCTTAAGAACAAAACTACTTGCAGACCGCAAACACCCGAGGACAGGTGGTATGACAAATTCGAATGGCGTTTTGAGTGAATTGGGGGGTTATTTTTCATATTTTTCGCGGCCCCTGTGCATCAATATTTCTTATTCCCGCTCTCGACAGTTTCCGGTCTGAACGTGTTCTTCCGCTTCTCTAGGCTGAAAGCCCGAAAAAATGTAAATGTCACCATGTATAGATGAGTATGGACTCATTCATCACCCAAAGTCTCACCGCCCTGCGACGCCTAGTTTCGGCGTCGCGACGCTCCAAAATTGGGTTTTTGGACTACTTTGAGCATGGGTTTCTCGAGAACCGTAAATCGGAGAGGCGTGGCCAGGTACTTTATCTAAGGACTGACGTATTGCGAATCGAGTTTGTGTTTTCAGGGGAGCTCCTGGAACGCCTTGAACATAGGTAAAAAGCGCAGCTCTGTAAGAGGGTCACATAGACTAAATACCGGATTCAGATTTACGTCAGTCCCAAGCCTGTTCTTTCATCTTTCCAATGAACATCCGGGGGAATCAGGGCGACGAATACTTCGCTAGAAACCCCTTCTTTCCTGAGCCTCTGCTTCCAAGTACGTTCACTAGTAGAGAGAGACAGACGACCAGCGTCTCTCTCTCTCTCTCTCTCTCTCTCTCTCTCTCTCTCTCTCTCTCTCTCTCTCTCTCTCTCTCTCTCTCTCTCTCTCTCTGTCGTCGGGTGTGGGGGAGCAGGTCAGGTAGTCCGGGGCCGGGCCCCCTGTCCGGGGGGGCTATTCTGTAAGCGCTTCGGAAATATTTCCGAACGTTCGGTTTCGGAGATTTCCGAAGGCTCCACTTCCGAACGCTCGGCTTCGGCCTATTCTGTAAGACCCTTCGGAAGTGCAAAACCGAAGGCCAGCGGAACCGAAAGCCAGCGGTCTGGCAACACTGCGATCGGAAATCTCCGGCCAATCAGAGAACAGACACACGGCAGTTATAGTGGCACATGCCCCTCTCGCGCGAAAATTTTGAGTGAAAAGGTATAGTTAGCTTTGAAGAGCTAAATTAAATGCCGTGTTTAGTTAAAAGGAATGGCATATTAAGTAACACTGGCTGTTAATGTAATGGAGTAAATAATTGGTATATTGTTGTAGGCCCTTCGTTGTGTTTAGTTCTCACAGAAAATGGGAAACAAACGAAATTTTGTGCATAATGGTATAGATTATTTTGATATTTTTGATGTTTATAAATTTTTCTCGGAATACCTGGCTTACAATTCTTTTGCCATTCCCGTCAGCTATAGTGTGGATGGTCAAATCTTTATGTTATAAATGTTCAATGGCACAACTATAATTGCTATCCTTACAATATCAGATTGTAAATGTGTGTCTATAAATAATTGTTAATTGGAGGTGCAATCAAAACATTTCTTTTGATTCGGAAACTGTTGACATTGATCATTTGGTAAATTCATTCTAAGGTAGCTGCATGTATATATACTCGAGTCTTTCGGTTGAAGCAATAGTCATCATAGAAGTGATCATTGCCTAATTGATTGAGAATAAAATTCAGTGCTTCTTAAAGGGTAACAATTAAAGAGCAGGCAGAAATTGGTTTGGAAATTTATTTTTCAAAAATCTTTCCCATTAAACATAAGTTCATTCATCTTCGCTTACTCAGTGTGTTAGCCAAAAAATGTAGACACCACTTTCAGCAAGTCGCAAGGACAATTCTGCAAGAATAAAAAGTTATTCGCCAAGTATCATTTCAAAATAATGACGCCACTACACCAACCGCAGGACTTACAAAATATCTTAGGAAATCAAGGTAATGTGTGCAATGCAGGATTGTCACCACTTCAGCAGCTGATAAAATGACACCTTTTGTCGCACATAGTCTTGGTGTTAGTTCCTTTCAGAATACATTCCTGGTCTTTGTGGATATAAAGTTGAAAGTGGAAACCAATTGAATCTCACTTCAAATTGAAACTCAAAATACAAACATCCTTTGGTAGTAGGCCTGCAAAACACAAAAGTTTTATGTAATTTTGGAAAGCAGTTGTATGGAGTATTAGGTCTTCACGACAACAAAATTTAATTTTCTTCCCTTGTGTTCCATTTTTAATTTATGTACCGGCAATATTATTACTCTGATGGACTTAAATTATGTCTGTTTACATCTGTACACTGGGGCTTTTAACCTCAAAGCTTCGACCCGAAACTCAGTATATGGGTGACAATTTGTATCTCTGTACTGAAGATGACATTGCAATCCAAAATTATTCACTAATTGTAACGCTAGGAATTCATAAAATGCGTGCAATAAGGTTCAGAAATTTTAAGTTCGCTGAGCCCGTTGAGCTCCCAATCGGAACTCAGCCGGAGGCTGCACGACTTGGAATTCAAACGAATTTTTTCGGATACGAGAGAAGAAAACAATAAAGGTTTTGGCGGAACACAAGCCATATATTCCACAGATTTAATAATTATAAACACCCACATTGAATATACTAACAATTATTTTCATTTTCATTTCTTCTGGGACGTTCGGAAATGTTGCTTCCAAGTTCCGACGGCTCCGGAGCTGTCGATTTCAAAACCGAACGGCGGAGCCGAAAACCGAACGCAAAACCGAACGGCGGGGCTTACAGAATAGGCCGAAGCGCGCTTCAGAAAAGTTTCCGAACGGGACCCTTCGGAAATATTTCCGAAGCGCTTACAGAATAGCCCCCTGGGGCTGGGTGATTAGGCTCCACAATCCACAGTACAGACTGTCGTATCTCCCTGGGCTACACCCCCATGATACAGGCTGTGCTATGCCTGCACTCGCCGCATGAAGTGGGGCGTTGTGCGACATTTCGCGACGGCCAAGGGCCACAGGGCTGCCGCGACAGAAGCTTTATCGAAGGGTCCTGCAGCTGGTATCAATGGGTACTAATCACGAGGAAGCAATCATTGGAGCCGGTAGTTGAACCCGGGCCTCCCAACTCACTCGTAAAATCTACTTCGAAATATAATTCTAAGACAAATTCACTCCACTCCAAAGAGGCACGAGTTAGAACCGAAACGTTACCGGTTGTATTGCGCCTGAGCGGTGTGCGGGTGCGAGATAGATGCTCGAATATGGGCTTCTCCATCTCTCTTGCACTCCAGCAATCGGTATGAGTCATTTACAGCCAGATGGTATCATATACGATTCGCATACACTTGTATACTGTCAATATACGATTACATACAATGTGTATACAATTACGATACGATTCGTATATGGTCTCATGTGCAACTCTGTTGACCCGGTGCCGCGTGTTTGCAGGCTGGTGGTCGTTCTCCTATCTGCTACAGTCGCCGGGGCTCCATATTTTGGTAAGTCAATACTTCAGTACTGTAAGGACGTATTTCGGGATAAAATACACAAAGGTACATATCCGTGTGCGGCATTGGTAAGGAGGCACTGGCGACATTTTCAGAAGTAATTTTCGCTACCGACATTTAATCACACGTCCAGAAATATAAGTATTTGTAAAGTTGAAGTGAAGTTCTTTTGATAGAGTTGTATTTGTAGACGTGAGATGTTGGTCCTCATTGCGAGAAGAAACAAACTGGCCCTAGGGATGCGCATTCGAAAGCGTTATACGAGTATCGAACTCTCTCTCCTCGAATAGTACGTTTCCGAATGGCGTCCGACATTTGTCCTTTGAAAAGTACTGAAAGGGGGATTACATTGCCTTAAAATAATCTTGCTGCTTAGAAGACGAAAACACATTATACGGGCTGTCATGCCGCCTATACAGTGCACGCCTTAAGCACATGCATAGTTTTTACGCAAACGCGTCGGGTCTTTTGTTTAGGGCACGTTCCGTAGAAAACAAGGGACGTCCTCGGCGTTCATTGTCTGATTCGTGTCGGCCGCGATACAGAAGCGTAGCAGAAGCGTCGTCTGCTGCCAGCGAAGGCAGCGCCAGCGGACAACACGGTGTCGTCTGCTGAACGTACGGCGCGCTTCGGTGGCGACCGCGCCGGTGTGGTAGGCGGCCCACGGCACGGGCATGCGCTGTCGACTGCCTAACTCGCCGGCGCGGAAGTCAATTACAAAACACCAAATATCTCCGTACCTAGACGTTTGCGCCCACTAGTTCATGGTTGAAAAATGATTCCCTAGGGGTGCAGCACAAACTATTGACAGAATGAGAGTACTCACCCCCAAGAATACAACGCGTGCCTCAAGCATATCATATGCTGTTGTCCTGTCCAGCATACAGACGGTTGATGTACGCAGATGATTCTAGAATCAACAAAAGCCCACGACAATACAAGATTTGCATCAAAATCGCTTTGAATCAAGCATTCATCTTTGGGAGTGCGTAAGCCGGATAACTCAGTGGTTGTATACTTGTGAAGTAAATTTGACGGTCTTTCCGGGTCTTTCTTAATTTAAGCTTAGTCAATATTTTTAGCGAAGGTCCTTGTTTCAAGCATATTATGTTTGTAGAGCAATTTGCGGTTTAAGCATAAAAAAACAACAACATTGGGCCAAGCATATTATGCTTTACTCAAGCATCTATTTTTGAGAGTGTATTCTTGGTTTAGTCTGCTTGTCTTAAAATTTTAGCTGTGATCATTTCAAGTCCGAAAACAGTGACCCCGACGCACTAGCAGTAAGATTTGCCCCGCATTTCGGACAGGCTGGGCGGCGTGGGACTGGCGCACGCACCTCACGGAGTTGTCGCGCCCCGAAGAGGCGCTGGCTGGTATGGACCTAAACGCCCTAGCTGGGATCCGGACTATCACCATGCTCATCCTTGTGGTGATCCATCGCTTCTACAACGCCATTCGAATGCCATCCATTAACAAGTTCACTACGCTAGAGGTAAGCCCATCTCTACACCCAGAGAAACAGATTCTCAGGTTAAAAGCATTCAAAAATATTTTCTTGAATCAAGCCAGTCTTAGATTTAAATCAAGAAATATTCTTAGATCAATAATTATATTCTTGGATGCTTTAAGAATACGATGTTCTAGGCTTACATCGACAATTCGTTTCTTTGGGTGTACATGTTCAGGGAGAAAATTTGAGTCCGGATTGTACTATGTTTGAGACTGACTGTATGTCGAAGACTTTCATACTCCATCTTCCCGGTACCCTGTGTGTGTGTGTGTGTGTGTGTGTGTGTGTGAAGAGGGAAGAGACTAACTGGCGTACAGGTTATACGGATATTGAACAATGGGTACGGCACTTTAGGGTGGCCTAGGTAGGCCTAGAACTGAAATTTGGATCGGCGTTTCGAATTTTTCTGGTTCCATTTCATTAAAAAAATGTCCGAGGGTTGGTCGGACAATGTTAAGTGGTGCCGCAACGGTCTAAAAGTTGAGGGGTGTGTAGTACAAAATTAAAGCCCCACCTAAAAAAAAAAAAAACCCATGTTAGTCCCGTAGAAAAAGACCCGTAATTAACTCCCACAGGGCGTAAATTGCGTTTTGCTATATCTCGTGCCATTTTTTAGCTGAGCCAAATATCTTTTACTTCAAATATTACGCAGGTTTGCTATTAAAATCCTAGGCCGTTGCGGCACCTCTAAACATTGTCCGACCAATGCCGGACAATTTTTTTAAATTTTCTCTCCGGAAATGGAACCATAAAATCGAAACGCCGATCGAAATTCCAACCATTCTGCACATTGGGCTACCCTAACGGCACCTCTTGCCTAGCAAACAGTGCTAAGTAAGACATGCTGAGGCCAGGCCGGTACAGCAGGCGGACGCATCGCTAGAGCTCATCTCTCTGTCTTCGTACCAGGCTCAGGTGTTGTGTGTACTACGGTCCACTTTGTAGCTTACAAGGACACCCGTCAACAAAATTAGCGCAGCACTTTTTCAGAGCCTGTCATTTCGTTCCAAGTGGACCTAGTGCGTTCAAATTTTGAGGAGGCATGTCTTGAGGGTCCTTCTCGAAGTCCCCAAAACCGCAACTTTGTTGATCAATTCTAAGGGGTTGAACCACCCCCATAGTCGAAAATCGCCGTGAAGGGTGGTTTCTCCTGATAGGGGTAGGAAGGCGCGGAAGCCGATTTTGTAAGGTTCCAACCTTTAAGAAAAAGATGTCAGACTGGGAGTCGGTATCTCAACGACTTCAACCCCTAAAATGCTACGGCGTGTACCCCTGCAAGCCATTTTTGAAAACAGTGAATTTCAAAAATCGATTTTTTTTAACCAGAAATGGTTTGATGCTGAGCGCAGGCAGCTGAAACATCGAAAAAATGCGACGCGCCATCGTTTCCAGGCGTTTTTGGAACTGAAAGGGCCTTTGTTTGAGTCTCACTTAACAATGGCTTGTAGGGGTACATGCCGTAGCGTTTTAAGGGTTGAAGTGGAGATATCGATTTCTCAGTCTGACATCTTTTTCTTAAAGGTTTGAACCTTACAAAATCGGCTTCCGCGCCTTCCTACCCCTATCAGGAGAAACCACCCTTCACGGCGATTTTCGACAATGGGGGTGGTTCAACCCCTTAGATTTAATCCACAAAGTTGCGGTTTTGGGGACTTCGAGAAGGACCCTTAAGACATACCTCCTCAAAATTTGAAAGCACTAGGTCTACTTGGAAGGAAATGACAGACTCTGAAAAAGTGCGGCGCTAATTTTGTTGACGGGTGTAATAAATACCTTACGGTGATGTGGGTGTTGCTTACAGGCCCGACGTAACCTGTGGCTGACGCCGGGATTCCATGCTGGGCTGTTTCCCGATACGTTCCTATTCATGTCAGGCCTTCTGATGACGCTAACCGGGCGCCACCGCCAGCACCCTGCGGTCGCTACTCTTCGCCGATACTTGAGGTCAGTTCAGTTGAACGCTGATTCTTACTGGCGGAAGCAAAAGTCCCTTCCTCAGCTTCCCGACCGGAAAAAAATTAATGTCAGTGAAACGTCACGCTAATACCGCGGTTAACGTTGCAACACTGTGTATTCAAGTGTAATCAGCAGAAGCAACAATCTCTCACTGATGCCAAAGTAACATTCTGTATAAACGTGTAACACCTGGTATTGATGCTGCGTTGTTAGGTCTAGGCCAATGCCACGCTAATTCCTGACAACAATTCCACTTTTAAAAACGGGTGTTGATACTGTTATGTGTCTAGACTAGGGTGGGCAAAATTTTACGCTTTTCAGAAAGTTAACCGGGGGTAAGGTGAATCGAGTCTTTAAGATATTGAGCGGTATCACTCAAAACATTTGAGCCCGATCAGACAACTTTTAGGGATGCCCTAAAGCCGTACGTTTTGTCGCAATTTTGACAATTGTAAGACTGATAAAAATTCCGGTGGTTAGATTTGGTTGGATTCGGTGTTAAGAACACGTTTTCTGATCGACAGGAAAACACTTATAATACCCAAAATCCGAAAAATGGTTTAAATTTATGAAATATTGCGAAAATACTCCACAAACCATAAACAATTGCCGCATTAGTGATAGAGGGTGATGTCAATCTGGCAATTTGCTATCTCGCTTCGGCTTGCTATTTTCCTATTTAAGTTTACACAGAGAATGAAGTAAATATGATTAGAAAGACACCGTCGGGGTTGAAATTAGAATTTCATTTTTCGTTTTATTACTCTTAATACTTGGGTTTTTAGCCCGTCCCGCGATACGTTTCTTAACAAAGCTGGGCTAGTAGTCTTAAGCCGACCCGTACCAAAAACGGGACATTAGCGATGTTCCGAGAATTTCTCCGCCGAAGACACTTTTTTTTTAGACATCCTCGGACCTATCACGCTGACATTTTCGAGACAACGGAGATTGTCTCAGGGCGGTATCAATGATGTCTTCATTGGTGTCGGTCGAGACGACGGAGTGTCGGACATGCTCGAGTCGCAGAGTGGAGACATCGTCAAGGGGGGTACATCGTTCTCGTCAATACATCCGCAAGACGTCCGTAAGCCATCCTGCAGATACCGTCAAGACACCCTCGAGAGGAGATACCTGAGACAACCAAAATCTCCCCTCATGGAGAGCACTATTGTCACCGCGACGAGCTAGTGTGGAGACAAACTTGAGATGTATATGGTCAGAAGCTCCGCAGACGACGCATGCCGTTAAACACTAGCCTTCGCATTATTTGCCCGTGATAGCGCGCTTGACCAAGTGTGTACAACAAAACCACTCTGAAGCACGGGGTCGCAGGTCCGAATCCACCAAAGTACTTTCGCCGGGATAGGTTTTCGTCGGAGTTGTTCCATTTTTCTTCTCGGTCTTATCTCGAGAAAGTCTGAAATTCCCCCAACCTCGAGGATGCCTCGACGGTGTCTGCGGGGTGGCTCATGGACGTCTTACGGACGTATTGACGTCTCCACTACAGCATGTCTCCAACACAACTCTTAGTTGTCTGGTCAATGTCTTCAGGAAGTCTCCGTGATAGCTGTCTGCGTGATAGGTCCGAGTTCTCTAAAAAGTGTTTCTGGTTTAGACTTGCTGGATACATCGCTGATTTACCGTTTTTAGAACGGGCATTTTATCGCTGGGACAACCATTTTATTTTCCTATTTTTTCTCTCAGATGTATAGACTTATAAGCTAGTGAGTTTTCGCGATTTATTGAATGTAGCGTACCTCCTGAACGAGGGCCATTTCCACCTCTTTCGCGGCAGCACGACTAGAGCAATCATTTTGTTTCTCGACAATGCGCTCACCGCTCAGATAGTTTTTGACGTAAATGCTCCAAATGTGATTAATTTTGTTCTAGTATTGAAAACTTAAACCAAAACTATCCATCCGATCGCGTGGAATTTGATATTGCTAAAATCGATACTTGCAGATCAAGTGATTACAACGCGGAAGCTGTAGGACAACAGTTGGCTTGTACAACCAAAGTTGGTTATTGCATCAGAATTTTCAGCATATTTGCAGAATTTCGACGCCAAAATACCGGCCATACATACTTGCATAGGGTTATAAAATTTCCGGGCAGATGCACAGTGTCCGAAAATTTCGGAAAATTTCCGGAAATTTTGGAAAAATTGCGTTTTAGTCCGGTATCGTATACTATATCAGTAACAACAACGAAATATGGAGGTAGCAGGCAAAGGAAGGAGGCCGAAACTAGAAATGGTACGAAGACAACTTGAGCCATAGTCATTTAAATACATTTGTTATTTATTAATTATGAAACAATTACTATTAAAAGTGCTCAAAAAAATGTATAGCTTAAATAAAAAAATGGTTCGTAATGTGGTGCAAAATCGCTGGTGTAAATTCTATCAGAAAATCAGAAACGCTATCAGAAATTTCTGATAGGATCTGAGTTTCTCAAAGCATTTTCTGATAGCTTTCTGGATTTCAGCTATTCTGATCTCTGATAAATTTCTTTATGTCAGCTATTCTGATCTCTGATAGCTTATTCTGATAGCTCTCCCGATAGCCTCTAAGCAGTTTGTTCTCAGCGTAAGCTATCAGAAGACTGCTTTCAGAGACAACGTCATCAGGATGTTCTCTAAACTTAAATTTAGGAAGGAGGGCCACAAAACCGTAACTTTTCGAAATCTTTGGTTACAAATTTGGTATGCGACAATACGGTGCTAATTTACAAGGGCCATTTAAATTTTATCGTAATCCGACACATTCTTTCTGGCATCTTGAGAACGGTGCGCGGTGAACGGTGCGCTTCAAATCTGACCGCGGATTTGGATGAAACTCGGTTCCTAATGAAGCTAAAGTAAACGTGTCACTGATAAAATGCTCTGAAAATGTTTAGAACTATCGGACAGTGCTATCAGAGCAGCATATTGCTTTCAGAGACTCAACTACAGGTATCAGAAATTTTTCATCAGGTCAATGCTATCAGAGGTGCGCGAAAATATCTCGATAGTTCAGGTCTGATAGCAAAACTCTGATAGCTTTTCTTCATAGCATTTACACCAGTGATGGTACACTTTCCGTGCAATAGTAACTACCTAGTACTGCGAGCTGCCCTCCTAGGGTTTGGCCAGCGGGCCCTGCCCTCGACACTCAACTGTTTTCCGTCAATACCATGGTATTTCCAATGCTCGCCGCTCAGGTGGCGCTCCGGCAGAAAGCAAGAGGAGATTTCGACGCGCCAAACACGCCAAAGTACATAACCAGTTAATGTGTACGGGAGTGGCTTTTTCGCGCTGATCGTTAGAAATCCTGATGTCGCGCGCATCGTTACTAAAGATTTTCGCACCGCTGGCTCAGATCGTCTCCGCTCACTGACCCGAGTGAGAACACTGGCCCATTGCCAATCCTCCACGTCGCCATTTTCGTTGTGGGTCAGTAAACTCTGTGCAGGATACAAGCGCTGGACTGATTTCCAGGCTGACACCGCCCTACGCGTTTGTGGCTTTCTTCATCGCCGCCGCGATGGAGTCCATCGGCTCTGGCCCCCTGTGGAAGTCGATCACGGAACACGAGGCGGGGGTGTGTCGGCGCTGGGGGTGGACCAACCTGCTCTACATCAACAACTACGTCGGGAAAATGGGCGATGCCATGGTGAGCCAAAATACACTACATGTTTATATACCTTAATTTTATAGACCCATAATTTTTGGTCGATGATGCATGATTTGCTTCACGATTACGTGCCATTTTGTACGTCGTGCAAAATGTACAAAATTTGTTCGTACCGACCGTGTTATGCAGAAGCAGCACTTAAACTGTGCATAGTGTGCATAGCCCATGGATGTCCATAAACATGCGTTGTTACGTACTAAACACATAAATAATGCACAAAAGTATCAAAAGCTGTGTACCACATGGTGCAATGCTAAGTACATGGTCGTTTTTGCGTAAGCAGTGTTATGAATTGGGCGGGTGATAATTTGAATCCGGAGGAAAGCAGATACCGGTAATCGAATACACGCTGCCTAGACGACACCAAGCTAAACCAACCGAGAGCCACACTGTCTAGAACAAGAGTGCTTCAAAGCATATGCAATTAGCGATTCCAATTTCATACACTCGTGGGATTTTGTTGAGTTAATTAGCATCGTCTGCGTTAATCGACCATCTGAATAGTTAAGAGAGGGCCTCGCGTAGCTCGCGACGAGAGGAATTAGTATTCTTGAGAAGTAGTATTCTTTATGTCCGCCCCGCCGCAGTCAAACAGCCACCCCCTCCGAATGGGGTGGCTCCCGGATCCTGCACTCTGGGACGTTCAAGTACATCTATAAGGGGAAGTCCATGCCAAACGCCAATTTCTTATCTTGAAAAACGTGGAAAGCATCAGAAAAAGTGGGACGCTAATTTTTACGGGCAGCAGTGTATGTTACTCTGGGTTCTTTAACGAATTCAGATATTAAAAAGTTTGCAATGGAGAAACATGTTGCGTTCACCCTTTCTGGAGCAAAGCCCAATGCTTTCAGCACCATGGAACTTAAGTGTCATCAAATTAACGACATCGACTATCAGGGCACGGAGCCACAAAGACTGCTTTTTCTTTTGTACTTGTAGGTTCAGGAATTAATGACCTCAAATCAAAATTTTCTCTGTAGGCTTTGATGTGCAGAAGAAGTGTTAAGTCTGCAGAACGCCTGTAACTATAGTGTAACATATAACAACTGAAAAATATGAAAGAATACATTAACTTTCAGTACTTTCATTAACACTCACTCATTTATGTGGACAATGAGTCACTCAGCAAGACTTGTGGTACTCAAGTAAGTCCATTCTGGTGAAGTTTAGATACACTGCATACAGGACTACAAAAAAAAAAAAAAAAAAATCTCTTCATAGCAACGTGAAATACTTTTACCATAATGATTTTGCTCTCAGTGTGCTGTACAGACGTGGTCGCTGGCGGTGGACATGCAGATGTCTGTGCTGTGGGGGCTGCTGTTGCATCTTGGCCGCGGCCTCAGTGAGCGGACGCTGTTGTCTCTCGGACTGGCCACCACTCTGGTCGTGCCCTTCGTCGCCTCTCTGTCCGGCGGGCTACCTGGACTGCTTCCCGGCTTGGAGCGCCTCGGCTTGCACGCGTCCGCATATCCCGTGTTCTGGGACTTGCACGTGCCCACGCACATGCGGGCCGCGCCCTTCGTGGTGGGTCTTATCGCAGGCCACGCGATGCTCAGGCTCAAGGTACTGTCACTGTCAGGGTTGGTGTTTGGCGGCTAAAAAAGCCTACCAACGGTGTTTTCGGGGGTCTTACGGCCTACCTCAGAAAAGAGATTGGCCTTAAAGTTTGAGGGTAAACGAAAGGTCGGCTAACGCAAGTCCGCCCAAAAAGATCAGTCGGCATTATTAGTCCGACTCCTGCACCGTTTCTAAAGCAGCGTGTTACGATAGACACCCCCTTATTTTGAAAATTTTCGAAATCGAAAAGGTTCCGGGTGGCAAAATGACCCTTTTGGTGAGTAGATTCAGGCCCCAAAGTTTGGGGACGGTGTGACGTCATTTGATAGTGCCGCGGAGGGCCTAAAGTGTTCAAAATTTAACGCCAAAATAATTTCAATTTTTTTCGATGAAAATATTTTTCCTAGGGTAAACAGCAAAAGTTACGGCCCTTTAGGGCCAAAATTGCGTCCGTTTTGACGTATCTCGTACCGTTACCGAGTTATGTTACATTTTCTCCATAACATATACTCAAAAAATGTGTGTTTAGTGTGTTCCTTTTTATGAGAGAAACAAAAAGGATTGCAGGCAGTTTTGTCACTATTTTATTTGAACTTTGGTTGTCACAGGTATGTGTTAAAACATTGTAAAATTATTATGTTAAAATCAACAATTTAAAAAAATAACTTAGTCAAAAACAGTTACAGGAACCGATAACTCCATAATGTATAATTTACTACACTTTTACCCCGTATTTCCCCTTTAATGTGACCTTTTTAACATCGGGAAGGCTTTTTCTGTGAGTATCAACATTGACAAGTAAGTCCTGAAATTTTTCTTCCCTAGTTGTTACTACCCTATTGTAGTCTTGGAACAATTTAACACCGCGTTCTGCCCTGTCATTTGTTACCGGTAAGTTCTGCACAATTTGTCGACCTTGGATGTAACCAGGATGTTTGTACCATTCTGAAACAGGGACGTCAAAGAAGGACGTGTCGATTTCCAGGATTCTGAAGAATTCAGCGGTGTTCGTGTTAGCCAGATCGGCTAAGACCATGGAAGCGACTTCGCCAAGCTCAATGGCGCGGTTCCGAGCAGGATATGCTGAACCTTGTCGTGAGAGTATACCATCTACTAGAGAAGACCTCTCAGCATCGGACAAGTATTCATCAAAAACGGCAAGCCCTAAAAGCTCCTCGCTTAAATACCACAGGTGGCCTGAAAAAAAAGGTACGTATAAATGTATTTGATACGTATGGATTAAAGTGATTCATGCACTAATAATACCTTTCATCTTTTTCAGAGCTGATTCTGATACGCCAGCGTGGGTGTGCGAGTAGTCAAGAAGATCTTTGAGGAAATTGAGATCATTTCTGGGAGCAGAGCATGGATCAGTGCAGGTAAACCACTCCCGCACGTACAGCTTCACAATAAATATGGCAAGGTGTTGGAGTCCAGCTAAAACTTCCTCAGGAAGATTTAGCTGCAAATGAAAAATCCACATCAACAAGCAATAAATAGCCTTCGCCATCCAACGCGCACTGTGCATTGGACCGGGGTCTTTAAACACTATGCCATTGGGCGGCTCTCCACCAAGGATTGTAATCGTCAAAGTGAGAAGCTGCAGGTAGTCGTTTCTTGGTTGACCGACCTAAAGAATAAAGAGGGGGACTGTTACATATGGTATTCTGGGAAGTATAGGTGGGAAGCGTCCTGTCATTACTCACTGCAATCATCGTGACACAGAACTCAATAATCCTTTCCCTTGTTTCAGCATCTAAAGCCTCTGTGGCCTCGGAGCAGTCTAGTAAGGTAGAAAAGTTACTCTTATCTATTTTGGGCCAGTCGTCCTTTTTAAATTTTTTAAAAAGAGTTATTTCCGGGCCAGTCGACGGTCCCATCAGAGTATGGAAAACGTCCTCGAGAACAAGCTCTTCAATGTGGTGCCTACATGGAAACCACAACAAGTGTCGTTCCAGTAGCTCTTCGATACACACAGCGGCACCGTTTTTCAAACCTGTTAGAAGCAATACTGGGTAAATTTATTTTTACAGTAAAATTTCTACATTAAATATATTATTACTGTACCTGTGTTCTCTAATGTAGTGTCAAAGCCCATTCCTTTAACATTATCTGCAACTTGCCAAGTTTTTAGGTGATCTACCACTGCTGTGCCCACTCGCCTCCCCTTTCCTTTCCCACTAGGAATTAAAGGAGCACCTAGCGTTTGGGAAGTGTGTACACCGGCGACAGAAATGTACTCTCTAGTGATGCTGGTAGAAGTGGATTTTCTTTCAAGTGGTTCTACAGATTTCCCATCCCATTGAACGGTCAGAACTGGAGCAGCCGCAAGGTGAAAATTGTCTCTCACTTCATTGGCATTTTCCGTTCGAAACTGCATCCGATCCCTGCTCACGGAATTTACGTTGATATTGTAGTCAGAAATATCAGCGCCAAAAGCCTGGGCGGCAGCGCAAACAATTTTAGTTGCTTGCACGTCACTTAGCTTCGCGTAATCAAGAGCATCTGCAAGTTCCTTCGTCATATATTTCTTAGTGCCTCTTTGTCTCGGTGAAAGAGAGCTACTAGCATCAGCATCAAGATCAACATCCAACTGAGTGACGCTATCGGAAGTTCCTTCGAAGAATTCACTTTCTGCTGTAATCACGGTACCTGCCATAGCACGTAAGTATAAGAATACGATACCCACGTAAAAACTCAAACATATTTATATGAAAATCCTACCTTTTTCCTTTTGTTTCTGAATGTCTTTCTGGCGCCTTTCCTCTAACATCTTTTGTCTTTTCTCTCTATTTAGGCTGCGACTGGCGCTACGCTTTTGTTGGCTGCGGAGTTTAACGTCGACGCCGGCAATGCATCCACTTCTTTCATTAATTTGGAACTCATAGAATTGCATGTCTTCTAGCAAGGCGGCTTTCTCTTCTTCTACTTTGCATTCCTTTATTTGTTTCTGCATTAAAGCTACTGCATCTTGCTGACCAATATCAAACGTTGAGTCCAGTGAGTTTTCAAAATTTGAGTTATCTTTCTGAAAAGCATCTGAATTCCGTGATTTCCTCTTTTGCAAAGATCTATACTGCTCATGTATTCCCTCAATTTTAAAAACAATTTTCACATCTTGCACTACAGGTATCTTCGTTTTGCTCCAGAAGCGATGTATCTCCGGCAATACACTGTACGCGGCTCGGCGCACTGTCAATTTCTTAGTTCTGGTGAAATAAAAGAAATGAGAAAGCACCTGCCTCGTGGTAGGTAGCCGTGCTCCACTAATGGTTTCTATTTCGGGCCCTATGCCCTCAATGTTTTTGTCACTACGACGAATCATTTCGTTTCCTAAAACAAAAACAGCGTATGGATGCGATGACACCACGCGAGACTAAAACCAGCGAAATCGATGATTAACGCGACTCACCTTTGAAGAGTTGCAGAGCGCCAACATTGGTCGAAACACAAACAAAAACAAACAAAGCGCGACAGGCAGCGACACGTCAAAACTGACACCGGTGACGCGCTGTAGCCAAGCAGGGGCGGGAGCGGGCGGCGGGAGGCAGACGGCTCAGCGCTCAGCGCGCAGCCCCGCGCTCTTACGGACCATGCGGCTCTCATAACTCGGTAACGGTACGAGATACGTCAAAACGGACGCAATTTTGGCCCTAAAGGGCCGTAACTTTTGCTGTTTACCCTAGGAAAAATATTTTCATCGAAAAAAATTGAAATTTTTTTGGCGTTAAATTTTGAACACTTTAGGCCCTCCGCGGCACTATCAAATGACGTCACACCGTCCCCAAACTTTGGGGCCTGAATCTACTCACCAAAAGGGTCATTTTGCCACCCGGAACCTTTTCGATTTCGAAAATTTTCAAAATAAGGGGGTGTCTAGTGTTACGACGGGCTGGAAACAGAAAATGAACGTCTAAAATGGTTTTAGATCATTTTTAAAGGAGAGCCACTCTCGTTGCAACTTCGTGTGTGTGCACCACGCTTAACTACGGTTCACACCTTACAAAAAGTGGGGTCGTCTCGCTAGATTCTCGTGAGAGCCTCATGCACTAGGATGGCCCAATTTGTAGATAAGGTTGATCCGACAATGTTTAGTGGTGCCGAAACGGTCTGAAAGTTGAGGGGTGTATAGTATAAAACTGAAGTCCCGCCTAAAAAAAAACCGTCAGTCCCGTAGTAAAGGACCCCTAATTAAGGTCGTCCCTGTTGAAATTTGACTTCTAGATGAGGGAATTTGGTACACCCATAGATTCGGCTCTAAATAGGGGCCCTGTTAAATCGCAGGTCGATGAACCAGCTTTGAACAGAGACACAGTAGGTCAAAGTGGCCAATTTTGGCCGAACGAGCTCTTTTTGTAACAACTCATGTGCCAAAAGTATTCATCGCACGAGCTTGGCGAGCATATTTTTGGGAATGGGACAGAGTGGCTTAGCGATCATGACTAGTCCGAAGATTAAGTCACACCAAAACGTGCTTAATTTGGGGTCCGAATTTGGTGGAATGTTCAGCAGAGACTTTTGGGGGCTTTTTGAAATCCGTGGGTATTGGGACTGGTCACGGCCGCTGGCGACGTCTGGCAAACTGTGCCGGGAGTGATGGGATGCAGGAGTCTTGGCGTCAATTGTGTGCATAGGGTGGCACAGAACAAGCTGGCCGTCCCTTCCGTCAACCGCGGCGCTCCACCGGCACCTCGGTTTGACAGGGGGACTTGGCCAGCTTGGCCTGCCGGCGGCGTTTGCGGGGGCCTTCGGCCCCCGCCTCAAGTCTCCCTAGAAGTGCGCGATGGCAGATGTATTTGTTACGATTAAAATCGTTAACCTGAGCCCGTCCATGTGCGCGCCGCGATGGTAATGGAAGGGGTCGTACCCATATTACGTGGCCTAATTGGGGGGGGGGGGGTCGAAGCCAAATACTACGCCCTATCTTAAATACATGGAAAGGTTAGGTTATAATCCGCGTCACGAGGAAGGGGGGGGGGTCAAAAAGTGGCCCAAAATCAGTCACGTAATATGGGTACGGTCCCTAATGGTGTGCGCGCGGCGGCTAACCATAACCTGAAAAAACAAAAACAGACCAATTTTCATAAATCAAAAATGCGATACAAATCGAAAATTGTTGCCACCGCACGTGATTCTACGTTGAAAAAGTAGTTGATCCTCAGAATTTGAAGTTTTTCTATGAACGGTAAGTCGGCGTACACACGTCCGAACGAACGAACATCGGGCATCAGACTACAAGCCCGGCTCCTGCCGTTTCTAAAGAAACGTGTCGGGCGGGACGGGCTAAAAATAGAGCAGTCAAGGCGGACCCGCTGGACCGCGCCGGGGCTCGAGCCGCAGGACGGAGAGGCCCACCTGGCGATGCGACATCGGTTCCCAGCTCTTTCCTCCCGCGCACGAGCAGAGCAGCACGCATCGACTTTCGTCGGTCTCCGACGCCTCCCTTGTTGATTTTAGACGAAACACTCTGGGCAGAGCAATTTTAGAACAAAGTCTGAGCTTTCGAACGGTCCCCCGTAACAGGAAGTGCTTTTAAAATATATTTTACACATACCGAACGGATATATCGACATTGATGTATTTTACAATTTGGAAGTAAGTTATGTCAGGGGATGGCAACGTTGTGATGACTGCTGAAGCGATCCTGGCTGCACCCGCTCTTTTCTATTTGTTCAAATTCCAGTGCATTTCTACTCTACTCAGTATCTTTGTAAAATCTAAAGGCCTGCCCTATTTAGGATGTACTGTAGCTCATAGCATCCTTTAAAATTGGCAGCGTACATCGTTCTGTCTTTGTGTTATAACCTTCTAGATCATCTCATAGGGCAAAATTAACAAAATCGCAAACTTTGCAACACTTTTTAGCCCGTCCCGACACGTTTCTTTAGAAACGGCAGGAGCCGGGCTTATAGTCTGATGCCGCATGTTCGTTCGGGCGGACGTGTGTTCGCCGACTTATCGTTCCTCGAAAAACTTCAAATTTTGAGGATCAACTATAGGGTATCTAATCTTCCGGAAAAAATAATTTTTGGAAAATTTCAATGGAAATTTTTGGAAAAGTTGTGAAATTTTCTGAAAAAATTGGAAAAATTCAGAAATTACTCACTAATAATTCCCTTGCACCCCCGTGACAACATGTTGTCCTAAAATCAAAATCCACTTCTTAACATATTCGACTTCCCAAATCTTTAATATCTGTGAAATACTACGACACAACGCTCTTATCGCGTGAGATGGTTTCACGTTCGCGGAAATTCGAATGTAGAGTTCGCGCCCGCGCCCTAGGGGCCGACCATAAAGTGCGTGCGCTCATTTTCGACCTATATCCCCCCCCCCCTCTCCCCTTCGTCCGCTTGCGTCCGCTTTTGAAGAAAAAAACGACAAATATGACCAAAATGCTATAATCTTCACATTTTAACAAATTACGATATAACTGCGAGTTGTAAAGATAAAAATAAAAACGTTGCGCACATGACAATGGCAGTTTATGATTTACAAAACGGCAATGCTAAAATCAGTGGGAAAAATATTTTACAGGCAATCTCAAACAAATGTAAAACAAAAACAAATTTCAGGCACCGAAACTACGCTTTCTGTAAGGGCACTGCTGGGACGCGCGGAGTACCGACGCCTATTTCGCTCCTTCACAACTAATCATGCTAAAATTTGAAATTAAAAACTCACGTCCTAACCGACACGTCCCCCCTCCCCTCCCTCCCCTCCGGTCCTTCAAAGTCCGCTTTCGACGACCTCCCCCCGCCCTTCCGCACCCCCTTTCCGCCCGGACGTACTTTATGGACCGGTACTAAGCCAAGCTGAATAAAAAACTACCCATTTCCTTCACACATAGGTAGTAAAAATTGAGGTTCAATGTGCCCTCTACTGTTTTGAATGACACATATAGTACATGCAAATCTACCAGGGAAATGGCACTATACATGTTTAAGCCACCTGTTAAGTGTGGTTTTTAAGGTTTTGTGTGGGTTCTGGGTAAAGAAATCATATTTTTCTAACTTTTCAAACTTTTTCCAACTTTTCCAACCTTTGTGAAAATTTCCGAAAATTTCCGGAAATTTTCCGAAAATTTCTTGGAAAATTTGGTGACTAGAACCCCTAATCAACTACTTTTTTAACGTAGAATCACGTGCGGTGGCAACAATTTTCAATTTGTTTCGCATTTTTGATTAATGAAAATTTGTCTGTTTTTGTTTTTTGAGGTTAGGGTTGGCCGCCGCGCGCACACCATTACTATCGCGGCGCGCTCAGGGACGGGCTCAGGTTAACGATTTTAATCGTAAGAAATACATCTGCTTTTGGGCACTTCTAGGGAGACTTGAGGCGGGGGCGAAGGCCCCCGCAAACTAACGCCGCCGACAGGCCAAGCTGGCCTGACTGGCACCGAGGTTGACGGAAGGGACGGGCCAGCTTGCTTTTAGAACATATGTGTATTTCTGGGCACCGACAAGTAGCCCAGTACACCGCAAAAGTACTATAGTTAAAAATAAAGCAAGCACTGCAACTCTGCATGGTCTGGTTTGGACATGCTAAGGAAAGGCGATGGACACATTTCGACCCATACGCAGGCGGCCAGCATCGCTTGAGGCGATCCCTTCTGTGTTACCAGTCCCTGGTTATATTTTAGATATACTCTTATATACTTTCAGTAAGTATGGTTATCAGACGCTCTCATTTATACCCAAAATATACCTTTTTCACAAATTTCGTTTTCTAATACATATATTTTGTATCATAGATACGTTGAGAATTTAAGGAAATTATAATCATAGAACACTCTAATTGCATTCTGGATACATGGAGGTCGTTATATCTCTTTTGTATGCATCACCATATAAAGCAATTTATATTTTCAGATACATTTAAAGAGTTCACTCAGACATCGGTGGATACATTAGAAGGCCGGCAAAGGTCAATTTTTTCTGAGTTCCAATATCCAGGAAAGGAGTGAAGCACGGCAGTGCTATCTCTGTTCACTAGATAGCAGATAGCCAGATGGCCCAGTGGTTAGCGAGACCCTCTGCCAAGGCAATCCCCACCACAGCTGAATCAGTTCTAATGAGGTCACTATCGCAAATTGATGTTGTCCAAGACACCGGAACCCCACGTTGGGCTTCGTGGGGAACTCTTATTTTCTTATTGTAAGGTCCTCGAGGGATATAACAGGATAACAAAACAAACTTTTCCTTGATACATTGACGCATACAAAATAGATATAACGACATCGATATATCCATAAACAATTACAGTATTCTATGACAATAATGTTTTTATATTCTAGGCCTATCTCAGACACAAAGAATATATATTACAAAATGAAATTTGCAGTAACAATATATTCTCGGTATAAATGAGAGCGTCTGATAACTATGGTTATCTCATATATTTCTGATATATTTGAGGTACTTTTTGAATTACACCCTAAAATACATATTCAATACATTTGCAATACTTCCTCTTCATATTTTGAAAATAGTATCATCAGTATTTTTGGACCCGGCGGAGGGTGTTGACACTGCATCAATGGGGATCCGCATAAAAACTTTATGGCGTACGACCTGGAGGGAGGACAGCGGAGGCCCAGTAGCTGACATCGAATGTTTACGCAGATATGTGGTTGTGTTTTTAAAAATCGACGGAGGGTGTAGCGCTATCCTACGGAAAATGGCTGAACAAAAACTGTCTGGGGGTATCCTTATAGCTAGCTACTTTTGCGGATACACTTATGAATGTCTCTAGCCGTGCTCGGAATCAGATCCAACAGGGACTACCGTAGGGCGTAAAATGCGTTTTGCTCTATCTCTTGCTAGTCTTGAGCTGGGAGAAAAATGTCTTATACTTCAAATTTTACGGCAGTTTTCTTATTAAACTCCTAGGCCATTGCGGCATTGCCCGACCGATCCCGGACATTTTTTTATTTTATTTTTCTCTTGAAATCGAACCTCGGTATTATAAATACGGGTTCGCCCAAAGAGCAAGATGAATCCTTCCACCTTGCATCTATGTGACAATTCATTCGTCATTCGACTGTGTCATCAGGTGACAATGAACGTCGTAAAGTGACGACATGTTCAGGTGATCAACGAATCGCCACAGCTTTACACTGTAAATATTTTTCGTCATATGACGAGAAAAGCTGTGACGATTCACTGATCACCTGAATATGTCGTCACTTTACGACGTTTATTCGTCACGTGACGACTCATTCGTAGGTGTAATAATTCGTCACATCTGACCAAACTTCAAGGAGACATACTTTTCTATCGGTTTATGCCATTAAAAAAATCGGTGACGAGTTATTCATCACTTGGTCTGCGACGACTTATTCGTTTTTCAGATTTAGCCAGAGGATTGTCGTAAAATGACGATAAATATTTTTACAGTGTACTCGTCATAAGACGAACTATTCTATTGTGTTCCATTCGGTTGTCTTTTTGGCTGCCCCTTTTTGGCGGCTGCCCGTGGGCTCCAATTTCCAGCGAGCTTGCTTTCCAAATTTTGGCAAGCTGTATGGTATTACATATGGGGAATGGAGATACAGCAAGGGCGCTCGCCAAATATTTAACGTTCAGAAATGGCAGCCTATTCAGGTTTGCTTGCCACAATGTGTCAGCCATTGAGGTTTGCCTCCCACCTGATTTACAGTAAAGTGTTTCTCTCGGTGTTGCAGTAGGTACGGCAGGGTCATATTCCTGCCACTTTCGATATTTCAGATTACAGAGTTGTGACGGTGGCATTACTATTACGGGCCTAGGTGTTACTGCCCCTTGACAGTTGCAGATGAAGGAGACGGCCTTGGGTGTCTGCACGTCGGCACTGATGACGTGGGCCAGCTTGGCGGTCATGGCAACCGTCCTGGTGTCCAGCACCCTGTTCGCAGACGTGACCCAGCCGCCCTTCGGGCCGCTGGGGACCGCGGCCTACGCCAGCCTGACTCCTGCGGTGTGGTCCGCGGCCGTTGGGGCACTCGTCATCGCTCTCACGTTCGGCCAGAAATGTAGGTTCCTGGGGCGTCAAGGTTTTGGAAACCATCACCACTTTGTCATTACCTTTGATAGGGGTAGGAAACGCTCTCGGGTGGGTGTAAATTAATGCAGGCCCTAGCGAGCCGCAAACGACGCTGTCACCGGCCATCCAAAAAAAAAAGCAACAAATGGAAAAAAAAACAACACTAAAGCTGCACTAAAATGAATCTGTATTCTTAATTGTTTGCCTTGGGGCAAGACATCATTAGGATAAAAACTCTTAGTACACCACACCCAGAAAATTGTGTTCTCGATCCCGGAAAAATCAAGAGCATTTGCATTGAATCTAGTAAAATGTTCTTGATCCAAGTGCATGATTACTAGATTCAACGCAAATGCTCTCGATTTTTCCGGGATCGAGAACACAATTTTCTGGGTGCACGTCATAAATTAAAATAACTGTCAATCACGCGACGCGTTTCGCTGCCTCCGTTGGCAGCATTATCAGGCGAACTGTCCGGTGGTGAGAGCGCGAGTGACAGCTTTTTTAATTTATGACGTGGTGTACCGAGAGTTTTTATCCTTTGCACTAAAATGGGACCACGAGGGCAGATTAGAACTCAGAAGGAAATTTGCGTTCATACTATTTAGCTGCCCATTCCAACCGAAACATGATGCGAGTCAAATTTTCGCCAGCCTTAGAGCTGTGCATCAGAGCCATTGTCACTTTCTTACTACGACCACGAGATGGCAAGAATATGATGATTGGTGAAGCGATGCTAGCCGCAGCCGCACCTGTCCTGCATTAAACAGGGGCACCGCCCACCAGAGTTGTGCGAAAAGCTTCCGTTCGGATTTTACGAACACGAACAGTTTTCTCTTGAAAAAATCCGACCCGAACAGTACACAATTTTTTTCGAACGAACCGAACACATTGCTGTCCGAATCTGATCGAACGAGACTCGAACGAACAATTTATTTTCAATTGTATCCATGATTATAATTATTTGTTTTCTTCTTACTCTGCGTAATATTGTAGAAAATAATCTTAACTATCTGTAAATGGGGTCGAAGCCTGAAAAAGACTGAATTAATGTTTAATTGATGCTTGTTGGTCCGGCCACGATCAAAATTATCCGTAAATTCCCGAACAGTTCGCGCACGAGCACTTTAGGTTCGCCTTCGATCGAACAGAGTGTGTATTCGGTTCGTTTGTGTTCGCTCGGATCCGAACACGTTCGCACATTTCTACGCCCACCCCTCTCCCCTCGTTCCTACGCCCATGATGTGCACAATTTCTTTACGGACGTTTTTCTGTACACACTGCAAACGTAGATAACACGCTCGACCTAAAGTGTAGTAGACACAGCACTTTAGGAAAAGTAGCGTGGCTCGTCGCCACACCACTGGCGCGTGTTGTATGTGTTGCCTAACTCATTTGTTAGGCAATACTCCCTTGTCTTTATTCATGAAAATAATTTAAAAACAGCATATGATTACATTCAAACGCCAAAGTGCTTACGTACAACTGTGTATATACCTTCAGCTAGCATTGTCGTAACCTGCAAACTAGTTAGTTATTATCGATCGATCGAATTTGTGTTCGTATTGTAAACGTCTGTGTGTGTGTGTGTTATAGTAAGTGTAGTGTGTTCGGTATGAACGACAGTCGGTTATCGCATCTTCCCAACTACACCAACCTTATTATGTCGTGCATATTGAAAACGCATTGGTTCATAATACAAAAGGACCTGTTGTACGTTTTGACCGTGTTATGTCATGAATATAGTTCTTCGTATGGACTTAAGAGGGGTAGTGTAGGTGGTTTGTGTTTCATCTGCAATGCCTCATTGCGTTTTCGTGTGAGCAATCCCACTCTGCTGTGCAGCTGCCGTGGCCACCTTCCTGCGATGGCAGCCGCTGGTAACCCTGAGCCGACTGTCGTACGGAGTGTACCTGGTCCATTTCAGCATCCAACTGATCCAAGCGGGCGCGGAACGAAGTCCTGTCCACGTATCCCTCCTGACAGGTGTAAGTACCAAACCCAGATTCCCTAGCGGCCTTTCAAATAAAACGTGGAACAAAACGTACTGCGAATCTCCCCAACGGGTCGGCGGGGGGATTACCTCATGAGCTGTCAGCGGCCCCGGGAACGGCCCACCCGGGGCCCGGAAGGGACGTTCATAAACACCGGATTTGAACTTAGCCAGATCAGATTATTACCAAACAGGCATTTGATCCGTGTTCGGATCCGTGCCCGTGAACGGGCCCAAGAACCAAGTCGATAATTTCTGAGCTTTGAGAAATTATGACACACAAAGTTTTGTGGGAATCAAAGAAAAGACAAAATTTCAAATGTGACTGTTTTACCCAGGCGCGGATCCAGGAGCGGCCCAAGGGAGGGGCAAAGTACCACTTTTTGCCTACTTACAGGCGGAGAGGCTTCGCAGGTAGCCTACCTTTCAGGCGCCCTGCGGGCGCCAATAGGCCCGAAGGGGGGGGGGGGGGGGGGGGGGCACTTTCCCCGTGCCCCCCCCCCCCCTGGATCCGCGCCTGGTTTTACCAGTCAGAAGGTAGTTTTTTGACAGGCCCTGTTAGGGGCTGGCATTGCCGTTCCCCTAGTTCGCAGCTCCTTCACAGCCCTAGCTAGTTCGTTCGCAGCCCTAGTCAGTGACCTCATACGCAGGGGGCCCGTTTTCACTTTTGTCCGCGGTCGTGCATAAGTAGTGGCGGCGCATTAAGCGGAGTACAGTTCGTGGGCCTTGGCCGGCTGCTGTTAGTGGGCCCTTGTCTATGCACTTATGGCCCTGCGGGCGGGCGGCGATGACTGAGCTTTTGTTTATATCTCAGGTTTACAGCTGTGGCGTGCGGCGCTGGAGCTGGCACGCACTCGAGGCATGGCATGGAGCAGAGTGGCGTGGTGTGGCGTGGCTTGCTTCGCCTGACTACACTGTAAAAATATTTACCGTCATTTTACGACAATCCTCTGGCTAAATCTGAAAAACGAATAAGTCGTCGCAGACCAAGTGACGAATAACTCGTCACCGATTTTTTTAATGGCATAAACCGATAGAAAAGTATGTCTCCTTGAAGTTTGGTTAGATGTGACGAATTATTACACCTACGAATAAATCGTCACGTGACGAATAAACGTCGTAAAGTGACGACATATTCAGGTGATCAGTGAATCGTCACAGCTTTTCTCGTCATATGACGAAAAATATTTACAGTGTAGACGGCCCTGACTCCTCCTGCCCCCCCCCCCCCTATCTCACACGCGTGTGCGTAGGGCTCTCCGCGCCGAGCCTCCCGCTCCTGCCCTCGCCCAGTTCTCAGGAAGGGAAAGGACACAAATGGCGTACTTTTGTTTCCCGGTTGTGAATACAAAATGCCGTTAAGTTATTTTAAAATAAAACAATTTTGTGTCGCTTAACTGATGCTTGCAATTCCAGAATAGATTTTGGTCATTTAAAATTTAAAAAGAAAATTAAAACATGTTTAAATAACAGTCGCAAATAAACACAATTATTTATTTAAAAGCCGTTGCAAAAATGGCTAGCGTTTCAAATTTGGGCCTGTCACGCAGCAGCCACTTTAGTGGCTGAATTTTTTTTATTTGCAGACAAAGTGCAGCCTCCAAAATTTCAAGTATGTCCAAAATCGAGAAGTGACTGATGAATCATTTTATTTTTATTTAACACTCCAACGTGTTGGAAATAAAAAACTGGTGTTTCAAAAAATGCAAAAATAGAGCGCATAAGAACGTTCTAATACTTGTTAAAGTCAAGAAAATGGGGAAAAAAGCGGTTGTAATAGGACTTGACTAGACCCTGAGGCGGACGAACAACCTCAAGATTACGGGAGCCAAAAAATTCAATCAAAATTCTCGTATATTGTTTAATTAGTGGAGAGCTGAAATCAAACCAAACTCTCTAGGACATCAGGTGCTTCCGGAGGAAATTTTTAAATTTGAGTATCATTTGAAAATCATCTAAAAAAAGGCGCGAAAAATGAAAACTTAAATCGAATCGGTTTGACATCCAATGCATTGAGAGGGGTTCTGGTCGTTCGGGACCAACACTACAAGCATACTCGGGCTATTTAGAGGGGGAGGGGATGTAACAGTAGTCCGGCCGCGGATAAAGAAGTATGAAAATGTTCCGAGGCGTTCTGGTCTTCCAGCATATATTAATGTGAAAGGATTTTCAAAATAAAGAAACTGGGTCCGTGCGACGAGTTTTAGAGGTGGATAAACTGTCTAAAAGTTAAGGGCTGTATAACACAAAACACAACTGAAGTCCAACCTTCCAAAAACATTGATGGTCTCGTAGTGACGTACCTTATGATCATATAATACAAATTTCGTCCGTTTTTGCCCCATCTCATACCGGTTACGAGTTATTGGCAAAATTTACAATCCTGCAAATTTCAATGCACTTTTAACATTGAAACTACGACAGCGTTTTGGCACATCTTTGAAAGTCGTTTTTTTTTTTTTTTTTTTTTTTTTTCCATGAATAGCTACTGAAAAGCACTTTTCGTTTTCGCACTTTTGCATCCGCGGCCAGTCTACCGCCACATTCTCTTTGTTCCTACAGGTTCGAGGTGCCGTCAGTGACGTGTTTCTGGCCCTGATCGTCAGCTTGTGGCTGTATGTTGCTGTCGAAGCCCCTATTCGCAAGCTCACTACGAGGACAAACAGGTAAGATCTGAGGTTGAGTTACAGTGTGGCCCTTTCAAATTCATAAATTTCTTGTTGCACGGGCTGGTCAGGCCGTGGCCCAAGCCGAGCCCTGGTCTGCTTTTGTCCTATCTTTGTAAATGGTAGCAGTCGATATGTGACAACTAGTGAAGCGATGCTGGCCGCACCCGTTCTTTCCTATTTGTTCAAATATATGAGCATTTCTTATTTATGTCTTTTTTAAATCCAATGGCCTGGCCTTTTTAGGATGTACTGTAACACTTAGCATCATTTTTAAAACGCTCACCGTAGAACTTTCCGCCCTTGTGTTTGAAACTTGCCGGACCGTCTTCTGAAGAAAGGGCAAAATCAGGCAAATAAAATCGCTAACTCGGCTTCATCCTTTTTGACCCGGTGTTTTCCGGCGTCGACAGGTACCCTAGTAAACCGTACAACTAGGATTGTTCAAAATAAAACAAGCACTGCAACTGTGCGTCGTCTGGTTTAGACATGCTAAGCAAAGGCGGTGGACATATTTCGATCAGAATTCCGGCGGCCATTGTCGCTTAATGCGATCCCTGCTGTGTTGCCAGCCCCTAATGGCATTACCATTAATACTCGAGCAAAGAATCCAAAACATTTACGTTATTTTGGTCCAATAAAAAAACTTCAACGGTAAAATTTTTGTTGCCGTTTTGACGAAACAACAGTAGCAACCTTTGCGGCCGGAGGATTCATCGAAGTGCGAAAAAGTACGAAAAAAAATTAAACAGTGAATTGATTTAACAAGAATTATTATTCGCAATGAACCTTCAGAAGAAGGTTTTATCTCACGCATAAGTTCGTTCAAAGGTCTTCAAATTGAGGGGCGTGCTTGGCCGGAAAGATGAGCCGAGTCGTGCCTCAATGCCCAAGAATACGTCTGTACGTCCGGGTCACTGATAGAAATAAAATTCGTTTCTGCAGCCCTCCGTGTAATCACAAAGATCTTCGTTTTATGAATCATTAAAGCGCACTGAACGATGTAGTACAGTGATGTACGAAAACCTGTTGGGATTTTAAGTCATCGGCAACCTTCCAAATGTTTTTTTTTTCTCTCGATATTTGATAATTGTGGCAGCATCCGAAGAGACTTCCTGCGCTTTATAAGAGTTGTTTTTGTGATTTCACTATGTTTTGATGAGCTTCCGCCGTGAAAGCCCAACATACTTTTAACAGTGTGGTAGTGGGTAGAAACTTCTGGGCTGCTGCGCGTGCACTGCGCGCGACAGCGATTTCCCCGCGCCTGGACTCTGATTTGAATCTTTTGAACTCTCACTTGAGCATCGGAGACCCACACGTGCTGTGAACCGATCAGGGGCTGGGAACAAAGTAGAAGTCGCATGAAGCGGGTCGTCAATGTCCACCGCCTTTGCTTAGCATGCCAAACATGTCTAAACCAGACGACGCACAGTTTAGTTCGGTCAGTTGCAGTGCTTGTTTTATTTTTAACTATAATACTTGTGGCTATTTGTCGACACCGGCATATACACATAGATTCTAAAAGAATGGGGGAAAAGTCAGCGATAATATTAAACGTTGCCATTTTCTTCGAAGACGATTGTATTGGAATTTTAAATACATTGCAATACTCAGAAACATTGCTGGGAAAACATTCAGCCACGCGTTCCTCTCCATGTGGTTATTGTTGATGCATACCAACTCTCAACTAAACCATTGTTCATATGTTTGCACAGAAAAGCCGTATCTGGGATTACAGGGCAGAGAAAGAGTTCTTAGGGCAAGTTTGCGTCTGCAATGTGTCAAGCCCCTGAAAGGCCAAGGTAGGTGAATGTCAGGCCTGGAAGAGAAGTCGCTGTTTTTTGACGGTGCTAGCGAACTTTCTCTTTCAATTAAGACACTTAACGTTCTGTTTTAACGTCGTAAATATTTTGTTTTCCGAAGAATTTTTTTTTATCGGGCGTCCTTTTTCGAACATTTAACCTTCAGCGCCTGTTCAGTACGCAACCCACGATGCGTTGGTTTAATGCGCTAGCGTCAATTGCCTTCCCTCCAGGCGCAACACGAAAAGTCGTGTAATTCTTTAAAGAGATGTCTGCGATCCCAAGTGTCCTATCTCAAATTAATCCCCATAGTGGTCTCTACCACCACTGGAAATTAGTACCAAAGGTCCTAGACCATCTTCACTTAAGTCCTAATAGATCCAGGTTTCAAATTTTTTCAGGATGAACCGTGTGTTTACATTAAAACATCAGAGAAATCTGTGATGATTATAGCACTCTGCGTAGATTATTTTTGTCTGACCTATAATAAGAAACAAGAAAAAATGGAGCTGCGAGAAGTACTAAATGCTTCTTTGATAATCAAGGACCTTGGGGAAGCAAAGGAGTGTCTTGGAATAAAGCTCGAAAGAGATTGGAGAAATGGGTCTCTTGTACTTCATCAGGAAGATTACATAGAACACAAGTGAAAAAAACAGCTTCCGTATCAAGAGTTGATTGAGTGCTTGCTGTATCTCGGTGTATGTACTAGACCTGACATTGCTTATGCTGTCAGTTACCTCAGCCCATTCAACTGCAACTGCACCACAACTCATTGGAAGTTGAGAAAAAGATTACTACAATATTGAAAACTCGCCAGGAAAAGGGGTCTACCATACACTAAAAATCCCAATCCACCTTTCTGTTTGTTGGGTTTTTATGATGCTCATTGGGCAGGTTAGGTTAATGCATCTGATTATGAATCCTATAGTGGATTGTGCTTCACACTTTAATATCTTGGGAAAGCAGAAACAGATTAGCTGCCCAATCCTCCACAAAGCCAGAATATATTTCCCTAACAGAAGCCGTAAAATAATCTCTATTGGTAAATGAATTTGTTAATGACCTGTATAGTTGTGGACTGCAAACTGTAACCATTTTCAATGATAACCACAGTGCAATCAGACTGGCTTATTCACTTAACTTCAGTGCAAGATCTAAACGTATGGGTTGCAGAAAGCAACTGGTCAGAGACTGTGCACAGGATGGTTCTGCACCTGTAGAGTATATGTGTACAGAAGAAATGCCAGCAGATATACTTAATACTTGATAAAGTAAAACATGAAAGCTGCTGTATATTTCTAAGTCTAACTCCTGTTCTATAAATAAAATAAAAATCAGTTTTGATGTAAGTTTTCTCTCAACTGTAGAGTTTTCCTTACATGTGGGGTGCAATAAGCTGATCATATGCTAATGTGTTGTATTCTGTTCCAAATACACAAAATTGTTAATTCTGTAAATTAAAATAGAATTTTAAAAATGAAAGTGTTCTCGGATCAAGGAGGAGTGTTCTAACTTCTTATGAATGTTAATCTTCAAACTAATGTATTGTCCCTCCACAACTCACTGCCTTGTGTGAAACAACCGAATATCTTAAAAGGGACTTATTTATGCAAATGTATTCATACTCCAGAACCTTAAGGAACTACTTTCTTGTCCTGAAACAAAGGATTCTAAAATAAAATAAAAACTCCACCCTTCTGCCATTAGCTTTTTGTGTACTGTGAACTCTATTTTCCTGCTCTCCTACATATCGGTGAAAATCACTGCTAATTAGCATCGTTCGGCCATAACAAAGTACGACAGTTAATTTTACGTAACAATATGGACCAGAACTTGCGAGCAGCACGCACCGCGGAGGCTGAATGTAAACATGTAGACCACTACGAAAAACACATGACAGTTCCCAGTTTCACAACTCATGTCAATGTTATAAATGGGCACCAAAATTAAGTTAGAAATACGTATTTGCCACTGCTAATGTAGAAGACAACTAACCTAACCTATGAAGGTTTGGCCGGTTTGATTAATATTACGACCGCGACATGTAGATGATGGGAAAGACTACATTCTTTACGATTAACAACAGCATATACTTTTAACACTTGCGTTAATAGATGGCTAATCGAGCAACATAAGAAGGGGCTGAACCGCCGTGCGAAGTCTCTTGGCCGGTCTCTCGGCCGGTCTCTCGGCCGCGGTCGCTGCTGACGATGATAATGATGGCCTCGCCGGTGACGCCCTCTTCTTTGGCGGCATGATAGTTTGGGGATGGAACCGATTAAACGCACCAAATGATACGAACGAAATTTCTTGCGGTGGTGGATCATTTTATAAGGACTGGCTGAACGAAACGGTAGGAGGATGGTATGCCATAGTACATAGTTTATCGTTTTCAAAAACACATCAAATGCAGCACAGGAATTGCATTTTGAAACTACATATTTCCGATGTTTTAAGATTTATAAAACCAAATACAGGGGAATACAAACCTTGTTTTACGCTACACAAAAAGTATCACAGACGGCGGAGAAGTGTTTTTTAGGTGCAAAAATAGTTGGGTTTTGGTAGGATGGATGTTTTTTATTCCAAAAAGTTTCATTCGGAATATTTCTCCGACACGTATTTTGACGAACCCTAAAGAACTATTTAAAATAATAAATATTCAAGGGATGTCCTCGTCAGGTACAACATCCCATCAGGCACAATCCCATCAGGTACAATTCCTATCAGGTATAAATCCCATCAGGTATAAACCCATTAGTTACAACAGGTAAAACGTCTCAGAAACGGTATGTCTGCGCAGCCTCCCTCCTCCTGCCTTATCTACTTCGGTTACAAGTAGGTTTTGTCGGCACGATTTAAATCGATTAAACTACGAGTCTCATTTCCAGATGACTGTAGTGTATGCCTGACGAAAGTGCGCACGCACGCTTCTTTTTCATGCGGGCACATGCGGGGAAGTTAGGCCCTAGTATAGGGGACAGGAAAAATCCCAAGGTCCGGTTTTTGCCAAAAAAAAAAAATATGCCTCTCCAAGGAAACCTACGATTTAGGAACCCCTTCGAAACGAAAATTTGAAGGGTTTTGAGTTATCTCTTGCCGTTTACGAGACAACCGTGAAAATCTTCATTAAAATGCACTTAGGGGCCAAACTTGCCGTCCGACTCCCGGAGCACAACGTTTGTCGGCGACTTCAGTTCACCTGCAGCGGTGACAATTACATAATGGTGAAGCTGTGGGAGGTAGCGTTTTTAGACTACACAATTCTCTTAACTTTTTTCCCGCCACGAAGGTCTAGCATCCGTCCTCCGTGCATCTCGTAGGTGAAGCCAGCCTAGCCACTGTTTGTTTCAGAGGCAGGTCCTGTTGCATGTATTCTTTCAGACGTCCCCGCATGAAAATGCGCAGGCCTCGGGAAGGCCACTGGAGTACCCAAGAAGTACGCACGGGCGTACAGGGACCAAACAGCGTCATGAGTACTGGAACACAGTTAGGTCCGGGACAGGACCTGGACTAGGCGAAAAAGTGGCTTTTTGAGCACTCGGTGGGGCTTGTCCCCCGCCACCAGCCGAGGGGCACCAGGGCTCAGGGAGAGCCCTTCGATCGCTGTGGTGGCCTGTCAGCGGGTACTAGTCGGGTCCTGTACGCGAGTTGGTGCAACACGGTTTGCCTACTTTCGGGGGGCTGTCAGCGGGTACTAATCGGGCCCTGTGCCCGACAGCTGCAACACGGTTTGCCTACTTCGGGGGCACCGTGTTGCCTACCTCACAGGGGTCATAAACTGTGTGCAGTAGGGCTTCAAAATGACATACAACATAAATTTGAAAATGGAATAAGCACAAATTTATTACATAAGGTAGTTAACAGCCTCGGTAACAGCCTCGGTCCATGGAGCAGAACGTGCTGCAACAGAAATAAAATTTCAAGTTAATGCTTCATTACCTCGCATCATCGTTTATCGGGCTGACAAAGACCCAAATTTTGAATTTATGTCTAACTTGAAGCAAGCTGAAATGATAGGAGCGGCTTGCAACCTGACACTTGCTAGCAAGGTACATGGTAACTGTTGAGAAATGTAATAAAATGTCGGGATAAATTTGCATTGGAATTAATTTAAAATCAGGTATCCGAGGTGGTAAATGACATTAAAAGAAAGTGGGCCCCTGTCGAAGTTTCTCTGTACTGCAAAGTCAACCGTGTGCCTTGTACTCACCACCTATGGAGCATTAGCAAGTATATTCCAACTGGAGCTTACTTTGTCAGACACGCTCCAGGTGGAGCATACTACGCACACCGTTGAGTTTGCAGTAAATAAGCTTTGTAATATTCTTATAAGTACAGAATGAACCAGCAATTACTACTGGAACAGTGTCTTCAATAAATTTTCTACCATTACCGAGCACCCCTAAAATTTCAAGAAGCTCCAGTAGATTATGTTTTAGAATAGGAAAAAAGTTGTCACATGAAGGATGAAACAAGGAGAAACTCTACAATACCAACAGTGTACTGAGTACACTCCAGGTGGAGCATACTTGGACAAGTACACATGGTCCAGGTGGAGTCCTGGAGTGAACTCTCACCTGGAGCATGTGTACTTGGCTAAGTATGCTCCACCTGGAGTGTACTTCCTATACTATTGGTTTTGCAGAAAAGAACTGATAAGGGCATAGAAAACAAAAGACTGAAAGTTGCAGATCATTATCATACCATCACAGAGAGCAAAAGAAGTTTTAAGTAGAACTTATGAAAAGAATTACTGGGGTATGTAAGAAAATTTCTGAGTGATTTCAAATCTACAAAATTAGAGATGACATTGAAAAGAAAACTGAAAAGAGAACATGCTATTCTACTCACCATATGAACTTTGATGCGGAGTTTCACCATGGTAGAAACTATTGAAGTTCTGCTGCATATCCTGGGCCTGGGGCTGCTGTTGCCACTGTTGCCATGATGATTGGGCTGGGGCAGCATTCCAGGCTGTAAAACATGTAAAAAATGGAAAGTGAAGTGGACCGTGAGGTGTGCTGACCAGTCACTACCTTACTTGCAAATGAACTTACCACTATGAGTCCAGTCATTGGGGTTTGGGCTGGGGGTGGGGGGATGATAAACTATTGGTGAGAAATGGCCTGTGAATAAGAAACAGATGTATAGGGTAAGTACATAAACCAGGCTAGTAAAACAATCACTTGCAGGCAAAAAAGATTTCACCCTACTTAAGAGTTGTCATTTCAGTCGATCAAAACACACAAAAATTCAACTTTAATTCAATTTTAGAGAAAGTTAATGTTAATATGCTGTCATTTTTTTTTGCCAACAACATTTTATCACCTGCACTATCATACTGTGGCCATGGATTTACACCAATAGTCACTACAGCATAAAATGAAAGCTCAAAGAACACAAACCTTGTGAGTGATCCGGCACTGGCAGCACCTTCCAGGGGGAGGTGGAAATGAACTTGGGACAGTTGGCCGGCTGGGTCGCCTTCATGGCCTGCTGCTTGACAGGACTCTTGGACTTGACGGGACTCTTGGACTTGACGGGACTCTTGGACTTGACGGGACTCTTGGACTGTGGCTGAACAGAACTAGCATCCACTTGTTCGGAAGAACTTCCTTTTGATGATGGGCCTGAAGAAACAAATTAAGATAAGAATGAAAGTAACTAACAGTAACAGCACTGAGAAACTGCTAAATGAAAGAGGTAACCCAGAAGATATTTCTTACTTTTTTTCTTCTGAGATTTTTTAGACTTGCTCTTCTCAGCAGGGCTAAGCTGATTTCTGCGGAGCTGATTATTTTTACGATTAATGATCTTGGTTATATTAGCATTGGTGAGGTCTTTGTAGGTTGGTGCCTTGTTCCTATTGGCAAAAGCTGAAAAAAAAAAACAACTGTCAAATCTCCACACATCAACTGTCATAGTATGCACACAGAATAGCAAGTACTGATTCAAAGCTACATCATAGAAATCTCAGTTCAGCTAAATTACCAATCTGGTGATCAGTAACATTGGAATACTACACAAAGTTTAATGAGAGATAATGAAATGTGAAATGGACAAACAAAACATCAACACACCAGTGATATCTGCTGTGCCATAACAAACTGAAAGAATAAAAGGAGTGGCTTACCTTTAATAGCAAGTCTAACAGATTCAGGGATTCCTAAAGTTCCAGCTCTGGTCCCCTTTGCTGTTAGATACTTGTTCTCCAGCTGCTCCTTCCCATACAATTTAAGAAGGCATTCCCGGACTAGGTTTGAGGGATTACCATCGCAATCAGATTTGATGGAATTCTTATCGTGAGTGGTTATATAAACATTGTAACCCTTGCTAAGCAGAGTCTGAAACAAGAGAAAATGAAGGAATGATGTGAAATCATTTACAAGTATACGAACTAAAGAACCTAGAATCAAACAGAAAACTCACTTTGGGCACATCCTGCGGTATGGCCTTCAAATCTAAAGTTCTCTGCAATAAAGAAAAGAAAACATTAGAACAAAAACATTTGGAGTCAACTGAAAGTAATGCAGGAGATGACATACTAAGTGTTTCTCAATTATTGTTACTTACATGGATTGCTTTATCTGACCTGTTGAGGCAATACGTTTGGAGGACAGATAAAAACTCTGGGACCGACTTTGTCACTAAAAATTAATCATTTCAGACATTGAAGACAAACATACTCTAGAGGAGGCTTTACAGTCTGGCATGAAAACTTACTGGCAGTGCGAAGTTCCGTGCACGAAGGGCAAGAGTTGTCCTCTGCATCTGATGGGTCACTCTTCTCCTTCTCTTTCTCCTTGTCGTCATCATCCCCATGGATCGAGCCCCCAGCACTGGATTCATCAGAAACGTCTCTTTCCTCATCACTACCAAAAAGTGACTTCTTCGCAGATGGCATGAGACTTGAATCAACATGCAGCTCTACATTCTGACGAGTGCTAGCGTCTTCCTTCCCTTTGTCCTTCAACTTCTTCGCCTCCACTGCTAGAGCTAGGCGGGGATGGATACGCTCACCCAAAGCCGCAGCTATCTGATTAGTCGTAGCTGCCCCAAGCAAACTCTTCCTTTGACCCCTTGTGCGTTGGTCCTTCGTTAGCTCATTCCGCTTCTTGGAACGTTCTTCAATCTCCTCCGCCACTTCCATCTCCATCTCATTGAGAGTAGTTTGGTCATCTGAAGACAAAAGAGCATGACTTAGGCACAGAAAAGCAGTACAATTGACAGCTTGGAGGCAACTGTTAGACAGGCACAAAGAACAATGAACGAAAGCATGGCAAGGTACAAGGGGGGGGCGTCCTATTAAGAGCCCAAAACGAAAGCGACATTCCAAGTTTCCCTTGATAGCCTTACAGATCAATACAGGCGGCAGGAGAACATAACTCAAAACTGGTCACCCACATGTCTGATAGAATCGAGTAACTACATAACCTTCACACCTGCTCAGACAGAATGGCACACGACTAGGATCAAGATACTACCCACTGATGCACCGAACGATGGCTTTGTAGCTATTCCCCTTCATGGTGACGGTCGTGGGAAAGTTCACATACCGGTCCTCTTCTCTCACAATGGCAGCATCTTCTATACTAACTTGGTCCGTGTCCGGCCAATATAAAACGACTCGCTTCTTGCCACTGTCCTTATCTTTTTTCCTTCCCGCACTCATGGCTTCACAGGCACTTCAAAACTTCAAAGCGAAACACTCGAACAACTAGAACACACGAGAGCAACGAGAAGAAATGGCCGTTGATGGCGAAGCGGTTTGAAGCGGTTTGAAGCTCCAGTAGTACCAACTGCTGCACGGCCACAGCACAGCAGGGTTATCTGAGCCGCAGATAACCCTAACAATAATCCTGTAAATGAAACCTTCATGTAAATTAAATTTATCATTTCATTTAAAATTATCTTATCTTCGGAAGAAAATTCGAGAAGCTGAAAATTTAAATGGCTGTCTACATGCGACGGTGGCCCAAACTGGATGTTTTGTTTTTGAATACTCTGTTATTGTTGTACCGCAATGTTTAACTGAATTCAAAGCTAGTCTGTGGCAGCAGAGTCAAATCACTCGGTAGTTGTCAGTAAACAGCCAGTGTCTCTTGGGGACACTTGAAAAATGCCCAAGAGAAGGAGAGGCAAAAGACAGGGGGCACAGCGTCCTGCTCAAGTCAGTACGAATTCGGAGTCCGAAGAAGGTGAGCAAGGCTCATGTAGGTTATGGGTGTAATATTTTTAAAGTTGTTTTAACTTGTAGATGCGAGGTCAGTCCACTCAGAATCCGGGAGTGACGATTCGGAGGCGGGGGACGTGCCTCGCCCTGCTAGGCAACGACTGGACACCCCTGAGCAATCTCACCAGAGAGGTTACTACTGGCCAATGGCACCCCACCTTGGAGTTGTGCATTAAGTAAACATTGTGGACATCTTATTTCTTCTGCTTGTTTGAAGGTTCTCAAAACAGCCCATCCCACAATGATTCTGAAGGAAGCGACAGAAATCAGAGAGCACTGTCTGAAAGCAGCGCAGAGGAGGTGTCAAGCTATGATGAAGCGGGTGGAGAACAGGAAGGTTTGTACATCTGAGTTTTTAACTCTCCAAATCCTTTTCAATTACAATTTCAAATTAACTTTGTAAACTCTGTTGAAAAGCATCATGACTTGGGGAAGCATGATTGAATGATTGTAAGCTGCTTTCTACTTCCAATGCGACATATTCAATTTGACAGTTGAATCGATAAGTAGTTTTCTTTGCTATACAAACCTCCACATTTAATTTTACATTCATCGGCTCCCCTTTGAAATCCTGCATTTGGTGAACAATGCTTTGGGTCCCGTTCTGTGATTCATTGACAGTGTTAGCCTGAAGAAGTGTAAAGCAAGGCCCTTATTTTTCTTATTTACACCCTTGCCTTTGTGATATTTAAGTCTATTTATTTTTGTATTGCAGGTGTGCATGATGCCCCAAACGTTGGAGACGATGCAGTGGGTGGTTCAGCAAGTGAAGCTGATGAACAACAAAGTGAGATTTATTGAAATTGATGGAGTATAGTCTTTAATATCATTCTCACATTCACAATATTATAATGCCTTTCCCTCTGCTGTATTCAGGTGATGACAATGCAGCCCGGTACTCAGATGATGATGATGATGAAGAAGAAATTGATGCAATTGATGAAAGTGATGCTGAGCCAGACTTAGACAGCAATGAAAGTAGTGGCAATGAGACAAGTGATGAAAATTCCAGCTCTGAAGAAGATAATTCTGAGAATTCTTCAGATGATGGAGCAGAGGAAGAATATGAGAATGGCATCCAGCCCATCTATGCAGGTGCCCGCATAACATTATATGAAAGTTGTTTGGCTATCTTCACTCTTGCTGTAGCTGAGCATCTAAGCGGAACTCTTTTAGCCAAAATACTGCAGCTAATTCTTCTGCACTGCCCTGCAAATACTATTTGCAAAGGTACTCTCTACACCTTGAAGAAATTCTTTTCTAAATTAGGAGCAAGGCTGTTGGTTTTTCACTATTTTTGCTCTGTATGTGGATGGCATCTCAAAGATAAAAACAATCCATGCCGCAAATGTCACAAGAAAGAGGAGCCTTCTATTTTTATAGAAATGCCAATCATCCATCAACTTCAGACACTTTTTCTCAGACCTCGCTTTTATCAAGATCTGCAGTACAGATTCCAGCCTGGAAGAGATCCTACAAAGATATCTGATATCTATGATGGGAGGCTCTACAGAGAGCAAATGGAAAATAATGGCTTCTTGAGCAATCCCAATAATTTATCATTTATGTGGTGGAGTGATGGCCTTCAAATCTTCAAGTCATCAACATCATCTTCAATATGGCCAATATGCCTGGTAATAAAGAACTCCCATACCGTAAGAGGATTTTACCCAGAAATATAATTCTGGCTGGTATCTGGTTTGGCCGTGCTGCTCCTAATCCCAACATAGTCCTGAAGTTTTTGGAGAAGACCATGAAGAAACTGACATCTGATGGTACTACTTTAAAGCTGCCTGACAACTCTGAAGTTTTAGTGAAATGTAAAATTCTTTGTGCCACTTGTGACTTGCCTGCCAAAGCCAAATTCATGCGCTTTAAGCAGAGTGGTCGGTATTCTTGTGCAAAGTGTCTGGTAGAGGGTGGAACATTTACTACTGCGAAAGGAGGGAATGTGACGGTGTTTCAATATCAAGAAAATGTACCTCTAAGGACCTCTGAGCATGTAAAAGAGTGTGCACAGCAAGCTTTAACTCAACGAGCTGCTGGAGATAAAAAGGCAACTATTTATGGTGTGAAAGGACCGTCTCTTCTTGCAGGTATTATGCCCCATTTCATAAGGGCTATGGCTATTGACATTTTACATGGAGCCTTCTTGGGTGTGTGCAAGTGGTTGACTCATTTGTGGTTTGATCCAAAGTTTGCTCGGTGCCCTTGGTCTTTGCATGCTTCTTTGGACATAATTGACACCAGGATACGACAGATGAAACCACCCAGCTTTGTTCAGCGTCCTCTCAGAAACATCAAGGAAGCTCTACCTCATTGGAAGGCATCAGAGTTCAAATTATTTTTATTATATTACTCAGTTCCTGTACTGCTTGGTGTAATGACAGATGAGTATTTTAAACATCACTGTAAATTAGTTTCTGCTCTTTGTATTCTCTGCCAAGACTCCATATCCATGGATCAGATATTATCCGCTAAGGACCTTCTGAACTCTTATGTGTCAGACTTTGCTCGATTGTATAACATCAGATTTTTGGTCATGAATTTCCATCAACTGATACATCTGCCTGATGTAGTGCTTGACATTGGACCCTTATGGGTTACGGCCTGCTTTTTTCTTGAAAGTTTTAATGGAGTTTTGGCCAAACTTTTCCATGGGACCAGACATGCTGCCACCCAGATCTGTTCATCGATTAATCTTGTTATGGAAATGCCACTAATGATTGAGAAACTGCCCATGAATTCTGTTGTGAAAATTTTTTGTCAAGAAGTTACCTTTAAAAGGGCCAAATGCAGGATTATGGAGACAATTGCAGAAGATATCTTCGTTGTAGGGAAATACTCCAACAATCAGGTTTTTGTGGAAGACTCCAAGTCATATTTACAAACTCTTCTCGGACACAATGTTAACGGTGTCATCCAGATATTTCATCGACTTAAGATGAAAGGCATCTTATATTACAGCAGTGAGTACAGTCGTTCAAGTGGCCGAAAAGATTCCTCTTATGTTTCGTTTACTGCTAATGATACTCCATACCGGGGAAGAATTGTAAGATTTTTTAAATGGCAAGATTGCACTCCCCAGTGTCGACCTGAATGTGAAAACTGTTTATCTCAGTATTATTTTATTGTGAAGGTATATTCTCGGGAGTTGTGGTATCCACATGACAACCCAGAAATAAGATTTCCTCACTTGTCTAAAGTTAAATTATCTAATGATGTGATGTGTCTGCATCTTGACCATCTTCAATCTGTATTATTTCATATCAAGGTTGAACAAGATGAGTACATTGCTACTCCTGTTAATTCCATTGAGCCAGAATAGTGTTAAATAACACCTTAATTTCTCTTCAATTTTTTATTCTAACTGCTTCAACATATGAATATTAATTGACCAGAAATGAACGTACCCTACTTTCTCATGTCTTTTAGAAGTGTTTTATTTGGTTATTCTGTGATGATTCATATCACTATTCATTTTGCAAGTTATGATGTTCTGCTGTATCCTAATATAATGACTAAATAAATAAATAAGTGTTCTCTGGTTTGAGGCAAATTGTTCTGGAACCTTCGGTATTTTCATCCATGCCACTGTAGAGTCCTGCTTGAAAAACACCTTTTATATGTCAATTTGTATGTCACTTGATTACACACCACCTTTTCAAAGCACCCAATAAAATAAAGAACATGTTGGACCTCAAGGACAGGTTGTTTTGACAAATAATTATTCAACCACTGTTTAGAATACTTTTTATTAAGTAAGAAATAAAATAAGTTCATCCAAAAACTTTTTCCAAATTCAAACAGAATTACATTCAAATTAAATTTAACACTTGTTCTCATAGGCAATAGAAATTCTGCCAAAATAATAATACGGGGCACACAAGTGTGACCTTATCAATAGTCTGATGTGTCTACTCAAGAACTGTGGGCCCTCATTTGAAACAAGCCACCCAAAGTATAGCTCCAGGTACAACTGCTATACAAACACTTGAGGCTATCTTAAGAATTAATGCCCCATCAACTCTTGAAATTAAGTCACAAATTGCTCTGGAAATGTACAATTTAATACTAAAAGATCTACCAGTACTCTATTCCAGAATCTCCGTGTTTGTTACCAAATAATATTTCCTGAAGATAAACTGACAAATTGTGAGGAAATGCAAACGGGCACTTCCACCCTAAATCAACGGTCACTGTCTGACCGTTGCCTACCATCACAATAATAGCATGTCAGAGTTTGAGCAAGGACATGCATCATGTAACCCCTTTTCAGCCAGTGTTAGATCTGGGCACTAAGTTATGTTGTATAGGAGTGTTCTCCGATGCTCCCCATCAAATTTGATCCAATTAGGAGGTGGAGTATTTCAGAGACTGAATTTTACGTTAAACAATTTGAAAAGTTAAGATATTTTCACTAAAATTCTTTCAAATCAGAAGAAAAATTTCATTGAGGTTCCAAATATATCAAAATATTATTTACATTCATTTTCTACACTTCTTTTTATTTCTGGTCCACTTTTAGCTGAATATACGAGAACATTCAAATATTTTCACAAGTCTCGATGTAGGGCCACTCTGTAAAAGCCAGGTTCCAGGTGCAGGCCGTTCAAATGCACATGAGGTTCAGATCACCCACTCCCAAGGACTAAGCCTGCAAAGTTTCATATAATTCCTATAATGTTGATTTTAGTCAACTTTATTCACTTTTTTAGAGATAAAGATGGGTCATTGTCAATTTAGAAGGGTCTGAAGGGTTAAAAGCCCTGTCCTGGTTAGATTTTCAATTTTTTTCCACCCATTCCAAACTTTCAGATTTTTACAAATTTGCCAAAATTAGTGAAAAACACACATTTTTGAAAATCTAAACCGTTTGAGCTAGATAAATAAAACTTTGTTTCTGAGGGGTTTCGACCATGCTGAATTGGATGAAAGCATCCCCGCGACGATCAGAGACACTCGAATCCGACCTGTCCGTTGATTTGGGGTGGAACTGGCCAAACGCAGTGCAAACTTGGTGACTACGTCGGCCATAACCAATCACGCCGTTTGTTTACGCCACGATTTACTTTCACTCTCTTCGCACAGCTGTTTCGCGGTGACCTTGAACTACTTTCGCTTTTCCTTGGAGGCTTTCATTCAGGCAGGTCGATGCGAGAGTAGGAAGCCAGTATGACAAACTTGTGGGTGCATTCGAGTTGATTGGGTGGCCTACCCCCACGGCGCTACCCGCTACCCTCACTGCACGACGCTATCACCCGGATAGCACTTAGTCATGCGTTACCCTCGGTACTTACTGTTGCATTACTTTTAACTTTAACGCGACTACACTCGTTGCAATACATGAGCAATAAGCGAGGTCAATTTGGTTCCTGATCCCAGCCTGAGGGCTGTCTGAGGCCAGGTCCCACTCGTCACGAACAGAAAGGGTCCTGGACCAAGAGGGTGAACGCTGCCGAGCACAGTGACGGTCCAGACCCTCTAGAGAGAACCCTCTTCACGCACTGGTCCTCCCGAGACGAGTTCTGAAGAGAGCTAGGCCCTAAGGAGCGAGTACTTTCTGGAGACAGTTTCCCACTCCTAGCGTACTGAACGGAGCCTGTCCTAGGCAAAGCGTACTCCTCGGCTCCATCCGCGGGCTACCTTGAGTACCATTCCGTTTTACAAGGGTCTCTGGCTGCAATGCCACAGCAGCCTATTCCACAGCCTGTCTATCCTGGAAAACAATACGACTTTTTGAGCACATATAGAGGCAATCTGATGTTTGGAGATTGATCTTTAAAGTAATTTATACAACTTTTGCCTAGCGCTACGCCCATATTTGAAGCAACGTTGCTGAAAGCTCTCTGTCAGGACTAGGGAGCTAATTCTCATGGATTTGTTTAGTATTGCCAACATTGATGACGGGTGCAGCTGTGAGGGTGCTTCAAGCGGGCCCACCGCTAGGCGTTAGTGGTATCAGCGGTTGTTACATGAGTACCGGGTGTCCAGTCCAGTCCAATACACTGCAGTCGGATGGGTGGCCTACCCTTGACTCTGCAGGCGCAACGATGCAGGCGACTCCCGGCCGGAGACAGCGGCCATGACGAGTCGAGCTACGGCCAGCCGAGACCAGCAGGAGAGCCGGGCGAGCCGAGCGGCTGGAAGTGCGCACAGCCTCCCCTCCTCACACCATTCACCTCCTCTGCCAGCGCCGCTTTTTGTCGTCTGCTCCTGGCGCCTGGCTACGGCTGCCGAACGGGGGCTGAAATTGACCCGTCCGTCTCAAATTTTGAAATATCTTAACGAACTTGTCGTAATTAGGGTGATGTCGGTCCGGAAAGCGCTCGGCATAAATTCTGCTAGCCTGATGCCCATTCCCTCGCGCCTCGCCTTAAATCATAACAATCTCTGCCATTTCTTCGTTTGTCAACACGTGCGGCTGCGCTCTCTCCGCCATGGTTGAGGTTGACAGTCAACACTGATGTCTGCTACCTATTTAGCGTTTCGGTTTCGATACGCAAATGTTGTCTCCCGCTGTCTCCCGCCGGGAGCCGCCTGCATCGTCGCCCCTGCAGAGTCAAGGGTAGGCCACCCATCCGACTACAGTGTATTAGCCTGGACACCCGGTACATATAGTGACATATATGTATATGTATATCAGTACATATAGTTATGCACCTTTAAATCCATGTTTAATTCTGCACACTAAATGGATATGTACATATTTCGACGGCTCAGAATTACAATGCGCTATCTGAGGCGGCCGGCTAGCCTGCACTACCTCGTCCGTACAGTCAAGCCTGCGCTTTGTCAGCCCGGCCGCCTAGCCTGCGCTATCTCGGCCCGTCCGTCTAGCCGGCGCTACCTCGGCTTGGCGCTTTAGCGGACGCTATTTCGTCAACGCTAACTCGCGCGCGGCGGCGGCCGCCTGTCTTTCTTTTCCAGCTATAACTCTGAGATAAGAGGCGGCGGCGGAACCATCTCCCTCAACAACGCATTGACATCCCTAGACTGAGTGGTTACCCGTACCTTCTTGGGGGTGCGCGCATGTACGTTTATTCTAAGTTCTGTTGCCAACGTTTTTTTTTTTTTTTTTTTTTTTTTTTTTTTAGATTTGCTGAGGAAAGTACATGCGTCTTTTTTATGGCCCCGTCCACCACACTTGCTGCACCTTTGCCGCTGACCTGTACTTGCTAACACGACCGGTGGAACCTGGACCTTCTCTATACTTCTAACACAGATGATGGAACCTGGACCTTCTCTATACTTCTAACACAGATGATGGAACCTGGACCTTCTCTACTTCCTCTGGCACAACTGGCGGAGCCTGGACCTCTTCTACCTCCGTGGCTGGTTGGCCCTCCCATTGTTCCAACGCATCCCGCATCCATGAGTCTCTCTCGTCTGTCTCCCCACTTTCGATTTCCATCACTTCCGACTGTGGAATTACCAAATCAACAGTCTTCCAAGTCCTTCTCGTTCAAATGGAACACCTAAAGGTCTTTTGTCTGGAAACTGGGCTGGGCTGCATGCTATCCACCGCTTTTTGGATTGCTGTCCAGTCTAGCCAGCCTGGGCCTGTTTTCTCTTGGATCCCGGCCTCTTGTTGTCGAGGTGGTGATGACGCCGGCACTTGTCCGCTCGAAGATGCCTGAAGGTGCTCGAGGGACGACGCTGGCTTCCCCGCTTCCTCCTCCTGCACCATCTCCCACCAGGTAGGACGGCTGTCCTGGGGAACCGACTTCTGGAGCATGTCCTCCAATTCTTTAATCTCCAGCTCAAACTCCAAAGTAGGTACTTGGCCGCGACGCCTCGCCTCCTCCTCCTGACGCATTTTCACGCGCTCCGACGACAACGTGGAAGAGGAAGGTGTCAGTAACGACGGCAGTGTTGTTGTTCCTTTTGGTAATTTGGTTTTCCAAACTGCGGCAACCCTTTGCGCTACTTCACGTTGTGCTTGCCGGTCCTGCATTTTCTGGCGGGCCGACTTCACTCCGTTGCTCACTAGGTCGTCGCTCAACGGCGTTCTTGCCAGGCTCGCTGATGCTGATTTGGCCTTCGTTTTCATTTTCCTGGGCACTCTGTAGCTGCTGGCCAACTCCCTCATGGTCTTCGTCAACGTCAACTTCACATCTGGCTTCATTTTGCTTCTCACCCCGGTACTCTTCGACTTGCTTATGTTTGAGCTTCCAACTTTCCTTTACGTCTACTAAACCCACGCCACGCTCTGCGCCTTGCAACCCCTTTGCTGCCTGGGTTCCAACAATGCACCCCTGGCATAGGCGCCAGCGCGGCGACTCTCTGCCAACGGGCCTTCCCTGGCACCCCCGGCGCCAGCCACCCGGAGCGGTATTGCCGTTGCAGTGGTCATGGATTAGAGACGACCCCTACATAGTTGAGCCAAGCGCCCGGGGCATCGTCGTCTGTGACGTCACCGCCTGTTGCACGCACATCTGCGTTGAGCGGGAACGGAGCGAGGCGGTCCAGATGGACGAATTGAAGACTTAGTGGATTTCCGTCTTCTTGAATCCGGGCATTGCAGTCGTTTATTATGTCATTTACGGTAAATGGGCCCAGCCATTAGTGTTTGAGTTTGCTTTTGGTTTAGACCATTCCCACGGCGGCATATTGTTGTGCCTATTTAAATTTCCCGCGAAATGATTCTCGGAGCTACCGGCTTGCCGGGCAGTAGCTCCAGGGGTGTATGAATCTAACCCTGCGTTCACCCTCGCGGAAGGCCGCCGAGACTACTCAGCGCCGTCCGGCTTGGAGTAGCATCGCTTAGCAAGTTCCAAGATGGCTCGGAGCACCCGGAGGGTAGGCAACTCGAAGCGGCTCGTTGGCGGGCCCCAACGCCAACAGCGAGGCGTGGAGCGCCTGCAAGGTAGGCAACTCAATCGGCCTCCCTCCCCGTCAGCGGTGCCTTCGATGAGCCCCGGCGGCGGCCGCATGCCCGGCGTCCGGGAGGCAGGTAGCCCGACGCGGCCCCATTCGAGAGGCGCTGAGCGCCTGGCGAGTAGGCAACCCAACCAGCTCCTGAGTCAGCGGGACTGTCTACTGACTCGGCGGTGGCCCTCCCCTCCCTTCCTTTCTGCTGGAACGATGTCGGGCCACCATCGTTTTACAGTTTCCCTATTCCGACCCCGACTTCATGCCCTCGTGCTCGTGAGGTCACTGGCAGTCCGTAGAGCACCAGCAAGCCCAAAAGCCCAAAGTCAATACTCGGGCACGGCTGCATAGATGGCGAGACCGATCCGGAGAGCGGGCGCACGGCCTTAAACAGCAGTCACGAGAGGCACTCCCACTTATCCCTGCTTCGAGTCCCGGGACCAGTAGTCCGAGCGACACGCCTGATTCTATGAAGCAGAACGCATGGCTACGGGTGACAGACCCCTCCCTGTCTACCACTGGGAATCTAGCGGATCAAGGGGTCAACCACTCCACGGAAAAGCGTACACAGGAGTGAAGAGTGTGTGGATTGTGCCGGTGATTTTCAGAATGTGAGGGATTGTGAGAGTTATGTCAGATTGTTGCGGAATGTGCAGGATTGTGGGAGATTGTTCCAGAATGTCTGAGTTTTCGGGAGTGAGCCGGAGTTTTCAGGAGTGTGTCGGAGTTTTTGCGAATGAGCGGATATGGTTGAGAGTGTGATGGAATGTTTCAGAGTGTGAGATTGTAACGGGAATATTTCGGAGTGAGTAGGAATGTGTGGGAGCGTGTCGGAATGTGTGAGAGTGTGTCAGAATTTTGGAATCGTTAGGGCTCGTCCGCATATTACGTAAGGCGCTCAGGGAGCGGGGAATACGACGTGGCGTCACGCTACTGGAAAGGTTAGGTTAGGCGCGTTACGTGGCCCGGGGGAAAGGGGAAGGGCCCTAAAATCGCGTTACGTTAGTGAGGAAGATCCGTTAGCCAGCTTGACAGTCAATAATCGCCCAACATCAATCTACAGTTTATCTTTTCGACAAAGGTAAAGAATGCCTATGAGAATAACTTTGATATAACAGTTTCCGTGTAGGAGTTTCGTCTTATGGATAAGTAAATGATTTTAAAGTATAAATAATAAAGTATAAATAATTAATGGATAAACAATACTCAATACTAGTTTTATCTCTATCCACCCACACACTTGTAGTTTATTTACTAGCTACAGATATAAAAAATCATATAAATATATTGACCTAACTGTTCCTATATGGTTATATATTGGCTATTTAGGTGGGCATATTCATTTAACATATAATCTTATATAAACTCAATTAACCTCTGTACGAAGTTCCGGTCGCTTTATTGGCTGAGCGATAGCGAAGCCCTTACCCCACTGGCCCATAAATATTTTGTCTGTCTGTCTGCGTGTCTGTCTGTCCGCGCGATTTCTCGAGAACGGTTCATCGTAGAGGGCTCAAATTTGGACCACAATCTCCTTGCATCATACCGGAGTCAACCTCACCTCGGGGGCATCCTACCTCAGGTGCTGCTGCAGGTGCCGGTTGACAAACCAGGGCCTTCTTGTGCAAGAACTGGAACAGGGGGCTAACTTCTAAATCGTGCCGATTTTCAAACATGAACATGGCGACCTACCCCTTCTAAAATCACCCAAAGACCCAAGTCAAGATGGCGAAATCGACCCCAGGTGCTGCTGCAGGTGCTAGTGGTCAAAACGAGGCCTTCTTGGGCAGGAGCAGGAACAAATAGTAAAACTGCTAAACAAGCTGTATTTTGAGCTTAAAGATCGGAACCGACCCCGCTCGCAATACACTCAGAACTTCAATTACAATGCCAAAAACGACCCCAGGTGCTGCTGCAGGTGCGGGTTGGCAAAACTGGGCCTTCTTGTGCAGGAACTGGAACAGGAGGGCAAACTTCTGAACAAACCGTATATCAAACGTGAACATGGCGACTGACCTCTTCTAAAATCACCCAAAGACCCGAGTCAAGATGGCGAAGTCGACCCCAGGTGCTGCTGCCGGTGCTAGTGGTCAAAACAAGGCCTTCTTGTGCGGAACTGGAACGGGAGGGCTAACTTCTAAATCGTGCCGATTTTCAAACTTGGACATGGCGAGCGACCCCTTCTAAAATCACCCAAAGACCCGAGTAAAGATGGCGAAGTCGACCCCAGGTGCTGCTGCCGGTGCTAGTGGTCAAAACAAGGCCTTCCTGTGCAGGAACTGGAACAGGAGGGCAAACTTCTAAACAAACCGTATATCAAACTTGAACATGGCGACTGACCTCTTCTAAAATCACCCAAAGACCCGATTAAAGATGGCGAAGTCGACCCCAGGTGCTGCTGCCGGTGCTAGTGGTCAAAACAAGGCCTTCTTGGGCAGGAGCAGGAACAAATAGAAAAACTGCTAAACAAGCTGTAATTTGAGCTTAAAGATCGGAACCGACCCCGCTCGCAATACACTCAGAACTTCAATTACAATGCCGAAAACGACCCCAGGTGCTGCTGCAGGTGCCGGTTGGCAAAACAGGGCCTTCTTGAGCACAAACTAGAAGATGTGGGCAAACTTTAAAATCGTGCAGAATTTTACACTTCAACATGGCCACCACCTCCATCTAAAGTCACCCCAAGACTCCATTCAACATGCCGAAATTAACCCCAGGTGATGCTGCAGGTGCTAGGGGTCAAAACAGGACCTTCTTGGGCAGGAACTGGAACGGGGGCCAAATTCTAAATCGTGCAGAATATCAAACTTAAACATGGCGAATGACCCCCTCTAAAATCACCCCAAGACTCCATTCAACATGCCGAAATCTACCCCAGGTGATGCTGCAGGTGCTAGGGGTTAAAACAGGGCCTTCTTGGGCAGGAACTGGAACGGGGTGCCAAATTCTTAATCGTGCAGAATATAAAACTTTAACATGGCGACCGACCCCCTCTTAAATCACCCTAAGACCCAATTCAAAATGCCAAATTTGACCTTTAGGTACTGCTGCAGGTGCTAGGGGCCAAACCAGGGCATTCTTGAGCAGAAGCAGGAACAAAAGGAAAAACTGCTAAAAAAAGCAGTATTTTGAACTTAAAGATGGGAACCGATAACGCTTAAAATACACTCAGGACCTCAATCACAATCCTGAAGAAAACCTCAGGTGCTGCTGATGGTGCCAGTTGTCCAAGCCGGGCCTCCTGGACCGGAACCGGTTAGGCTAGAGTAGGTTAGGTTTGAGCAGCATTGAGGACGGTAGAGAAGTCCACAATGAGTAGCTGAAGTTGGAGTAGGCTAGGTCAGAGTAGGGTAGGTTAGTTTAGAGTAGGGTAGGCTAGGTTAGAGTAGGAAAGGGTAGGTTAGGAAGTCCACAATGAGTAGGGGAAGTTGGAGTAGGCTAGGTCAGAGTAGGGTAGGTTAGTTTAGAGTAGGGTAAGCTAGATTAGAGGAGGGAAGGGTAGGTAAGGTTAGAGTAGGCCAGGGTAAGTTAAGTTAGAGTTGAGCACGATTAAGTACGGTAGAGAAGTTCACAATACTGTGGGAGTAGGTACGCCCAGGGGTTAGGTTAGAAGCGTAGCGTCTCTCGCGCCTCAAGACCGGCGCCCGCAGGGCGCCGTACTGGCTAATTAGCCCCGCAGGGTCCCACACGCCCGGTGACAGCCGCCGGCAGGCCAAGGTAGGTGTACGCCAGGCGTGGAGGGGCGAAACAGTGGTTCGCGGTGAGCGAAGCCTGTTACGCCACGACGCGGTCTGGCGTACGCCTACCTTGTTTAGCATGCCTCAATTAACCTCTGTACGAAGTTCCGGTCGCTTTAATTGGCTGAGCGATAGCGAAGCCCTTACCCCACTGGCCCATAAATATTTTGTCTGTCTGTCTGCGTGTCTGTCTGTCCGCGCGATTTCTCGAGAACGGTTCATCGTAGAGGGCTCAAATTTGGACCACAACCTCCTTGTATCATACCGGAGTCAACCTCACCACGGCGGCATCCTACCTCAGGTGCTGCTGCAGGTGCCGGTTGAGCAAACCAGGGCCTTCTTGTGCAAGAACTGGAACAGGAGGGCTAACTTCTAAAAATCACCCAAAGACCCAAGTCAAGATGGCAAAATCGACCCCAGGTGCTGCTGCAGGTGCTAGTGGTCAAAACAAGGCCTTCTTGGGCAGGAGCAGGAACAAATAGAAAAACTGCTAAACAAGCTGTATTTTGAGCTTAAAGATCGGAACCGACCCCGCTCAAAATACACTCAGAACTTCAATTACAATGCCGAAAAGGACCCCAGGTGCTGCTGCAGGTGCGGGTTGGCAAAACTGGGCCTTCTTGTGCAGGAACTGGAACGGGAGGGTTAACTTCTCAATCGAGCCGTGTTCCTAACTTGAACATGGCGACCAACCCCTTCTAAAATCACCCCACGACCCTAGTCAAGATGGCGAAATGGACCCCAGGTGCTGCTGCAGGTGCTAGTGGTCAAAACAAGGCCTTCTTGGGCAGGAGCAAGAACAAATAGAAAAACTGCTACAACAGCAGTTTTTTAAACTTAAAGAGCGGAACCGACCCTACTTAAAATACACTCAGGATTTCAATTACAATGCCGAAAAGGACCTCAGGTGCTGCTGCAGGAGCCGGTTGGCAAAACTGGACCTTCTTGTGCAGGAACTGGAACGGGAGGCAAACTTCTAAATCCGTATTTCAAACTTGAACACGGCGATCGACCCCTTCAAAAATCACCCCAAGACCCCAGTCAAAATGCCGAAATCAACCCCAGGTGCTGCTGCTGGTGCTGGAACGAATAGGAAAACTGCTAAGGAGGTAGTAATTTAAACTTAACGATGGGAACCGACCCCGCTAAACATATACTGAAGACCTCAATTACAATGCCGAAGAAGACCCCATAGGTGCTGCTGCAGGTGCCAGTGGTCAAAGCACGGCTTCCTTGGACGGAAACTGGTTAGGCTCGGGTAGGTTAGGTTAGAGCAGCATTGAATGGTGAAGAGAAGTCTTCAATGAGTAGGTTAGTCTAGGTTAGGTTAGAGTGGGTTAGGTTAGAGTAGGGTAGGTAAGGTTAGATTTGAGCACAATTAAATACGGCAGAGAATCCCCAAATACGGTGGGAGTAGGTACGTCCAGCGGTTAGGTTGGAAGCGCAGCGAACCCCGCGCCCTAAGACCGGCAGGGCGCCGTACAGACTGATTAGCCCCGCAGGGTCCCACTCGCCCGGTGACAGCCGCCGGCAGGCCAAGGTAGGTGTACGCCAGGCGTGGAGGGGCGGAAGAGTGGTTCGCGGTGAGCGAAGCCTCTTACGCCCCGACGCGGTCTGGCGTACGCCTACCTTGTTTAAGATGAATCGTATATTCCTCACTATTCCGTAATATTCTTAATATTCACTAGTATTCAGTAGAATTCAATATTCTGTGTATGTCGAAATACAGAGTGAGTACCCCCTCGGAGCACCCCCTTGCGCTGTGCGAAACCTTGCTGTGTTAATGTGTGTGCGCTGTGTTTGTCTAATCCTGATTAACCGTTGTTATGTGACTGATGAGGTGCCTCGGACTTGACTACCGACTTCTGGGCCCTGACGAACAACTAGACGCCACCCTGTCCCCTGTCCTGCTGCCTTACGACCCCTTCCAGCTCCAGCCCAGGCCGAGTGTGTTGGCCGCTGTCTGCCCTTGGGGAGCGTCCTTAAATTACGTAAGGGCGTTTTGGGGTGTTTTTAACCCCCCCTCCCCCCATATAAGGCTCTGTAGGATTTCGAGACCCCCCCCCCCTCCTTACGTAAGATTTTGCCAAATTTGCCCAAAATTGAAAAAAAACCGTAAATAAATGAATTTGAGTGTTTTTTGTCTTTTTTTGCTTACCAGTATAGGAGAAATGTTGAGAGTTAGGTATTTAATGAAGCAGACTGAATTAAAGCTACAACTGGTTTAATTATTTGTACTGTCCAGTCCAAAAATAAAAAATAAAAAAATAAATAAATGTTATAAAATAACAAGTTATAAAAGAGAAACGAAAGTTCTTGGCCTTTAAAATTTACAGAGCCTCAGCCAAAGGGCTTCTCAGCCACTCCTGTACAGAAGAGATGTGTTCAATGCTTAGCGCGCGGAGACGCGTTTGGACGGATGCATTTGCGCCCATAATAAATCTTACGTAATGTTTGCCGTTGACCCCCACGTAAGGGCAACATAAGATTTGCCAGACCCCCCCCCCCCAAAACCCCTTACGTAATTTAAGGACGCTCCCTTGGGTGTGGACCGCCCGACCCCTCTGTGGCGGAGGGGGAGGATTGGCACGATGCTGCTCTGCGCTGCGTCCGGCGGTTTGCGCGCTGAACGACGTTTGAATCCTGTGTCGAGCGGATGGAGGCGCGCAGCTAGTGCGTGGCGAGGAGTTTACGGCGACCTGCCGTATCAAACTCTAACCCCAAGCTAACTCTAGACATCTAGTGCCCTGCACTTGAGTCATGGGTGTCCCTTTGAGTGGGGCACTCGTACGAATCGAGTCACATGCGAGACCGGAAGTACACGAATGTACACGGTCAGTGCGTTCCCCATTACGTTACGTAGTCTGTGCTATGCACGACAGAAGTCAGACCCCTCTGGTTTTCAGGTGCCCATGAAGCCGACTACGCGCTGATCCCTGGTCCCGCTGTGCTGGATGCTGTCCCTGGCGGCCCGTATTCTGTCTCGCCGCTCGTGTGGCGTCGTCCTCCCCCATGATGCCCCCGACCTGCTCCTGTTCCGTCACGACACCGCCGATGATGCGCCACGGGGTCGTCAGAGACGGGTGCACGTAGGACATGTGGATTCACTTCCTGAAAGGGATATTGCCGGTCGCACTCATTTGTGAGGGGGGGAAGTGTAGGGATTTTGGGTCCCAGTTGTTGGTAGTGCCGGTACCGGTCGGCGCCTTGTGACACGCGCGTAGCTTTCCCGTTGTTGCATTGTTACCCTGTGCACTCTTGGATTAGACGCTGAACCGTGCAGTCGGCTTGAGTGCCTTATTTTCCCTATTCCTTGCTCCGGGAATGCTCGGCCAAATCCCTGCAATATGTTACACGCCTGGTGCCCAAGTTGGATGGCAGATGATGTGTGCAGCCCTGACCATTACGAATCTGGCCCTCGGGCCAGGTTAGGTCAGTATAGGCAGTAGCACATGCATGGGGACCGTGCCTAGGTTAGGTATAGCGGGCCGCCCCAACTTTGAGGAGACTAAGACGCCCGGTCGAGCTGTGCTACAAGTGGGTGGGTGGGAACGCCGCCATTGTTCCGGGGGGGTGGGGGGTGGCAGGATGGGGCGAGGGGTCCATAACTCATAAAAATCGGTGTCCCGCTCCAAAAAAATAAAAATAAAATTAAAATCAAAAGTTAAAAACAAAAAAAATCAAAAATCAAAGAAAAAGTCAGAAATCAAAGAAGAAGTCAAAAATCAAGGTAAAAGTCAAGAGTCGAAGAAAAAGTCAAAAATCAAATAAAGAAGTCAAAAATCGAAAAAAAGGGGTAAAAGGCCAGTATAAAAAGACAGAAGTGAGGAAAGGGGGGGGGGGGGGGGGGGGGGGGGGGGGGGGTTAAAAGTCAGAGAAAAAAGTCAAGTCGGTCAAAACTTCAGGCAGGCGACTCACTCCCTCCCCCTCCTCCCCCTTTTCCACTCCCCCTCCTTACGAAGCCTTGCCTTCTTCGCACGCATCTCGCCTATCCATACAGTTTCCCTGGTGGGAAATCTGACGACTGCCCATGACGTCATGTGCTACGTCAGATTCGACGTCACCTCGACGTCAGATTCGTTTCAAATTAGACCCCGCACGACCCCGCAGTTTTAGTGGGGGTCCACGGGGGTCCAGGCAAGTCCAGGGAGGTCACGCCAGGTCTCGGCTGGTCGAGGGGGTCACGGCAGGTCCTTTCCAGTCCAGGGTGGTCACGCCGGGTCCTGGCCGGTCCAGGGTGGCCACGCCGGGTCCAGGCTAGTCCAGGGTGGTCAGTGGTCACGCCGGGTCCTGGCTAGTCCAGGAGGTCACGCTGGGTCCTGGCTAGTCCAGGGTGGTCACGCTGGGTCCTGGCTAGTCCAGGGTGGTCACGCCGGGTCCTGGCTAGTCCAGGGTGGTCACGCTGGGTCCTGACCGGTCCAGGGTGGTCACGCCGGGTCCTGGCTAGTCCAAGGTGGTCACGCTGGGTCCTGACCGGTCGAGGGTGGTCACGCTGGGTACTGACCGGTCCAGGGTGGTCACGCCGGGTCCTGGCTAGTCCAGGGTGGTCACGCTGGGTCCTGACCGGTCCAGGGTGGTCACGCCGGGTCCTGGCTAGTCCAAGGTGGTCACGCTGGGTCCTGGCTAGTCCAGGGTGGTCACGCTGGGTCCTGACCGGTCGAGGGTGGTCACGCTGGGTCCTGACCGGTCGAGGGTGGTCACGCTGGGTCCTGACCGGTCCAGGGTGGTCACGCCGGGTCCTGGCTAGTCCAGGGTGGTCACGCTGGGTCCTGACCGGTCCAGGGTGGTCACGCCGGGTCCTGGCTAGTCCAAGGTGGTCACGCTGGGTCCTGGCTAGTCCAGGGTGGTCACGCTGGGTACTGACCGGTCGAGGGTGGTCACGCTGGGTCCTGACCGGTCCAGGGTGGTCACGCCGGGTCCTGGCTAGTCCAAGGTGGTCACGCTGGGTCCTGGCTAGTCCAGGGTGGTCACGCCGGGTCCTGGCTAGTCCAGGGTGGTCACGCTGGGTCCTGACCGGTCGAAGGTGGTCACGCTGGGTCCTGACCGGTCCAGGGTGGTCACGCCGGGTCCTGGCTAGTCCAAGGTGGTCACGCTGGGTCCTGGCTAGTCCAGGGTGGTCACGCTGGGTCCTGACCGGTCGAGGGTGGTCACGCCGGGTCCTGGCTAGTCCAAGGTGGTCACGCCGGGTCCTGGCTAGTCCAAGGTGGTCACGCTGGGTCCTGGCTAGTCCAGGGTGGTCACGCTGGGTCCTGGCTAGTCCAGGGTGGTCACGCTGGGTCCTGACCGGTCGAGGGTGGTCACGCTGGGTCCTGACCGGTCCAGGGTGGTCACGCCGGGTCCTGGCTAGTCCAAGGTGGTCACGCTGGGTCCTGGCTAGTCCAGGGTGGTCACGCTGGGTCCTGACCGGTCGAGGGTGGTCACGCTGGATCCTGACCGGTCCAGGGTGGTCACGCCGGGTCCTGGCTAGTCAAAGGTGGTCACGCTGGGTCCTGGCTAGTCCAGGGTGGTAACGCTGGGTCCTGGCTGGTCCAGGGTGGTCACGCTGGGTCCTGACCGGTCGAGGGTGGTCACGCTGGGTCCTGACCGGTCCAGGGTGGTCACGCTGGGTCCTGGCTTGTCGAGTGTGGTCACGCCGGGTCCTGGCTATTCCAGGGTGGTCACGCTGGGTCCTGGCTATTCCAGGGTGGTCACGCCGGGTCCTGGATGGTCGAGTGTGGTCACGCCGGGTCCTGGCTAGTCCAAGATGGTCACGCTGGGTCCTGGCCGGTCCAGGGTGGTCACGCCGGGTCCTGGCTAGTCCAAGGTGGTCACGCTGGGTCCTGGCTAGTCCAGGGTGGTTACGCTGGGTCCTGACCGGTCGAGGGTGGTCACGCTGGGTCCTGACCGGTCCAGGGTGGTCACGCCGGGTCCTGGCTAGTCCAAGGTGGTCACGCTGGGTCTTGGCTATTCCAGGGTGGTCACGCTGGGTTCTGGCTATTCCAGGGTGGTCACGCCGGGTCCTGGCTGGTCGAGTGTGGTCACGCCGGGTCCTGGCTAGTCCAAGATGGTCACGCTGGGTCCTGGCTAGTCCAGGGTGGTCACGCTGGGTCCTGGCTAGTCCAGGGTGGTCACGCTGGGTCCTGACCGGTCGAGGGTGGTTACGCTGGGTCCTGACCGGTCCAGGGTGGTCACGCTGGGTCCTGGCTGGTCGAGTGTGGTCACGCCGGGTCCTGGCTAGTCCAAGATGGTCACGCTGGGTCCTGACCGGTCCAGGGTGGTCACTAGGGTGGCCCAAATTGCAAAAAGTTTGAAACTTTGAGGGGCGTTTCGATTTTCTGGTACCATTTTCGGAGAAAAAAATTAAAAAAAATGTCCGAGCTTGATCGGACAACTTTTAGAGGTGCCGAAACGCGCTCAAAGTTTTGAAATTCGTGAAAATTTCTAAAAATAGGCAAAATGGCGAAACGTACGGAATATGTTACCGCAAAATTTTTCATACTCGATCAAGTTGGCATTGGATTGGGGCAGGGCCATGGGAACACCCAATGGACATCGCTGTGAAGTTTGTTTCGTGTCCGGTTGCCTATTACACAGGCGTAAATTAAGATATTTACGGCGTCGGAGAGATTTTCGGTAATAATGACGATGGCAGTACGTTACGCCGTTGCGCTGCATAACGGGAGTTACTAACACTCGTCTTTGAGCCCCCCCCCCCCCCTATGTACATAGTAGTACCTAGTATGTACATAGTTGTACAATCAATTTCTTATTCAAACTTCAGTATGCACTTTAAAGTGCAGTTCAAATCAAATACATCTGCACTGTTTAGATGCTTCCTTGCAAAACTTTGTCGTTCATTTCACTTGTGCATTCACTTTGCATTGACATTGATAGACCTTAAGTCATCCTAGCCTATGTCTTTAAGCCATTATCCACACGAGTCCATATTTTGTGCACAATGTAAAATTTTGAAAATGTAACAAAGCTAGTCCATGAAGACAAAATTGTACAATGGGGTAGCAATGACCATTGACTCGTGACTTCTCCAAGTTCCCTATTGGAACGGGTTTATAACATTGACTTTCAAATACTTCTCTGAAGTTGCAGATGTTTCCTCTCACTTGCATTTAACTTTGATAGTTTATTTAAACAAAATCATCTGAAATTCTTTGATTTTTTTTTATTTATTAATTTTGCTAGGCAGCACAATTGAAGAATAACAATAAGCCTCTCCTTTCTTTTCCCTTTCAATCGCAATGCTTTAACTTCACACCCATTGCATGAACAGTTTCCACTGTACCACTTTCCTGGGACTGGAGCTCATTGTTTAATATTTCCTACATAAATCCATTTTGAGTGTAAAGCTAAAACGGAATCTGGTAGCTGTCCGACCGGACCGTGTTCCCTTCCGGCCGGGCTTAGGGATCCTCTCCGGCCGCTCCCCGGATGTGAGTCCGGTTGCGGTCCACCGTTGGTCTAGTTCGATTTCGAAGTGTTATTAGGTAACAATGCAATCGGTATTCGGAGCGCCTGATGAGTAGGCAACCCAACAGTCAGGCGCTCGAAACGGGTGAGTCTAACTTCCAGGGGCGCTGTGGCTATCGGCTGCGATGGAGACTCAGCGGTAGGCCAATGTGCAAGTCTGCCAACGCAGCAGGGTCGAGCTGCAGGTGAATCGGCTATTTCATCAAAATCATGAATATGAAAAATAATAAAGAGAACTAAGCCTAAACAACCCTGCATTATTTTATCACCTCAACCCAATCCAGTCATTGTCATGTTTGATATACATATTTCAAGGTCAAATAACGTACAGAAAATTCAATATAACTGGTCTACTTTAATATTAAGGTCAGTGCATACGCACAACTACAAAGTACAAAGTACAACTAATCAAGAAAAAAGTTATTGAAACTCAAATAAGTCACATAGAATAAAAATGACTATTCATCACAATAAAAAAATAAAAATAAAAAGAGGAACAAAAATTTATCTTTCACATTTCTTGTTGAACTCCTCTTCTTTTTTCTTCAACTCTTCTTCCCTGCGCTTCAGTGCTTCCTCTCTGCACGACAGCTTCCCTTTGGCCGATTTTGGAGACTTTGGAGACTTACTTTTGTTCTGTATAGATGAAAGACAACGTCAATTTGTTGACAAGGTTTAAATCACATGATAAGAGAAACAAGAGAAAAATTTACCCTTGATGAATCATAAAACTTCTCCGATAGCCACCCAGGGACTTTTTTGGACAGAAGGTTAACCTCTTCTGTGGATGCTCCCCTCGCCTTTAGTTTACCCTTAAGAGCTCCTGTAAACAAAAAATTAATGCTAGGAAAAGTTACAAGGCTTCAGGAAATACTCAAGAACTGTAACTTCTTGTTGACTCACCAGTTATGAGTCGTACTTTTTTCGGTGTGGCCAAGGTCTTACCAGGGACCTTAGTGCCAACAGTCCTCTTCGCCATTTTATCTTTCCCGTAAATGGCATGAGCTGTGTCTTTGACCATTATGGTGTCCTGGGTTTGCTTGCGAATTTTTTCATTCCATGCCTTCTCACTAATAAAGACACCACTGCCAAGGTAGACCTGCAACAAAATAATATTTAATATTAGCAGCCTTGAACCATGAACCCATTTCAGATGCTATTATGCTAATTAAAATATAAATCCTTACTTCATTTCCACGGACAGGAAGCCTCTCTTCGTTTTTGAGGTCCCTGCAAATTCTATTAATTATAGTCTCCTCATCACTTTCAGAGTTCTCATCTTTCTCTGTATCTGGAAAATTGTCATACATTAAAAAGAGAAAAACTTTTAAAGCTTGAAATCACATCAGCAGGCTACAATAATTTACCTCTCATATGACCCATATTTAAAATTTGAAGCAAAATAAATTAACATTATTTTGGAACTACCAAATTAACTATCTTAGAACAATACAATTCAAGTTAATTTTTAACAAGGCACAGCTAATAACAATTATTTGACAATAAATTATTTGGAGCCAACTGATACAATGTAAGAAACTTAAGGTAAAAATTACAACTGACCTTTTGAAGGATTCTCATCAAACAAACTACGACGAGCATGTTCTGAAGGCTTCTCTGAGCGTACCGGGCCTGTGGGCACACATGAAAACAATATTAATTTGCCAGGTTTTAGAGTGGAAAATGTTTAATAAGTAAGATATATACCACGATCAGAAAAATCATGTCTATCTCTGGCATCTTCCTCTTTGTCCTTTTTCTGTTCGGCATCTGCTCTCTCTTTGTCCTTTTTCTTTTGGGCATCCCTCTCTTTGTCCTTTCTCTGTTTGGCATCTCTCTCTTCGAAATCTTTATCTTTCCTCCTCCTTTCAGCCTTCTCTTCATTTTCTCTCGCCCTGGCATTATCGGTCTTCTTACCTAAGAGACAAAACAAAGAAATAAGTAACCATGTGGAAAAAATCTCTTATCAAAGAACTTTTCACTGCTCCTTTGACAAAGAGATGTAAGACACAGGAGACAAAGTCCTTCTATGTGTGGAGGATCATTCAGTATCTGACTTTGTGAAACAATTTTGTCCCAAGCACAAGTTAGATACTTATGCATTCTGAGGGTATGGTCCAAACAATACAAATCAATTTGGTACCACATTCCTGTGGAGGCTGAATTGATTGGAATTGTATTGGAACCATACCTAAAGCATGCATAAGCTTGAGTCAAAGTTGCTGGGCTCATGAAGTAATAAGAGGACAGTACAAATACGAAGCAATCACTGACACAATATATAGTTCTCCTGGAGACTTATGCCACATTGTCAAAGCAGCAGGGACAATGAAAATACACCCAATGAAGCATGCAACAGTCTTGAGATGAGATGTGTTTAAAAAGAAAACAACTGATTAACATTAAAAAAAAAAAAAAATTAAAAAACTAACTACTGTTCAAAAATCAGATGAAGGAGAAAATAAATGAAAGATACTGTTGGCAATGTTGTAGAGCAAATACTAAGTAAATGATAGATTAAAATTATCTGATGACAAATGACAAAAAAAAAAAAAAAAGTTTAGAACTATATGTGACCTGATGAGGGGAGATATATTTGTTGCTGCAGCTCAAAGTTGATGATTTGCAATTTCTCCAACTTTGCTTTCAATCCTTTTAGCTCCTCTTCATGCTGCTTCTGCAAGTCCTTTATGTCGTCTCTGTACTTCTCTGCAGCAAATCGAAGTCCATGTGCCTCCAGTTTTAGATTGGCTATTTTCTCTTTGAGCTCTTGAATTTTAACACCACAACCCCGATGTTTTTTCTTAAGTTGGTCCAGCTGAACCGTCGCATCATCTTCACTACTGCTGTTCACCTCAGAATTATCATCAGATTCGGATTGTTGTAGTGGAACAGTTGAGTCAAGAGACTCGTCATCTTCGTTACCAGTTGTTGTCAGCTTTGGTGAAAATGCATCATAATACTGATCTGGCTTTGGAGAAGGTGAGCAATCAGGGCCTTTGATTGAAGAAGATTCATATTTAAGAATTAAACTGTCACTCTTCAGTGGTGACAGCTTTGACGTATCAAGACCCTTCTTTAATGATTTTGCAGGGGTGTAGGATGCCAAAACAGGAGACTGCTTGACTGGTGAAATCTCATCTCTCTTATCATCATTCTTCTTAAATGATTTTGAAGGGGTAGAGGATGAAGCAGCAGAAGATTTCTGAACTGGTGAAAACTCACCTCCCTCACAATTTTTTTTAAATAATTTCAAAGAGGTGGGGGATAAATCAGCAGAAGATTTGACTGGTGAAAACTCATCTCTCTCATCATCATTCTTCTTCAATGATTTTGAAGGGGTAGAGGATGAACCAGAAGACCTAAAACCAACTTCAGTCTTTCTTCCTGTTGATGACTTATGAGGTGACTCCTTCAAGGAAGTGGTAACATTGGCAGCAGCTTCAGATAAATGGGAAGAAGGATGCTGGGAATGTTTAGTCCTTTCCATCCTCCTCCTCTTGGCAACCCTCCCTGCATTAAGTATCTGAAGAATTCAAGACAAAGGTCGAGAGTATTTGAAATTCTGCACCGTAAATACGGTCAAATAATATTCTGTGAGTTGTAGACAAAGATGGGTGTTCCGATTCAAAGACAGTTATCTAAGGATACAACTAGTCTTGCCACCTCTACATGCCCTCCCTCATTCAGTTATTTCATAAATGACTTTGCCTTTAAAGAATATAAAATACAGCACTAAAATAAGATTCTAAAAAGAGGGGGGGGGGGGGATGATCAATATCTTTTGAACACTCAAATTTTCATAACAACTTACAGAATATTATTGAACTAAATATGGAAAATGGCTTGTAATTCACTTCACCAAGTGGACCTGTCCCTACAAACTGAATAAGTTTAGCTTAAAGAAGACAAAAAAACAGAGAGATAAATTATTTCTAGAAAGGCTTATAGGGCACTTAAAAATAGATTACATGAAAGCACAATAGATGAAATAAGGGATAACTTGATCTGAACCACAAACCAATGTTTATACAAAGTTAAAGGAAAAGAAAAAAGCCACCCTGAGGACCAGCTAACCCAATCATGGTTGTTTAAATCTCTGGACTTCAACTGAAAATGCTGTTTTAACTTCCAAAAAAGGAAAGAAAAAAAATACATGAGATGCTTACATCTTTGTTTCTTTCTTTCACCTCTGGGTCCTTGGTCCTTTTCTGACTACGACCCCTATTTCCTTTCCCATTTCCATTGGAATGAGGCGGAGGAAGGTTTCGAATGCCGTAAATCTTCTGTTCTTGAGCTTTCAGCCGAATTTCTTCCTTGGTGGCTGCAACACAGGAACATGGAAATTCAACATCAAGCAGGCCACAACAAATAAAGCCTAATTCACTGGTATGTTGACAGTATGTTGACGTAAGTCCTAAGGACTCTGCTGATCTTCATGTAAGGGTTTGTTTTGGCAGCTAATGTCCGGCTGTGACTTCAGGCAAATATCTAATGCTGTCCCTAACAAAAACAAGGTAATGCTGCAAGCAATAGATATGGTCCCGAGATTATTTAAAGGAATTAGGCATAAGAAATATACTTTAAAGGAAATTATTGTGTCACCACAATTTCCTGGGAAAGCTATTTCCTGTGACAAACTGCTTTAAATAATCTCGGGACCATTTTTATTGCATGCAGCATTACCTTGTTTCTGTTTGGGACAGCATTAGATATTTGCCTGAAGTCACAGCTGGACATTAGCTGCCAAAACAAACCTATACATGAAGATCAACCGAATCCAACAGAATTATGCCACTTTGACAAAGTACCAGTGAATTGTGAATACAATAATGCTCCAGCATGCGTTGATTAATTAGACACTCACCAGCAACCAACAGTATCTTTGCAGGATAGTAGCCATCATGATGGAAGTCGTCTTCATCGTCAGAACCACAGAAGCTTTTCTGCCACTTCACATCATACGTCTTCTTCAAGTCTACAGCTCTGGGAGTAGCAGCGTCAAAGTTTTTGATTTGATTTTTCTCAACGATGTAGCGTACAGTTCGACCACTGTCCTTAAACTGGACTACGGCAACATCCATCTTGATAACCCGAGGAAGGAGAAAAGGGATGAGATACGACAAGAAGGGCTTTAATGCACAAGCGAGTTTATGTTCCCCGAACACCTTAAAAGTAAAACTAACTGGTGAACAATACTAACTCGCTTAGCCAAAGGGCACAAAATAATGTACGACTTTCACAAGGAAATGAAACTGAGCAAAACAAGACGCAGCTGTAGTTCAAATTTGAACTTAAGCTCAAAACTGAAGAGGTCCAATAACAGCCATGGCAATAGAGCGGCTCCCTAAAGTATGGTTATGGAAAAGGTTAGGTCAAACGCAGTTAATGGTTCGTCAAACTTCACATAAAGTTAAACTGTAAACACTCTGAGCTTGAGACAAAAGGATATTGGACCACTCGAGAAGACAACCGATAAACAGAATACAAGAGCCAAGTTTGCTAAAAGAGCTAACAAAGAGCTTAACCGTAAATAGAATAAAACCACTTCTCTCGAAGCGTTTTACTATGATCAATTAATGGTTTGAACCACCCAATGTTTGAAACAACAACGGACGAGGGGCGAAACAGCCGGCTGCTTTGGATCTCGGCGCCAAATCCCACCCACCTGTGGCCTATGGCTTCCTCTCCAACCTGTAAAGTCCAGAATCAACCGGTTTCAACGGTCGCGGTCGAGTCGCAAATGTATCACTCCGCACAGCGCATGTGCGACACGAAATAGATCGTCAAGAAGGGCTTTTTGAAAAAGAAACTTGGACTAAAACCTATCCGGGTGAGTTATTTTCAAAAACTTACAATATCATTCAAGCCAAATAATAATAATGCATAAGCGGAGGGTTTACAAAAATACGTTTGTGGACAGCTGCGCGAGGCGAGTTCAACTCGTTCAACTGTCGAGTCGACAGTGTATCACTCCGCCTAGCGCATACGCTACACAAAATAGATCGTCAAGAGAAGCCTTTTCAAATAAAATTAAAGTAAACCAAACCCTACTCGAACAAGCTGTTTTTAAAACACAAAAACATCATTTAAGCTGAATTAATATGAATTTATATGGGCGGACGGTTCACGAAAATAGTCCTTGATTGCTTTGGTATCCCCTCCGCCCCTCCGGGGAGAGGAGGAGGGGAAAGGAGGGGTGCGGACGATGGGCGTGCGTCCCTCGTTATTACCAAAACAAACATTATCAGCTATTTTCGTAACAGTTTTTCTATTGGTTTACTAAGTGTCACCCTGTAAGATCTGTTACATATTTTATTTTTATGCCATAGCTTCAACCTTGCTGGTTTTGATAGTTCTTGATATTATTTTTATCCTATTTTTTAATTTACTTGTTTTGCTCTTGTCGGGTTAGGACTTCTACAACGAGTATGGAAGATGATCCAAATGAAAACAGGGCTCCGAGACGCCGGAGTTATAAGCTATACCTTGAGCCAGGTAACTTGGGTAATTCTGTTCCTAGTCGAACTCAACATAGACTGGATCATCATGCGCCTAATGTAAGTTGGATTTTAAACCTAGTTGTTTCGATCAAAAGCACCATATAATGCTTATAAAATTAACCCTCTTTAGGTGATTGGGGACCATCATGGTGGACATGTTCAGGATGATGCCCAAGTCTTAATTGTGGATGCAATTGACAGAAATGATCAAGTAGAATCTGACAACTCAGATGCAGCCGGCCCTGATGACCCGGACCAGGTTCGTTCTTTGGCTCAAATGACCACTGCTTGATAACAAGGCAAAGTTTAATACTAATTTTATTTTACATATTTGACAGTTATTCGATGATCAAGGTGGTAATTTAATTTACCATAGGGAGCAGAATGTTAGAGTCGGAATCATTGGCTCGAGAGAGAACAGCTTTGCTGAGGACTCAGACAATGACTCATCTCACTCAGAAATGGCTTTTCATGATGAGAATAATCATCACCAGGTTTGTAACTATTTTATTTTTTACGTAGAGTCTTTTTTTCTTTCTTTCTTGGTTAAAAGTTGCTGTTTTTAGTTGTTGGTTTTTAAATCAGAATGACCAGTTCCAGGATGCGCTGCATGATCAATTGGACCGTACTGTAAACTCTCATGATGAGTCTCAACAACGCTCATCTCTATCAGAAAGGGTGGATTCTTCGGAGGAGTCTCACGACTCGTCCCAATCAAGAAAGACAAATTGTACAGAGGAGCAGTCAAGCCGTTCATCTCAATCATCAGATGAGAATATGGAACAGGTTTGTGAATCTCTCTATAACTCTACTGATATTCACTGAAAATGGGCTGCAAACTTTGATGATCAGGGTTGGCAAGAAAAAATGTCTGACAGTGAATCAAATGTTTTTGGATGACTACAAAAAATCCACCATATCACTGGAATGTCAGAATTTTATTCATTTATTTTTATCTTGAATCTTTCCAGTTGTTTTCATTGTTTCCTTCTAAAAAGATGCACCCATTTCCTTTGTGTTTTGGTGACAAGTTATTGTGCATTACTTACTTTTCTTTTTTTTTTTTTCTAGATAGGTGAAGACCACTTTGAGGAGTCGGACAACAATGGTTCAGTAGATTCTCCATCCAATTCAGCCTCTTTGGATAGTGATCGTTCAGCATCCATCCAGGAGCAAGAGGACAACGATGAGGAAGCTGAAGGAAGAAGAAATGAGAATGTTCAACCTATGCTTGTACCAAATGTAACATGTGAACATAGAAGAGCTCTAAAAGCAATAGTTGAGAAAGAGTATTTAGTACCAATAGAAGACAAACCTGCAGCTTCAAAGGGAGAAGTTCTTCTCAACATTCTAGAATTTAGTGAACGTTACAATCTTCCAGTCCAAGGTGTTGAAGACTTACATAGGCTAGTTAATTCAATATTTCATAAACAAATAGTTCCTGATACTAAGTACAAATTAGACAAATTGTATTCCTGTGAGAGTTTAGTGACTTACTTTTTCTTTTGTTCAGAATGTTTTGAAAAATTTGATTATTTTGATCACAGACTTGAGCCAGTAAAGAAGTGTCCAAACTGTGGCCACGACAATGTTGTATCTGACCTTACTAAAGCTTCGTATTTTATAACTGTAAACTTAGCTCCTCAGCTTGAAGCCTTGTTTAGCAAACCAGGTCTTGTGGAACACTTGAAAAACCCTTTAGATTTAGTTAACCAAACGAATGTAATGAAGGACTTGTATGATGGTCAAATCTACCAGAATTTTATTAAGAGAGTGACTCCTCAGGCTCCTGATGCTCCTCCTGTTGCTGAAATTATTTTGTCTATGACTCTGTGCACTGATGGTACACCCGTGTATCAGAAAGCCAATGTTTCAATTTGGCCAATTTTTGTTATGATTCATGAACTGCCTCCTAAAATCAGGATGGCTAATACTTTGTTAGCTGGATTGTGGATCAACCAGCATCCAGTTATGGAAATGTTCCTAGATGGTTTTGTTGATAGTGTCCTTCCCCTTTCAAACCCAGGCTTCAGTATAAGAATAGGTGGTGCTGAAAAATCTTGTAAATTGTACCTTTTAGGCTGTTGTGTTGACAGTGGTGCTCGAGGTGCTGTTCAGTGCATTCATGCCCATAATGGTGAATTTTCATGCAACTGGTGTCTGCATCCAGGAGAGACGGAACCTGGAAAATCAGTGCGCAAATTTCTGGTTCCGGACCCACCAGCAGAAAGAAGAACCCATGCAGGTGTTTTTGATGATGGCAGCAAGGCAATGTACTTGACTGGCCGTGTTCAACATGTGAATGGTGTTCTGGGACTCACACCTCTGTTTCGTCTGCCTGGATTTAACGTAGTTGATGGTATGGTTCTTGACTCTCTTCACTGGTCAAGCTTTGGTGTTGCCCGTCAAATGTTTAAAATTTGGTTGGGAGAAAGGAAATGTGAAGAATGGATTCCGAATAAGCCACCAGCCTATTACATAGGTTCACCAGATACTCTAAAATTGCTCAATGCCAGGTACGAGTCCTTGACCCCTCCAAAAGAACTCCGTCGTTTATCCAGAAATGTATCACATTTTGGTACGTGGAGTGCTAGAGACTTTGAAAATATGACACTCTACCTCAGTCTTCCTTTGCTTAAAGATATATTGCCAGACCCATATTACAAGCACTGGGCTCTCTTTGTCCAAGCTATGTACATTCTTATGCAATCAGAGTTGTGTGTTGATCACCTGCCTGTTGCAGGTAGACTCATGAAAGAATTTGTTAGTGGAGTATATGAGCTCTATGGTTTTACAGAAATGACATTCAATGTCCACCTTTCAGAACATGCTGCAGAAAATGTGACAATGTGGGGACAACTCTGGTGCATAGCTACTTACTCTTTTGAAAATGCAAATAAGGAACTGAAGGATAAAATACATGCTCAAAGGGGCATAGCACATCAGATTATAAGAAGTCTTGGATTTGGTGCATCTCTCCTGTTGCTACGTGAGACTGCCTCTACTGCTCAAAGTGAGAACTTTCGAAGCAGGATTGAAAGAAAAGAAGTTTTAAAGGCTTACCATATTGGTCCTGTTGTTTGTATGATGCCAAAAAGTTTCGAACCTTCTAGGGAGGAAAGTTGGCTTTGCAATGATAAAGGCATCACTGATCAAGAAAAATTTTCAGAGTGCAAACGCATAATAGTAAATGATACTTGCTATTCAGCACCATCGAAGGCTAAGACAGACAACTCGTTTGCACAACTCATCAATGGAAATACAGTGAAAATCCGGAAGATTATTTGTAGTCAAGAACTGGTGCAAGTTTACCTTTTTGTGTCCAAAGTAAGATACACACCTTACCCTTCATCTTTGCAGGATTGTCGTTCCTGCCCATTTATGTATAATGTTCAACTAACTGAGTCTGAGTGCAGTTTAGTCAAGTTTTCTGACTTAAAAACAGTCTGTGTTTCTAGTCATGTAAATGATACAAAGTTTAAGGGGCAATACCTAACAGTTCTTGCTAACCATATGAACACATTTTGAAATAGGTTTTAATCTGTCTGTATTTGAAGAGATAATGAGAATTTTTTGTGAGTTAAAAATGTGGAGAAATTTTTATTGGAACAAAACTGTTAGTTTTAACAGGGCACATGTAATATTTGTGAACAGAAAAATCTGCCACCGATGTAAATAAAAGTACAAATTGTATTTCCTGTAGACTCTTAATTTTTTTTTATTTCTTAGACACATTCTTGTCCCCTTTTTTTCGCCGTTTTCCGCTCGTCGCGTATCTCGGCGGCCGGAGCGCTCAGGCGCGTGGGTCTGCGGGGTGCGCGGAAAAGATAGGCGAGTCTTCCGACCGGCGAGAAAGATAGGCGAGTCTCCCGAGCGGCGGAAAACATATGCGAGTCTCAGCGCGAGGCATCGAATTTAATTGTCTTCTGCCACTTTTAATGAAACATCTGGTGTTTACTCTTAAAGGTCAATTTTTATTCTTTACATCTGATGATACTGTTCCATTAATTATGTGACTGTGGCTGCCAAGACGCGGTAGAGGGGAGAAGAAAGGGGGCGCCGGAAAGGTAGACTTACCCGACGAACTACCGAACATAAGGTGTTGCCTATTCATTAGGCGCTAATCGCGCGGCGCGCCCCGTGCGAGGCTAAACCAAGGTCGGAAAGGCCAAACCATGCCGGTAGTTGAGGGTCTCGATCCCGTCCGGACGGAGATGTCGGCCGGAATGTCTCCTTTACCGTCCGGACCGAGACGATCCCGGCCGGACATCTCACCTTCTCCGGCCGGACGAAAACGGGAGTCGGCCGGAAGGTCCCCTCTCCGGCCGGACATCTCGCCTTCTCCGGCCGGACCTCCAAATATTCCGGCCGGAACAGCGAATGCCGGCCGGACATCTCGCCTTCTCCGGCCGGACCTCCAAATATTCCGGCCGGAACAGCGAATGCCGGCCGGACATCTCGCCTTCTCCGGCCGGACCTCCAAATATTCCGGTCGGAATTCACTATTCCGGCCGGAAATTACAATCCCGGCCGTAAATATTCAAAATTTCCGGCCGGAATTCCAATTTCCGGCCGGAACTCGCGCCGGAATTTTCGGCTGGGACGCTGGGTCCTGGCTAGTCCAGGGTGGTCACGCTGGGTCCTGACCGGTCGAGGGTGGTCACGCTGGGTCCTGACCGGTCCAGGGTGGTCACGCTGGGTCCTGGCTGGTCGAGTGTGGTCACGCCGGGTCCTGGCTAGTCCAAGATGGTCACGCTGGGTCCTGGCCGGTCCAAGGTGGTCACGCTGGGTCCTGGCTAGTCCAGGGTGGTCACGCTGGGTCCTGACCGGTCGAGGGTGGTCACGCTGGGTCCTGACCGGTCCAGGGTGGTCACGCCGGGTCCTGGCTAGTCCAAGGTGGTCACGCTGGGTCCTGGCTAGTCCAGGGTGGTCACGCTGGGTCCTGGCTAGTCCAGGGTGGTCATGCTGGGTCCTGACCGGTCGAGGGTGGTCACGCTGGGTCCTGACCAGTCCAGGGTGGTCACGCCGGGTCCTGGCTAGTCCAAGGTGGTCACGCTGGGTCCTGGCTAGTCCAGGGTGGTCACGCTGGGTCCTGGCTGGTCCAGGGTGGTCACGCTGGGTCCTGACCGGTCGAGGGTGGTCACGCTGGGTCCTGACCGGTCCAGGGTGGTCACGCTGGGTCCTGGCTGGTCGAGTGTGGTCACGCCGGGTCCTGGCTAGTCCAAGATGGTCACGCTGGGTCCTGGCCGGTCCAGGGTGGTCACGCCGGGTCCTGGCTATTCCAGGGTGGTCACGCTGGGTCCTGGCTATTCCAGGGTGGTCACGCCGGGTCCTGGCTGGTCGAGTGTGGTCACGCCGGGTCCTGGCTAGTCCAAGATGGTCACGCTGGGTCCTGGCCGGTCCACGGCCTGGTCCAGGGTGGTCACGCCGGGTCCTGGCTATTCCAGGGTGGTCACGCTGGGTCCTGGCCGGTCCAGGGTGGTCACGCTGGGTCCTGGCTAGTCCAGGGTGGTCACGCCGGGTCCTGGCTAGTCCATGGAGGTCACGCCGGGTCCTGGCTAGTCCAAGGTGGTCACGCTGGGTCCTGATACTGGAGTAAGGACTGGGTGGAGCACCAGTGCCTATCCCTTCAGCATTGACCGCGTGTTACATGGTTATTGGGGGTAGACCCGGTCCCTGGGACCGGGTTGCATCCGGTCCTCCACCGGAGGACCGGGGGCCGGTCCCGAAGCCCGGACCCAGGCACCCGCTACCTGCTGCTCCCTGCCGCGCCACTCCACTCCGCTCGTCTCCACGCGGCGCCACACCGCAACGCACCGCACTACTGGATGGTCCCCTAGGCCTGGCCTGGCTCGTCCCTACGTCCCTCGCCCCGCCGGGGAGACTGCACTGAGCGCGGCACTGAGGTCGGCTTCACTTAGATTGCACCCACTGGTGCTCCAGTCGGTTGACTATTCCTTACTCCAGTGTCCTGACCGGTCCAGGGTGGTCACGCCGGGTCACGAGAGATCGTGTCTGGTCGAATGTGGTCACGCCGGGTCCTGGCTAGTCCATGTTGTTCAGCCCCGTTTCCTCGCTGGACCGGGGCGTTCACTCTGGTTCCTGGGAGGGGCAGGGTAGTCGCGTGGTATGGAGTGGTCAAGGGTGGTTGTCCGTAAACCTGACCTGGAATGTTGGACCTTGACCTCTTTATTTGAATATCGCGCCGCTTGTCTTTTTTCATTCAAATTGTGTGTACTTTAAAATTTCTCTTACTCATGTACAGGAATCTATTGCCTTGAGAATTTCTCATACTTCTCGACATAACCAAATATCTGAGGTTTACTTATCGTTTTCGTCGATTTCCATTAACCTTAATTCTATTGCACAGAAACTCCGACTGTTTTACCATTCGACGATATGTTTGGTAAGTTTTGGAAGGATTTCCTTACTTGCGTCAGTTGAGAGTTTTTGTTGCTAAGTGCACTTTCTCAATTTGCTTTTTTTTTTTTTTTTTTTTTTCCTTTTTTCTAGATCTCAATTGATAATGCTTTGGCGATGGTACTTATTGTCTGCTACTGAACATCACAATTGTGGAGTATGGGTGAGTTTTGAATCATATTTTATGCTGTCGGTTGATTCTTTTCGACGATCTAAGAAATGATTTATCTTTATCTTTTTTTCTGATTTCAGAGTACCACCATAGATTCTGCAATCACCTGGAAGCAAGTAGAAGATTACATTTGCACTATTTTTAAGATTCATTGTCATGTCGCTGCATACCTGCATTGTGGGGTGGAGCATTGACTCAGCTCATTGCATACTGGGAGTGCTCTACGTCATCGCATGCCATCCAAAATCACAAGCTACTTGTTGCTCACTCCAGCAACACCATTTTTCAAGCCATGAACTATAGTGCCAAGTACCAGTGCCTGATCAATTATCATCTGAAGATCGGAACTACAACACCAACACTTGACTGGACTAGCTGTTGTTAGTTTCTTTGACCTGAGCACACACATTGAAGACTCTGAGCAAAGCTAGTTATCTCTCATGCATCAGTGCAAGATTTACCCAATGAGTGTGTAGATCAGGAGCAATCCTAAGGTTGTGCTTGCTCTGTTTTACCAAAAGGTACAGTACTAACACATGGTTCCTGGTTTTGTAACTCGGTGTTGCCAAAGAGATAAAAGCTCTGTTGTCAGATGGATGTTGATAGATTAACAGTGGTGCTTTGTACATGTACAAAGTGAGGGTCCTTCCCCAGAAATAATCTCTGATTTTGTTTTTGCCATGTTTTCAAATATTAAGGTTTTAGAAGTATGCCATGAGTTATGGTCAATATATATGAGGGAACAGCTGTTTTTTTTTGGATAACCCTGTATCCAATGTACTGAATAAATCCTAGTTACTTCCTTATTGACTCTACCACTGTGCATGTGCTTCCTCGGTCCTCCCCCTCGATCACTGAGCAAACAAGCTCTGTCAATAGCTAAATCGTGGAATGCAAATACACTCCTTTGCAACCTTCTTTTGGGCCTAAAGAAATCAATAACATAGAAAATGAAAGATAGGAAACAAAAAATTTGAGAATATAGATGAAAAATGGTACTTCCAAACAAACCAAGGACTATTTCCTCTCAAGTAGTTCCAGTTCAACAAGCCTCTCATTCACAAGTATAGCTTTTGAAAAAAATTCCCTTGTTAAGCTCAATGAATCAAACTAAGTGCGGCTGTTCTTATCTCCATGATCTCTATGATGAAGTGCCCCATGAAAAGCTAATGGCAGTAGCTTGGGCCCAAGCAAATGGAGAAATATCGATTTGGAACCGATTGGGAAACATTGCTATGTATGAATCATGTTGTCAGCTCTTCCTCTTCACCTAGCATCTTGCTAGGTAAACCAGAACAACCTTATCATACTAAAAAGGCTAAGAATGACATTAGCAGTAACACACACAAATCACCTTTAATAAAAAGTGGAATCATGAAGTTTACTTGTAACATAAAAAAAGTACTACATATGTTACACTATTAAAAACTACACACAGTTCTAAAATACAAAAGTAAAATAAAAACCTTACTGTAGAAGTTTCCAATTAAAATAAAAAATTAAAATAAAACACCGTTTTGTTTAGGTTTAGATGTTGGTTTTAAAAACACTGCATTTAAAAAAATAAGTTCTAAATCACATCCTGCTCCACTTCCTCCTCATCATCATCAAAATCACCAACTTCTTCTTCAACTTCTTCGTCTTCTTCTACTTTGCAGTGTTTCTGCAATTTGTCATGAGACAGCTTTGCTTGATACAGAGTGTGTTTCAGCTTCTTAGTAAATTCTGTCTTGTCCAGAGGTTTGAATTTTGCAGGCTCTTTACATTTCTCTTTAGCGTAGTCATTGAAAGCATCTGCAACAGAAGAAAATGAAGTAAAAGAACCAAAGGACTGAAAACAAAGAAGTGAATTCTCCTTTAGTAGGTCTGTATGTGTTGCAGAATATCTCAATGGAGAAACCATGCTAGAACAATGTGAACATGAGGAAAATGAAATCATAATTGATAAGTCAACATACTCATTAGCGTAATAATGACACACTTAGGGAGCAGCTCCCTGTCTTCTCCTTTCATTTTTCTCAGACAGTACTTGTGAAGCGTTTTTGGGTACACCAAATTCATTATGTCTGTCACCTTCGTTTGCATCAGCTCTTTCGATTTTAGAATAGTTCTAACTGACTTCTTACTGACTTGGACATCTCCAAACATAACAACCTGTAAAATGTTAGGGAAATACAATTCTTAGATATAAGTTTAAACCAAAGGTGCGGTATGTTCTTCCTGGGTCAGCCTTCAATTTTTGTATACCTCAGGCTTGCCATCTGCAGAAGGAGACACTGAAGCAGGGAGATGAATGCGTTGCATTAACAGATCTGTAAAAGCAACGATAGCACACGAAGTATGTTAGATATGAAACCAAAGTAATATTAAACCTTGTAGGGCAAAATGGAACAATTCCATCATTCCCTGTTAAAATAAAGTGGAAGGAGAGACAAAGAAGGGTTTGCAGAGAGCTGAAAAAGCAGTTTCAGACCAACTAAAAAGACTAAACTCATCCATCCACTAATAATTACAAAGAGTACCTTTAATATCAGCCAACTGTTGATTTACGGACAGTTGGTGTTTAAGCTGCTCCTCCCGCATCAACTTTACTTCAGTCAGAATGGATTTAATCTGTAACATAAAATTGACATCCAGCAAGTAATGTAATTTCCGTAATTTTCACCAGCAATATAGCACATCATTAAAATGACGAGGTTTGCAGCAAGAGCAGCACAGACACAAGATTGACAATGAGATACAATGCAGAATAACTATAAGCAGTAAGGGGAGTATTAATAAATATTAAAAGCAAAACATCAGTTTGGACAAAATAGAATCAAACAACAGATGTGGGCTGATGAGGTAAAATTCTGCTTAGACTGAGGAGATGACAACAACCCTGCCTTAACTGGCATGCATGATTAGAAGCTACTATACCACAGCCCACTATATCCTACAAAAAAAACACCCCTGATGGAGTTTAAAGAAACATGACCATCAAAATCCATCAACCCCTCCCATTATTTAAAAAAATAACAGGAACTACTAAGAGATCCAGACAGACAACGTACATCAAAACTGTCAAAGTAAGAGCTGACAATTTCAGCTCCTATTTGGGCAGCAAAATCATTGATCAGTTGTTGCATACTTTTCTTCTGCAAAGAAAGGAAATGTCTTAAATATCTTATTGATCCCATGTCTAAAAATCCCGTTAAGTCATACGGGATTCTGGAATTTCGTTAAAGGATTCCCGTATGATAAGAGATCTCGTATGATAAGGGATCCTGGGAGGTTTTACGGGATCCCGTACAGCACAGGATCCCGGTCGCATGCGGGATCCTTTAACGAAATTTCACGATCCCGTATGCTCTTACGGGATCCTGCATGCCGGTACAGGATCCTGCATGCTGGTACGGGATCCTGCATGCCAATACGGGATCCTGTGTACCGGTACGGGATCCTGTGTACCGGTACGGGATCCTGCATGCCAATACGGGATCCTGTATGCTGGTACGGGATCCTGCATGCCAATACGGGATCCTGCGTACCGGTACGGGATCCTGCATGCCAATACGGGATCCTGTGTACCGGTACGGGATCCTGCATGCCAATACGGGATCCTGTATGCTGGTACGGGATCCTGCATGCCAATACGGGATCCTGCGTACCGGTACGGGATCCTGCATGCCAATACGAGATCCCGCATGCTGATACGGGATCCTGCATGCCAATACGGGATCCTGCGTACCGGTACGGGATCCCGCATGGCAATACGGGATCCTGCATGACGAGACCATTGCATGCCAATTCAGTGGATCGCGTGCGATCTCTCGAAAACCCTTTAAGTTCAGCTTGGCACATAAAAGCAAAGACAAAAAGAGACATTTTTGTAAGAAACTCTTTATGAATCGGTATAGAAACAAAATCTGCTAACAGCAGCATAGTGAAAGTCACATTTTAAAAACTAAGACTGTAGGCACTAAACTTCAGGAAAAATGAAAAATAAAATCAACAAATATTTTTAAAAACTCACAGGAAAATCAATTCCTGAATGAAAGAACAACATACACTATAAAATATTACAAGATGTAAAAAACAGTTTCATCCTCAGTTTAAGCTCCAAATGACACAGCACACTTTAACACTCATCACTTATTTTTTTAACAAATCCAATATTTTTTCCATCTATGCTGTTACTCCTTGTGCCCAGTCCATACTGCGGCCAACTAAGGCTAGGCACTAAACTTCAGGAAAAATAGAAAATAAAATCAACAATTTTTTTTTAAATCACAGGAAAATGAATTCCTGAATTAAAGAACAACATTACAATATTACAAGATATAAAAAACAGTTTCATTATCATTTAAAGCTCCAACACTCATCACTTATTTTTTTTCAAATCAAATATTTTTTCATCTACGCTGTTATTCTTTGTGCCCAGTCCATAACCCCTATCACGACACCACTTTTGGGCATCACGCAGTGCATCATTGATTTTCTTCTTAGAGAACCTTTCAAGTTCTCCAAGTTTCTCCAGAGGGACATTCTCTTCCTTGCTGATGCGTTGCTTGAGGATAGCTGCAAATGTAATTTCAGTATTAAGGCACAATTTCTTGTTTAACAATAATTCTAAAAAATAATGATTTGATTAGCAAAGTGAAACTTACCTTCCAATGCATCCAATTTATCCTTGTCAAGTTTTGGCTTGGCTTTTCGTTCTTCTCCGTCTTTTACTTTGGCACCCTTCTTGGTTCCAAATATAGAGGAACTTGCAAGAGTTTCGGGGCCAAACATGGCAATCCCCAGTTCCTTGATGAACCTGACATCCTTTTTGGGTCCAGCAGGAATTTTCATGATAACATCTTTCATCTGGGGAGAAATTCCATCCCATGGAGAAGATGTCTGAACCTTAGGCTCTTCTTTGTTGCCCAAAGTGGTCTCACACAGTTCTTGTACTGGAAAATCTGGGGAAAGAAAAATTCACAATGTAGTAATTTTGTTATTATGGTTCATGGAAACAGGGTTACCCAGAGATGAGGATACTGACCATCTTCAGATTTGTCATCATGCTCATGATCTGAATCAAACAGGATCAGGTTGGAAGAATCTTCTTCTTTTTTATCTTCTTTATCTTGTACTTTGATGTTGGCTGGGAAAAAGGGCAATACAAATTAAGATAAAGATTAAATAAATGAAAAAAAAAAATCAAAAATCTTGTGAGATCCCTTTTTTTTGTTTTAATTAAAAACAGGAAAATGACAAAGGTGTAACTGTTTGTTTATAGTACTACCTACAAAAATAGAGTGAAAATAAGATAACCACTCACCACTTTGTTGACTAACTGGAGAACTGAGAACACCTGTGTGTTTGGAAGCTTGATGGCCATGGGATACTTTCAATGATAGAGGAGCACTCTGAATTACTTTTCGAGATTGCTCTTTCTTGTTGCATTGGCACTTGGCTGAGAAAAATAAAAAGGTTACTTTCAGTAATGAATCATTCTATGAAATTCCACTGCAGACGATAAGTTTCCATACCTTTAAACTCATCAAAAGCAATCTGCAGTCGCTCTTTTTCCTCCTCTAGCTTAAGGATTTTTTCCTGATGCTTCAAGTTTAAATCAGAGATCCTTTTTATTCGCACTTCTAGGATCTTAATGTCTTCTGTTGCCCTCACATACTTACGAGGGGTAAAGTCTGGGTCAAGTTTAATTTTTTTTCTCCCATCTACATCCTCGTCACTGCTGGATGTAGTCTCATCCTTAAGGATCTTCCTCTTTGTACTAGCTAAACGGCTTGATGATCGTGGTGATCCTGAGAACAAAGTATGGGCAGTTTTAAATGATACCGTTCTTAACTTAACCAACTACAGACAATAGTGAAAATGTAATACTTTTCAGAGAAGGAGAAGCAGGGGTAACAGGAATAGTTGCATCAAGGTCTTCGTTATCTGTACTGCTATCTACCCTCTTCTTTTCGTCTAAAAAAAAGAGGAAAAAAAGACATACAGTAAATTCAGTCGAGTACTCAGTACAGAACCCTGGGAATCTCCATTAACAAGTACCATACTGTGTGTTGTACTCATTGGAGTACAGAAGCTTGGTTGCGAAAATTAAGCAGCTATTTTGTCAAACACTCCTTACCAAAACAGGAGCATATGTGGGCAGGCCATCAAGTGTCTATTCCATTCCTGCTGGAGCTATGACCACCTGACAACCCACCGGTTTTGAACTCAGAATAATACACTAAAATCCTGTTGCATGCTTGGCCAAGTGCACAACCAGGTTTGCGTACTGGATAACTTTGCAACCAAGCTTGCGTACTCCAATGAGTACTCACATACAGCATCATACTTGTTAGTAGGTTCCCAGCAGTGTTGCATACTGAGTATACAACTGAACTTACAGTATAGTCCAAGCAACTTTAGTAAAAAAGAAATAAAAGGACAATTTAACATTGAAAATCATAAAGATACAATGTAAACCAACAAACCTTTCTCAACCTGGAGTTCACTGCACTGCTTCCCTACGTTTTTGGAACACTTGTTTCTGGCACCTGCCACAGGGTCAACAGCTTCAGCGGTGTTAGTCTCCTAAATTTAATTAAAAATAAATAGATTATTTTTTTAAATAAAAAAAGTCCAAATTTTTTTAAATGTAAATAAAATAATGATCACCTCAACATGATGCTTTTCATATACTTTAATGCTCTTGTTGCTGTCGCAAGTCTGCGAAGAGGCACTCTGAGAATTGATGACAGCACTTTCAGAGTTCAACTGGGCTTCCTTGGGAGAGCTAACACTTGGCTCAGCATCATCAAGTTCTAAGAACAAGCCAAAGTATGGAAACAATAACTTTCAAGAGCAAGGGAGACTCCTCTCCCAATAAACATTTCAGAAATGAAACAAGTAAAAGCAAAATTTACCCTCATCACTACTGCAGAGTTGCGGATACAGTTTTTGGAGGCCACCTCTGATCGATTTGACTGAGTCCATTTCATGTATGGGTACAGCCTTCTTCTTCTTACTCTGCTCAGGTTTCTTGTGCTATAATAAACAGACGTCAGATCGTCAATACTGCATCATTTAAAACAAAAATAAATACAAGTGTTAAGTACCTTTAACACAACAGGTTTATCCCCCTTGGTTCTTTTTGATGAAGCAGCGGAAACCTTGGCCATCTGTTTGCTTTTTGAAGCTGTCTCGGCCTGTGACTTTGACTGTCCTAGGTCAGCGGAGGTAAATTTATACTTTAACAACCCAATGGACAGTCTTTTGCCCGACTGTAGTTCTTCTTCGAGCTCTTTCAGTGTGCCTAAAAAGAAAAAGCAGGTGCTAATGTGCATTCAGGCTATTGTATGCAATTACCAGTTAGCAGTGACTTGGACTGTCAGAGGTTAGAAGACACAAGAAGAGTGAACCAAGCTTCATTTCTAAGCTACCAAGTACAAGATAAGACAATTTTGATAAACGTACGTCTCATAGAATCCAAAAAGACGTTTTTGAAAGACAAACCACTAGCACCACAATGAAACGTACCTTTAACCAATTCCACAGATGCCCGGTAATAGCCTGGAACCTCCCTACTTTCTTCCTTGATAACTGGTATTTCCGCCTCTCTCTTCAACATCGCCGCTGGAGAATCATTCTCGTCAGGGCTCCAAAACACTTTATACAAATAGTTCTTGTTCCAGCCCAGGTCTCGCCAGCCAGACGGAAATTTGTACACAAAGTTGAGGGGAACAGTACACTTGCAACCGTCCCCGAAGGAGACGAATGCATGAGGTTGATCATCCATATTCATATTAAACGACAACTCTGGTGAACAAAGTGTGTTTAACATAAGACTAAATAAAAGATCACAGAACAGCCGTTGTACAAGATTAGGGCCAAAGACGCCGATGAGTTTGCCCAACGGAAACACGGCCCAAAACAAAGCGCAACATGGCTGCCCCACGCCACCACAAAACTATGGTTATATCATTTCAGATTTTGTAACAATAACATTTTGACACACCTCAGACTGATATCATTCGAGATAAATGGAAAATTAGATTCATCCAAATGACAAAATTACTTTTCAGACGTATGCTGAAGAGACAACAGTAAACCAACTGTGTTCGTCACGAAACAAAATCGTAGATGGCAGCAGTGGTTGGGTATTGTAGTGCCAACCTTCGCACTTCACATAACCTGTATTTTTTTGTTCATTTGAGTAGAATTTCATAAAATAACATCAAACAAAGTGTATAAAATAGAAATAAGCCAATTCCGTAAGTTTTATGAAGTTTTATTTTTGTCTATACTGAATAGAAATTCTGTTTTTTAATACCGAAGAAGTGGTAAGGCATTGTCGCACACCTGTACCTTTCCGTTCGTGCCGTTGCCGTGCCAAGTCAAAAGCACTTTCTGAGGTTATCTACGTTGTAAACTTTTAAATTTAAAATTTTAAAACTATCTGTGTAAGGTGACCTTTGGTCGCGCTTGCGAGCTCTGTCAAGCTCTTGATTCCCAGCCCCCCAAAATATAATGAAAGGTAAGGTTATAGAATAGAATCATTTTCACTGGTTTTATAATGGTTATTTTACCTTGCATTTAAAAACAGAAATCTTCTCTCGATTATGAAGGAAATGAGGATGATGAACCATCAGCTAAAAGGAAAAGAGGTCCATACAAACGCTGGCTTGTGGACTCATCTGTACCCATCCCACTCTCAACAATTCATTCTAGGGAGTTGGCTGCTTCAAGTAAGTTTTTATTTTTTAGCTTTAATTTTTTCTAGGAGCGTTTGCTCTGAGTCTTTGTGTTTGTGTGTTTTTGTTGTATGCTGGACTTTAGTGCTAATTCTGGCAGATGACCAGCACCTCACAAACAACACCACTTTGTCATTCCTTGAACTAGTGTGAGTTCTTCAAAGTAAGCCGCTATTATTTGTTTGATTTCAAGGAGCTTCAAATGTGGAGGGAAGTAGTGGCTCTCAGCAGATGTCCCTGTACGATGCTCAGCCAGAAGCCGATGAGCAGGAGATTCCAACTCAAAACGACTGCTCAGAGCCAGAAGTCAATGAGCATGTGATTTTATCAGAGAACAACGACTCAGAGCCAGAAGCCGATGAGCAGGAGATTTCAACTCAAAACAATGACTCGGAGGCAGAAGTTGATGAGCAGGTAATACCGGCAATCCCCAACATATCTCAGAATGATTGAATTTAAATAAATTTGAATTAATTTCTATTAATGTTTTCTTTTCTTGTAGACCAAAGAAAATGCATCTGGCAAGCAAAGGGATGACTTCATCAGGAAACACCACTTGATGGATAAACTTCAACCTGGATCAAAACTTTCAAAACTTGATGTTTTGGTAGTGATACTTCATATTGCAGTACGGCACTGTCACACACAACATTTTATTGAAGATTTAATCAAGTTTGTAAATTTTTTATTTGGTGACAGTGTTTTAGATGTATCCCACTATATTTTTAAAACTTTATTCACCCCCTCTGTGACGATCACTAAACATTTTTTTTGTTTGGACTGTGATTTTTATCTGGGAAAAGATGAAGACTTTGTCAAGCCACTGTGCCCTACATGCAAAGCAAGTGATGTTTCTTCCAGTGACTTTGTTGTGTGCCCAGACTGCACCTGTTGTGTGGGTTCTATTGAAGACTTTGTTAACAATCAATTTGTTCCATGCCCTAAGTGTGAAAAAAACATTGACATTAATTCTAAAGTTCCAGAGGGTGGTGCTGTCTGTTGCAATTGCAAATTTTATATGGTTTCTAAGAAGAAATTTTTAAAGAAAGTCCAAGAGTGCCAATGTCCAAAGTGCAAGAAGAAAATAGATGTTAACTCAGTTACTAGTGGTAATTATTTTGTAACTTTCTCTCTCCGTGAACAACTAGAAGAGTTTTTATCAAGACCTGATTTGAAATTTGTTTCACGCTCTGATAGAGATCCAACTGTTATCGCTGACATTTGTGATGGAGAATTTTACCGTAAACTAATGGAGCCAGGAGGTCCTTTGGAAAATGATAATGCTCTTACTATCACCTTCAATACGGATGGTGTACAAGTTTATGAGAACCCTCAGAATGATTTGTATCCAATCTGGTATCATGTCAATGAATTAATTCCTGAGCAGAGATTTAAACAAGAAAACCTTCTTTTAGGGGGAGTTTGGTTTTCAAAAGCTGCTCCAAACATGGCTCTGTTTTTGGAGCCATTTACCGCCCAACTTGTTGATTTAGCTGCTCATGGTGTTACTCGCACTTTACCAAATGGTGCTAGTGTGAAATGTCCGGTTTTCCCATTGATGTGTACTGTTGATTCTGTTTGTAAAGCTAAGGTTACTTGCCAAAAGCAGTTTAACGGTAAAATGGGGTGCTTGTATTGTTATCACCCTAATGATACTACTAGTGATACACTTCAGACAAAACAAACATTTTATACCCAAGAAGATGTTTACAATTTAAGAACTGATGAGGAAGTAATAAGAGATATGATGAAGGCAGACAAGCTTCAGCAGCAGGGCCTTTTAAAACAAAAGGAAAGTGTGAATGGTTTTTTGGGTATTTCAATCTTGTTAAAATTCACTAGTCTACTTCAGTTCTTTCCCTGTAACACTTTTGGAATAGTGTGGGGCACTGCTATTGATTACATGCATGCCGCCCTGGAAGGGGTCACATCTGATCTTTTCAATATTATTGGCAACATTTTGACTCCTGATCAGCTTAAAATTTTGGATAAGCGTATTGAGAGCATAACTCCTCCTCAAGCCATGACTCGGCGCCCAAGATCTTTTAGTGACAGAGCACGCTGGAAAGCCAAAGAATTTAGAGCGGTTTTGCTCTATTATATTTTGCCCTGTTTGGATGGATTATTAGCTGAAAAATATTATAATAATTTGAAGCTGTTTGTTAATGCACTTCATATTTTATTAAGTGACTCCATCACTCCTGCAAAACTTTTAGAGGCTTCAACCTGTTTAGATAGGTTTTGTGTTGGTTACCAAAGATTGTATGGTATCGTTAATGTTAGTTATAATCTTCATATTTGCAGGCACTTTCCTGAAATGGTGAAGAGGTATGGAGCGCTTTGGTGTTACTCCAATTTTCTCTTTGAATCTGGCAACGGTTATTTGCTGAAATTTATTAGGGGAACTAGAAGTGTTGTGAATGAGATAGCAGTAAAATACACAGCAATAAAAACAGCATCGAAACTAATGGAGGGAAAAGTTAGTGATGATGCTGTGACTTTTTGTGGAGAAATTTTAAAATCTAAATATCCCAAAAAGGGTGGAGAGTTGGGAAAATCCCCTTTGGTTCTTTCTCATTCCATTGGTCAAGTCAGTGAATATGAAGCAGAAATGTTAAGTCAAAGAAGTGTGAGTGTATCTGAGACTAATACAGTGAGGTATTTTAATAGAGTTATTAGAGATGGGATTTTATATTCTTCGAAGTCGTACACAAAATCAAATGTGCACGATGATAGTTGTGTGCAGCTCCACAATGGTAGGTTTGCTGTTATTGAGAAATTTGTGAAGTCATTCTCAGACGAGCTGCTTTGTATTATCAAACCAATTCGTATTGCTCAAGGCATGGAAATTTTACCTGCTATTAAAAGATGTTGCCATAATGTTTTTGAATTGTCACAAATAGTTTCATTTTCAAGTGTTCGAAGGAAATGTTTTCTTGTAAATGTTGATGCTAAAAGCTTTGTGTGTGAAATTCCCAATCTATTTGAAAGAGATTAAATTATTTTATACTGTAATACTGGCTTTACCAAAATGTTACTTGTGTGTTAATTAAAGTGCCATACTCAATAGTGAAATGTTTTTTGTTTTTTTTTTCATCCCAGCTACCTTCTCTTTAACATAGCCTTTTACAGAGCATATTCTGTAATATCTGCACTAAGTAATAATAATAAAAGCAGAAAAAACATTACCAGTCTGGCCTGGGGTAGGACAAACAAATTACATAAATTTATTGCAACTTTAATGGTGGCAAAAATTAACAAGATAAAATTGTCTAGATACTTAAAAGATTTTGTTCCTTTGACCTAAAATGGTGATATTATAAGGCTGGCTCCTCATCTGTAGAATAGACTCCTTTCGAGACAATGATCAATCTATTGTAAAGCAAGGGGCCGGGGCCGGCTGTGAATCGCGCAAGAGGCTTCCTTGGGGCGCTGAAAGTGTTGCCTACCAGGTGTCCCATTTGCCCCGTGACAAGGAAAAGGTAGGCAAGGTCTCTTTCTGGCCGGACGCGTGAGAGAGAAAGAGACGGAGCTAGTGCGTTGCGGGCTTGCTTGCCTTTTCCTTGTCACGGGGCAAATGGGACACCTGGTATACCGGACAGCATACCGGGTGTTTCAGGAAACACACAACAGTACCATGAGTTGCCTAACGCTCGGTCCTCAGTTACTCTGCTACGCCGGGACGGGGCAGGCTAGGTGAGGAGAGCGCAGAAAGGGTCACACCGAACGGAGCTGAGTAGCGCGGCGCCGGCCCGAGCGTAGGCAACCCGTCGTACTAATGGTGTTTCCGCCGTCTTCGGCTCTCGTTCGGGAGGCTGGCCGTAGGGGACGGTCACTTATTAGGAGGTCGGCCCGGAGACAGCTACGCTGCGCCACTCCGGTTCGTTCCGCACTCGCCGCACGGGCTGTGTGACATCTCTCACCACGGGGGGTCGCCCACGCCTCCGGCCGCATGTGCGTCTGTCTCGCTGAGGGCCGGTCCCTTTCCGGAGATAGCCGAAGACACCCGAAGGGGCCACCGTGAGCCGAACAAAACTGCTCTAGTCGCTGGCAGTCTACTCTGTTCTTTGTCTAGTGACACAAGGCATGGTGCCGTGGGCGGCCGGGGCGCTGAAAAGCTGTTGTGCGCGGCCGAAGACACTCGTGCGGGATCCTGCATGGCCCCGCGTCTTGCGTCCCTTTTTCCTGTGCGTCACGCCAAGAAGAGATCCCGCGCCCGCGTGGTCTTACGGGGACCCGCATGCCACCCGGGATCCCGAGTGACCTTACGGGATCCTGCAAGATCCTCAGTGGTCTTAGGGGATCCCGCATTACCCTCCAGGGATCCCGAGTGGCCTTACGGGATCCCGTATGATTCTCTCGGGATCCCGAGTGGTCTTACGGGACCCTTGGTGGTCTTACGGGATCCCGCATGACCCACCCGGGATCCCGAGTGGCCTTACGGGATCCCGCAATACCCTCCCGGGATCCCGAGTGGCCTCACGGGATCCTGTAAAATCATACGGGATCCCGTAAAACCATACAGGATCCCGTAAAACCATGCGGGATCCCGTAAAACCATACGGGATCCCGTAAAACCATGCGGGATCCCGTAAAACCATACGGGATCCCTTACGACACACGGGATTTTTAGACATGGGTTTATGAGGGACGGGACAAAAAAAAATTCATTAAATCTATGCAACTGCTGGGGTTTAGTTTACCTTGGTCTTGTTGTTGTAAGCGTTGACAATTTCCTCTTCGTTCAAGATATTGTTTCCTTTCTGCTTTCTCTGTAAACAAAAAGGTATAGCTTTTAAATGAGTCCCTGTTCATTGCCCCAGCAAGACTAAGAAATTTATCCACCAATACATCCCAGAATAACCTTTATCTCCCAGTAGAGTACCAGAATCTAACTTTAACACTAGGGGTACCGGACTTGACTGCCCCCTCCGTCTACCACGGTGGGTCAAATGACCCATAGGCGCTTTTCTGACCTAAACCATGATTTAAAGGTGTCGTTTTGTATTCCTGATGTTGTTTGTGGACTCTATTACGATTCAAAGAAAAAACTCACAAAAAATATTAATATTTTGGGAGGTGCACTGCAAAAAAATAAATACAAAATTGGGGTATGGCAGTAGATCGACACTTTTTTGACTGATCTATACTTCGCGTGTTATCCACTCTGTCGACCAGGCATAGTGCCGACCTATATTTTCCTCTTTGCCCACCTATTGTATTTGGCTTCTGGTCAAATGAGTAGGTTAGGTTAGACAAGTTTAGGTTAGGTTAGGCAAAGTAAGATAGCTACCAAAAAGGGTCAGAAATGAGAAAAGTGTATGTCGACAGTTTGCCTAGTCGGCGAAATGGATTACACTCCCGTGATAGTTAAGTATTATTGTAAGGTTGGGTAAGTTGGGTTGAGAGTAAAATTGATGTCTATATATCAAAATTAATATTAGGGCGCCTGCTTCTCGCTCGTTGAAAAAAATCCGCGTCAAAGGGGTACTGAATCGTCAAATTAGGCAACCTGTGCTGGTTGCCTAGCCCTTATATTGCATAACATAGCTCAATGACCTTTCTCAAGTACGCCGGACTCATTTTACATCGCCTGGATGCAAAAAAGCGTAACACCAAGGGCGGAAAAAACGTGGTCAGAATATGGCTGGGTCAAATGACCCACTTTGGTAAACGGAGGGTAACATGGCCTTTATTCCAAAACTATTCGACCGAAAAAAAAATTAAGGGCCAAAATTACTCCAAGGGCCAAAACAATAAAAGTCAAAAAACCCCAGGCCCGAGAAAAAAGAAACACTCAAGTGGTAGAGAAAGAAAGGGCGATTTGGGTCATATGACCCAGCCCGGTACCCCTAGTGTTAAGCTTTCATTTTCTACGGCATAAATATCATGCGTATTTGGAAACTTTGAGTAACACAGTGCAGAGGGTTTTTAATGAAACAAATATTTCATCTGATAACAGAGCTCTTTTTGCTTGCCTGAGTTATTCTCTTAAATTCAAATTAATAACAAATAACCCATCTCCTACGACAGCAAGGTGAAAAGAAGCCTATGAATCTTCAATTTTAGCTGTGCCAATTGGAAAAAGTTTGCAAGGTTTTTGCTATTCTATAACTTTATCTTAAAACACTTTTCTACCCCAGGCTTGAGCACACCTAGCTTTGTTTCCCTAGCTTGTTGTTCACTTAGCTTGGTTGCATCTGAGTCGTCTAAATTTTATCAAATTTTGGTGGAACAAAACGAAAACAGCATTTAGTTCCAAAATTTTGAGAGGTTAGTAATAAGTAAATAAACACAGTTGACCACCATCTGGGGTATCTGGGGGAGGGGCAAGGAGGGGGCGGGCCATCTGGGGTATGCTAGGGGCAAGGAGCGGTAATCGAATGTTACGGGACTGAATAAAGGTTCTGAGTTTACCAACCAACAACGAAGTCTCCCTAGTCTCGTACACCACAAGGGGCAAAGCGGCCCCGCCCACAGCCACAGCCGCAACAGCGTAAAATGGCGCCAAAGCCAAAGAAGTCTGCAGCCGCGGCTTTTGAATTCAAAGCCAAATACTCTCTCAAAAAAGTCTGCTATGAACGGTCACACCGAAATAGATATCTCTCGGGGTGATTATCCCGCAGTTTAAACCTCGTCAGTATGAGGTAACCGGCAAACATGCACAGACACACAACTTACCTTGCGATTGACAGCCCGCCCAACGTCAACTTCATGGCGCAGAGAGTACTGCGAGAAAGGACAGTTGCTGACGTCTGGCACTGTCGGTTTTTTCACCTTCGAAAAGGTCTCAGAGTCCGCTCGGTCTGTACAAACAAGAAATTTGGTTGAAACATTTAAATAAAGAGACCACGAACCCCGACCCAACATCTTCCCAGCACAAAAACTGTGTTCGCAAACTTTCGTGTCAGTACGGGATGAACGTGGTCTTGAACTTTATATTTAATACTCAGTAATGGTTCAAATATTCATTGAGAGTGTACGAATTTCCTCATCGCTGAACGAAAATCGAAAGTCGCAAGCTTCCACAAAGAGCGACCAAAATGATAAACTTACCGGCCATTTGTAGAATCCACACTTTCCTCATCAGCAGCACCCCTTGTTCATTGGCGGACAAGCGTCCATAGCATGTTCGCTTTTTGAAAGAGCAGGTGTCTACTGGTGTGAAAATACGGTATTTACTTCCTGGCAATAATTCGTAAAGTTGATCAGCCAACACCACTTCGAGGCTTTTAGAAACCAGATCGATTGTGAGAGCGTGCAAAGCCATGGTAGCTTGAAACCACTTGAACTCACGAAACCACACGCGAAACTAATGAACGCAACGCCGGCAACGCCACACGCACCAACGGAGGCGGAAGTAACGGGCAACGAAGGTTCCGCCGTTGACTTCGCGCTTCGCGCACACGGCGGAAGCTGTCCACCGCCTACCGAAACTGTACACCAAGCGGGTGGCAAACGAAGCCAAACGAGTGGAAAATATGACTTGAGTCGGTAAATTTAATTTTAAAAACAGTTTAGAGTTAAGTTTTGAGAGTATCTGTAAGTTCTTGGAAGATTTAAGAGAAATAAATTAAGTACAGTCACGCAAAAGGGTCTCTAGCCTTCGCAACCCGTCGACTGTTTTAGATTTATTTTGAAACAAAGCTCATTTTCGGATGACATTATCACTATTAGGAACGATCTGTGGCAGAAATTGCTTGCAACACGCCCAAAAAGTCACAATACGATCGAATTTAATTTAAAAACGCAGCACTCTTTGCCGAGTGAAGAAGGCGAGAAGAACATAGCGTGCTTTGGCTTTGATTGGTCGGGGGCCTGCGGAGCGGCCCCACCCGCTGTTGCGGCCAATAAAAATGCAGAGTCCTCTCTCTTTACAAGTGACAGGAACCTCCTATTTAAGTTGAACCTGTTTGTTCATTGCTTTCGAAAGCGTCTGTCTTGCGTGTAAGTAATGAGCATTGCCGTGGTGAGAGCTAACGGCTTGGCGATTTGAACTTATTCCCTTGATTGCTGGGACTGTTTCTTTTCAGATGGAGTATGGAATTGTCAACCTCAAGCAGCGAGGATGAAGGCCGTAGCAGAAGCCGGTCTACCTTCTACCGGCGTTTTGGCCCTAAAACAAAGCGGCGAAGACGAAATGTATGACAGGTTTGAAGAGGTGACATGTTTGAATGTCAGTTGTGTCTTTTCTGTAACACATCTATGCTGCTGTCATCCAGAACCCAGCTGTGCCGGGGCCGGGTCAAGCAGATACCGAGCTGCCTGTCATCCCAGATCCTTGTGCTTGGCAGGAACAGGTAATATACGCCAATAAACAACTAATATTCCTGGCCATAGCTCAATATTAGTCCCAACGTAATGCAATGAAATGTCGTTGTTCCCTTGCTTCTTATGGATCATCTGGTGTTCGCCAAAACAAAGCAGTGAAAAGTGGATCTGAAATTTTCTCATTTTTGCGTGTAAAAACAGATTGCTGGGCTTGCACGAGCCTCCCAAGCAATTTCAGTGTGCTGGGATATGAAGATGGATGGGTGTGCTCTTGTGTATAAAGATTGTGCACCATGGTCATTTCTGAATACTTTCTAGTCATAATATTTACTCTTACTTTCGAGTCACTGACCATACCTCTCATAGAAATTTCTTCCTACTTCTAATCTCTGCTGCTGAAAGACTGGATTTGCTCGTTTTGGCATCTATTTGATGGCATTGAATGTGCATGTCAGTGTTGTATTCTTCTTAAGGCTATTTTATTTCTTTTCTGTCAATGGCAGAACATGCTGCCTGTAGTTTTATTTTGACTTTAAATTGTAAATTTATATTATCCTCTAAAATTATATTTTTTTCCCCTCCATAGGAATTAAATCAAGGCAGTGATGGCACATCAGAATCCGAATGCGGCGATTGGTCATCAGACTCAGACAGCTGTCCTTCAGATTTAGACGTCAATTTTCTTGATGAAGAAGGTGATGCACCGGAACCAAATGTGCAGGTTGGCTTGGACGCTGCTCATCAAGAGCCAGCATATGACTACGACAACGAGCAGCCCCACATTATAGGCTCTGGTTCCGAGTCGGATGGAGAAGAAGAAGGAGATGATGATTATGATGGTGATGAAGATGATCTTGATAATTCTGATGAGGGTGGTGGGCCATTCACTTTTGATGATGCTAGTCTGAATGCTGTCCTTGAAATGAGAGAACAGTGCACTGTTCGCGAGGCATTGCTCTTAGATTTGGCCTTGTCAGTCCGACATAAACTGACCTATGAAACGCTAATAGGCTCTTTTATTAACAAAAACACCATGTTTGGAGGCAAGTTCTTTCCCACATCCAAGAAGGAACTTTGGCGGGTCCTGCACCGAACATCAGCTGGCATTCAGAAGCATATCTACTGTAGGAACTGTGGCTCCTACGTAGCAAAATATCAAGATCTTGGAGAGATAGCAACTTGTCGAGAGAGAGGATGTGAATTTCAAGTCAGCACCTCCAAAGCTCCATACTTCATCGAACTTGATCTGAGAAAACAAATCACACAGTTCTTCCAGACTCCTGGAGCAGCTGAAATCCTGAGCTGGAGGGAAAAGAGAAAGAAGAAATGCGAAGATGCCTATGAAGATATCATGGATGGTGACGTCTACAATAGTCTTCAAGCTCAAGGTTTTGCTCTTCCAGGGTCCTATCAGTACACTGGTATTTTTAACACTGACGGATGCAAGAAGAGCATGGGTGCCAGGACCCACATATACACCATCTTCTACAGACTAAACGAAATACCTGTTCAGCTTCGTCAAAAATTCATGTTCTTAGCTGGTGTATATGTTGACCGTGCTGAGCCTAAAATGGTGTCCTTCTTCAAACCATTTGCATCTCAAATAAATCGCCTGTCATCAAGAGGTGTGGAGTGGACCCCAATTCCTGGTGGACCCCAGGTTGTCTCTAAAATTTTCACAATTGGTTTCTGCGTGGATGGTAAGGCTCGTTGGCAGATCCTAAATATGTGTTCACACAACTCACATTTTGGGTGCACATATTGTGACATACAAGGAGTAACTGTGGAAGGAAAACCCACCATGCGCTGGCCAGCCAATCCTGCTTGGACAGAGAGGACAGATGCAGGCATGAAGAGGGACATGTTGGCATCTGTTGGGAGACAACCAGTGAGAGGTCACAAAGGTGTAACACCTCTTCTGCTGTGCAAGTATTTAGATCTGAGGAAAGGCAATGCCGTTGATGACTTGCACAACTTATATGAATGTGCAGCGCCCCACACCACCGAGCTGATGCTGAAAGAAGCAAGAAGAGTGGATAGAAACATGGGTCTGGAAGTTCTGTGCCTCATTGTAGATTCCAGATTAAAAAAGTTTAAAACCCCAACAAGAATTTCCAGAAAACCGGGTACTTGTAGTATTTCAAATAGAGGTCTAATGACAGGCACAGAATTCAGGAACTGGACACTCTACTATGGGTTGCCATGTTTGAAGGGCCTCATTGAGGATGTAGATCTACGTCTCTTTCAGTACCTCTCTCGGGCTTCGTATCTGTTGTCTCTTGACAGTATAACTGATGACAATCTTCAAGAGGCAGGTGACTGCATCCGTACCTTCCTCACTATAAATGAAGAAAAGTATGGCATCGAGAGGACGAAGTTGAATTTGCACTCTATGGAACACTTTGTGTCTTCCACTCAGAACCTAGGAAATATGTGGAATTATTCCACTTTCAATTTTGAAAGCTGGAATCATAAGGTTCTCCAAACTGTGTCCTCGCCGAAGGGAATGTTGCTGCAGATAGTGACGCGGCATCTGATTTACCTCTCTCTTTTGTCATGTGTCCATGTTAATGAAAATCTATCTGACAGTGTGAAGATTCGCCTTCAAGAATTGATCAATAGCAAAAGAATCAAACGTGCCATCAAAGTTGAGGACAATACTTATGTTCTTGGCAAAGCACAAGTCAGAGTTCCAAGTGAAGAAGAAATGGGTGTTCTTGCACTTGAAGGCTATGAAAATGTCACCATCATGAAGACATACAAGAAAGTTCTGATCAGAGGCTGCAAGTACACAGTGCAGAATCTTGATGTGAATTCTAAGTCTGAAGACTGCATGGTCTTCACACACTCTGATACCTATTGCACTATCCTGAATATAGTAGTTTTGCCATTGGAAGATCGAGAGGTCTTTGGCATGTTTGTGTTGGAGCACGATGTTCGCCCAGACCCTGCATTTGAAATTGCAAAGCACATTTCAACGCTGTTACCTGGTAACTTTGACATCCTCCACTTCTGTCACTCCAAGGATGTTAGGAGTCCAGTGGTGAGGATGCCTATGTTGGATTGTACTTATGTATGTCCACTCCCTAATCATTTTGAAATTGACTGATTGGCATTTCAAGTTGTCCCATTCCATTGTCACCATTTCAACCATGTATCAAGTTTTATTGTGATTACCGTATCTGGCATATAGTTTAACAAAACATATCTGGCACTGAAGTAGAATTCAATTGTGAAAATTTATTTCATCATAAGGAACACTTTATGTTGATATTGTAATATGGTGGTCCTAGTCATTCTATATTCAATTAAAATGCTGTTTACTATACTTGAATGTCTCACACTGTGTAAACAGGAAAGAACATTTTATTTTGATTGTAATGAAGTTGTCCTTTTCATTCTTCTCAATTAAAATGCTGTTAAATATATTTGAATCTCCCTTATTTAGTGAACATAATCAAATCATCATGTGAAATAAAATGTGTGCTCTGACTAAATCTCTTCATTTCAACTACAACTGCATGTAGGCAAGTTCATTTTGAGCTCCCCAATTCCCAAATTCATTTATCACCATCAACCAAAGTACTTCAATTACAACAGATTGGAAACAAATTAATTAGGACCAACTTGATTTTACTAACAATAGTAGTCCTACACTGTATCCTGAAAAGATAAAATTTTGAGCAAAGTCCCCAACAGTCATGATCTCTCCTTCAAGATTTCCGATGTGGCAAAATATTTTGCTTGCTGCTTGGATACAAAATGATATGAAAGCAATTCACTATTCTACATCAGAATTAGTAAGGCTTCCCATCTGTTGCTTTCCACTGGTTGTACCTTATTTATTTCGACAAAGACTTCAAGGATAAGTTATGAGTCATTGCAGAGTGTGCCCTACCTCCTTCAGATGAACTCAAATTCTGAATAGAGTGGAGAGGCTGCTACTTGTGGGACTCCTTGACCAAAACTTAGCTTCTCCAAGGTCAGCTTGTATTTTGAGGAGCAGTCTTCAGTTTGAATAGCGCCCACAAAAATATTTTGGACATAGCCACCCATGACGTGCATTGAATGTAGAGGGACTTAGATTTTGGGCCATAATATGTATCTAATGATATGATTGATATTATCTATGCCATAACATACCTCATTCATCATAGTACTGCATTTTATTCATCAGTTCTTCAATAGTACATGGGTTTTGCTGACACTTGACAATAATTATAAAAATAATAGTAATAGTGGTGATGGTAAAATCAATCAAAGTAAACAAAGTGGAGAGAAGAAAGTCAAAAGCAGTTAAAAGAGGCACATTCAAATAACTCATTCAATAACTCTACCATGGGTGGAGTCTTGAAGCACAATGCCTTTCAGCTCCTCTACAACTAAATCTTGAAACCTTAGTTTCCGTCAATGTGCTAATAAACTAGTTGGTTTCTGTGGCACCATGGACAATACCTTGGTTATTGTTGAATGGATCACAACACTTCTTAGGTCGCACACTGTAGAGGGTAAAAAACTTCTTCATGTGACTATCACATACAAATGCCAGAGCATGACAACCACCAGTCACTTTAATGTCACATCATGATCACTGCATGCAGCAGAACTTAAGCGTTCATTGGAGCACTCCACACTACCTCCACCACCAATCCCAACACTGCATTCTGAAATATACATTAAAATACATGTAAGGACAGAACAAGACAAAGAACAAAACAAAATAATATCTTCCCAGCAAACTGCACCCACTTGTGAAGCGTGGTTGAGATGTCGGAAACTAATTCCCTCAAAAGACCCTCCCTTAATTAGCACCTTGTGACAGAAAATAAGATATTAATTAAAATACCGAAAGAGACTTCAGGAAATTTGTTCCATTCAAGGACACTTGACACACTTTACCTGCCCTGACCAAGATCTTAACCCCGCGCAGTGAGGTTACTGACGGCTAAGTTCATGGAGACTGAAATCCAACTTCAGCCGCAAGTTAAACTCCATCAGAGAGCTAATAACAAAATCATAAAATTGTTATTATGTGTGCAAGGCCATGAAAGCAGACATCACAGCAATAAGTGCAGAACAAGCAAATACTAGTTTTCTGCTACAGGCTTTGTTGTTGTAAACAAGTAGCAATAAGGCCTCAGGCCTTCCTACACAAAACGGTTGCCATAACCGCTCCAAATCATCTCAAAGCACCCGAGCGTCAGCGTATTCACATTCCTTTTTCTTAGTTCCACGCAATCGAAAGATATAAACGATTATGCTGGTTTATGCCTTATGCCCAATGTTCACCATTCTCCCTATTGTTCTAGCTGGTTCGGTTCTAGCCATTCGAAATGGGACGGGGTGAAGATATGAAAAATTCGACAGGGAAGGGATGGGAGTCAAGCAGAAGACGAAGCAGCATAGCGATTCAAACTTAAATTACCTCATTCACGTTGATACGTTTTCGTGGTCATAAACCTACAAATGATGGTTCAAAGATCCGATTGTTAATATGTCACTTTTCTTGTTTCACGATGTGATGGATGAGCCAGGATGAGCTCCTAGATGTAACGCTCACAGTGTTTGTCAGAACAGAACCGACAGTACCGACAGTGCCGGGGCCGATTTGCAAACCTTTATGTTTGATGATAAGGATGATAAGGCTCGTGAACGAAAATAAATAAAGTGACCAAACTTCGTTTACACACACACACAGAGGAAGGTTGAAACTACGAGCCGGCGCGGGGCTGTGGCTGGGCTCGACTCGGCTGCTGTAGTGAAAATTGTTTACATTTGGTTAGAACGTGAAAGATTGTGTGTAAATCGAGTTCTGTGTCTGTTGATTCGCTTTGTTGCTCTAAATTCTCGGCAAGTTTATTTTTAATGCTGCTGACGTCTGCAGATGCCATTGGTGGCTTGAAGTGAAGATAACAACCAGTGGTTTCTACCAATGGCTTGAGTCGCGACTGTGCTTGGCCTATGTCATTATATTTGGTGGCAATTACATGTCATGGTATCAACCATCATTGAAAGGAATACCTTAAATTTCGTAAGTATATGGTGTGTTGAGGTTATGTGTATGCAATTGTAATGCTTTGCATTGCGTTATGTATTGGTTATGTCAAATTGTCTATCTTTCTAGGTTATAACAGTAGAAGAACTAGATCCAGTGTCTAAATTTCATCATGACATGATCATGGCATTCTTCGAAATTTTTGCTTGATTCAGACATTTGTTAATGAATCCAGTGTCTTAAATTTAACTGTACCCAAATGTAAGAGAACTCAATTAGCACTCGTGTTCTCAAACAGATCCTGGCTGATGTGATGTGGATTCAGGAGGTATGTCTATTTTATATTGTTATCTATTTAATTTCATGCCTATTCGTTATTTCTTATCTCCTCTTTGCCAAACCCTCTTCAATTTAACTTTCGTTCCAAATCAATCATCACACCGTTAGATTTTGCCATTAAACATGTCATGAGATTGTGAAGATCGTGAATACACTGAGAAGGGAATTTTGTCCCACGAATCATTATTTGTTATGGAAATAATTTCTTTTTAGCCCGTCCCAACACGTTTCTTTGTTTATTTCTTTATTTCTTTGTTTACACTTCTAGTTTGTTTGTTGTATGGTTTAGCGTGAAATATTTTTGTGTGTCCGTTTTACTCAACTCCCTTGTCTTCAATATAATACTTTATTCCTCTTTGCTGCTTGCAGTTGGTATCCAAGGGTTCCTAACGGTCATCTCGAGTTCTAAGCGTGATTGAAGGGGTTCAGCGCTCGTATTCTTTCTGAAATGGATCTTGGCTTGCATTCATACACATTGTGGGTCAAAGGAGGTATGTTTTGTGACCCTTCAATCTTCTGTTTGTTTGCCATTTTAGAGTGTGCTTTTGCCAGTTATCCAGTAATCCCATCTTAGTCTCATAGTTCATGTGAGCACATGATAAAGGTTTACTGTATATTTTGACTTAATGTGTGTGTTGGCTGTGTTTATATACAGTTTTCAAGCAACTTTTATTTGTTAGCTCTGCTTGAAATCATAAACCGTTTTGATTTAACTATAAAAAGTTGCATTTTTTGTTAACTTGTCACATTTGACCGAACATAGGGTAAAATGTATCATACTTCACATATCAGTTTCTTTTTATGTTAGCTGTGTTCATTTATAATTATATGGCTTCCTTGTTGTCAGCTTTCGTTAAAGCTGTATTTTTTAAAAATTTAACTTGATAATGTTGTGTATTTGTGAACATTTAAAATTTGGCCTACTTTGATATAGTTTGACGTATTTGTACATGGTATCTCTGCCCTGAATCAAATGTGCTTATTTGTATGTTTCAGATCATCAGTTATGAAGCTTCGGTCTGCACGGGTTCATGTCAATAGCCCGCTGTCAACAGCCCGCAGTGCTGCTTGAGCTTCATTAGTCTCTCAGTTTTTTTTTTTGCTCCTGTCTGAAGAGAGCTTGTACACCTATGGTAAGCTGCACAAACAATTTGTTTCTTCTTTTTGTTGTCTGTTCACACATGTCTTTCATTCTTTCCTGTCTCTCCATTTTCAAATACTTTATTTCATGTGTACAGCTGCTACGCGGAACTTCAGAATGCTCATGTCCAGGTCCGAATCGAATCAAGACTCATACACTTTGCCAGATCTCAGATCTTACTGCTTCAAGATGTGGAGGAATGTAAGTAGTGTGTTCATAGATTTCTGACTTTATGACTTTGCCCTCAACAAAGAGGTGCTATATTCTGTTGAATTGTATTGTGTTGATTGGAATGTAATGATCTATTTATCTTCTTTTTCCTCAGATTATTTTGAATAAAGTTTATCATCAAGTGTTGCTGCCAGGATGACCCAATCATTGAGTTCTCTTAACTACAATATTTGAGAGTAAATTACATACGTATTTAAATTGAATCATATTCCAACCAATTTGAGAAATTTCTTCTGTATGTTCTTAATTTTGTTCCTCTTAAGGTATGTTACTTATCTTCCTCCTCTTTTTTTTCCCCACCATGCCCCCTCCCTCCCACTTCGTAATACTCTTTTGTGGTTTGTCTTCTTGCAAATTCAGTTATGATACGATTGTTTATGCAGTGTTTCCTTGAGTCCTAACTCAACAAAAAGTAACATCTTTCTTAACATGTCACATCTATATTCTGAACTTGGCCCTACTTGTTTTGTGTGGTGCATTGCGGTGCTGCCAGCTAGGTTCAGGCTAATCCTAAGATTAAAATCTTGTAGCTATATTCTCTATGTTTACAAAAATGCAACTTTTGCAAGTCAGTCCAAAACAAATAATAGCTCAAATCAAATCTGGCAACTATATCTCCCATCAGAAGTCTTAATAACCACAGCTAATGCATAAATAATCTGAAATTCTGGAAACTTGCAAAGGTGATTTATTTCATTGCTGTCTCTTTCAGTTTAGCTTCAGCTCTCCTCCGTCTCATTTTTGTTTTTTTGTTTGTGTTTTTTACAAATTGTATGTTGATAAGTACTCGTCAGTTGCATACATAGTCTTCCTACACTGCATGTAAGAATATCAACAATGAAGCTGACATGGCTCATGTCAATCAGAGCTCGGGTGGGACTTGAATTGCAGCCTTGTCCGCACCGTGAGTCCTGGGCACAGATTCAGTGAATTGGCTAAGAGCTGCATTTGTAAGTTAAAATTGTAATCCTATCTCAGTGCACAATAAAAAGTGTTCTCTCAAAGGTTGCATCGAGATGGCAGGGACAAACTAATCACTTTTTTATGTATCAGTTATTCTTTGCCTTGAATTTTTTTTTGTTGCCTTGGATATTAATAAACAAAAATATACTAATTTTCTTTTCACATAAGTATTTGTTTATTTATTATAATTATTCCTTTAAAACAATCTTGGAAACTTTGTTAACAGTCTAAAATGTGGCCACAGACCAATGCCAAGAAAAAAGATAACTACAACTATCATGATTGACTTTGTCTTTTTTGGCCCAGTCCAATTTTTTAAATAATTTCAATTGTTGAAAACATTTGCAGTGCTGTTACAATACAGCGTGCAACAATTATTGCATGTAAACCGCTGGAGCATGTGACATATAACTACACAAATTATTGACTATGCAAGGGAACATTTACACAAAGTATATCCCTAACTAAATAGTGATACATTTAGGACAAAGGACATCTGTATTTCAAAGAGGTTTCGAAACTATTTGATTGATCTCAAGCACATTTCGACATTTCTTAAGGAGCTCGCAGATCATTCCAAGGACTGCTATAATGGTCATCAAATCTTTGATGAAGGAGAAAAACCACACTAAGATTTTAAATCTTCGAAAAAGTTTCAATAAAATAATGTGATGTAGACGTGATTGGCACCATGCAAAATGCAAAGATTTTTTTATTGCTGGCAAGTGTTTCATAGTTTTCCATAGTTAACATACCGCCATCTCAGCAGCAAAGACGTTTGCAAAAGCATTCGGTGGTTGGCCGTGCGCTGGAACTACCGACGAAATGCGGACGAATCTCCTGGATGTGTTACGTAATTTGTGAACGCTCCGGGTGTAATGTTTCGACGCCCTTGGGTAGGCCAGCCCGCATGAGACATCTGTATGCACAAGTCGCGGTTGCCTACCCAACCGGCGCCATTTGAACCCAGCTGAGCTTAGCGCCTGCAAGTGCTAGGGTAGGCCAGCCCGCACGACACGTCCGCACGCAGACCTCGTCGCTGCCTACCCAGCAGGCGCCCTTTGTTCTCAGCCCGGTACATTCGAACCCATAAAGGTTCAAGAGAAAAGGCTCAATAATGCATGCCTTCCTATCAGTCGTGAGACGTCCGGGCGGTCTGAAGCCCGCAATTATATTAGCGTTTGCATCTAGGCCAGAATAGTCATTTCCGAACATTATGTGGCTATTAATGTGTCGGGACGGGCTCAGGTTAACGATTTTAATCGTCACACCTATATGCGTCGTCGCCCTCTGATCCTGACCAGGCGTGACCGCCCCCGACTTCCCAAATCCAAGCGCGACCAACCCCGACTCCCCCTGACCAGGCGTGACCAACCCCGACTCCCCCTGACCAGGCGTGACCACCCCCGACTTCCCAAGACCAAGCGTGACCAACCCCGACTTCTCCTGACCAGGCGTGACCACCCCGACTTCCCAAGACCAGGCCTGACCGCCCCCGACTCTCCCTGACCAGGTGTGACCACACCCGACTCCCCCTGACCAGGCGTGACCACCCCCGACTCCCCCTGACCAGGCGTGACCAACCCCGACTTCTCCTGACCAGGCGTGACCACCCCCGACTTCCCAAGACCAGGCCTGACCGCCCCCGACTCCCCCTGACCAAGCGTGACCACCCCCGACGCCCCCTGACCAGGCGTGACCAACCCCGACTCCCCCTGACCAGGCGTGACCACCCCCGACTTCCCAAGACCAGGCCTAGGCCTGACCGCCCCGACTCCCCCTGACCAGGCCTGACCGCCCCCGACTCCCCCTGACCAGGCGTGACCACCCCCGACTCCCCCTGACCGGGCGTGACCAACCCCGACTCCTCCTGACCAGGCGTGACCACCCCCGACTTCCCAAGACCAGGCCTGACCGCCCCCGACTCCCCCTGACCACGTCTGACTACCCCGGACTCCCCCTCACTAGACGTCACCAGCCCCGACCACCTTGGACCAGGTGTGACGGCTTTGAACTGACCTGGACTTGCGTTTACCACCCCCGACTTTGCTTGACCAGGCGTGACGACGCCCGACCACCTTGGACTATGCGTGACCACCCTCGACCGCCTTGGACCAGATGTAACTGCTTTACGATTGCCATGGACCGGGCGTGACCTCCCCCGACTTAACTGTGCCGACGTAACTTCCTTGGACCCCCTGGACCCGGCATGACCACTCCGATCACTCTGCACCAAGCCTGACTTTCCCTGACCAACTGGGACCCGTCGTGACCACCCTCGACCATTCTGGACCTGGTGTGACAACCATGGACCAACTTGGACCCGACATGACCGTCGTGGACCAGACGACCCCCCTGACTTCGTGCGACATGCGATGTTTAGGGACCCCACACGACTACTGTAGACTAGGTATGACCACCTGGGACTGGCCTGGACCTGTTATGACCATCGTGGACCAGATTGGACCCTTAAACTACGAGCATGGCCTGCTGTGACCTGGCTGGACCAGATCTGACGTCATACCGGGTCCTCGTTCCCATCAGGGTTCTCGTGTCCAGAAACCCTCCCCCGCGAACCACTGACTCACTGACTCACTCACTCACGGGTCATCTTAAAGTTCGGCCCCTTCCCGGGCTCGGATCGGGATGCGGTTTGCGGCGTTGGACGCGGCGTCCCCGACTTTTATAAGAAAAAAAGTCTCGGATTGCAGAAAAGTCCACTCCTTCCCGGTGAAATCGGCAGATTTCGTTGTTCTATAACGACGGCCAGAAGACAGGATGGCGCGCCGCCCGATCCGAATGCTTTCTCTCTCTGATCCTCGCACGTTCTCTCTCTCGCGCTCCGCGTGCGGGGCGGCCGGCGGCCCGGCGCGCCACAGGCGCTCTCCGCGCGCGCAGCGCGCGGGGCCGGGCGGGGCGGGTCCCGGCCGGCCGGCCGGCTGGCGCGGAGGGGCGTAAGTGCAAATTCGGCTCTAGCTCGTGAACCGTACGTCCGATTTCGATGCGGTCTTCACTAAACGGACCCTCTTCTCGACCGCTCTCGCTCGGAAGGCGGCCCGGCCCCAAACCGGGCGGGCGGAGCCCGCCACCCATTGGGGCCGAAGGCCCCAACGAGCCCTGCGAAAGCGCGCGAAGCGCGCTTGAGCCGGGCGAGTCCAGAAACCCTCCCCCGCGAACCACTGACTGACTGACTCACTGACTCACGGGTCATCTTAAAGTTCGACCGCTTCCCAGTGTCGGATCGGGATGCGGTTTGCGGCGTTGGACGCGGCGTCCCCGACTTTTATGACCTAGAAACTGTCGGATTGCAGAAAAGTCCACTCCTTCCCGGTGAATTTCATTGTTCTATAACGACGGCCAGAAGACAGGATGGCGCGCCGCCGATCCGAATGCTTTCCTCTCCGATCCTCGCACGTTCTCTCTCGCGCTCCGCACGGGCGGCTGGCGGCCCGGCTCGCCACAGGCGCTCTCCGCGCGCGCAGCGCGCGGGGCCAGGCGGGGCGGGTCCCGGCCGGCCGGCCGGCGCGGAGGGGCATAAGTGCAGATTCGGCTCTAGCTCGTGAACCATACGTCCGATTTCGATGCGGTCTTCACTAAACGGACCCTCTTCTCGACCGCTCTCGCTCGGAAGGCGGCCCGGCCCCAAACCGGGCGGGCGGAGCCCGCCACCCATTGGGGCCGAAGGCCCCAACGAGCCCTGCGAAAGCGCGCGAAGCGCGCTTGAGCCGGGCGAGTCCAGAAACCCTCCCCGCGAACCACTGACTGACTGACTCACTCACTCACGGGTCATCTTAAAGTTCGGCCCCTTCCCGGGGTCGGATCGGGATGCGGTTTGCGGCGTTGGACGCGGCGTCCCCGACTTTTATAAGAAAAAAGTCTCGGATTGCAGAAAAGTCCACTCCTTCCCGGTGAAATCGGCAGATTTCGTTGTTCTATAACGACGGCCAGAAGACAGGATGGCGCGCCGCTGATCCGAATGCTTTCTCTCTCCGATCCTCGCACGTTCTCTCTCGCGCTCCGCGTGCAGGGTGGCTGGCGGCCCGGCGCGCCACAGGCGCTCTCCGCGCGCGCAGCGCGCGGGGCCGGGCGGGGCGGGTCCCGGCCGGCCGGCCGGCGCGGAGGGGCTTAAGTGCACAGTCGGCTCTAGCTCGTGAACCGTACGTCCGATTTCGATGCGGTTTTCACCAAACGGACCCTCTTCTCGACCGCTATCGCTCGGAAGGCGATCCGGCCCCAAACCGGGCGGGCGGAGCCCGCCACCCATTGGGGCCGAAGGCCCCAACGAGCCCTGCGAAAGCGCGCGAAGCGCGCTTGAGCCGGGCGAGTCCAGAAACCCTCCCCCGCGAACCACTGACTCACTCACTGACTCACGGGTCATCTTAAAGTTCGGCCCCTTCCCGGGGTCGGATCGGGATGCGGTTTGCGGCGTTGGACGCGGCGTCCCCGACTTTTATGAGAAAAAAAGTCTCGGATTGCAGAAAAGTCCACTCCTTCCCGGTGAAATCGGCAGATTTCGTTGTTCTATAACGACGGCCAGAAGACAGGATGGCGCGCCGCCGATCCGAATGCTTTCTCTCTCCGATCCTCGCACGTTCTCTCTCGCGCTCCGCACGGGCGGCTGGCGGCCCGGCTTGCCACAGGCGCTCTCCGCGCGCGCAGCGCGCGGGGCCGGGCGGGGCGGGTCCCGGCCGGCCGGCCGGCTGGCGCGGAGGGGCATAAGTGCAGATTCGGCTCTAGCTCGTGAACCGTACGTCCGATTTCGATGCGGTTTTCACTAAACGGATCCTCTTCTCGACCGCTCTCGCTCGGAAGGCGGCCCGGCCCCAAAACGGGCGGGCGGAGCCCGCCACCCATTGGGGCCGAAGGCCCCAACGAGCCCTGCGAAAGCGCGCGAAGCGCGCTTGAGCCGGGCGAGTCCAGAAACCCTCCCCCGCGAACCACTGACTGACTGACTGACTGACTCACGGGTCATCTTAAAGTTCGGCCCCTTCCCGGGGTCGGATCGGGATGCGGTTTGCGGCGTTGGACGCGGCGTCCCCGACTTTTATAAGAAAAAAAAGTCTCGGATTGCAGAAAAGTCCACTCCTTCCCGGTGAAATCGGCAGATTTCATTGTTCTATAACCTCGGCCAGAAGACAGGATGGCGCGCCGCCGATCCGAATGCTTTCTCTCTCCGATCCTCGCACGTTCTCTCTCGCGCTCCGCGCGGGCGGCTGGCGGCCCGGCGCGCCACAGGCGCTCTCCGCGCGCGCAGCGCGCGCGGGGCCGGGCGGGGTGGGTCCCGGCCGGCCGGCCGGCGCGGAGGGGCCCGGATCGGGATGCGGTTTGCGGCGTTGGACGCGGCGTCCCCGACTTTTATAAGAAAAAAAGTCTCGGATTGCAGAAAAGTCCACTCCTTCCCGGTGAAATCGGCAGATTTCGTTGTTCTATAACGACGGCCAGAAGACAGGATGGCGCGCCGCCCGATCCGAATGCTTTCTCTCTCCGATCCTCGCACGTTCTCTCTCGCGCTCCGCGTGCGGGGCGGCTGGCGGCCTGGCGCGCCACAGGCGCTCTCCGCGCGCGCAGCGCGCGGGGCCGGGCGGGGCGGGTCCCGGCCGGCCGGCCGGCTGGCGCGGAGGGGCGTAAGTGCAAATTCGGCTCTAGCTCGTGAACCGTACGTCCGATTTCGATGCGGTCTTCACTAAACGGACCCTCTTCTCGACCGCTCTCGCTCGGAAGGCGGCCCGGCCCCAAACCGGGCGGGCGGAGCCCGCCACCCATTGGGGCCGAAGGCCCCAACGAGCCCTGCGAAAGCGCGCGAAGCGCGCTTGAGCCGGGCGAGTCCAGAAACCCTCCCCCGCGAACCACTGACTGACTGACTGACTGACTCACGGGTCATCTTAAAGTTCGACCGCTTCCCAGTGTCGGATCGGGATGCGGTTTGCGGCGTTGGACGCGGCGTCCCCGACTTTTATGACCTAGAAACTGTCGGATTGCAGAAAAGTCCACTCCTTCCCGGTGAATTTCATTGTTCTATAACGACGGCCAGAAGACAGGATGGCGCGCCGCCGATCCGAATGCTTTCCCTCTCCGATCCTCGCACGTTCTCTCTCGCGCTCCGCACGGGCGGCTGGCGGCCCGGCTCGCCACAGGCGCTCTCCGCGCGCGCAGCGCGCGGGGCCGGGCGGGGCGGGTCCCGGCCGGCCGGCCGGCGCGGAGGGGCATAAGTGCAGATTCGGCTCTAGCTCGTGAACCGTACGTCCGATTTCGATGCGGTCTTCACTAAACGGACCCTCTTCTCGACCGCTCTCGCTCGGAAGGCGGCCCGGCCCCAAACCGGGCGGGCGGAGCCCGCCACCCATTGGGGCCGAAGGCCCCAACGAGCCCTGCGAAAGCGCGCGAAGCGCGCTTGAGCCGGGCGAGTCCAGAAACCCTCCCCCGCGAACCACTGACTGACTGACTCACTCACTCACGGGTCATCTTAAAGTTCGGCCCCTTCCCGGGGTCGGATCGGGATGCGGTTTGCGGCGTTGGACGCGGCGTCCCCGACTTTTATAAGAAAAAAAGTCTCGGATTGCAGAAAAGTCCACTCCTTCCCGGTGAAATCGGCAGATTTCGTTGTTCTATAACGACGGCCAGAAGACAGGATGGCGCGCCGCTGATCCGAATGCTTTCTCTCTCCGATCCTCGCACGTTCTCTCTCGCGCTCCGCGTGCAGGGTGGCTGGCGGCCCGGCGCGCCACAGGCGCTCTCCGCGCGCGCAGCGCGCGGGGCCGGGCGGGGCGGGTCCCGGCCGGCCGGCCGGCGCGGAGGGGCTTAAGTGCACAGTCGGCTCTAGCTCGTGAACCGTACGTCCGATTTCGATGCGGTTTTCACCAAACGGACCCTCTTCTCGACCGCTATCGCTCGGAAGGCGATCCGGCCCCAAACCGGGCGGGCGGAGCCCGCCACCCATTGGGGCCGAAGGCCCCAACGAGCCCTGCGAAAGCGCGCGAAGCGCGCTTGAGCCGGGCGAGTCCAGAAACCCTCCCCCGCGAACCACTGACTCACTCACTGACTCACGGGTCATCTTAAAGTTCGGCCCCTTCCCGGGGTCGGATCGGGATGCGGTTTGCGGCGTTGGACGCGGCGTCCCCGACTTTTATGAGAAAAAAAGTCTCGGATTGCAGAAAAGTCCACTCCTTCCCGGTGAAATCGGCAGATTTCGTTGTTCTATAACGACGGCCAGAAGGCAGGATGGCGCGCCGCCGATCCGAATGCTTTCTCTCTCCGATCCTCGCACGTTCTCTCTCGCGCTCTCGGCTCTAGCTCGTGAACCGTACGTCCGATTTCGATGCGGTTTTTACTAAACGGATCCTCTTCTCGACCGCTCTCGCTCGGAAGGCGGCCCGGCCCCAAAACGGGCGGGCGGAGCCCGCCACCCATTGGGGCCGAAGGCCCCAACGAGCCCTGCGAAAGCGCGCGAAGCGCGCTTGAGCCGGGCGAGTCCAGAAACCCTCCCCCGCGAACCACTGACTGACGGGTCATCTTAAAGTTCGGCCCCTTCCCGGGGTCGGATCGGGATGCGGTTTGCGGCGTTGGACGCGGCGTCCCCGACTTTTATAAGAAAAAAGTCTCGGATTGCAGAAAAGTCCACTCCTTCCCGGTGAAATCGGCAGATTTCATTGTTCTATAACCTCGGCCAGAAGACAGGATGGCGCGCCGCCGATCCGAATGCTTTCTCTCTCCGATCCTCGCACGTTCTCTCTCGCGCTCCGCGCGGGCGGCTGGCGGCCCGGCGCGCCACAGGCGCTCTCCGCGCGCGCAGCGCGCGCGGGGCCGGGCGGGGTGGGTCCCGGCCGGCCGGCCGGCGCGGAGGGGCCCGGATCGGGATGCGGTTTGCGGCGTTGGACGCGGCGTCCCCGACTTTTATAAGAAAAAAGTCTCGGATTGCAGAAAAGTCCACTCCTTCCCGGTCAAATCGGCAGATTTCGTTGCTCTATAACGACGGCCAGAGGACAGGATAGCGCGCCGCTGATCCGAATGCTTTCTCTCTCCGATCCTCGCACGTTCTCTCTCGCGCTCCGCACGGGCGGCTGGCGGCCCGACTCGCCACACGCGCTCTCCGCGCGCGCAGCGCGCGGGGCCGGGCGGGGCGGGACTCGGCCGGCCGGCCGGCGCCGAGTCCAGAAACCCTCCCCGCGAACCACTGACTGACACACTCACTCACTCACGGGTCATCTTAAAGTTCGGCCCCTTCCCGGGCTCGGATCGGGATGCGGTTTGCGGCGTTGGACGCGGCGTCCCCGACTTTTATCAGAAAAAAAGTCTCGGATTGCAGAAAAGTCCACTCCTTCCCGGTGAAATCGGCAGATTTCGTTGTTCTATAACGACGGCCAGAAGACGGGATGGCGCGCCGCCCGATCCGAATGCTTTCTCTCTCCGATCCTCGAACGTTCTCTCTCTCGCGCTCCGCGTGCGGGGCGGCTGGCGGCCCGGCGCGCCACAGGCGCTCTCCGCGCGCGCAGCGCGCGGGGCCGGGCGGGGCGGGTCCCGGCTGGCTTAGCCGGCGCGGAGGGGCGTAAGTGCAGATTCGGCTCTAGCTCGTGAACCGTACGTCCGATTTCGATGCGGTCTTCACTAAACGGACCCTCTTCTCGGCCGCTCTCGCTCGGCAGGCGGCCCGGCCCCAAACCGGGCGGGCGGAGCCCGCCACCCATTGCCCTCGCGCGAAGCGCGCTTGAGCCGGGCGAGTCCAGAAACCCTCCCCCGCGAACCACTGACTGACTCACTCACTCACTCACTCACTCACGGGTCATCTTAAAGTTCGGCCCCTTCCCGGGCTCGGATCGGGATGCGGTGCGCGGCGTTCGACGCGGCGTCCCCGACTTTTATAAGAAAAAAAGTCTCGGATTGCAGAAAAGTCCACTCCTTCCCGGTGAAATCGGCAGATTTCGTTGTTCTATAACGACGGCCAGAAGACAGGATGGCGCGCCGTTGATCCGAATGCTTTCTCTCTCCGATCCTCGCACGTTCTCTCTCGCGCTCCGCGCGGGCGGCTGGCGGCCCGGCGCGCCACAGGCGCTCTCCGCGCGCGCAGCGCGCGCGGGCCGGTCGGGGCGGGTCCCGCCCGGCCGGCCGGCGCGGAGGGGCTTAAGTGCAGATTCGGCTCTAGCTCGTGAACCGTACGTCCGATTTCGATGCGGTCTTCACTAAGCGGACCCTCTTCTCGACCGCTCTCGCTCGGAAGGCGGCCCGGCCCCAAACCAGGCGGGCGGAGCCCGCCACCCATTGGGGCCGAAGGCCCCAACGAGCCCTGCGAAAGCGCGCGAAGCGCGCTTGAGCCGGGCGAGTCCAGAAACCCTCCCCCGCGAACCACTGACTGACTGACTGACAGACTCACGGGTCATCTTAAAGTTCGGCCCCTTCCCGGGGTCGGATCGGGATGCGGTTCGCGGCGTTGGACGCGGCGTTGGACGCGGCGTCCCCGACTTTTATCAGAAAAAAAGTCTCGGATTGCAGAAAAGTCCACTCCTTCCCGGTGAAATCGGCAGATTTCGTTGTTCTATAACGACGGCCAGAAGACAGGATGGCGCGCCGCCCGATCCGAATGCTTTCTCTCTCCGATCCTCGCACGTTCTCTCTCGCGCTCCGCGCGGGCGGCTGGCGGCCCGGCGCGCCACAGGCGCTCTCCGCGCGCGCAGCGCGCGCGGGCCGGGCGGGGCGGGTTCCGGCCGGCCGCCCGGCGCGGAGGGGCGCAAGTGCACACTGGGCTCTAGCTCATGAACCGTACGTCCGATTTCGATGCGGTTTTCACTAAACGGATCCTCTTCTCGACCGCTCTCGCTCGGAAGGCGGCCCGGCCCCAAACCGGGCGGGCGGAGCCCGCCACCCATTGGGGCCGAAGGCCCCAACGAGCCCTGCGAAAGCGCGCGAAGCGCGCGGAGCCGGGCGAGTCCAGAAACCCTCCCCCGCGAACCACTGACTGACTGACTGACTGACTCACGGGTCATCTTAAAGTTCGGCCCCTTCCCGGGGTCGGATCGGGATGCGGTTTGCGGCGTTGGACGCGGCGTCCCCGACTTTTATAAGAAAAAAAGTCTCGGATTGCAGAAAAGTCCACTCCTTCCCGGTGAAATCGGCAGATTTCATTGTTCTATAACGACGGCCAGAAGACAGGATGGCGCGCCGCCGATCCGAATGCTTTCTCTCTCCGATCCTCGCACGTTCTCTCTCGCGCTCCGCGCGGGCGGCTGGCGGCCCGGCGCGCCACAGGCGCTCTCCGCGCGCGCAGCGCGCGCGGGGCCGGGGCGGGGTGGGTCCCGGCCGGCCGGCCGGCGCGGAGGGGCCCGGATCGGGATGCGGTTTGCGGCGTTGGACGCGGCGTCCCCGACTTTTATAAGAAAAAAGTCTCGGATTGCAGAAAAGTCCACTCCTTCCCGGTCAAATCGGCAGATTTCGTTGCTCTATAACGACGGCCAGAGGACAGGATGGCGCGCCGCTGATCCGAATGCTTTCTCTCTCCGATCCTCGCACGTTCTCTCTCGCGCTCCGCGCAGGCGGGTGGCGGCCCGGCGCGCCACAGGCGCTCTCCGCGCGCGCAGCGCGCGGGGCCGGGCGGGGCGGGTCCCGGCCGGCCGGACGGCGCGGAGGGGCATAAGTGCAGATTCGGCTCTAGCTCGTGAACCGTACGTCCGATTTCGATGCGGTCTTCACTAAACGGACCCTCTTCTCGACCGCTCTCGCTCAGAAGGCGGCCCGGTCCCAAACCGGGCGGGCGGAGCCCGCCACCCATTGGGGCCGAAGGCCCCAACGAGCCCTGCGAAAGCGCGCGAAGCGCGCTTGAGCCGGGCGAGTCCAGAAACCCTCCCCGCGAACCACTGACTGACTGACTGACTCACGGGTCATCTTAAAGTTCGGCCCCTTCCCGGGGTCGGTTTGGGATGCGGTTTGCGGCGTTGGACGCGGCGTCCCCGACTTTTATAAGAAAAAAGTCTCGGATTGCAGAAAAGTCCACTCCTTCCCGGTGAAATCGGCAGATTTCATTGTTCTATAACCTCGGCCAGAAGACAGGATGGCGCGCCGCCGATCCGAATGCTTTCTCTCTCCGATCCTCGCACGTTCTCTCTCGCGCTCCGCGCGGGCGGCTGGCGGCCCGGCGCGCCACAGGCGCTCTCCGCGCGCGCAGCGCGCGCGGGGCCGGGCGGGGCGGGTCCCGGCCGGCCGGCCGGCGCGGAGGGGCGCAAGTGCACACTGGGCTCTAGCTCATGAACCGTACGTCCGATTTCGATGCGGTTTTCACTAAACGGATCCTCTTCTCGACCGCTCTCGCTCGGAAGGCGGCCCGGCCCCAAACCGGGCGGGCGGAGCCCGCCACCCATTGGGGCCGAAGGCCCCAACGAGCCCTGCGAAAGCGCGCGAAGCGCGCTTGAGCCGGGCGAGTCCAGAAACCCTCCCCCGCGAACCACTGACTGACTGACTGACTGACTCACGGGTCATCTTAAAGTTCGGCCCCTTCCCGGGGTCGGATCGGGATGCGGTTTGCGGCGTTGGACGCGGCGTCCCCGACTTTTATAAGAAAAAAAGTCTCGGATTGCAGAAAAGTCCACTCCTTCCCGGTGAAATCGGCAGATTTCATTGTTCTATAACGACGGCCAGAAGACAGGATGGCGCGCCGCCGATCCGAATGCTTTCTCTCTCCGATCCTCGCACGTTCTCTCTCGCGCTCCGCGCGGGCGGCTGGCGGCCCGGCGCGCCACAGGCGCTCTCCGCGCGCGCAGCGCGCGCGGGGCCGGGCGGGGCGGGTCCCGGCCGGCCGGCCGGCGCGGAGGGGCCCGGATCGGGATGCGGTTTGCGGCGTTGGACGCGGCGTCCCCGACTTTTATAAGAAAAAAAGTCTCGGATTGCAGAAAAGTCCACTCCTTCCCGGTCAAATCGGCAGATTTCGTTGCTCTATAACGACGGCCAGAGGACAGGATGGCGCGCCGCTGATCCGAATGCTTTCTCTCTCCGATCCTCGCACGTTCTCTCTCGCGCTCCGCGCAGGCGGGTGGCGGCCCGGCGCGCCACAGGCGCTCTCCGCGCGCGCAGCGCGCGGGGCCGGGCGGGGCGGGTCCCGGCCGGCCGGACGGCGCGGAGGGGCATAAGTGCAGATTCGGCTCTAGCTCGTGAACCGTACGTCCGATTTCGATGCGGTCTTCACTAAACGGACCCTCTTCTCGACCGCTCTCGCTCAGAAGGCGGCCCGGTCCCAAACCGGGCGGGCGGAGCCCGCCACCCATTGGGGCCGAAGGCCCCAACGAGCCCTGCGAAAGCGCGCGAAGCGCGCTTGAGCCGGGCGAGTCCAGAAACCCTCCCCGCGAACCACTGACTGACTGACTGACTCACGGGTCATCTTAAAGTTCGGCCCCTTCCCGGGGTCGGTTTGGGATGCGGTTTGCGGCGTTGGACGCGGCGTCCCCGACTTTTATAAGAAAAAAAGTCTCGGATTGCAGAAAAGTCCACTCCTTCCCGGTGAAATCGGCAGATTTCGTTGTTCTATAACGACGGCCAGAAGACAGAATGGCGCGCCGCTGATCCGAATGCTTTCTCTCTCCGATCCTCGCACGTTCTCTCTCGCGCTCCGCGCAGGCGGGTGGCGGCCCAGCGCGCCACAGGCGCTCTCCGCGCGCGCAGCGCGCGGGGCCGGGCGGGGCGGGCCCCGGCCGGCCGGCCGGCGCGGAGGGGCGCAAGTGCACACTAAGCTCTAGCTCATGAACCGTACGTCCGATTTCGATGCGGTTTTCACTAAACGGATCCTCTTCTCGACCGCTCTCGCTCGGAAGGCGGCCCGGCCCCAAACCGGGCGGGCGGAGCCCGCCACCCATTGGGGCCGAAGGCCCCAACGAGCCCTGCGAAAGCGCGCGAAGCGCGCTTGAGCCGGGCGAGTCCAGAAACCCTCCCCCGCGAACCACTGACTCACTGACTCACTCACTCACGGGTCATCTTAAAGTTCGGCCCCTTCCCGGGCTCGGATCGGGATGCGGTTTGCGGCGTTGGACGCGGCGTCCCCGACTTTTATAGGAAAAAAAGTATCGGATTGCAGAAAAGTCCACTCCTTCCCGGTGAAATCGGCAGATTTCGTTGTTCTATAACGACGGCCAGAAGACAGGATGGCGCGCCGCCGATCCGAATGCTTTCTCTCTCCGATCCTCGCACGTTCTCTCTCGCGCTCCGCACGGGCGGCTGGCGGCCCGGCTCGCCACAGGCGCTCTCCGCGCGCGCAGCGCGCGGGGCCGGGCGGGGCGGGTCCCGGCCGGCCGGCGCGGAGGGGCATAAGTGCAGATTCGGCTCTAGCTCGTGAACCGTACGTCCGATTTCGATGCGGTCTTCACTAAACGGACCCTCTTCTCGACCGCTCTCGCTCGGAAGGCGGCCCGGCCCCAAACCGGGCGGGCGGAGCCCGCCACCCATTGGGGCCGAAGGCCCCAACGAGCCCTGCGAAAGCGCGCGAAGCGCGCTTGAGCCGGGCGAGTCCAGAAACCCTCCCCCGCGAACCACTGACTCACTGACTGACTCACTCACGGGTCACCTTAAAGTTCGGCCCCTTCCTGGGGTCGGATCGGGATGCGGTTTGCGGCGTTGGACGCGGCGTCCCCGACTTTTATCAGAAAAAAAGTCTCGGATTGCAGAAAAGTCCACTCCTTCCCGGTGAAATCGGCAGATTTCATTGTTCTATAACGACGGCCAGAAGACAGGATGGCGCGCCGCCGATCCGAATGCTTTCTCTCTCCGATCCTCGCACGTTCTCTCTCTCGCGCTCCGCGTGCGGGGCGGCTGGCGGCCGGGCGCGCCACAGGCGCTCTCCGCGCGCGCAGCGCGCGTGGCCGGGCGGGGCGGGTCCCGGCTGGCTTAGCCGGCGCGGAGGGGCGTAAGTGCACATTCGGCTCTAGCTCATAAACCGTACGTCCGATTTTGATGCGGTTTTCACTAAACGGACCCTCTTCTCGACCGCTTTCGCTCGGCAGGCGGCCCGGCCGCAAACCGGGCGGGCGGAGCCCGTCACCCATTGGGGCCGAAGGCCCCAACGAGCCCTGCGAAAGCGCGCGAAGCGCGCTTGAGCCGGGCGAGTCCAGAAACCCTCCCCCGCGAACCACTGACTGACTCACTGACTCACTCACGGGTCATCTTAAAGTTCGGCCCCTTCCCGGGCTCGGATCGGGATGCGGTTTGCTCTCGTGTCACCAAGAGTGCGACTGGAACCACACCACGACCACGGACTGGACCAAAATCGGTGTTTCGGTGTTTTTGTGACGCTCGTGCTTTGTAAATTTGCAGAAGCCTGCTGATTTTGAGGGACGTCGTGTCATGTACTCAGTAACTTGCCGTCTTTACTTGAAAGAACAGGTGTATTTAACAATACATTGTACCGGTACTTGGCGGCAGACCTCATTCGAGGTCTAACTATTCTATCGTTGACATAGTTACGCATAGTAAGACAAAGTGCCATCAATGCACTCTCAACCTTTCCGCTATTTCAAATTCAATCCGTACTTTACGTCGTAACATTGAATGTGATGTAAATAAGAAGTCAAAAGTCAAACAAAAAGACTTGAGAGTCAGAAAAAAAAGTCAAAATTCAGGAAATAAATCAAGTTTTTCTTTTAAAAACTGAGAAAAAGTCAAAAATCAAAAATAAATCAATCAAAAATAATAAAAAATAAATGAAAAGAAAGTCAAAAATCAACTCAAAAGTCAAAAATCAAGAAAAAAGTCAAAAATCGAAAAAAACAGTCAAAAAGCAAAACAAAAGTCAAAAATCAAGAAAAGAGTCAAAAATCAAGAAAAGAGTCAAAAATCAAGAAAAAAGTCAAAAATCAAGAAAAGAGTCAAAAAATCAAGAAAAAAGTCTAAAATCAAAACAATAGGCAAAAATCAAAACAAAAGTCAAAAATCAAGTCAGAAATCAAAAAGTCAAAAGTTGACTTCAAATCGGTGTACCCCTTCCGGAGCAGTTATGAACCGGATACGGGCCTCCTTGGCCCTTGTCCTGGCCAGGGTCGGCAACGCTGCACGACGGAGCGTGAAGATCGGCGGATGGTAAACACCGCCATCCGCTCCACGACGACGACATCCACCGCCATCGCAGCGTGAACATGCAGAGGTAAACGGCCGGCCTGTGTCCGAGGCCACGGTCAGGAGGCCACTGCATGCATATGACATGACCTGCACGCGCGGAGGCCCAAGAGGGCTCCCGTCCTGGCAGGTCGGCACCGCGAGGCGCGGCGCGGCTATGTGCAGCGGTACGGCGGCTGGGGAATGCAGCAGTGGCGTCGTCATGTTCAGCGACGAGGTGGGTTCGCTCTGTGCAAGTGCGACGGCAGGATGAAGGTCTGGCGACGGCGCGGCGAGCGGGGTCGTCACTGTCAAGGCAAGACTGCGTATGGAGCGGGGGGGGGGGGGGGGGGGGGAGGCATCATGTTAAATAGGAAGACGGAGCTTGCGGAGGTCTCTTTCTTTTTTGGTTCAACGCTCTGTGATCAGTGTCTCATGTGCTCAATTTTGTTTGTCGTTAATTCTGAAATTTTTTCGAAGCCAATTCAATTGTAATGAACGCTCTAGAACTGTGATCTCATTTGTTACTACAAAGTTCTGTGATCTTGTCAGTGTGATAATCTTTTGGTAATTACAGAGTAATGAAAAGTTCCACTGAATCGTTAATTTCTCCTCCCTCACACACTCAAAACTCTTATTGTAAACACAATGTCCGCAAAAAAAATTAAAAAAAATGCATTACCAACTTGCTTTGCGGACAACAGAAAAACAGAACAGCTGATGAAAATACGGAACAGATATATGATTTCTGCAATTCTAAGGGGGGTGGGGGGGAAATGTGGTTCAAACATGAGCGGTTAACTCCAAAAAACTAACGGAGACCACTAAAGCCGGCAGTGACGTAACGCGCGCCCGACCGTGTGCGTGTGAACACAATTGAGTGCCAAACGGTCGTTTGAATCTGACACGACTGATGCGTCGGCTGGGCGCGCGCATCTCCGGCGCACTCTCGGCCTGCCGCTTGTGAGAATGGCTATCCTGGAGTCGAAACTCCAGGCGGCCAAACGCTGACCTCTCAACTTGCGACGGCTTCTTCTCCGTAACCAATGCACATTTCAGGTAACTGAGTAGAACAGTATTTTTCCCCCAGTATTCTATTTATTCCTGTTTTTTTTTTCTCAGATGATTAATTTGATTTTTGTTTACTTTTGCATTCAGAGCTCGCTACAAAGCAGGCATCACCAGAAGAGTTGCGACAGCACTGTCTGAATGTTGGGGCCTCTGCTGTACTTCAGGACATTGAAAAATGTCCGTTCAAAGGAGAACATAGCAAGGACATGATTGCATTGGCAACAGCTGTCAACAAAAAAAAAGACTCAAAAGAATGTCTTGTTCTTCTGGAGACATTGACAGCAGAAGTTGTGGCAGGTCTCACCACTTACAAAATTAACAAGAAAGGTGCAGCATTTGCCTCTTCAACAAGGCAGAATCTCATGGAAAAAATTTCTGCTGTTCTTTCAAATGAAGATTTCAGACATGACCTCATTGAGAAACTGATAAAAATTGAACTGTGCACAACCACTGTGGGATACCCTTATTTGCTGGAGTTATTTCGTAGACTAGGTAATTCAGCTCTTGCTTTTCTCATCCGCTCGTTTGGTCGAGGGAACACTACAAGGAACAATCTCCGTTCCAAAGATGATTTCTCCAGTAATCTCAGTCATAAAACTGTCTACTAGATTGCTGGATCCAGCATTCGCTCCCATTTCAGACATGCATGCAGGTACAACAAAAATTCAAAGCTAAAGAGAATAAAAGCCTGCATTCTTAAGAAGATAGCAAAAATTGGAAGACCAGCGGTGTGTCAAGAAAAGGACAAAAGCTACTGGACATATCAGATGTGTCGCAAGTCTTTGATGTTTGTTAATGATGTGGCTTTTGAATTTTTTTTTGGAAGTAGCTCAAATACTGCAGAAGTTGGAACGACCAGACGGTAGCCTGGGCCATGGAGCTTTCATGGATGTTGTTGCTGCTACTCCAAGCGTTCTGGCCAAATGGGACGCAACTATCGACTCAGAGCTAGATGAAGATGAGTCCTTCTCCTTCATGGTGAAGGTGGTTAAAACCTACACCAACACCTTTGGAAGAGGAGTTTTACTGCGCAGAATGAACAAAGAGTTCAAGAAAGGTCGAGGAGGCAAAGCTACGACATCAGTAAGTCACAGAGCCAAACTCTTGTGATTTTGAAAGTAAGTGGTTCTTAATATTTTTCATTTTAATTTTTCTATAAATATATTTCTCAATTCTTCTGTCTTGTTAATGTATTTCTTAATATTTCTGTGAATATAATTCTTGGTATTTCTATGTATGTAACCCATAATTAACAGATTTGATCAATGTCATTATTGTATGATATTTAACCAGAGTACAGGGCACAGTCAAATAAAACAACATATTTTCAATGCCTGATACGTATTTATTTAAGATTTGCAATTGTGAGAGAGCACCAATAACTTCTCATGAGGTCAACAGAAATATTAAAAAATTAACAAATTTTAACATTCTACAACTCCAAACAAAAAACAGAACGGGTAAGCAACAGAACAGAGACAACAATACCAATCAATAACTTATTAAACTAAATCACTTTACCCCATCTGCTTTCTCCTAGCGCATCTTCCTTTTCGGGAGGGGCTCGTCACTTACTTCAAGTAATTTGTTCATTGCTTGAGTATTGCCAGATCTCTTCCTTACATTGTAATCTCTGTGGGTAGAGATTGAAGCATCACTGTTAAGGAACTCTGGTGCATTTGGGTTGTGGCTGCCTCCAAGGCTGGCACGCTGCTTCCCAAAGTATTGCTCGAGGGGATCTTGATTAAAGACCCGAGCATTGATGAACTTAGCTTTTTCGGTCCCTAGCATATATTTTACCGCACCAGTGAAACCATTGATGGTAATCTCAAGCCCCTGTAGAGTAGATCTTGCCAGAAGCATTTTCTCTTTCTCTTTAGCTGACACTCTCTGCTTAGCCATCACCTCATCTTCCCACTCCTTGAGGTAATGCAAAAAGTCACCCAGTTCTTGGAAGCGGGAATCATTCACATCAGTGTAGGGGTTCAGTCTAACATTGGCGGTTCGCTTTCCGTGTTGACTGTGCGCTCCATTCAAACAGTCAAACATGTCATTGACTTTCAGGATAAAGTCCACAGTTTCAGATGTCCCTTTCCACTTTCTTGACTGTAAATCCAAACCAGTTGTTTTGCTTAAAACCTGTGCAGCATACAGTACTTTCATGCACGTGTAACTATTCAGATAAACATTAACTGAATTTAGTTTCCAATTTTGCCTCCATGTATTTTCATGGTCCTCTAAATACAATCTCTGAATAGTTTTCCAAACAATAAATTCCTTGTTTTTTGTTAACAATCTCTTACATTTAGGGTGAACACCAGACTTAGCAAAACAGTTTCTAATAGTCTTTAACAGGTGTGGTGGGTCTGATATAAAATAAAGAACCCGATCTGGAGCAGCCAAATTAACAGTATCAAATACAACACCAGAACCAGTTACAATTACAGGCTTGTGCATTTTGAAAAACGCTCTATTAATGGAACTACCATCACATACAATACTTAAGATTTTAATACCTGCCACTTCACTGTGAGTGATAACATCCCATGCTCTATCATATACAAACTCCTTGTTTGGAGAATTGGCTGTAAAAGAAGCAACTACTTCTTTTACACTATTGCATACCCCTTTCAACATAAAAGCTAAAATAGTTGCAGCAACTGGAGGCTCATCAATTTTTTGTTCACCATTTACTGTTTTAGTTAAACTCAACATTTCCTCCTCAACTTCATTTAACTTTACATACCCTATCATATTTCCTGTTGACTTTTGGTAAACTATTTTCTGAGAAATATGCATCTCATCCATTAACAAATAATGGAACTTTTGATATGAATCTTTATAACCAGCTAACTTTTCAGCCACTTTCTCTAATCTATGAGGCATGATACCCTCCTCTCTAGGAGCTACATGAGAGTAATCATACGAAGTTCGGCCGGTGGGGAACCTAATTCCAGCACTTGTCAATGTTTCCAACATTGAACTCTTCTCAGACTTGATGAGGAGAGCCAACCTTATTATGGTCGGATGCCATCTCATTCCCCTTTTATCCTTGAGGGAAGCATTTTTCATTTGTTGCTGGATGAAGAGGGCTTGTAGTTTGGTGAGCTTCACATCACTTAATGCTTCTGATAAGCCCTCTTCAATATCATCGTCGACTGGGACTGAATTGGAACGGAGAAGAAGTTGAACTCGATTGTGTAAAGCATCAATTATTCTGTCCTAATTTTTGCTGTTTCTTTGGAGCTCATATAATTTGTGTAGCTTTTGCTCCTCTGTGAGACACACATTTGGTGTGTTTGGATGGTATTCACTCTCTCCCACTTGATTCATTTTATTAGTCCTAAACCTTGCACACACCTTACTGCACTCCTTACATCTCCATTTCTCCACAGGCACAAGCATTGCACATTTATGTGGTCTAAAAGTACCGTCATATCTGCTCTCATCAAAAATATTACTATCAGCAACACCAGTTGTATCAGCCTTCCACTGTTTTTCAAAATTTTTAGCATCTACCCCTGAACAAATTTCCATTCTTCTAACAAATGTCACTAGAGAGAGTGTTCTATCCACAAAAGCCCTAATATTTTCTCTGTTCAGAACCACTTTGTTCCCACCAGCTTTCACAGTATCTTCATGCAAGTCATTTGGCAAACTGCGACGATGAACAGTGACTCGGACAGCACCACTGAAATACATCAGCACAGTTCTTTGAATAGCCTTATCGTCGCCACGAGACAGGAGCATGACATGTATTCCAGTTCCATCTGCAATTGGGTGCCAATGCTTTGGAAGAACTGCTCTTAATATAGAGAGCAATTTATTTACTGTTGACAGTCCAACAACTGGCACCTACCAAAGAAATAAAACAGAAAACCAAATTATCTATAATACAATTGAAAGTAATAGAATAACATGTAAAATCCACTAATACAAACCTGTTCACTTGTAGATGTTTCACTACCTGTGCTATCCAGTGAGCCACTACTATTGGAACTGCCTGAGGCATTGCTCTGTTCTGAATCAGATTCCTGAACCTGGGGGTTAACAGATAAAATAACGACTACATATTGTGTGGCAATCGAAAATAATTTGAAACGAATATCAATCCACTGTATTTACCATGTTTGACAAGCTGTCATTGTCATCTGATTCCAAAGCTGCTTCAAAATTGACAGACTCATTATCCGACTCACTGTCTGTGCCTGTAACTCTTCCACTGTCATCAAAGTAATCCCTTTCGACGTTTGAGTCAATTTCAACGGTCTAAAATAGGCAGAAATCACAAAAATTAAAAAGATTACTCGCATGTGAAACTATTACATTATGAGAGTGAAGTGTACTTACGAATGCACTTGATTTCCGTGGCCTGCCTCCGGGAGTATGGCCTCTTGCACACTTGTTTCTTCCACGCTTGGAGTGGGAAAAACTGCTACCTCTTTTGTGTCGCGGCATAATTGCTGGCACAGCAAAACCCTACAAAACAGAGACTGAATTTAAGAGACAACCTCAATTTATACCAACAAATATACGTCGAAAAACCACTCGTCCATAAGAGGTGGAGGTTAACCCGGTAATCCACCAAAACAGCACAACCCTCAAAACATAACGAATTAAGAGCAGAAACGACTTCATACTAGAACACTATTTTCATATTTACCTCACAATTTCTTTCTTTCCACTCTTCAAATTCTCATTCGTTCGTGCAGTCACAATAGTAACGGAAAGGCTCGCACTCGTAGCAAACAGTAAACAATAACAAAAACCAAGCAGACATACGCCCAGACTCGAGACGTGACTAGTGGCGCCCCTAGCGGCGGCGAGCGCAAGAAGCGCGGAGCTGCGGGGAGAACGTTACGCGCCTGCAAGACGGCGCTTCACGGCGGAGGGGGAGAGGTGGCGGAGAGCAGTTTGGTGACTTTATCGCGTTCTCATTTAAATTTGGCGATGTTGCCAAAGAAAGTTGTGTGATTATAAACTCAAGTGGACCTTGGAGCAAACGTAGGTGAGTCAGGAATTGTGAAATGTGCATTGGTTACGGAGAAGAAGCCGTCGCAAGTTGAGAGATCAGCGTTATCTTGAAAAACGTGGAAATAGCGAGCATCGTAAAAAGTGGGGCACTAATTTTGACGGGCATGTGTGACAATTAATTAACGTTATCATCCACACATGCGCCGCCATGCCTGCCGCCACCGCGGTAGGATCCTTCGCCGCCTGCTCTCAGGCCTCCGGACCGGAGGAAGACGCACTGGGTTCGATGCTTCGCGATTCTGGAGGCATAGCATTAATTTGACGGTATTTTGCCGTGAGAGTTCATTTTGTACGACCTCCTCCCCCCTCACGTCCGCCCATGTCCGGTTTATAGGAAATGTTTACTTGCACATATTTCTCTTTACTATTCCATAAAACACTTGTGGATTTGTCAGGGGAAAATGTTTTTGGGCAGAAAAGAGTAAGGGAAATTTCAGGGAAGTTAACTTTCGGAACTTGCTGGCGACCCCTGAAAAAAACAGACATCCTTTCCGGCCGACCCTTTATGCAGCGAGGAGGTGTATCAACTTCAGGGTTCTGGGTAATCCAGGAAATGCGGAGTGATCCGAGGGAATAGGCTATTCCGGAGAAAAGATGAGCCCGGAAGTAAGCAGAAGGTATGAATCAAAAAAAGCGGAAACGAAACATGGAGGCGTGATAAATTGCGCGCTTGGATGTGCTTCATTCCGGCTGCCACCATTACGTGTTTTTGTCCGACCGTGGGACAAGTGCCACCCAATGTTTGCAGATGGATATAAATATAGAACGCAAATGTAAGTTAATTTGTTCCCGGACGCGACTGTAGTTCGGAGTCTGCGGTACTCCCTACTTCTGTTCAGGCTTTGCATTAGAAAACCTTTTACACTGCCGGTCAAAATTAGCGCCCCACTTTTTCCGATGCTTGCCATTTCCACGTTTTTCAAGCTAGGAAGTTGCCGTTTTGCAAGCAGTTGCCCCCATGGTTGTACTTGAAGGTCCCAAAGTGCCAGATCCGGGAGCCACCCCTTTCGGAGGGGGTTGGCTGTTCGACTGCAGCGGGGTGAAAATTTCGACCGAAAATGGTCCCAAAAACACCTTTAAATTTGCTGGAATTTCAAAATTTTTGGTGAGCAGTGCTAAATGACGGCCCTTGACAAGCTGACGTCAAAATTTTCACGATCGGTCATACCTACGCCCAGCCCCACCTACCCCCAACCAACCCCCACCCCCTAAAGGGGTTGGTGTGGCGGGTGAAAAAAAAAATGGTCGCATTGCAAGCCCCTAGTACCGAGCCATCTGCACACCAAATTTCATACCGCTAGCACCAACCCCTGCCGAGCAACCCCTAAAAAAACAAAGTCAATTTTTGAAAATTTGCTTTTTGGGGCACTTATTGGTATGCGAGGGGTCCAAAAATTTCGTCAGAGATGGACTAGGGGTGGAACATCAATCTCCCGTCAAGAAATCCGGCGCTTAAAATTCGCAGCCCTTAGCATGGGGGTTGTCACCCCCAGCCACCCCTTGCTACCCCCGGTAGGGGTGGAACTGATTTGGGGCTACGAATCGTTGAGGGCACTTCTGATGCACCCCCCTCAAATTTGCAGCACGATTCGACCACCCGTTCGTGCTCCAGACCCGCAAAACCATCAAAAATGTCAAAACCCACCCCTTACTTCAACCCCCCATATCGCCGATTCCGGGTAAGGGTGGAAACCCGGGTAGCATGACGGCGGGTGGTTTCGACCCTTACCTCGATAGTCCTAAGCGGAAAAAGCGCTGCGGCAAACGGTTTACCCGTGGGGAGTGTTAAAGTGAGAGCAATGCATTCTTCGCCCGGCCTGCGCTGCTACCGAGCGCCTGGTAGGCAGGCAAATGACATGACTGACGCGCCGGCAGGGCGCGCGCATGTTCCGGCGTACTCTCTCTGGATGCCGTCTGCCGGCCGGGGAAGCTGCGTGGGCTGCCTGCTTACAAGGCGCTCTGTGGCAGCGCAGGCCGGGCGAAGAATGCAATGCTCTCACTTTAACACTCCCCACGGGTAAACCGTTTGCCGCAGCGACTATTCCGCTTAGGACTATCGAGGTAAGGGTCGGGACCACCTGCCGTCATGCTTGCCGGGTTTCCACCCCCACCCGGAATTGGCGATATGGGGGGTTGAAGTAAGGGGTGGGTTTTGACATTTTTGATGGTTTTGCAGGTCTGGAGCACGAACGGGTGGTCGAATCGTGCTGCAAATTTGAGGGGGGTGCATCAGAAGTGCCCTCAACGATTCGTAGCCCCAAATCAGTTCCACCCCTACCGGGGGTAGCAAGGGGTGGCTGGGGGTGACAACCCCCATGCTAAGGGCTGCGAATTTTAAGCGCCGGATTTCTTGACGGGAGATTGATGTTCCACCCCTAGTCCATCTCTGACGAAATTTTTGGACCCCTCGCATACCGATAAGTGCACCAAAAAGCAAATTTTCAAAAATTGAGTTTGGCTTTTTAGGGGTTGCTCGGCAGGGGTTGGTGCTAGCGGCATGAAATTTGGTGTGCAGATAGCCCGGGACTAAGGGCTTGCAATGCGACCATTTTTTTTCACCCGCCACACCAACCCCTATTAGGGGGTGGGGGTTGGTTAGGGGTAGGTGGGGCTGGGGGTGGGTATGACCGATCGTGAAAATTTTGACGTCAGCTTGTCAAGGGCCGTCATTTAGCACTGCTCACCAAAAATTTTGAAATTCCAGCAAATTTAAAGGTGTTTTTGGGACCTTTTTCGGTCGAAATTTCCACCCCGCCGCAGTCGCAAACCCACCCCCCTCTGAAAGGGGTGGCTCCCGGATCTGGCACTTTGGGACCTTTAAGTACAACCATGGGGGCAACTGCTTGCAAAACGGCAACTTCCTAGCTTGAAAAACGTGGAAATGGCAAGCATCGGAAAAAGTGGGGCGCTAATTTTGACCGGCAGTGTATGTTGTTAGTAAACAATTATGATACGCGTCTGCTAACCCCTGCAGACCACAACTCCAGCCTATTAGGATATTCTGGAAAAGAATACATCTTTCATGACAACATGCAGAAAAATGGGTTAGCAGTAGCCTGAAAAAATATCGCTGTCCTGCGCAACAAATACTTGGCGAAGTGTATTTTATAGTTTTCAGAAAAGTCTGCACTGGTGAACATGGCACGAATCAAAACACGCGGAGACCGGAAACTAGCTCATCCGATTTCTCATACCGCCTGGTTTCGTTTCCGCTCTCTTTGATTCGTACCTTCTTCTCACATCCGGCTCACCACTTCTCCGGAATACCCTTGCACCAGAGTAAAGCGAGGTAATCTTGGAGAAGAAAGTAACCTTGTTTTTATTATTTCAGTGTCAAAGAGTCCGCAACATGTAGCAATTTCAGGGTGAAAACGAAAATTTATTAGATCGTATCTTGGAAAGGAGCCTGTAATAGCAGATTAAATTTGGTTTGCGGGGGCTTCATTACCAGTAGATCAAGCCGACAAAGTTTCATAAAGGGCGGGGGTGCTGCGGAGTTTGTAGCATTTACGACAGTTTGGGTCTACGCATCCTCCGAATTGAAAACAGGCAAGTTCCGGGTGACTGATTGGCGATCCCTTGCGTTGGGCGGGAGAGCGGCGCTCGACGGGAGCGGCGGCACCAAACACAGCCTGGGAAAGCGCATGGAACACAGAAAAGTAAACGCACTGATAAAAATCTAGAAAGCACCTCTTTGCCTTTTACACAGTAAACAGAGGCTTGGTAGCTACGAAGAAATATTTTGCATTACAAATAATTTTCTTATCAGGTTTTAAAGAACACTCTTCGTGGGCTTCGAAAATTTTCAAAGGTGACGCAGTCCTAAGGAAGATGGCCCCCAATGATATCTCTATTTCGAAATCGGAAAGTTCGAAAACAAGTCGACAGTCAAACACTGTCGTTGCCCAGGCCAAAATAGTGTATTCTAACGTTTAGTCAAGGCCCATGGTTAACAGACCCAGAGGGTCGCTAAGGGATATCCCTCTTTCCTTGAAAGCGCTACTGGGATGCAACGGTCTCTTAAAGATAAAACCACACTGACTGCGGTTCAAATCCTGCAAAAGTCGACACTGCCATAACTTGTTGCCAGTTGTCTGCGTTTCAGTCGCGTATCTTGTAGCAGTCAATATCGAAACGAAATGCTCACCATCAAACACAGCACCAGAAGTGCCAGCGGGCACAGCAATACCGAAAAGCGCATGTTGTAAGTTTACAGAAGCAAATTACTAACTGGGACAACTACTTGGGCTTCCTCTCCGTCTTATATATATATATAGGGTACATGCAGTGCATGTCTGCACACATTGGCATCAGCGACTTACCATGGTCAGACTGACGGACTGCACGACTTCACTACATTATCTCGAACACGAAACTCTTAAAACGTGCTCGCAGACACGTTTTACATTCAATTTTTCTAACTTCGTTGGAGTCAGTAAAGTAAAAGATTTCAGGGATGAAATCGTCCACCCATTTTAATTTCTTGCCTTAATACCAAAGGATAAATTAGCGAAAATTTAAACAAAGAAGCGATTTATTTCAAAATTAGGAAAAGTTTGATAGAATGCTGCCTGTAGATTATCCATCAATTTTACTCCAATAAAACCATCAACGGTATTAAATAATTACAATTCGTTCAACGTTACTTTATTCGTGAGTAGCAGATTGCGTTACCTGCATTCGAAATAACGTTGCCACTGCAACAAAAGACGAACAATATCACGTGTGGTTCATCCAATTGACGCGCTCCCAAAACGCGGCAAAGTCTCCATCAACTGAAGCCTCAAATATTTCTATTTCGTTGATTTCTGTTCTAAAAAAGTTGCAAATTATTGAAACTCGGACTCAAGGGTGTGCTGCACATCCCTTGTCACCGGTTTGTTCCGCTGTTCTCTCGAGACAGGCCCATACTACAGTATTGAGGAAACGGGTTTAAGTCCGTCCCGACACGTTTCTTTAGAAACGGCAGGAGGCGGGCTTTTAGTCTGATGCCGACTGTTCGTTCGGGCAGACGTGTGTTCGCCGACCAATCGTTGATAAATAAAAAAACAACTTCAAATCTTGAAGATCAACTGCTTTTGTAACGTAGAATCACGTGCGGTGGCAACAATTTTCGATTTGTATCGCATTTTAGAGTAATGAAAATATTCCTGTTTTTGTTTCGTGAGGTAAGGGTTGGCCGCCGCCGCAGAGAGAGGCCGCACTGTAACTCGGGACGGGCTCAGGTTAACGATTTTAATCGTAACGAATACATTTGGTGCTGGTGGAGCGCAGCGGGACAGGCACCGAGGTTTGACGGAGGGGCGGGCCAGCTTGTTCTTTCTGATCATGTTTGATGCAGGGAGTTTCTTGACACGGGCGTCGAAGCATTGCGTCCACAGGGAAGCAGATTTGTTGCAGCGGTGTACGACACTAGACGAAGGCTGCATTACAAGTATGATGTCGCATTCTTCCCGAGGGCTCCAGCGATGGTTCTGTGGTGCCGTGCCGAACAATCCATGTGGCGGGTCCGTGCCGGGCTCAGCCTCCTTGACGGGATTTGCGCGTAACGGCACATACATGTAATACATATGGCACATACATAAACCTTTTTCCACGTGACGTTTTCCTTGAAATTTATGCTCTTCAGGGCCCTACTTCGGTCAAATTGACCTTAGAAAATATTTTCAAAATTTTTCTGCAACATTGATTTTGACTGCTGTAAGGGGCAGTTATGCCCCATTCGGGTGCCCTGCGCGACCCCTTCCGGTGATCGAAAAGCAATTTCGAAAGTCGCAAAGACCTCGTATTTTGTTACAGCTCGCTCATTGACATTTTTGACTTCGCATTATTTTGCCCCTGTCTAATGTCCCGCAGACCACGTGACACGCGCCAGAACCATAATGGTACATAATACGGTATGAGGAATTCCGCACTGCATTTGAACCAATATTTAGAAACTTTGAGGTCTTGGCTGGATCCTGAGATATCATTTTAAAAATCGGGAAAATATTACTGGGTCCATATTGTCCTTACGCAACTATCCCGACATGCGCCGATATCAGATTCGACAACTTGTCGGAAACGTTACCCACTAGGATTACAGTTCCCTGCCGTATTCTAACTTAAGTTACATTACAGTCTTCAGTTGCGATCAGCAGGGCAGTACGAAACTAGTTTGAGAACTCTCTGTCCGTTCTAAAATGACCAAAATTTCAAAATTTCGGTTGTTCGATGTATCGATTTATCATTCAATTTCCACGAATATTATCTTCGAGGCATTCTATACTCGGAGAACGGGAGTGTATTTTGCAGCCGGTGGGATTTGAACGCAGCACCACGTGCCCCTGAGGCCACTAATCTAACCGTTAATCGATGTATGACAGCTGCGTGTAGAAGGACAAGTGCGATGCCGTACTCATTTCTTCGGAACGCTGACTGCCGACCCCAACAGTAGTTCGGATTGTAGTTTGGAATACAGTATTAAATTGCAGTTGTAGACTTCAGTTTCAACTCAGCTTCTTTTGCAGGACTTAACTGCATTTGAATTGCAGATGAAGGTAGTATTGAATCATGAAGTCAAAAGTTAGTATTGTGGACTGTATACGGTGCTACTGGAAACCCTTTTCAAGACTACAGTTAAGGGGTCGTCCATAAAGGATGTCCGGGCATTTTCAGACAAATTTAACCCCCTCCCCCCTAACGTCCACCCATGTCCGGTTTTAGAGAACCCCCACCCCCTGGACGTCCGGTTTTCAAAACGTTCCATTTGTGTAAATATTTAGTATCTGGCTTTTAAATAGGGTTAATTTTCCGAGAGAGAGCGTGTTCAGAGTGGCTGTACGCATTTCCAAAGATACTTAAGCATGTGGGGGACGCACTGGGTGGAAATAGCATTATTTTGACGGTATTTACGTGGACGTCCATTTATGTACCCCCCCCCCCTCACCTGCACGTCCACCCATGTCCGGTTTGTAGGAGCCCCCCTTCCCCCTAAAAACCCGGACATCCTTTATGGACGACCCCTAAGTGACTAAGATTAGTGACAGTGGTAAGTCCCCTTAAATAATTTTCATCACTTTTCCACAGCTCGGGATCCTTTTGGAGGAATGCTCTGGTGATCCCCGTACCATTGAAGAACCGGAGCGACCGATTTGAAAAGAAACCAGTTTCAAATCAAGTGATGAAAGTCATTTAAATGGACTGACCATTGTCACTAATCTTAAAACTGTAAATGACTGTACAGAACGGGGGTATCTGACTCACCGCGGCATGAACATATAGCGCGCACATTCTTACGGGATCAGGGTTGTTAACGTTAATATTTTTCGTTCACGCGCTAACGATAACCCGTTATAAATAGGCGTTAACGCGCTACGTTAAAGTTAACGTTAGTTCGGAAAAGTAACGCGGTAACGATAAAGTAACGGATTAACGCCTTTGACGTTAATTTTAATGTTTTTAAATCAATAGCGGGAACTGCGTTCAATTATGCACGTGCATTGTGACTGTCATAGCTGGGAATGGAAAATTAAGATAAACATATATTTTAGGTTTTCTTTAACTATTTCTATGCTTCATGTCGGGTAAAGTAGAACGGGCGGCGGCGGGGCGCGAACACACTGCAATTTGAAAGTGCGCGTTAACGTTAACGGCGTTAATTGTTAAATTGTCAACGCACCGCGTGAACGTTACCGTTCATGATATTTTTAACGCGTTACCGATAAGGATAAATTAACGTTAATAAACGCCGTTAATCGTTAAATTAACGTTAACAACCCTGTACGGGATAGGCCCTGCCCACGTTAACTATTTTAATCGTAACCAATACGCTGCTGTCGGACATTGCCAGAGAGATTTAAGCGCCGCCGGCAAGCCAAGCTTGCCCCATCCCTACGTCAAACCGTTTTGCCTTATGGAGATCCCTGCATAGAACCCACACGAATCGCCAGTGATGCGGTAAATCTTGAGTTCAGACGGAGATACGAAATTTTCCCTGGACTAAAATGCGTCGGCCTGTTTCGCCACAACAAACTCGTCCTCCCTAAGGCAGGTCGATGTCAGACGGTGGCTCGTCGCCCCGTCTGGGTACTTCAAGCCATGAGAGAATTGCGTTTATAGAGAAGCAGCGGGCGTCAGCCCTATCTCCGCATTCCCAAATATTGCGCCAATTTTCTTCTCAACCATTAAAGCAATCGTAAAAATCGACTCACCATTCGAAAGAGGAAGGTTCAATCTATGCCCACACCAAATTTGGTCCCGTTCTGAGCTGTCAAAGTTCGTCCGCGACGCGCCGAAGTGCCTGCCGGAACTCATTCGGCGAACCGACGTCGGCTTCGGGGCGGCCTGCCAAAAGCACCGCAGATCGTTCTTGTGGTTGTTTTTCCCGAAAAGCGATTACACGGTACTTACATTTCGAGTCGGATCGGCCTCGAAACTCAATGAAACAATTTTTAATGACATTTTAAGTGGTCGGGACTCGTCTAATCACGATTAATAACAATTTAACTTGGTTTCACGTCAACATTACCTCTTAACTCTACTTCGTGTCCCGGAGTAGCGAATTGTTTTTAATCGCAATTCTCTCATGTCCAAACGGTGCGGCGTCCGAGCCGATGCCGCGCCGCGCCAGTTAGGCAACCAACCACATTCCATAGCACGTGCCGCGCAGGTCTGGCTGACTCAGCACGCGGCCGCGGCGTATCTACGCGTGGGGTGATGATCGCCAGGGAGTGATGCCCAGCGCGTAGGGCACCGGCCTGCAGGGCGGTGACCTGAGGGCTGCACTATGGAGTCTGGACTAAACCATAGAGAGTACGGATCGGGTATACAGGGTGAGTTTCTTCGACATGACCAGACTGCGGGAGCGTATAGCGAACAACTAGACAAGTACTTTGATCTTGGTCACTTGGGGTCGGAAATCAAAATTACGACCGCTAGAGAGAAATTAATTTTGCGGACCAAGCACCTACAGGTAGGCAACCCATCCAGCAGGCGGCCTAGGAATGGCATTTTTTTTGGCACTTCTAGTCAAAGATTATTGTTGTTCGGTTTTGTTTGTTTTGTTTGGTTTTTAGCTCGTCCAGACACGTTTCTTTAGAAACGGCAGGAGCCGGGCTTTAGTCTTATGCCGGATGTTCGTTCGTTCGGACGTATGTACGCCGACTAATCGTTCATAAAGAAACTTCAAATTTTGAGGATCAACTACTTTTTTTACGTAGAATCACGTGCAGTGGCAACAATTTTCGATTTGTATCGCATGTTTGATTAATAAAAACTTGTCTGGTCTTGTTGAGAGTGGAGGTCACTGTTTAATTGAATTAACTTCCTCTAGGTTGTTATGGGTATAGATAATACATTGATGAAGATATATTGCAGGCAGAGTCAGTAGAAACACTGTTTTAAAATAAGTCCTGCACGAAGTACCAGAAGGGAGTTTACAGATAATGCTTAATGCTTGTTTTTGGAGTAGAAAAGTTTGGAGAGAACATTATCACATGCACTGCCCCAGACAAGGGTTCCATAATTTATATGTGAGAAGATAGAGGCATAGTAGATTTTTAGTAGGCAGCTTGTATCTACACATTGAGACATCTGTTTCAAGATGTAAATACCTGTGCGCATCTTACTGGCTAGATGTTTGGCATGGGATTTCCAATCAAGGTTTTTATTAAGGTCAGGTAGACTGTCGCCGGTAATAATCAAATAAGCATCATCTGCACAGAAAACTGGGGTACAGTTGCCATCGGTAATAGAGTTTAACAAGCTGGCCCGTCCCTTCCGTCATCCTCGGTGCCAGTTCCGCTGCGCTCCACCAGCACCTCGGATTGACAGGGGGACTTGGCCAGCTTGGCCTGCCGGCGGCGTTTGCGGGGGCCTTCGGCCCCCGCCTCAAGTCTCCCTAGAAGTGCCCGATAGCAGATGTATTTGTTACGATTAAAATCGTTAACCTGAGCCCGTCCCTGAGCGCGCCGCGATGGTAATAGTGTGCGCGCGGCGGCCAACCCTAACCTCAAAAAACAAAAACAGACAAATTTTCATTAATCAAAAATGCGATACAAATCGAAAATTGTTGCCACCGCACGTGATTGTACGTTAAAAAAGTAGTTGATCCTCAAAATTTGAAGTTTTTCTATGAACGATAAGTCGGCGAACATACATCCGCCCGAACGAACATGCGGCATCAGACTATAAGCCCGGCTCCTGCCGTTTCTAAAGAAACGTGTCGGGACGGGCTAAAAAGCTTTTGAGTTCATTAATATACAACAAGAAAAAAGAATGGGTCCAAGGATACTTCCTTGTGGTACACCATAATCATTAAGCAGAAAAGACGAGAAAATATTCATAGTTACATTTGCACAGGTTTCCTCGAGTATAACAGTCAGACATATCCAGAGAGAGACCACGAACTTTTTCTTTATGATTTATGGCCTTGATTATATTTTGAAGGCAAAAGCTATGGCATCAGAAGTAGATTTGCCTTTTTGAACCAAACTGCTCTTTGGCTAAAATTTTATTTTTCATAATAAAGGTTTGAAGCGTCGTATAATACATTCTTTGATATTGTTTAGCAATGTTAGAAGTAAGATTAAGAGGTCTTAAATTTTCCAGAAGGGTTTTATCTCCTTTCTCGAAGAGTGGTACTATTTTGCTTTTTTTTTAAAGACAGTTGGAAAGACTCTTTGATTTGTGTTTTAGTAAGTGGGCATACCATATTAAAGTTATAATTTAAAGTTGCCATAAAGCGTTCTATTGCTACATTTGGATCAGTCTCCGCAAGTACATCATTCCATGATTCTTTACTAAGGTAAACATTCAAGATATCTAGGTTAACATCACTAAGATTTCTAGAGTATTGAAAGGTTTGAGTATCACTGGTAGACTGGATATTAGAGGTAATTTTTTGGGGGTGGTGGACTGAAATTGAGTTAAGAATAATTTGTGAGGTACAAGGGGTGTGGTTACTGATGCCAATGTTGTCTGTGCATGTGGCTGTTTTATTATTTTTCCTGGTTATTTCAACAAAATATTATAGAAATTAGGGGGTATCGTTTCCGACAAATTTTCGAATTTGGTATCGGCGCATGTCGGGATTTTTGTGTAAGGACGATAAAGACCCAGTAATTTTTTTTCCAGATTTTTAAAATGATTGCTGAGCGAAGCGAAGCTCACTGTGGGCCTCTGCAAAAAATAAAAATTACGATCCCCCCCGGATACCTATAGTTAAGCATAGGTATCTTACTATTACTATATGTCTTCATTCTATCTTTGGCTAGATTTAACATATATATATATATATATAATATATATATATATATATATATATATATATATATATATATATATATATATATATATATATATACCTATCCTCATCGTATCTTTGGCTATCCAAAGGGTAGGTTAGGCTAGGTTAGGTAGGTTAGGTTAGGCTGCGTTAGGTTAGCCTAGCAATAGGTATTGTTGAAAAAAAAACAAAACAGGGATGCATAAGTTTTTGCAAAACACTTGCATAACAGACAATTACTGCAAAGGATTCATAATGTGCAGCCGCATATCTATTAGCACATGTCTGTGTCCCTCTTTTATCGGGCCGTAGCCGCGAGCGCAGCATTAGGCCCGACGGGCCCTGGCTAGTATCTCAGGATCCAGCCAGGACCTCAAAGTTGCGAAAAATCGGTTCAAACGCAGTGTGGAATGTCTCATACCGTATTGTGTAGTATTATAGATCTGGCGCATGTCGCGTAGTGTGCGGGACATGTTTGTCTACAATCAGGTTTTTATCCGGCTCAATCGCACAATATCTCAGGGTCCAGCCAAGCGATTTTGTAATTAACCCCCCTGGCGGGTAGGCAACCCGCGCCCAGTTTCCCGTCCCAGCGCTGCAGTTTTAACTCTAGGCATATTAGCAAACAGAGGGCACCAGGCGAAGTATGCCGTGTCATCGGATTCCCCTCTGTTTAGGAGAGGTCCGAGCTCTTGAAAATGACTGTCGCCTATCACGTCTATCTTGATGCTGTTGTCAGTGGTGGCTTTGATCTTCTTGGTGTCCGAGGTTCTTATGTACAAGGGTTCAGCATTTGGGTCACGGACAAGTACACTTACTTTTGTATCAGTGGGCATGAAGGTTTGCTTAAGTAACAGAAGGCATTTTTCCCAGGGAAGGGCGTCAAGGCCACAACCTAATTTGGGAATGGCTAAGCTGAATCTTTCGTGGCAGCACACTGTTTGCTATCTTCTAGGTAGCTTTTTAACCAGTTCAGAGCTGACTCTTTAATTCCATAGTTTTCCAGTGGGGATGAATTTCTTATGGTCTACACAATTCATCACTTTTGACGGATTCAAAAATACTCCTGAAACCGTCCTTTTTAGCCCGTCCCGATACGTTTCTTTAGAAACGGCAGGAGCCGGGCTTCTAGTCTGATGCCGCATGTTCGTTCGGGCGGACGTGTGTTCGCCGACTTATCGTTCATAGAAAAACTTCAAATTTTGAGGATCAACTACTTTCTTACCTTAGAATCACGTGCGGGGGCAACAATTTTCGACTTGTATCGCATGTTTGATTAATGAAAATTTGTCTGTTTTTGTTTTTTGAGGTTAGGGTTGGCCGCCGCGCGCACACCATTACCATCGCGGCGCGCACAGGGACGGGCTCAGGTTAACGATTTTAATCGTAACAATTACATCTGCTTTTGGCCACTTCTAGGGAGACTTGAGGCGGGGGCCGGAGGCCACCGCAAACGCCGCCGGCTGGCCAAGTCCCCCTGTCAAACCGAGGTGCCGGTGAAGCGCCCCACATGGCAAAAAGATGTCTATAGACAATTTTAGATTATCTAACGGGGATCTACCTTATCTATGATTATCTATAGACCGCAAAAGATCATCTATAGTTTATCTAACTATGTCTTCACCGTCTACGTTTGCCTGAAGACGACGATTAGACATCTATAGATTATCTCCATTGCGTCTTGCACGTCTATATCTTCCGACCGGATATCTAGAGATAGTCTATATTTTGTCTTCACGTCAACGTCTACCTGTAGACCACGCGTATACCACTATAGATTATCTCCATTTCGTCTTCCACGTCCATATCTTCCGACCGGATGTCTAGAGATAGTCTATATTTTGTCTTCACGACAACGTCTACCTGTAGACAACGCGTATACTACTATAGATTATCTCCATTTCGTCTTCCACGTCTATGTCTTCCGACCGGATATCTAGAGATGGTCTATATTTTGTCTTCACGTCAACGTCTACCTGAAGACCACGCGTATACTACTATAGATTATCTCCATTTCGTCTTCCACGTCTATATCTTCCAACCGGATATCTGGAGATGGTCTATATTTTGTCTTGGCCGTCTACGTCTGCCTAAAGACTTCGTTTAGATAAATTTAGATTATGTCCTAATCGTTCCTACGTCCACGTCTCCGAGATAGCGACAACTGGAAGTTCATTGGTGGGCTCAACAATGTAGGTGCACACTCGCGCTAACGTCACAACGATTAATTTATTTAACGTCTGAGCGCCTGCGAGCCAGAGGTCAGTAAAGTTGGGTGGCCGTGTTTACTCCAGCCATCACACGTCGGCACGAACTGATCAAGGAGACTTCAAAACGGAAGCTAAAGAAACACAGGTAGAAATTTTTGATGCAAAAACGCCGTGCCAAAATCAGTGGCGGATCTGGGAGCGGCTTGAGGGGGGGGGGGGGGGGGGAATGTCCCGCTTTTTGCCTACTACCGCAGTTATGCCGGTTGCCTACATTTCCGGCGTTGACCCCCCCCCCCCTTCCCCAAATCCACCCTTGGCCAAAATATGGAGCCTTACCTCCAAATCCACTCAAAACGCCATTCACGTTTCTCATACCTGTCCGCGAGAGTTTCCGGTCTAGAAGTCCGGGGTTCGAGAGTAGTAGTATGACCCCCCCCAGGTGACCTGCCGCCATCTTGTCCCCCCCAGGTGACCTGTCCCCAGGTGACCTGTCTGTCCCCAGGTGACCCGTGCCCCAGGTGACGTGTTTCTTAGATCCCCCTCTTTTCGGTGTGTAACCTAACCCAAGGCTGGTGCCCCATTGTCACCCTCCTCTTTTCGGCGTGTAACCCAACCTAAGCCTAACCTAACCCGTGCCCCCAGGTGACTCATGCCCCATTGTTGCGGTCGGACGGAGGCGTCACCTAACCCAACCTAAGCAGGGTTGACCGGTCTGACCCTGTCCCGGCGCGGGGTATCGGTGCCCCCTTCCCCTTCCCTTTGTGGTGGGGGGCGTAACCTAAGTGTAGATGGCAGGACTGAAATTCGGATTATGTTCGTGCCAGCGAACGCAATCCGACATTTTGTTCATGCCGTCCTGTTACCAACTTTACAATCACAAAATTCTCTCAGCGTTTCCAACTGCGCCCATGAGGCACGCTGAATGCAGTCGTTAGGATTTTTTGAGCGGAAATCCTTTCCCCTGTAGGCCTATACAAAACCGCAAAATTATTTTCGTTAATTTTTATTGTGAAAATTGTTTTGTTAAAAAAAAATTTGTTTTAAAATTTTTTGTTTTAAATTTTTTTTGTTTTAAATTTTTTTTGTAAAACTTTTTTGTTTGAAAATTATTTTTTTTGTTTTAAATTTTTTGTAAAACTTTTTTCGTTTAAATTTTTTTTGTAAAACTTTTTTTTGTGTATAATTTTTTTGTATAACTTTTTTAATTTTTTTGTAAAACTTTTTTGTTTTAAATTTTTTGTAATTTTTAAAATTTGTTTAACTAAAGAATTTATTTTTTTCGCGTAGTACACCCTTGTGAATTTTTGTCAGGGACTATACACTTCATGCTGTACATACGTTTAAACATTTTCCTCACTAAGTCATCATTTTTCTCTGCGTGTTTTGTGAACAGCGTTTTAACAAACTTGTGCAGAGTGAAACCGTGTGCTCTGTGTACCAGGTATAGAACACAATACTCTCCACACACTTTCGAATCGAGTGCTTGCAAACTGGTGTGATTATATGTCCACTTTTTGCACACTCTATCTAAGAATTTGCGATGCTGTGATATGACGGGTGGCAGGCCATAGGAATCCCAGAACTCCCCAGCCCCATGTTTGTCGATGAAGAAAGCGACCCAGTGTGAGCCGGGTTTCGAGATCGGGTCTGTGTTACAGATGAGTAATGCTGGACGTTTCTCTAGTCGCCGTGGCAAGGTGTCTGCCGCGAAAACACCTTCAAAGAGAGGAGCGATATGCTTGTCCTTTCTCATCATCGTGTCCAACGTGCCTCCATCCAAACCGTCGTCCATGATCACACGTTGTAGTCGACAATCACGTTCCGATTTTTATCGATTTCGATCAAGTTTTGGAACTCCGCGTAAATGATGCAGTTGACGGGATGTGCAACGGGTACTCCGAACTTTACTTCAAGACGAAGTGTCCCTTGTCTCTGGAGATTCCAGTGGGGTTCGTTTGCAGACAGATCAGGAGAGAGGTCGAAACAGTACAGGGTGTTCCCACCAGGGTAATCAGCAAAACTGATATTGTTTCCCTCGTCCTTCCAATGTATGCCGGTCCCACAGAAGAGTGTGTTGTACGCCTCCATGTACAGACCATTAGCAAAGTCAGGTGTGAGTGGCTGTGCTGTGACGGGGTGTCCGTCCACCATCAGACTGAGGTAATTTACATTCAGGTGCTGAAAGTTAAAGGGATTTCGTGTGAAATCTCCGTTGAATGCACGGTTGTCCACGAATCCTATAATGACTCTCTGAGGCATCTGATTCATAAACAGGTTATCGATATTTTTATCTCTCAGCCCCTGTGTGATCGTGACCGTTTTAATGTCCACTCTATTCACCGGGTATTTTGCCGGTGCCTTCTCCAGGGCTTGTGCATGTGCGAGAAGAACAGACGGTGATACGGTGACTTTCCTGACGTACAGTGTGGCGTCCAGGAGACGTATCTTTTCTGTCCCCGCTGCGGACATGAGTGTGAACGCATCGCGATTTCTGATCAGTTTTATACGGAGCTCCACATTATTCAAAAGGAAATGATCCTGGTTGAAAAAATCGATGTGGAGTGGACCCATCATCTCGAACACCCGACTTCTTGCTGTGAGTGCACGCCGTTCGGCAATGCCTGTGTTTTCTACACCGTCCAGAGAGTCAAAATGACCAGGCGTATCATCATACCACATTCTTTGTGTCATGTGAGAATGTTTAGCAGCCGTGTCGTAATTAAGAAGAGACTCGACATAGGCTCTGTAAGGATACGTCATGCTTGAATGAGATATCACTTTTTGATTCAGACTGATATCGACTTGACTCCATAGGGCATGGAGAGCATAATTAACTGGGGCAGCATCGCTGTTATCGTTAGCCACTAGATCTGTGCCATCGGCTTTCACAATTTTTGCTTTTACATACAACATCGTGTGAGCTGGATCGATGTATTCATGACCCACACCAGGTACGGAAAATTCAACCGTGTTTGCTGCATCGAGTGTAGTGAGTGGTTTGTAAGGCACCCAGTGTGTTCCTTCCAGAACGGTCTGAGTTGGTGGAACCAACCACAAATCCAATTCAGAGCGGAGACACTCACTAGATTGAGGGTGCATGAAAGCCATTATTGTTTGTTTTTCCAAATATATTCAATCTCTTCGGCGTTTGACGTCTTACTCTGACGACCTCTCGGTGCAGAATGACCTCCTCTGGCTGGCCTACCCCTTTTTATAGCTCCAGACCCCTTCATCCCGGCCTCGGCCTTTCGTTTCAACTGATTTATCATCTCCTGCATCTGTTTATTCATGCTCTCATTCAAATTTTGTCCGGCCGCGACGTCACCGAGGATCGCGCTTCCCGTCCGTGCCGCCTCCCGCCCCAATGCAGCCGCGCCGCTACGGAACAGCGGAAGGACCGAGCGGAAAAGACCGCCGAGCCATGAACCGATCCCATAGCCTTTCTGGTACGGGGCGCCTGCGTAGTAATTCCCCGCACCGCCGCCGCCCGCCTGGTTGACGTAATAGTCGTTGTAATGCGTTTGCGGAGCCATCACAGCTGTTTAAAGTGAACCAGCAACGTTAACGTTCCGTGATCGAATGGCACGTATCGGCCTGCGTGGTCCCTTATATCTATTTCCAGGGTGTCAAACGATTTCGTCTTGAGCTCAAAGTAGATGGGGTGTTCACAGTGGAATATCGACATGCTACCGTATGTCGTATTTATACTGAGTGGTACCGTCCGAAGGAGCGGTGCCCTCGTGTGACCCACGATCTGATCAGACAGTATGTCCAGGTACACGAACATCTGAGAGGGAATCCCCAGCGAGATGTCTACTGGCTTTGCGGCGTGTATACGCTCGTTCGCCGGGAAAGGACCGGGATGCTCCAGTCCCAGCTGAAGGGCTAGACGAGGCGAAAACGAGACCTTTGCCTTTTCATCTGTAGTGAATGCATCAAACGCAAGACGATTGTCGGGTTTTTCTTCGAAAGGAGTTTTGCCGTGAATATCATTATCAAACGTTCTGATGGCCTGATGAATAGCGACGAGAAACTCGTCCTTGTTCGGATAACTTCCCGGTTGCACACAGACGGTGTCAACGATGTGCTCAGACTGAAGCGTGATCTCATTTTCCCCCTCAAGGACCTGTGCTACGGTGTTCGGATAGTGGAGCTCAATAAGAGCAGCCTGCCATCTCCCGTGCAGTTCCATTCGTTTCGACAGCTCGATTTTAAAGTGGGATGTCTTGTTGTCTGGATAGACATCCGGACTAGCATTACTAGGAAGGTAAGCATAGAAATCCATCTTAAGTCGTGATCAGATCACTGTCAAGAATCCAAGAGCGAGATTTCTCTGGATAACCTCTCCAGTGAACGAGATGTTTACGAATGCCCTTCTCCGTCTTAGACCGCACTATATATTCGATTTGGAAGGTCTCGGGCTTTGTGACTTTCTGAAGCTCCTGCTCGTAAAACGTGCCCTCAATTTCATCCTGATCGAGATCCTCCAGCCGGTACACCGGCATGTCATGAGGAATGACCTGAACGACCTTATAAATCTCCTCGCTCCAGTACCAGTTGTATCCTTTTTCGAACTTTTTCTTTTCTCGACTGATTCTGACGAAGTCCCCGACTCTGAACTTGGGGGTTTTCTTTTCTTTTTCCCCGCCATAGAGATTCTGATAGACTTCTAGGACACGATCGGCAGTCACCTCCACGGGCTTCAGTTTTATCGACCTGTGATACGTGTTATTGTAGGCGTGGACAGTGTCGTCCAGTAGCCCGTCTACATAGCAGTAATTCCCAGTCGCAGTGAATCTCTTGAATAATTTTGTCTTCAGTGTTCTCTGCCAACGTTCGACAACAGAACATTTCGTTTCAGGATCGTAAGTGTGAAAATACTGAATGTCCATCTCCTTTAAATACTTTTGAAAAGGCTTGTTCCTGTACTCTTTCCCGTTATCCGAGAAGAGACGTGTGGGACGTCGTGTGGTCTCCTTAAATATTTTCTCAAATCCACTAATAATCGACTTTGCTGACTTGTCTTTGAGGGGAACACCCCAGGCAAATTTTGAGAACACATCGATGACACACAAAATGTAGGCGTAGTTGTGATTATCTTCACGCAAAGACTGAAAATCGGTCAGATCAGTCTGCCAACAATCGTCTATGTTATCAGCGTAAGTCACATTACGAGGAAAATGTCGCCTTGCAGGCTTGTGCAAGGTATAAGCATCCTCTCCCTGCAAGTAAGTGTCTACTTTTGCTTTTTCCTCACCCGTAGCACGCCACAGCTTCCAGGGTGTACTGTATGAGGCAGGGTGGGACGGTGTGTGAAACACTTTACCAAGATTTCCATCCTCCTTTCTGGGTTGTGACAACCTTCTTAGGTTTTGGTCTGGTTTTGGGGGTGGGTCGCTTACGCGCTGTGTCTGGCGTGTCGCCACCATGTCCACCACCTGACTGTTTTGCCTGATGAACGGCGTTCCGTCTTTTGTCGTTCCCTATTAATTCCAAGGGAATGTTCATATGTGCCAGAGCCTGTATGAATTTCCCTACTCCTGTCGGCTCGATATTCTTCCGAAATCGTGTGAGATCACTGATCAGATCGATAATATTCGAGTGGGGCTGCTTTGCACCATCTATGGTCACAGTCCCTGTCGTGTCCCATGTAACTCGTGAGCCAGACTGACACAAATAGTCGTAAATCCGCAGTGCCTGCTCTTTATATGTCTTTGGCACCACGGACTCAAGCTGAACACGCATTTGCGTTTCGTCGCCCTTCGTATTTTCACTTTTTCCATCCACCGACTCGAGCTGGATCGAAATCGGTTTTCGAGACTCGTTAGAGAAGTGAAGATAACGCTGCAGTGCCTCGTTGTACCTTTTCCACTTTTCAGAGTCATCCACATACTGCTTATTTAAAATATGACTCATTTCAGAGTCCAGGGCACTCATTTGTATTTGAGGACTAGCCGTGGGAGCATCATGCATTCGTGCCACACTGTCGTGTGGAACGAGAATCATTTTCTTGACGTGATTCATGATAGGAGTGAAGGCAGCACAGAACTAACTATAGAGAGAAGCAGAGGAAGAAAGGCACCTCCCCGCTGAAGAACAGCTTTCTTCTTAGCCCGAATACTAACGCCACCCCCTCTCTGAGCTATCTCACGCAACTGGTTTCGGTGCTTGCGGAGTTTATTTTTCTGTTCCTCCGTAATCTTTATATTACCGATGAGAAGGTTCTCGCAGATTTCACAAATCGCAAAAATAAGTGCTCGGTCGGCTTTCTCTAGAATCGCCTTACGCAGGGCTGGCTTTGCTGTTTGCAGAGCTTGCAGCAGCGCCTTATGCGTCTTCACGCTCTGAGACATCGTTCACGAATGGCTTATCTACTGCTCATGCAGTCCCCTTTTATACTTTCCCTTGGGGATGTAAACCACCCCCGTTTCCTCGGGGAAGATGCGAGTTCGTATGCGCAGATGGTCCAACTGTTTCGGCTTGAAATCAAACAGAATGTAGCTGTGTCCCACCTGGGTCGCGTCCTCATATGCCTCGAGCAGAGCCCGCCAGTGCTGGGGGTCCACTTGTAGGCAGAAGGTGCGTATCTGACTTAGATCACGGCTCGACTTAAAGAGCACAATATAGTGCGAGTTCAGACTGATTTGTCTTAAACCGTCCGGGAACAAACACTGACTCAAGAAGAAAATCGAAAGATTTCGATGGTGTGAGCCCTTGATGAAAAATTTCAAGATCTCTTTGCTGTGCTGTTTAATTTCATCCATAAAATCGTCAATGATGATCAGCTTAGGACCCTGACCTTGTGGGTGATCTTCAAGCAGAGGTAGCTCTTGTCTGAAATCGACCTGGTGCTTACGAGCCAACTCCTCATACAGAGGCTGCCATTCTGAGTAGTACACGATGATGCGATCAAAGACCGTGTCGAACAAATCAACTCTGTGCTCTATCACACGATTCATGAAATAGGTTTTCCCAGCCCCTGTCCCACCGATGATGAGAGCAGTACAAGGATGCTGGAATCTCAAATCCATCGTGGAAGGATGTTCGATTAGGACTGTACAACTCCCTGCATAGAGCTTCTATTTATACCCGATCAGCGTTTCCAACTGCGCCCATGAGGCACGCTGAATGCAGTCGTTAGGATTTTTTGAGCGGAAATCCTTTCCCCTGTAGGCCTATACAAAACCGCGAACACAATTTTTTTGATGTGTTTTTAATTATTATATTAGTTTTTATTTTTTATTTTCAGTTTTTTTAACAACATTTCTTTTACGAGTCAGCGAGGACGTCGAAAGCCTCCAGCAGCTCTTGGTCATCTGCCTCTTCCTCGTGCCACACATTGTAGCCGTGCGGTACGGTGTGCGCCATATCTATGCGTCGCCGCTTGGTGTTCAGGGCCTGCCAATTTTTTGAGGTGGCACGTGTGACCACCTTCCATGACGGCAGGCGAGCGATCTGACGTGGGATGGGGACCACTGGATGGGGACCACTGTTTTGCCCTGATCTCCCATCACCATTGCCTTCAGATTATCGAAGGTGACGAGATCATCACAGGACTTATTTATGCTAATTCCTCTGACCTTGATGCACACTTTGACGTTGCTGATGTTCCCCCCCACAGCTACTTTGTATGCATAATTTTTTGGCCCTCCCGCGACAAACTCAAATATGAATGACCCGGGGCCATAGTCCTCTTCAATCTGGTCTGTCAGCTCCCCGAGGTGGGAGCCCAGGGGAAGATCAGGGTCACCAGGACGGCTGATGTATGCCACAGAATCTGTGTCGTGATAGAGAGCTCGCTCTCTGACAATGTCGAGATACCGATATAAGTGCAATCGGCCAAAGCAGGTCGTGAATGCTGCTAGTGAAAGTGATGAGGTAGGCAGGGACTCCTCACTGTCATCAAGAGTGATGCAGTTGAACATAGGGTCAAACCCAGTCATGTCTTCGAAAAGTTTTCGGAAAGCCTGACAGGCTTCGCGAAGAATTGTCACATCTGATATACAATACTCTTTTAGTTCACGTCTGAAATTGAACACATAATTTTTTTCTGTCATCTCTTTATACCATGAATTAAATTCTGCAGCAGACTTCGCTTTCATACCTGAAGCGCAATAATATTCACGGTCCAAGAGAGGGCCCTCATAATCGTAGAACTCGGGTTTATTCGCCAGAAAAGGCCAATACCCCTTTTTCAACTCATGGAGCCCAAATGACTTTGGCATGGCACTCAAGGGCATAGGTAGAAACATTAGTGAGTCGATGAATTTCCAATTTCCTATCGTCATCGAAATAATTTTTGCCCCTTGGAGAATAAGATCTGGCTTCAGCTTGCGTGCAATTATCTCTTGGAGCACGAAAATAGCATCAAAACTGCGAGCATTGTGTGCTACAAGAAGAATTTCAGTCTTGTTAGGGAAAGACTGAAGATAGTCAAGAAATTGACGCATCACATTTACTTCAGGGTTATCAAGATTATGAAACACCTGTTGTCTTGTTTTGCACACGGTGCAAAAATAGTCATTTTGTGGGAATGAGCAACATTCATCACAAATTGCTTGACTGACAAGAAGATTTGGTTTGTGTTCAAATGTGTCCTGTTTTCCCTGCACAGGATCATTCTGTCTTGTTTCTATGTCATAGTAAATTGTTACGTATTTATATTTTTCTTTCTTCTGTTTTTCCTGCCATCCCTGCATATAACAGAGATGGTTCTCTCTTACATTTTCCTTGCAATATTTACAGTAGATGAAGCCACACATATGCTGTTTCCCCCTCAGCGTAGTGTAGCTTTCTGAGCACGCGAGACAAAATTTAAAGGTCTCACATTTCGTGAATTGAGTGCATGTCAGTTTCAGTGTCCGGTGAGTTTCGTAACACTCATCTCCAGCGAGTTGATGACAACAAGTTGTGCACCTTCGCAGAGGCCCATCGTGCGGTGTGGGACCGAAACATCGCCAGCAGTGCCCCTCACACCTATGCTCTCCCTTCTTATCGTAAAATCTCACGCATTCCTCACAGATCATTCGCTTATTAAATGCTTGACAAGGGAAAAAGATTGCGTAGAAGTGCTCCCTATGAAGTAAGAGATATATATTCTTTCTTCCCGCCGCGTACTCGCCCTTGAATACACACTCCCTTCCGTCTTTATCTGTGAAAACACAGATTCTGATATCTGGTATTGCATCTTGTATCTTGCGGACCTCATCAAGACCACAAGCTTCGCTAGGGTCTATTTGTGCCAATTGACACAACTTCTCCGCCTCCTTCCTTTGCGGAACGGACCCTGGCTGCTTCATTTTGTAAAACGCCTCCTTTTGCATAGTCCCGCGAGCTTTTGCCAAAACGACACTTCGCGCGAGACACATCGAATCGTTAGTGTTATCGGGGGAGAATATTTGCTTGGCAGCAACTTTCCTCTCAAGCCACTGCTCCATAGTCTCATTCGCGACAGGGTCAGTGCGTCTCCCGCCCGCTTTAGGCGTAGGAATGTGAATGTAGGAGATTCTTAGCAGTCCCTCAGACATAAATGACTGATTCGAGTTGAGAACCCTGCTCAGTTTGTCGATAATCACACGGCCGTTTATCTGATCGGCGCGTCTCATGCTAAACCAGAGGGGGTTTTCTGCGTTCTCCGCATTTTGTATTTCAAGGATAGCACGGTCACTATCTTTCGCGCCAACCGCCTCCTGCTGCCTCTGCAGCATCGTGTCAAAGAGCCCCGTCATGAGCTCCTCGGAGGGCAGCGTGTCCCCGAGCCCCTTGATCGCGAATACTTCTTCGCGGAACTTGGTTTTGAACCGTTTGAGTTCCCGTTCTCTGGTTTCAACGACCTCTATCGTGGGCTGCGGGGTGTCCGCGTCCTCCTCCCGCGGCCGTTTAACCCCGGACGGACCGGGCTGGGGTGACCCCGGCGGCGTGCGGGACGGTCCGGGTTGTGGGGACGGAGAGCGACGCGGCGACTCCCACGGTCGGAACAGACGCGGGGCCGGCTGGGCAGGGGGCGTGGCGGTCACAGACGCGGAAGTGTGAGGGGGTGAGTCACCCTCGGCCTCAGCACCTCCGCCGACCATCGCCAGAGCCAGTCTGTAGGTTAGGGCGGCATGGCGATCAGCCCCGGCATTAACCCGTAGGTAAGCCTCAAATCCGGCCTTGAGAAAATCACGGACGCGAGCGTCGTGAATCCCGGCCGGCGAGTCCAAGAGAGCCGTGATAAACTCTACGTAGGCTTCAGAAAGATATTCATCATTATAAAAACAGCCGCCTTCCCATTCATTCAAAATATCAAGCACAAGATACTCCATTATTTAAAGATAATAAGAAAATGTCTTGAAGAGACAGATGAATAATGTCTTGAAGAGACAAAAAAAGTTTCTTCACAAGAAACTACGTGGCTCTTTACTAAAATTGTCTTGAGAAAGACAGTTAACAGTGAGTTGACACTTGGAGAGAACGATGCGTAAGGCACTTGTGCACTTGACGACAACGAAATGACTGATGCTTTCGGGACGGCGAGGCTCGCTTTTATGCGGTGGTGGTAATTCCGATTTTCGCCACTAGGCGGCGCCACCCACCGGGGGGCGCTGCGGCGCGCAGTGCGGCTGACCAATCACAGCGCAGCAAAGCGACGTCACCGGCTCCCGCTCTGCGCCAGACATGTTCAAACTTGTTTCCCTTCCCTCCCCTCCCGCGCCACTACCCATCCCACCCCTAAGCGTGTTCAATCTTGTTCGATGACGTCATCCAAGTGTTCTGATTGGTTGATCAGTGGGATGCACTGTGGCGCCGCCCAGCGCGTGCTGCCACCTAACGGCGGTTATCAGAACTAACCCTCACCTATAAATGCGACGACAGTGGCCGGGAAGGTCATCAGAATTCAAATCGTTTGTGTGGTGAACACTAACTAAATCTAGCAATGGTTTATGCAGTGTGCGATATGCAGATGTTGAGAGATCAGGACAGACAACTGATAGTGAAAGAGTTTGCTTTGTACTCAGCATCAGAGTATGGTGATGTGTGTAATGTTGTCACTTTCAAACCGCCTTATGAACAAATTTATCTACTAACAGATGTCAGGCGCCATAACACTTTTGTCACAGCAAGAATTCATGGCTTAGACTGGTATGATGGTGACTCTGAATACAGTAAATTAGAGGAGACTATTACCGCTATGACAGCCCCATTTACTTATCTGTATGTTAAAGGTGAAGAAAAGAAATCTGTGCTTTCAACTATTTTGCCATCCATTCCCATCATAAATGCAGAGTTTCTGGAATGTCCCAGATTAAACTCACTGCCAAAATTAGATGCAGCGTGTAACAGTGAGGTTCACGATAGATACTCTAATTACTCCTGTGCTTTAAAGAACGCCAGACGTGTTGCTCTGTGGCTTGCCTTCAAATTAGGCGCTGCAACTCATCACTTCTAGTTTCTTTCGTGTAAAGATTTTTTTGTTCACAAAAAAATTGCTAAAACAGAATAAAAACAAATAAAAAAATAAAAGTTGAAAGAAATAAAAATTTAAAAAACAGGAAAAAACAAATATAAAAAGCAAGTTTGTGGTTTTGTATAGGCCTCCTGGGGATAGGGTTTTCCACGTAAAATAAAAATCCTAATGACTGCAGCTAGTTTGCCTCATGGGCGCAGTTGGAAATAGCTAGCAAAATTGAGTGAGTTGATCGTTCCTTTGAAAGATTTAAAAGCTGATCAGTTACGATGCCAGACTCGTGAAAAGACTGAAGTTATCATTCGTGTGAGGTAGTACAAGGAAATCAATTTAAAATACAACAGAGTTTCAGATGCAAGTTTAATTGACATGCATGTAGCAAAAAACAAGAAACAAAACATACCCTTAGTACAAATATATATATATATATATATATATCAGGAACTGAAAGTACTATAATTATAATGATAAATACATATACATATAGCAATCAGGAACTGAAAGTACTATAATTACAATGATACATACATGAAAGGAAAAAAACAAGAAACAAAACATACCCCTAGTACAATTAACACCTTCCTAAAAGGGAGGCCGGGGGGCCCAGCGACGCACCCACGGCTGTGCTGACTGGCCAGCGCCACGACTTGTTGACTGTCCCCGTCCGGGCGCAGTAGGAAAAGGCCTCGGACCCTGAAACATCGGCCGTGGCCCATAGTTGTGCCCCCTTTGGAAGGGGGCGACAGGGTAGCGTGGCTGGGATGGGACAGGGTGACGTGCTGCAGCCTGAGGGTCGAAGCCGTGGACCCGGCCGCGGCCCCGTCCACGTGCTCCTCGCACCCCGCGGAGCACCGCGACGTCGTTGGATGGAGGGGGTAGAGGGCGCGGCCCCAGTCGCTCGTGAACGCTCTGTAACAATCGAGAACACTGCTCGTTAACAATCATTAAACTCGAGGCATCCAGTAAAATAAGATGTAAGAACTAACCACCCTTTGCTGCAACGTCGGTGCAACGATTGCGACGGTCGCGGGGCGAGGCTGGGGTGGCGCTGGCTGACTCGCCATTAGTTGTGGGGCCAGCCGGCGGACCGCGCTGGCCACCACGCGGTCGAAGACACTCTGAAACAAACATGTCAGGGAAATTGAAATCCGATATGACAAGAAAACGTGAGCTTAAAGTGTAGTTGTACTTACGACATGAGGCTGAGCCTGTGGGGCAGGCACAGCGCTGGGTCCAGGGGTGGGGATAGCGGCGGGCACAGCGGCGGGCCCAGGGGCAGGGAACAGCCTCTGTAAAGGAAACGTGACTGTGAGTCACTTCGTAATAAGACATAAATATGGAGGAAGCGTGCAAGAACTCACCCTGGGGACGGCCTGCACCTCCCTACGGGGGGTGCTTTCTGCCACAGGGGTGGCAGCACTGCTGCTGTTGTTGCTGCTGCTGGCGCTGCTGCTGCTGGCGCTGCTGCTGCTGGCGCTGCTGCTGCTGGCGCTGCTGCTGCTGGCGCTGCTGCTGCTGGCGCTGCTGCTGCTAGTGGTGGTGGTGGTGGTGGTACTGATGGCGCTGCTGCTGCTAGTGGTGGTGGTGGTACTGATGGCACTAACGCTGGTGTTGCCTGGAGCTGGTGGGGGCGGCAGCGGCGCCCTCACCCAGGGGCTCGAGATCGCCGCCTGAAATCGGACAAAACTCTATTAGTTTCATGTACATGAAAAAATAGGAGCGAGTTCGGACCTTCCGCCCAGCAGCTGTAACCACGATCTTGCCGGAACAGCTGATGAGTGGAGGGGCCGAAACGCGGCGTAAAAAAAGTCGTCGCATCGTATCGTGTTTTTAACAAAACACAAGACAGTACCACGGCTTTCATGCACGCAAACCGATAACGCATGGTGAAACCGAGGTCCGATTCCCCGTCACTTACACATGTTGAGACGACGGACGGCGCAGGTTCGGTCGAAGTGGAGAGAGGGCGCGAAGGTGTAGTTCGATCTTCGAGCAGGTCGAAGTGGAGAGACGATGCAAGACGACGCCTTGTGGATAGGCCAGCCCGCACGACACGGGTGCACGGAGGGCTGCTGTCGCCACGCAGTTACGGACGATCCCTACAGCACAGCTGTGCTTCGAGCGCATTCAAGGTCAAGTTCACCTCGCCGTGAGTGGGGAAGGAGCGAGAAGCTCCGAGGGGAATACGCTGTCGCTACCACTGCAACACTTCTTTGTTCGAAGGAGACGCTTGGCTCTCCACGGCTGACTGGCGTGGCGTGTCCTGCCCCAAGCGACGCTACGCAGGCGTCTCGTTTCATCCTTCTCGCACCCATGGTGGCAAACGCACACTGACGCGCACACACGTCTCGGCAACAAGGAGCACACGCGTTAAAACACCGTCACAAAGGACATAGACACGCACGTGGACTACGGAGGCAATGTAAAAGCCGTTAAACAAGCGAGATAGATTTTGGCTGAAACTCAGAAAACGAATCTCCCAACCTACCCCGTCCTCCGAGACCAGCCTCACGGCCCGCCGACGGGGCCTCCAGGGTACCTGGAGGTACTGCACATTCTACAACAGGCCACAGAAAACCTTGACTTAGACTTCACGTAATCTTAAGGGCTCAGAGCCCTACACAGCGCACCACGCCACGGCGTGGCGGAACAGCCGACAACGGCGTTCCCGCGGACGGTAGCGAACAAAAATCTTAACATCTTCTCATCAGATACTAGCAAAGCACTAAGCCCCTTAACAAGCGACAAAGCATAGGCTGAAAATAAAGGTCGCGATGGAACAAAGGACGCGACGCTGACGCAACGCGTAGCGTCACGGTCAAACAGAATTACACCTCAGTTTAAAACGACGCGCCACTTCACACTGTACTTACTTCGTCATCCGAAAGGTAGAGGGCCCCAGACACATTCATCGACAGTTCTACAGAGCTGTCGTGGTCGTGCTCACTCGACGTGGAGCTAACCTCCAGGTCAGCACGAAGTTGTTCGAGCGGATCCATGTCCTTTCTTCAACTGAGGCTTCCACACGCGATGAGAGCTCAACAACGACTGAGGCGCTGGCCGGTCTCGCTGCCTTACCACGGCGTCGCTTCGCTCCCCCGCGAACCCTCCCCTCACCCCTCCCCTGCAGAGCCCGGCGGCGGCGGCCACGGAGGATCGGTGGAGGGAGGGAAGGACTCGGCTCACACTGTTGCGACAATGCCTCCCCGTCTGCAGCGCTGCGAGAGAGCACAAAGGCTCGACGCGGCCCGGAGTAGAAAGTGTTGCCTACCCGACAGGCGCTTCGGAGCGAGAATTGGAACGCGGCGCGGAACGTGTGTCTTCATGAGAATTTTGTGATTGTGAAGTTGGTAACAGGACGGCAGGAACAAAATGTCGGATTGCGTTCGCTGGCACGAACATAATCCGAATTTCAGTCATGCCATCTACACTTAGGTTACGCCCCCCACCACAAAGGGAAGGGGAAATAAAGGTATTCACAAAATGTCGGATTGGTTCGCTGGCACGACACCCTGGGAAAAATGGCAAGTGGTGAGGCTGGCACTGAAGTGGAATTTAAGGATTGTGGGTGGCTTCCGGGGTGCATGGTGGCAAACGGGTTAAATGGTGGCGTGAAGGAGGTGTTGTGGGTGGCAAGGTGGAACGCGGTGGCAAAGGAGAGAAAGAGTAGCAGGACAGGTGGATTTGAACTGGATTTCGGGTGGCACCACTGCGTGGTGGGTTGCCTACCCTCGCGATTGCAGGCGCTCGCAAGAGTGGCACCGTAGGAGCACCGCGGGTGGTACGGCAAGTGGATTTGAACTGGATTTCGGGTGGCACCACTGCGTGGTGGGTTGCCTACCCTCGCGATTGCAGGCGCTTGGAAGAGTGGCACCATAGGAGCACCGCAGGTGGTAGGACAAGTGGATTTGAACTGGATGTCGGGTGGTACCCCTGCATGGTGGGTTGCCTACCCTCGCGATTGCAGGCGCTCGGAAGATTGGTTTTCATTCTATCCTCGATTCCATTTAAGTCACGCGGTTATCCATGGTCTGAAATTTGGTTTCACTGTTTAGATAAAGACTGAGGTGGTCACAAAAAATTTCAAAATGTAGTGTCCGGTAGAATTACCCATTATTATGCATTACTAGATGTCAAAACAAGAATGAATACTGAACAAGTACCCCTTCCAAATTTTTTTCATTTTTTTTTCAAAATAGCTGACATACCTGAGGCAAAACATAACAAAGAGACAATTTTATTTAAGAAAAGTTTATTAAATATAACACATAAAGTCAGAAAATAACCTAAATTATAATAAAGCTGTACTAAAGGCAGTTTACGAGAAAATCAAGAAGTCTTAAATAAGGTCTCGCTGTCTGTGAGGAAGTTTGGATAACTGGAAGAGGTATGTAATTTTGTACTGTACTGATGGTATCATATGCTCCGTATATTTACTAAAATATCAATATGGCTCTTAATCTGTAACATTGTTACATGCCTTCTTTGGTCTCTTTCTGTACCTTGACAATCTGACATCAAATAAAAGTCTCCGCCTTTTGTTTTATATTGGTCCTGGTTTTAACTAAACATTTCAAATTGAGTCGATCTTAATCATAAGACCTTTCATTAGCTCTGCAAACCAATGAGTAATTTATGGAAGCAATATATTAAGAGTAGTCCTTTGTGTTTGTTCTGATCTTAGCCGAGCCTTTCCTCAGAGAGCGAAACAGCTTTTGAGACCATGCTCTTACTCGTAAATTCTCTGTAATGTAATTTTAATGTAATATAGGTTATTTCTTGAATTTAGGTGTTCTTTATAATGGCATTTACATAAACTTACTTCCTTTTTATAATGTTTGGCATAGGTGTGAGGTCTATTTCTATTTGTAATACAATTAATTAGATAATTGCCTTTGCTCAGCACAGGTTTATGCTAGGTACTGCCTGAAAATGATGTTTTCTAATTTCAATTTAACTGAGATAGGCAGAAACACTATGTTTATCTTTTTAGCGGTAAAAATAATTTGATATTTGTTTTAGTCCTTGCCTTGCACACAGAGTTGTCCGGTTTACTGTGTGTGACGTCATATCTACCCGGTGCAGGTGAGGCGCGAGGCTAGGTGGGAGTCGGGAGTGCGAGTGCTGTCGTAACCTAGTGTTAATGCTTTTAACGGTTACTCGCTCGCAGACAAATGTGAGCGCACATTGTATGGGTTCCAAGTGATTTACAATCATCGATGTATGTGTGGTGATGAATGCGGCGTGCAGTGCTGGCGAAATATCACTGAAAAGGCATCCAGAAAGTACATTGTGTGGAAGGCTGACAAGTTTCGTGGCCTATAAACTAAAAGTGACGCTTTCATCTCATTGTTTCGGTATTGCATGAGAAGTGAAGTTGTAAAAATGTGTCAGTGCTACGGTATTTTACATACACTTCGCATTACATTTTAAAATGCAGGGTGTGAAAGCATTGAAATCGGAGCTGGAACCTAACCTCCTAACCTGTACTGTACTGTGAGTATTTATCTATGTTATATGTAAAAGTTGTGATCAAGGTCGATGGTGTTCCTTAACAAATGCCTTCATCTTATGGTATTTAATGCTGAACCTATCTTATTTCCAGTTTTATCATGAAAAGACTCACAGAAACAAGTTTCCAAGGGAAAAGCAGTGGGACCAGACTTCATCCACAGGTAGACAGTCTGTTTCTATTTATATTGAAAATGTTGTGTTGGTGAACACCTCTAATTCATGCTCCCAATTACTTCTAGCTAAAATCTGGATGCGTGCTGCTGCTAGAAGAAAAAGATGTTTCCGCAACCAGCCACAAAATTACCAGTTCTAAATACTACAGGCAGAGGTACGATTTGGAACGATTCTTCTTGATGTTTTTTCTTAGTGTGTTTGATTGTTAGTTATTGAAATTAGTGGTTCAATAAAGGATGCAATACTAATTGTTTCAATTTGCTCTTAAAGTAGTTTTGTGTTTGTGAATCTATTGTCTTACTATTTTTATTATGTTCCAGATTATATTGGTGTTGCTTGAATGCGATGGAAATTACTATGCTGTGTGGAGGCTCTTCACTGCTAATTGAAGCTTCTTGGTGATGTCACATATCTGGTGAGTCAATCTATAATATTTTTGTCCAAGGCTGGGACCAATAAAAAGAATCTCTGTAGAAACATGTCTTGTTGTAACAAATTGACTTATCTTTCCATTAATTTTTTTCAGAACCAATGCTGCTGTGGAAGATGATTCAAAATTACTCCCGATTCTGGTGGTAGCATTGCTGTTGTAGTACTGCCCAGCTTCATGTGCGTTGCTTACTGATCTGCCTGCAGTGCCTTTCTGCAGTCTTATGTATGTATTTTATAAAGTTAATAGTGCAATTCAATGATAACAAAGTAATTCTGTTCTTTTCTAATTCCTTCTCTTTTTCTTTTTTACAGAGGGTGTGCTAAGTCTTTGAAAGTGCTTGCGTGTTCGAACAGTTTACTACAGGTCCTACTCAAGATTATGATTTGTGTGAATCAGTCATCTCATGTGTATGCAGCTAGATTGTATTGTCAGTTTGTAATATTTTGGCTCCACGATTGTCCCTGATACAGAGGCCATTGAAAATGTATATGTGGGCCCTGAATTAGACAGTGATAGGACACTGTGACAACATTTATATTTTGTCACTATTTATTTATTCATTTGCTGTCGCAACATCATGTATGACTAATTCTATGTGAAATCAACCGAGGTCTGAACCTTCATGTCACAAATTATTCAATTATCACATGAAGTCAACCTAAAGAATTGGTTGCTGGCTTTATCTGAAGAATTTAAAACTGAATGTGCTTGTTGGTTGTAGTCAACTCTATAACAGTTGGATACAGCTGTAGAAAGAGCGGCATGGGGTTCTGGGCATTTGCTGAGCTATTTAATTTATAGTCTTGCCTTTCTCAAACTTTGGTAAAAAATTGTGAAAATTTTGAAAGAAGCGTGAAGGTTCAGACCATGGTTGATTTCACGTGGCATTGGTCATGTACAAGTGTGTGTACATAGCTTGCTTCTTCTTTACCTTACAATATGTTAGAAAGTAAGTCACGTTATTCATAAATGTACTTATGTGAATGGTTCCTAAGTGTGTGTTTTCACAGTCTTTTATGTGATGATCTCTGACTAAAGCCAGTCATGTTATTCATAATTTTATATATGTTATTAGTTCCAAAGTGTGTGGCACTACAATGGCACCTGCTGGATAGGGAACAATAACTTATGCATGTATGTGTGTCGTGCGAGTTGGCCTACCCGAGCACTCGCAGGCGCTGTTTCGCCGTTTGCAATTTAAGGTTGGGGGAAATTTGGGCATACTTTATGGCATACACATTTAAAAATTATAGTATTTCTCTGAGAAAAGATAATGACGTGTGCGCCTCATAATGAACTGATGGAGTCCTGCTCCACGTTGGTGCTCAGTATTTTCTATCTTTATACATTGTCAGTATTGTTGACTCATTGTTGTATTTGTCTTTAGTGTGTAATAAATGCATTTGTAACATTATTTATGCATATTCTTTACCCCTGCATACCACCAATATTACTACCCTAGAACCACTCTATATCCACCGAAGTGCACCTCGGGTGCCAGCCGAGTAACCACCTATGGCACCACCTGGTGCCACCTTGCGCCACTTGCGCGCCTCTCAAACGGCCAATTGGCACCCCAGTGCCACTCGCTACACCTCCTTATGCACCACCCAGCGGTCCACCTTGCCACCCTCACGCCACTGCCAGTGCCCCCCGCGGCACCACCCCGCGCACCACCCGCGAACCTTTTGCTTACCGGTTTGCCACTCATTATTTTTCCCAGGGCAGGGGTCGTTCGGTAGCTGATAATGATAACAGTGGGCAGTGCTAAAACCCTTTAAAATTTGAAAAATCTTCATCAGTTTGTATATCATCGGAAAGCTCAGACTTGCACTAAAATGGGCCCGTAAACGCGCCTCCAGGCCGGTCGGACACTTCCTGGGCGCTAGAGATCGCTCTGGAATTTTCTCATCATAAAGATCCACATATGAGTGAAAAGCCCAGACAATTCACTAAAATCGGCTCGCCTGCACCCTGCACCCCCGCATCCAAATTAAACCGCTCGTGAAGCAGGGGCGCGGCAAGGGGGTTCGTCGGAACTACTTTGCTGGGGCGGATGAGTACGGCGCCGCTCGCCGCCTGCCGCCTCGCCCCCCTACCCCTACCCTCGCCAAGCCAGCCGTCCGCCGCCGCCACGCAGCCGCCCGACGCGATCTACTTGCGTCCTTTGTTGCCTCGTCGCTGTCGTGCGTCGCGCATCGCAAGTTTCGGTTGAGAAGACTTCACGCCGAGACAACCTGATCAAGTATTTTAATGTGCTCTAAGTATTGTATAGAAACCTTCAAGTTGAATCCACGCTGAGACAAGATTTGCAGCGCAGGCAAAGTTTGTTAAAGCTTCCCGGCGCTCGCTAGGCTTCTGCCTAGTCCAGCCTTTACGCCAACCTGTCGCTGGCTTTCGTATTCAGCTTGTTCTTTGTCATGTTTCAGAATCGAGTGCGACATTGTGTTTAAAAATTTGGCGTTCGGCGCCTAACCTGTGTTTGACCATGGCGGGACGGGGTTCCGATGGGACGACCGAACTACATCATGATTGTAAGTATTGTGCAACCAACTTCCCATGCTGGGTGTAATTATAGTTCCCCTCTTCCAGTTTTCTTTGGTTTCAGGCGCAATTTCATTTCATGCCTAACATTATTAGTTTCATCTTGATATATGGTGCAAGAATCTTGTGAATTTTTGTTATGTGTCCTTCTGACTTGGCCATTTTTAGTACTTTAATTCTAGTGGTGTACAAGTTAGGTTAATTGAGTGCCATACATTTGTTTTAGAATGGTAGTGTTTGACCGTCAGCAAAATGTCTTCCAAACGTGAGCTTTATTCTGCTCGTTCCAAGGCATCCAAGAGAGCCAAGCGTAAAGTAGTGAAGTCTCTGGCAGATGACATTGTTCACTGGTCTCAATGGGAAGGGAGAGTCTTCTGATGAAGACCTGTGGCCACCTGAAACTAGTTCTTCAGTGCATGAACCTGGCAGTAATGCTGTTGTTGAAGTACCTCTCGAACCTGAATGTGACTCTGAAGTTTTGGTTGCATTATCTCCAGATAATTCTGAGCGTATTGTTTGTGATAGTAAGGATGTAGTTGATAATGCTGACAACTTGGCATCATGTAATCCACAAGTCAATGACTGGAACCTTAGTTTTCTTGATCAAATGAATTGTTCCTTGGAAATTCCTGAAAGCGAACACTTTGCGTCCCAAGAACTCACTTTCTCTCTCCGCTTTGACTGTGAAATTTGTATTGACTGTTTATGTGGCATATGTGAGGAATGTGTTCACACTGATGGGGAGACATGCCATCATTGTGATTATTGTAAAGCAAACATTGATTCGGATCATTGTCCTGATGAGAGGAGCAATTCTGGTTCTGAAGATAGTGATAGTGATTCTTTTGAGGTGGATGAATTTGATTTGCTTTCAGAATGTGAAAAGCTGAACTGTTCTATTAAGTCAGATTTTATAGATTTAATGCATCAGCATAACTTGAATCAGGTGCAAATAGGTGGGCTTCTTTCATTCTTCAATAAATTTAAGTTTGGAAACTTTCCCAAGAGCCCAAAAACTCTTATGAAGACTCCCACAACTGATATAAATTTACGGTCAGTACCACCTGGACATAATTGGCATAGAGGCATCAGAGAAGATTTGCTGAAATTTGTTGAGTGCACAGGCTGCACCACAGTGACAATATCTTTCAGTATTGATGGTGTCCCTCTTGCCAAATCAAGTGGCTCTTCGCTGGAACCCATCTGCTGTACCTTTAATGATTCTGATGATGTTGTATTGGCTGGTGTGTATTGTGGAAGTCGAAAGCCAGTGGACTATAATTTATTTATGAAGGATTTTGTAGATGAAGTGAATGAGATTGTGGAGAATGGCTTTGATCTCAAAGGAACTAAAGTGAATGTGGAGGTTGGACTTGGGATTTTTGATGCAGTTGCCAAGGCCGCTGTTCTTAATGTGGTTGCTCACTTTTAGCTGCTGTAAGTGCACAGTTGTAGGCTGCAAATTGAACCACAGAACATGTTTTCTGGACACAAAGTGTCCTCAACGAACTGATCTGTCTTTCATAACTCAAGAGCAGAAGGAGCATCATCACGGTCATACCATCCTCACCTCTCTGAAGACTTTCAATTCTGTAGCTAATGTCCCTCTTGATTACATGCATTTGGTGCTGCTTGGAGTTGTGAGGAAGATGACATATATGTTGATTGAGGGCCCAAAGAAAGTCCGTCAATCTGCTTCTAGTATTGTTAGACTCTCTGATTTTATGGTTTTGTTTTCAATGTGGTCACCTTGTGATTTTGCTAGAAGACCTCGGTCTTTTCAATTTGTCAAGAGATTCAAAGCCACAGAGTGGCGCATGATCTTATTTTATATAGGTCCAGTCATCTTTTGTTTAGTCTTGCCTAAACATTTGTTTGAACATTTTTTAGTGTTGCATGTTGCAATGACAATTCTGGCATCAAAAGATTTTGTTGAAAAATATTTAGACTATGCCCGAGAACTGATGACTTTTTTTGTAAACACCTTTAAAACTTTATATGGAAAGGAGTATGTTAGTTACAATGTTCATAATTTATTACATCTGCCTGATGACTGCGGCCTGCATGGCACAGTTGACAGATTCAGTGCATTCAAATATGAAAATTACTATCAGAAGCTTCAACGAACCGTCCAAAGAGGAAGGAGACCCCTTCAGCAGATAGCCAGAAGAAGTGGAGAACTTAGAGCAGAAAACAAAGTTGCTGATGTAAAGAAAGGCCTTGGATTTGGTGGCCAGCATAACAATGGTCCACTGCCTCCCTTTTGCATGAATCCACAATTCTCTTTCTTCCAAAGTCATGATGGTGGAAAACTTACTATTTCTCAGGCCAATAGTTGTTGTTTGCTGACTGATGACTCTTTTGTAGTCATTGAAAACTTTGCATCTTTAAAGTCGGCCAAGACTAAAGTTATTATTGGAAGAAAGTTTTCTTGTAAGGAAGATTTATACGATGTTCCCTGTAAATCATCATCATGAGGTATTTTCTTTGTAAAAAACTTGTCAGCATTGAAATCATGGCCTATTGCAGCATTGAAAAAGAAATGCTTCAGAATGCCTTTCAAGGCTGGTTATGCAGTATTTCCACTGTTGTAAATGATAGGAAAGAAAGAATATTGTCAAAAGTACTAATGGTTCTGATTTGTCATTTCATGTTTTTTTTTGTTCTTTTTTTCAGACCAGTATTACCTTGTGGATTTTGAAGATGGCACGCTTGTTATCCAAGGGAACTGGATGACTTCCAACCGGTTATATGCTGCATGGCCATCGGAGGCCTCTAAAATGAATCCGCTTGCCTATGACAAGTTCATTCAATCCTCCATCATTGAGCCTGAAGACTCGTGGGAAATTCATCGAATTGTAAAGATACGTGCCTTTTAAGGTGAGGTTCTGATTTGTGGAATTGGTTTTGTACGGTCTTAAATGTATCTTCTGTAATGTTTGAGTGGGGTGCATTACTCCTGGACCAGTTGGTGTTTTAAAAAGGAGAGTGATAGTTTTTATTATTGTTTCCATCAGCTTCTTATGGGGGATGTAAAGGGTCTTTCACCCTCCTTTTTCCTTACATTGCTATCTATATTTTTTGTGTTTGCTTTGTTTATTGTAGCAAACTTCCCCATATTGAAGTGGTCAGGGGTATGTATGTGGTAGGGAGACTCAACTGATGTATGTCTTGTCTAGTGTGCATTTTTTTAACTAAAGCTATTGAATGCGTGTTTGAAACTTTGTTTGAAGCATCACCAAACCTTTCTCCGCAAAATGTCAGAGGTGTTTGGCTTCAAAAAATAATTGTTTTCAAGTTATGAATTTTTGAAGACCAAGTATAAATTTCAGTTTAATGTTCTGTGCCATTATTAATATTTATAAAAACAAAATTGGATTTGTATTTAAAATCCCGTGACTTTCGTCAAAAAGGTTTTGGTGATGTCTGATATAAAGTTTCAGACCCACACATTCTATAGTTTTTGAAAAATTATGCGCACAATAGACAAACCTCAGTTGAGTTTCCCTGCCACACACATACCCCCTAATTGCTTGAATCTGGGGAGGTTTCCAAGACACAACGAATATCTCAACACTGAGGTGCTTTGAGAGTTTTCATCAAATCTAAAAGTGTTGAGAACCACTGATGTGATCATTTTCAGATGATTTCTCCAAAGTACGGCTGAAACTAAAAGCTGCAGAGAGTTGCTCAGATACAGACCTGAACTCTGAGAAAGAAGAGCTTGGATTGGAATCTGGACGTGCATTAAGAAAGGGCAATCGCAAGTTGGGTAAAAACCCAGTTCGGAGGAGTGCACTTGATGATGAAAGTCATGTGGAAAATGATCCAGGTATCACTGACATGACAACATTACCCATGCCCAAGGTTCCAGGCACTTTGGAAATTGTAGGTATAGGTTCATATTTCTGGAGTGTGATTTATTAAGAGATATGCTCTTCTGTTACATTTTTTGTTTTTTCCTCTATAGCAGAAACCGACTTTTGTCAAAGATTTGTGTCGAGCAAAGGTGTTCACAGAGGTATACCAAAGAACAGATTTTTTGTTATTGTTTGTGAAACTACAAATGTACACTTCATTATCATTCTTTGATATTTGTAGGCAACACGCAGTTCTGCCAGCAGTAGTCTTTCAAAGGTAAATACTGGAGTTAAACTTTTTTGTTTTAAACTTAATCAACTTAACTCTGATGCATGTCTGTGTATTTTATTATTCAGCTATTCCTGAATAGGAATCCTAATATTCAGATCGAACAGAAACCTGAATCTACAGCTATGGAAGAAAGAGTTGACCTCAAGCTGGCATCCAAGGATACTGTCAAAATGAAGTTGATCCCGAAAGGAAAGGTTGACCCCAAGGTGCCTTCGAAGGAGGGGGCACAGCCGCAGACAACCTCGCAAGAAAAGAATGGTGACCTCAAATCCTTTATATCTAAAAGTAAGACATATGATTTTCAGTTTGGCTGGAGATATGAAAGTTTTGCCTTGATTGTCATTAATAATTATTCTTGTTGTAAGACAAAGAATTCCAATTGAGGTTGAGATTTTTGAAGTGGTGTCCTAATTTTCAGTAACAATGATTCTTGTTGCAGAATTTTTATTCTTCCAAAGTTGACTCTTCTAAGGAAAAAGTCATGTTACAGATCAATCCTAAAGAAAAGGTTGACACCAACCTGGCTCCCAAGGATGGGGTCAGTCCTAAGAGTACATCACAGGTTCAAGAGCCCTCGAATCTTTCTAATTCTGATGTAAGACACGAGAATCCCAACTGAGGGTGAGATTTTGAAGCATGGCTTGGTTTTTCATGATTAATTTTGTCTGCAGGATTCCCATCGCTTTAAGCTCAGTGAGGGAGGTGTTAATAATTCCTACAAGTCTAAGGCGTACGAATTGGCTTCAAAATTGACTGGCCTTGGTAAGTGTATATATAGCTCACAATTTTTCCAGCTCAACTGTTGATTTTGTTATAGATTGCTTCATTTTCTGTTTTGGTGGCAGTTTTATTTTTACTGTATAGTTATTATCAGATAATCTCAACTCACCTCATTTCGAATTAATTTGCATATGCACGAAGCATGAGACCATAGCTGAAATGGACTGGCATCTGGTGACGGCCGGGATGCCGCACGGCCGCCTGTCCAGCCAATTTACGCGGTCGATATTTCGTCTATCGGGCTGGTTGTGGCCGCAATCGACGCAGGAAGGACCAAGGATTCGACTGATATGCTCGGTTTAGCGAAATTCCGCCACGCGCCGCGTCCGCGGCAGGTATAACGGGCGCTGCCGCGCGTGTCAGGGACTCCCGACCTTTTTGCTTCGCCGCGCTCCCGCGCGGCGGCGCTGCGCTCGCGCTACGGGAGTACTGCCGGCTACGCCCTGCCACTCCCTCCCCGCCCCGCGCAGGGGCGTGTGGGGTATCTACGTGCGCGTGTGAACGTAAACAAAGGTATGGTGTACGTGCCATCGCCGTGTTCTATGGGTTTCTATCTGAAAATTCGAACTGACAGGATTCGAGGTACGTTCTATGTGATTCTGTGGTTAATAAAGATTGATTTTTTTGCGTTTTCATGTATAATGTACTCGTTAACGATGCAACACTCTTATTGTTCCGCGCCTCCAGCCATTCTATAAATAGAGAAACAAAATTAAAAGTACGTCCGACACATAACCACAACCACCGTCGGCTTTACGGCTTTACAATACGAGTGTTGCATCGTTAACGAATACGTTATACATGAAAACGCAAAAAAAAAAACAATCTTCATTAACCACAGAATCACATAGAACGTACCTCCAATCCTGTCAGTTCGAATTTTCAGATAGAAACCCATAGAACACGGCGATGGCACGTACACCATACCTTTGTTTACGTTCACACGCGCACGTAGATACCCCACACGCCCCTGCGCGGGGCGGGGAGGGAGTGGCAGGGCGTAGCCGGCAGTACTCCCGTAGCGCGAGCGCAGCGCCGCCGCGCGGGAGCGCGGCGAAGCAAAAAGGTCGGGAGTCCCTGACACGCGCGGCAGCGCCCGTTATACCTGCCGCGGACGCGGCGCGTGGCGGAATTTCGCTAAACCGAGCATATCAGTCGAATCCTTGGTCCTTCCTGCGTCGATTGCGGCCACAACCAGCCCGATAGACGAAATATCGACCGCGTAAATTGGCTGGACAGGCGGCCGTGCGGCATCCCGGCCGTCACCAGATGCCAGTCCATTTCAGCTATGGTCTCATGCACGAAGTTTGTGTAGTTGCCTTCAAATCTTCTATAATTTACAAGTTTTCAGAATTTACTTGGTCAACAGCACTACAGAAACTCTCTCTGAAAAGAATTTTCTGTTTCTGTTGTTAAAAAGCAGTGTTTTACTCAGTTTACCATTTTATATGTTCAGACTTTAATGCCTACCTCATATTGAATTTGACTGAGCTGCGACAGCAGCTTAAGGAAGTTTCTAAAAAAAAGCATTACTGTCAAGTCAACGGCAACATAATTCCACAACAGTAGCTGTAACGCCCGATGAGGCTGACATGGCCAGTCTTTTTGATGAAACCAGTCCTTTGGAGGGACTTCCTGCATTAGATCAGGAGACATGGGCTGATTTTAATAACAAGTTGCGGACTGAGAAAAAGTTTGCTCATGCAGTGGTAAATCACACTTTGATCATTTCCAGTCTTCTAGTCTTTGCATTCTGCATATCAAGTTTTTTTCTTTTTTTTTTTTAAATGTATGTGCTTGCTGCTTTTCTTGCATTTGAAAATTTCCATGTAGTTCTTTACACCTAGTTTTGTTTTGCACCCTTGCACCAGTTAGAGCTAGTCTTAACTGTTTATTTTCCAAATTTCAGGCTTTGAAGATAAGAGATGCATGTATGTCACAGTCAGACTTTGCCGAATGTGTCAGGTTGGCATTATCGCTTGTGATCTCTAACAGTCTAGCAAGTGAATATAGCTGGGCTGGTAAAAGGAAAAAACTACCATTTTGCACAGAGTATTTTGTTAAGTTTTTAAATGGTAAGTATTTTTCTTTGCCTTTCAAAATTCTATTTAAAACATTTGTGACAGGCTGTTTTTTGTTTCCACAGGGATTTTGAAGACATATTTTAAATTTTCCTGCAGGGCGAATGATTTAAAAGCAGTTGTTGGTAACTGGCTAAGGCTGGCCCAACAGCGTACTGGAGGAGCAAACTTCAGAAGCTGGCAGAAGAAGGCAAAGTAAGTGATCTGAGATGATAAATTCTCTCCCTTCCTTCTCTTTTACAGGCTCTAGTGCTGGCCGTGATTTCCCTGTTGTTTGGGTTCATGGAGGCTTTCTCGGTAGTTGATTTGCTGAAGTACTTTGGAATTTTATTGGATAACAAAATGTAAAGGGGCCTAGGTTCTGTAAAATATGATAAATTTTGGAGTTGAAGTAGCCCTAATTCTAGCTCTACTCCTATTTATAATTATGTTCAGTTCATTGCAAATCCAACAGTGATTAAAGCTATTTGTACTCATACTAGAGCATGAACTTTAAGGACTATTTTAATGTGAAATCAGTTATCTTTGTGACTTTAATTTTGGCCAAAGGCTCTGAACGGGTCAGTATTATGTCTTCGAGTTGCTATATGATTGGATTTTTTTGTGACAAGCCATTTCATTTTTCAAAAGTAACAACTCTTTCAGTTTTAGCAACATATTTTGTGAGCTCAAGCAAGTCGATTAATTTTGTGTCTCATTCAGATTTATGTTGAATGAAATGAAGGTTTTTTTTGACAGTATCTTGTGCTCACTAAATATGTTGCTGAGGTTCAAACTTGTGGACTTTTAGAAATTGAATGGCTAAGAGCGAACGAACAAAATCTGAGTGACGTAGGATGAATTCACATGGAAATAGTCAGTAATTTCTGAACATATTAATTTTTAGAGATTTAAAAATTTAATTAAAAAAAAACCATCTGGGTCTGGCTGATGCACTGTAATTTGCAAAATGTGAGTGTGTGGTGACATTCTTTGCTTGTTTAGTTGCCATTTAAAATAGCAGAGAGCATCGCCTCAGTGACATTTTGTAAATTAGTTTAAGGTAGTATTAGCGTTCTGTTAGACACCTTGGTTTACACTATCCATACTTAGATTTTTTTTTAAATGTACATTTCCTCCATGGTATATAAAATCTGTAATGGGAGAATAATCGAGTTAAATCTCAAGTCTTTCATATGATGTATAGTTTGCTTTGTGTATTCTTTCAGCGTTTCAGGGGAGGCAGAGGGGACGGTGGCCTCTCCCAAAAAGAATACTGACTCCCCATGGAAGCCCAAGCTTGCCGCCAAGCTTGGCCATAAGCGGGCGCTGACACCACGGAAGAAGGCCTCAACACCGAAGTCCTCACCAGCTGCTTCTCCTGTGAAGAAGAAGCGTTCAAGAATCCTCATCTCCAGTGATGAGGATGAGGTTGAGGAACTCGACAATAATTTCAAGAATTTAAGGTATGCGCTCAAGTCAGATAAGAAAAGTGGTGATCACCCAAATGAAAGTGATTAAATAGCACTTCTGAAATTTGGATGGGGAAGGCTTTTATTGTAGTATTGGTAATTGGGTGATAATCTTAATCGATGTTAATAGATAAAATGTGGGAGCTAGGATAGCAAAGATGCACACACGTTGATACAGAAAACGGAAGTGAAGTCATTTTATTTAGTAGAGAGCAAGTACAGATGCAGGTACAGAGTGCAGCACTGTACACAAGTATGTATGTAATAACAGGTGGTGGCTATGGAATGGTGGAGAGGGTAAGACAAAGTGGGAAGATTTAAATAGGGTAAGGGTTGATGACGACAACAGCTTCATCACGTTTTCGGTTATAGATCAACACCCAAATTCGAGTGATGCGTTCATCAGCCAGACTGGGTTGATCTTTTATACCTATCCATTCTTGAGTGGACCATCACTTTGTCATAAGGCTGAGGGAGCAGGGTGTTCCCCCCGACTCGGGGATCATTCACAAACTACGTAATGTTTCTCAAGGCTCGGGTTTGCAAAACTATCATTTGCGGAAGGCACTGCACTGAGAAAAATGATTTCTGCAGAACAATAAAAATTCTGGATGTGATTGTCAAAGTGTGTTCTATCTGTCCTGCTTATGCGCTGCAATCGGTGCTTTGTTTATCGGCCCAATGTTTGGGTAACAAAACACTTTGATTGCAACGCAAAATCGGAACGGATAGAACACACTTAAACGCTTTGTGTGAATCACTTCTATCAGTGTTAGGGCTGCTAAAGCCCTGTGACCAACGGAGCGCCTGAAAGGTAGGCCGCCATCGCACTAGGGAGCTTTGCGGGCTGGCCTACCCTACAGTTCGCAGGCGCTGTGAGCGGCGGCCGACTTGCCACGTAGTTCGCGAACGGCTCCTTAGCCGTTTGTCACATAATGCGTTAATTCAGAATACAGTGAAACTTAAGTATGTATGTTCTGTTGTTCTGTTCCAGTGCTGAAGAGAGTCAGAGGGGCGAGGGTGGAGAAGCGAACGGCCACTCCGAGCGGGACGAGGCTGATTGCTCCTACGAGTCGCTTCTTTGATTACTTCGCTGATCCGACAATGGCTTCTGACTACGGCTTCTGACTACGGCTTCTGAATATTGCTCATGACTTTTTTATTAAATACGTTTATTATATTTTACTCCACGTGTATAATTTATACCCTGTAAGGCATACCATCATCTACAAGATGTTCTGCGTGACATCTAATTGTCGTCTATTAGATGTCTTTCTGCTTCGTCTACCCGCTGTTTGCGATTACAGATAACAGACCGTCTATAGACAGTCTAAATGGCCAAATTTCAAATGTCTTGTAGATGTCTTTTGTTATACGTCTAGTAGACATACGTGGAAGATGTCTATAGATGTATGGAATTCAGCCATTTCGATCATCGATAGACGTCTCGTGGAAGACATCTAATAGACGCGTATCCGTCTAAGGATAGACGTCCAATCGATGTATATTAGACATCTTTTTGCCATGTGGGGCAGCGGAACTGGCACCGAGGTTGACAGAAGGGACGGGCCAGCTTGTTTTTTTGCAAATTAACTCCCTATTTATTAAATATTCCATTCCAAAGGCCAGTCGATCTGCCTCTCTGATAACCAAATTTGTCCTTCGCCAATATATGTTGTATCTGTCGACAAACGCTACCAGTCTATTTAAAAAAGCATTTCATATATTTTTGCTGTTGATATTAATGTTGCCAGAGGTGGATCAGTTGTGCAACGCCAATTTCCCGTTGAGAACTTGGATCGCAAAAATTTGTTACCCCTACCTACCGTGGGGGTGAGCGGTGGAGTACGCTCAAAAAAAAAATTATTATCAATCCGACAACTGAAAGGGCGTTTCAGGGACCCTTTTCAAAGGCCGAAAAATACCGGCGCTGTTTTGTTGAGCAGTGTATTAATAATGCCTCAAAATACAGTTGGCCATCTTTTATTAATATTGGTTGCTCTAGATCTGTTTTACCAGGCCTGTGACCATTTGAATGAGCGATAGCGAAGCCCATTTACTCGGTTGGGACTGTTGAAAACTTTCGGTCTGCCTATTTCTTTGTTTTTCCGCACGAGATCTCGCAAACGGTTTGACGCGACAGGCCGGAAAATTTAAAAGGGTCTTCTCTGTGATCATGAGAAAGAAAAAACGTCCTTCTAGTACCCCGGAAGTTGGTTTCGGCCTGGGCCTTATGGGTCCGCGAAAAAAGTTACCGGAAAAAGGGGGGGAGGGGGCTCCGATCTTGGATACGTCTCTTTGGTAGGGATCCAGTCCAGTATTAAGAGAGAATAGGTGCCCGAAGGGCCTGACCGCAATCAAAAAAGTGTGCCCGAATCATGCATAATATGCCTGTTTCATAGCAGATTTTATGCCTGAACCTCAAAATCTTCCCCAAGCATAATATGCTCCAAACAAGAATTTCGTAGTGGCTGCGCAGCTATGCCTGAATCAAGGCATGCCACAAAATATTAATGCCCGATTCAGGCATCAGTCTACATGCCTAACTCAGGCATCAGATTGTGCCGAATCGTATACCTGTATCGGGCACAGTAATGGGTTAGAGGGGTTCATTTGCCAAAAGTGTTAAAATGTAACGGGGCTGGTTTAGATTCCGGTTCTGTGTTAAAAACCATGAATTTTGGTACCTCGTTTTTTTTTATCCGACCACCGGAAGGGGTCGCGCATCGAGCCGGAAGTTTCCATGTTACGCCCTATACAGGATTTTAAAAAAAATCGGATTACACACAAACGAAAATTTTCTGTAGTAAGATACCCCATATTAACATCCATAGGCCCCGTTACAGCCCCGTTACATTTTAACACTTTTGGCAAATGAACCCCTCTAGTAATGGGTGGCACAAGTATCCTGTTGCTTCATTGGGGAAAGTTACCCAGGATTTCAGGGTAGACGTCAAATTTGCGCTGATTCAAACATACTGTTAGCACTACTATACCCCGCGCAAAGGGTGCGTTGCGACACCCTGTGCGCGGGAGCATTTTTGCAGAGTCGCGCAAACGTGACCCCACTCGACGCGTTCAGTCCGCCCTCACGGGGCGGGCCCGCGAGTGTCGCAATGCTGATGCACGCACGGTTCGTCCGTTCACCCGCACACTCGGAGGGCCCGCGGCCGGCTCGGGCGCACTGGACAAGTCAGACGCTACGAGACCACTGAACGGGCAAGACGCGACAGACAACGGAGCAAGGTGAGCTGAGGTGGCTGTCGGGCGGAACAGCACAGGGAGTCTAATTCTATCACTGTCTGATACTATTTTCCACTGTTATATATTGGCATATTAGTGATTAATAATATAGTTATCACCTTCCAATCCGGCCTGCCTTTCTCGAGTCGAGGCTAAACTCCCCAAGTAGGAACATAACCTAACATGGTGCATCGGCCGGCCGTACCCCTGCTGCCCTGATGGAGAAAATCACGCAGTTCCGCCAGGAAAGTCTGTCTTACGCCAAGCAGATCGTCAAGACCCCCGCTCCCGGATACCCGTGCATCTTCATCGAAACCACCTTCAACCTGACAGCTGCCCACTGCACAGCTATCGCCGAGCGCCTCATCCAGGTCTGTGAGTACTACCAATACACCGTAAACCACAAGACCCGCCAAACAGCCACACTGCAGCGTGCAGCAGAGGGGTACCATGGTTTAAAAAAATGTGCACGTTAACTTTCTTAAGCCCAGGGTGGAAAGGTTCGCACACCTTAAATAAGTCATAAACCATTCCCATCGTCCGGCACCGAAATCGACACCCTGGCCTATGTAAATTCAAAATTTCTGTATTCGGAACTTCGTCTTCATGACCGATTAGTCAACATCTCGGCCCACGCTATGGAACGTCGCTGCCAGCTGCAGCGTCAGCAACTCCTCCAGAAGCTTCGCCTGGCGCGTGACCAGCCCGAGCTGATCAGCCAGATTTTCGATCAGCCTGGCATCATCGGCCGCGCCGTCGGAGAGCTTTTGTACGTCGCAGACTGCCGCAGGACACCAGTGACACTCCGGCGGTCCAAGCAATGTTACGACGCTGTCCCGGTCCTCAACGACCGGAACGAGTCACTGTTCCTGACCCCTATCACGAGGATCATCACGGGCACCGCCGAGCCCGTCCCGTGCGACGGCCCAGCAGGCCCTGCCTTCAACTTCGGCGACGGTTGGGTCCAGCTAACACCCACGCCCCGTCGCCTCACCGATCCAACCGTGCTCCAGCCCGACGACGACCACATCGCCTTCCACGCCCTCGACGCAATCAGCACCGCCGGCCTGTATTCGCGCGAGGAAATGGAGGAGTTCGGCCGACTCCTCACTTTCCCCGCGTACCGGGCCGCCGTCTCCAACACGATCGCGCGAGCGGCAAGCGGAGACCCAGTGGACCAGGGACGGACTGGCCCGGGTGGGCTAGGTGGGAAATCCAAACCGGCCCCCCCCCCCCGGATTCAGTGCCTTTTCGGGCCCCCCTGGGGGCCCGCCGGGCCCCCCCAAGTCATACTTAGGACCCTAGTGCGAATCAAGTATTAAACGTCATGCTGGTAACCAGCGCGAAAGGAATACAACGAATAACGCAATGCAGAAGCCTTCGAATCGTAGAGGGTGGGTAGTATAGCAGGGTGGAGCGAAGCGAGTGCCGGGATAGAATTAGCCATGCCGTGAGCCGCGTCGCCGTCGCCAGGCTTGGTTGGTTGGTGCCTAAGGCATATCCAGTTCGCGCCCGAGCCAAACGCAGCGACGGCGACGGCGACGCGCTCGCGATAACATGGCGTACTTCTGGTCATGGGGTTGTCCCTGCCAAAGTAGGCAAAAATAGGCACAACACAGTCATGACGTACTCGTTGCGGGCATCAAAAAATGGCTTCTTCAAGCATCTGCCCCTGGAAGGTAGGCAAAATCAGGCCCTCTTTCGGCCTTACCCAACCGGGCCCCTAACCCCCCAGTCCGTCCCTGCAGTGGACCACCATCTGTCAGCGTTCAACATCTTCGGCGTCGACGAGGCCACCCGCCTCGTCAAATCGGCGTTCCGGCGGATGTGGGGGTGGGCGTCGACCGTCGGCGAGGTAAGCATCAGCCGTCTTCGGATTCTACATAATATTTAAAATCATCGCCCACATCCTGACCATCATCGTGAACGGGCTGGCCCTACGAGACGCCACCGAGTGCAGCCTGTACCTGTTGGCGGCCTTCTGGTCCGCCGCCACCACCTGGGTGCTGCAGTGCAAGCGCCCGACGCCACCACCGAGGACGGCGGAGGACATCGAGGCTGCCCAACCTCTGGCTGCCCCGTCCGCAACCCCGGCTCCAGCGGACCCGTGGCCGACAACGACGGCGCTGTCGGGAGAGCCCCGAAGGGATTTGAATTCCCGCGGGCTTATAGGAGGAACGAGCGACCGGATACCGCGATGCAGAGCATTCGATTCTCTGCCTGCATCGCGGGTATCGGCCCCTGGCGACCGGACACCCGGCCGCGAGGGGAAGCCGCTGCCGGCGGAGCGGCAGACGCGTCTTGGCCCCCTTCTGTGGAACACCTCAGCGGATACCGCAAAGAAGTAAGTGCTTGGTGGTCACCAACTACTCCCACAAACCTTGATTCCTTATTCAAAGAATCCCCCCCATCTGGGTTACATTCAGCCGCAACGGCGTTTTACTTAAGAAGAGTTAGTACTCGTTAGTATCCGATCACTCTGGGAAAGCGCAGTTGCGACTTGGTGGAGCTCCGTGGGTCACTTTCGCTTTCAAGCAAAAGTGAAGCATTTCCTGACCGTCTCCCTAGCACCCAACTAGTCACTAGAGCCAGTGTTAGGTTAAGTTAGAAAGGTAGAGTTTAAGACCATTCTAGCTAGTAGTCGCGTGGTTCGTAGAGTTACGACCACGTGTTACGCATAGGGGCCAGTCCGAGCCAACGCGGAGCAACGGAAACCAGTGTTAATATTTTTCCAGTCCAAATACATTTCCGTTGCCCGTGGAAGCGAAGGGCTATTTTATTTATTTTGTTTCTTTGAGGAAATTGGACGGTGTCCGCGTGGGAGAGAGCCCGCGGCCGCCACGTTTTTTTTGTCGAGTGTGTCGGGACGCAAGACATTTTTTGTTCTTTCTCTTTTAATTAGAAATCTAGCGTAAATAGTATGAATAATCATAGGTAGTGATTGAAGTAGAGTTAATTTAGCATAATTTTAAATCTAGAGTGGTGTTCGAGCGCCACGTGTCGTAGCGTTCCATGTGGGGGCGCGAGGTACCACGTGTGGTTGTGTGACGTCAGAGTGCTCTTCTCTCGTATTGCAGCTCGATCGCAGTGGTACCTAGAGTCGAGTGATTTTGTTTCTGGTTTCTAAAAAAAAAAAAAAAAAAAATAGTAAACATGAGTGAAATTGAGAGTTGACTGACCGTTTGTGTCGAGTGGAGACGTTCCATGTGGGGGCGCGAGGTACCACGTGTGGTTGTGTGACGTCAGAGTGCTCTTCTCTCGTATTGCAGCTCGATCGCAGTGGTACCTAGAGTCGAGTGATTTTGTTTCTGGTTTCTAAAAAAAAAAAAAAAAAAAAATGAGTGAAATTGAGAGTTGACTGACCGTTTGTGTCGGGGCACGTGGAGTCGACTGCGGAACGCTGACTAGCGTGCCGCGGTCCGGTTCGCGGCCGCCGCGACAGACCGGCCTGCCGGCTTCCGCGTGGAAACACGAGAAGGCGGCAGCCCGCAGCTGGAAAATCAAATATCAATTAATTGTTGTGATATTTTTTTTTGTTTCTCGTTTCGGAAGCGGATCCCGTGTTCATAAGAGCTGGATTTTTTTTTCCTTTACATGGGTTTGCGAAAATCTGAGAGCTACTCCCGCTCAGTTTATTTATAAAATCCAAAAATTTAGAGAAGCTATACAGGCGACGGATCAGGGGGTGTCCCCAAGGGCTGAGATATACGGCCTCACTGCTGAGCCGGCTAGCTCAGGGATGGTAGCGGCGGTACTTGCGCAGGCAGTGGAGTATATCGAGTCACAGCCGAGGAGTGACGGGCCAGCCAGTCGGGGACTCTGCGTAGCGGTCCGAAATCTTTTAATAAAATCGGCATCTCAATCATTAAATCAGTTTGGAATCAGAAGCTGTTCTTCGGACTCAGTACAGAGACGAGACGGAGGTTGGACTCTGGTAGTTGATCTACTGAAGCTGCAGCAGTATATTCGGAGCGTGCATTTGGGTGGTCAGGCGGGCGATTGCCCCGATACCAAGACCTTCTTGATAGTGATTTTGGACGGGTTAAGAGAAGTAGCCTGTCAGCAGGAAAGGGGACTGCAGCAGGGTACCGATCGCCGCCCAGGCGGAACTCGACACCGCGCCCAGGCAGGCAGCGGACGAGCAGCGAGCGCGCTGCCCGTCTGAAGGAAGGAGTCGGGTGACGGAGGCAGACCCGGGGCGTATTTCAAATCTGCCCGGTCTGCAAAGTGCTCAGAACACACGCACGGCGAACCTGACGCCCAGAAGTGAGGGTGTGCGAGTGCATACATCCCTTACGTCCCCACAAATCCAGGCTGTACCTACTTGCGAAACACGCGGAAACGCGTACACTGCACACACCGCAACAACTCCAATACGCGCATACGCAAACAGATCAGCGTCCTCCAACCCGTTTCTTGACGATATCACATCTCCTGCTTCCACTGCTTTGCTCTCCCCCCTAGTCCAGGTTCCGGACTCCCAGAAGCAGAGTCTGCAGTCCGTGATCGAAAATTTTCGGCAGTCAGTAGGGGCAAGTAAGGATAGCCGTAGATCTAAAGTTGTTATCTGCCAGGTCCAGGGATTGTTGGAGTTCGACTTGCCCGTAGCGGCCCAGTTCCTGGAAGAGTGTCTAGAAACTTTTGGCCCAGCATTTACACAAGACACGAGTCTCACTAACGGGGTTTTTGAGGCTCTACGTCATTGGTACTCATTTGATTCGTCCAGGGGCAGTCCACGGCCCTCGATAGCAGCGGTTCCAGCCGACGGATCAGACGATCCGGGGGCTTGTCCACAAAATTTTGTGATAGATTTGTCGAAATTATTTCACTGGTACTACGAAAATTTGTCCTTTGCTGACGAGTGTCGCTCTACCAATAGAGCAGAGTTTTTAGAGGTAGTGCTGAGACACTACGTGTTTTACCATAAACAAATTTCTTATCTGGGCCTAGCGTATAACGCGGGTGTGGCTGACGGTCTGAGTTGTCAGGTGGAACATCCATACGGTAACTCGGAGCAGCCACAAGAGAGCAGAGCGGAGGAGACACCGCACACAAACACTTCCAACCAAAAGACGGCGCAGTGGCTGTAGGCGGTGTTTGAGGCCAACGGCGACAATCTCACGGCGTGTGACACGCCGGGGGCGGACGACCAGTCGTTGTCCTCGGGATACGAGTGCATCGACGAGTCGGGCCGATCGGACGACATGGATCGTCACCGGGTGGCGTTCTCGCCGTTGGAGGACGAGGAGACACAGCCTCTGACAGTCGCGTACGGCAGCAGCTCCACAGCAGCACGCACACCACAACAACACGACACACACAGCACGATACCGCACACTCAGCACCACACATACAGTACGATACAGCAACCAGCACCACAACACAGCACAGCGTGGGGCACGCCACAAGTGCCGGCGCAGCACCAGCTGAATATGGTGCAAGTAGGATACGACAGGACGTCTAGCCCTGTCAACCCCTTGTTCCACAGCCCCAGCGGGTCCAATAACCCGTTTTCGACACCTGACCATAACCAGGTGCACACAACTGGCTTAGGCAGGGCACAGCATTACAGCTCACAACAGTTCCCCGTCCACTCAGTGAACACAATCCACGGCGCGAGTGGGCGTACTGACCACTCAATGTTCGGTGCGAGGGTGCGCGATGAGGGCGCACTGTTCGGCGCGCGCGGCCGCTTTGAACACACAGGGCTTGGCGCGGGCGAGCGCGACGACCAAGAGACGTACCGACCAGGGGAGCCCCGCCTGCCGTTGCCCAAGTACGCAGAGGCCATCAGCCATGACAACTTCATGTCTCAGTTCGAGGGGCTCATGGACATGTATAGGTCCAGTGGCCAGAAAAAAGTTATGTGCCTTGAGCAGTGTGTAAAGGGCTCGGAAGCCGAGTCCTGGCTTCGCCGGTTCCTGTTCGAGAACGGCAGGAGGGTGTCCTGGGAGGTCCTGGCAAAGGAGTTCAAGGCCGCCTTCACGTCGTTCTTCGACGGAGAGGAGGCGCGAAACAGACTCGAGGACCAGGTCATGCGGCCGGACGAGACAGTAAGAAGGTACGTTATGGACAAGTTGGACCTGTGCGTGCGCTTTGACCCCTACATGAGGGAGCGGGATAAGATTCACTATGTCACAGCTGGCCTGCCGAGGCAGTTCATGACTACTCGACGGGTCATGTAGTGACAACAATTGATCAGTTGCTAGATAAACTTATCCTGGTGGAGGGTCAGCTTAAGGGCCGTAGACGGCACAGGTCACGGAAGGTTGATGTACCTGCAGTGCCGCAGGACTCTGCGGTGCAAATGTTACAAGGGTTTGAAAAAAAGATAATGGATGTGCTAGAAGCCAAGGTCAACCAAATATCCATCACTCGGTATGGCAATGGCGGCAGCAGTGATAGAGGACGTTCTGGTGATAGAGGACGTTCTGGTGATAGGGATTTGTCTGAAGTTGCCCCAGCCCATGCGAGTAACCCACAAACGCCCAACGGCAATCAATTGTTCCTTAAAAGTACCATTATGTTCCGTAATTGTTCCACTCACAGCAACGCCAATTATGGTTAATTTTTTTTTTAATACGACCGGGTATGGCTAGCGTCTTATGCAACGCAATCCTTGGGAAAAGTTTCGAACGTACAAAATGGCAATTGTTCCAAGTAGAAACACATCTAAATTAAATTGTTCCACTGCACAATATGCACAACATCTACAAGGTAGATATACGAATTTCTCATAAGTGCAATAGCTCACCACAAGCCAAAAAAATCAATTGTTCCAAAGGCTCCCACGTTTGTTCCCTGCTGTTCCACAGCCGACGCACGAATATTTTACCGCGGGCTCCCCAGTAGTGCTACAAGTACCTCACTGACAAAACGAATTCACCGTTTCGGTGATTACAAATCACCGTTCTGGGATGATGCGAAAAGAGAGCTTCGTGCGGTCCGTAACGGGATAAGAATCCTTCTTTAGGATATCGACGGGTCGGGGGACTTTGGACACAGCGGCAATCCTCGAGTCGGGGACGAAATCACCGTTTGGGTGATCGCCGAGTCCCGCCCGGGTCGGTCGTCAGCGAGACCGAATCGAGGCTCGGATCCCCCGTTCGGACGATCGGCCGCTAGTGTCGCTGGTGTATCGTCTGCTGTGCGGTGTTATTGGTTCTTGTTATCGTTGTTTGGCAAAGACATGAGTGAGCAGAAGTGATGCTTTGTTTTGCTGCAAAGCTTCGCAAAAACGTCGTATACCATCATAGTGCATTGTTGCAGAGGTAGGTTCAACGCTGTCCTATTTTTGTTTTGGGCATCTGCTCACTCACGTCGTTGCCAAACAACTACTAAAAACCGAAACGGTTAATTCGTTCTGACAGTGCTGGGTTGGACAAATTTCTCATACGTACAGTAGCTCACCACACGCCAAAACAATCAATTGTTCCAAAGTCTCCCACGCTTGTCCCCTACTGCTCCACAGACAACCTAGGGATAGACCATTCCGGTGCAACTGCTGACCGGAGCTGGTAAGAAGGAACAGAAACAAGTGCTGACGCACTGCGCATGAGCATTGGGTTTTCGTTTTTTTTCTTCCTTGCAGCTTCTTGCCTACTAAGACTCGAGTTCAGAACCATTAAAAGTGATTATAGCAATGTCAATTTACATATTTCCCTGTCCAATTTTTTTTTGCGCACATAAGGGATTTATAGCACTATACACGATCAAACAAAATGGTGTGAAGTCAACAAACGCCCCTAAAAGGAATCCACCCAAATTATCCAAATACTTCTCGTGGCACTACTTAGGAGCCTGCAGAAATGGATTCGTACGAACGGCTGTGGAACAGCAACGAACAAACAAGAACTTTTTTTGGAACAATTGATAATTTTGCGCGACTGTAAGCGATCAAGCCCATAAAAGATTAGCCCTACCCAAAATCGTTTCGTTGCACAGATTGCGAACCCGCAGTGAAGTATTTGTATGTCGCATAAGCAACAAAAGGGAGCAAACGTGGCAGGCTTTGAAACAATTGACTGTTTTGGCTTGTGAGAAGTTTTTGCAGTTATGAGAAATACGCCCAACCCAATTACATCCCGTACCACCGTTTGTTAGCACGCGATGAAATATTCCTACTTCGACTGTGGAACAATATGGAACAGAGGTGGGAGACTTTGGAACAATTGATTGTTTTGGCGTGTTGTGAGCTATTGCACTGATGAGAAAAACGCCCAACCCAAGAACATATCGTACCACTGTTTGTTAGCCCGCGGTAAAATATTCCTCCTTCGACTGTGGAACAGTATGGAACAAACGTGGGAGACTTTGGAACAATTGTTTGTTTTGGCGCGTTGTGAGCTATTGCACTTATGAGACATACGCCCAACCTAAGTACTGCTCGTACCACTGCTTGGGAGCACGCGGTAAAGTATGCCTACTTCGACTGTGGAACAATATGGAACAGAGGTGGGAGACTTTGGAACAATTGATTGTTTTGGCGTGTGTTGAGCTATTGCACTTATGAGAAATTCGCCCAACCCAATTCCTTCTCGCAGCACTGCTTTGGGGCCTGCGGTAAAATATTTCTACTTCGACTGTGGAACAATATGGAACAAACGTGGGAGACTTTGGAACAATTGATTGTGTTGGCTTGTTAGTAGCTTTTGTACTTATGCGAATCTCGCCCAACCCAAATGCTCCTCGGAGCACTACTTGACAGCCTGCAGTAAAGTATTCGTCCGACGGCTGTGGAACAATAGGGAACAAACGTAGTTGACTTTGGAACGATTGATTGTTTTGGCGTGTGGTGAGCTATTGCACTCATGAGAAATTCGTACATCTACACAGATGTTGTGCATATTGTGCAGTGGAACAATTTAGTTTAGATGTGTTTCTACTTGGAACAATTGTCATTTTGTTCGTTCGGAACTTTATCTAAGGATTGCGTTGCATAAGAAGCTAGCCCTACCGATGCGTATTTTTAAAAAAAAAAATTAACCATAATTGGCGTTGTTGTGGGTGGAACAATTACGGAACATAATGGTTCTTTTAAGGAACAATTGATTGCCGTTGGCGGAACTTAATAGTACTTTTAAGGAACAATTGATCGGCGGTGGGCGTTTTTGGGTTGCTGATATGGGTTGGGGCAATTTCAGACAACTCACATGAACGCCTTTCTTATTTGTCATCGAAACGTGAGTGCCTGTTTTATTTGCAAGTCTAACGTGGGCTCCTTTTATACCAGCAAATACAACTGAGCGCCTCTTTAAATGACAGCAACAAGTGAGTGCCTTTTGAACCTTTTCACGCTTCTGCTGGATCCTGACCTCAGCTCTCCCACGTTCCTTTTCAAGCCTGTTAGTCAAGTGGAGAGTCTCATGACGAATCCTTATAATGTCTTCCCCATCAGAAATGGCGTCATCAATAACAACGGGATCAAAATTACCCGAGTAGAATTAGAAGTGGGATGTCCCAACTGAACTGGAGCATTCCCCCTGGCCCCTCCTACAGCCTCATCAAAAATTTGGCCTACTGAATTATATATAAAATAAGTTGTCACATCAGTACAAGGTAATTCATAAACTGTAGTGAGCCCTCTAAAATTCGGGTCACCATCAAGAGGAACTTAATGGAGTTGTACTCCCGAAATCCGACCTTGCGCAAGCTCAATCACCTCTATACCCTTACTGTTAGCCTCGTCTATGTTCATCGTGTGACCGACCCACCGACCCCGTTCACAAGTGGGAGTGGTACAGTGCTTCCTCCATAAACCAAATAGTTTAGCACTCTCATTCTTATCATTCATGTAAGAATAAAGATAACTAAACCGGTGGTGTGGTAGAATAAAGCAGTAAATCGTCTAGGGCTAGAAGTGATCCAGGGTAGTCAAAAGCTAGTAAGGTGTCGAGTAGTTCAGTGACGTCAACCTCGTCCTCGATACTAGTGATAAACCGACCGTAAATACGAGTACGCGAGGCTTCCTAATCGAAAACCTTACGTAAACGTCCAGGCAGCTCTTCCACTGGTGTAAATTCTATCAGAAATTCTATCAGATATTTCTGATAGGATTTCTGACTACCTGAGAGTTTTCCTAATTGCCTGACAGCTCTCCTGATTACCTGATTGCTTTGCTGATTGTCTGATAGCTTATATGTGTTTCTCATAGCTTTTCTGAGTTTCTGAAAGCAATTTCTGAAAGCATTTCTGATTTCTGAAAGCTATTCTGATCTCTGATAGCTTATGCGGATTGCTCTCCTGATAGCCTACAAGCAGTTTGCTTTCAGCGTAAGCTATCAGAAGCCTCCTTTCAGAGACAACACTGTCTGGATGTTCTGAAAACTTTGATTTTGACAGGGCCATAAAACCGAAACTTCTCGGAATTCCTGGTTGAAATTTTGTAAGCGAAATGAGTTTGCTAATTTACTAGGGCCATTTTAATTTTATCAAAATCCGACCCTTTTTTCTGGCATCCCCAGAACGGTGCACGGTAGCTCAAATCTGACTGCGGATTTGAATAAGACTCGGTTTTCACTTCCTAATAACAATTTTAGCGTGACTCTTAAGTAATCGTGTCACTGATATAATGCTCTGAAAATGTTTTGAACTATCAGAAAATACTACGAGCAGCATATTGCTTTCAGAGATTCAACTACAGCTATCAAAACTTTTTTATCAGGGCAATGCTATGAAAAGTTCGCTATCAAAGGTGCGCGAAAATTTTTTAGAAATCAGAAATATTCTGATAGCTCAGTTCTAATGGCAAAACTCTGATAGCTTTTTCTGATAGCATTTACACCAGTGTCCACAGTCCCGTCTGCTCTCTTACCCCTAACCTCAACTCATAAACTAACTCCTCCGTATGTAGATAATACAATTCCATTGTGAACAGCCCATTTTAATACCGTCAACCAAAGTACAAACCAAAAATTGCAAATGCAATTAAGCAAGAAAATCAAAGGAAGCGAAAGTGCGAAGAAAAGCCGTCCCGGAGCGATCCTCCAGCAACGATGTCCTCTTCTGCCAACTATATTTAGGCGTATCTTCGGCAGGCGAAGTCGTTTTGCCTCACCTTTCTGTCACGAGATTATCATGAAAGCAAGAAAACCCAAAAGCGTTATCGTATAAGCATAAATACAAAAGCTGCACTTTAAAAAGCATACAAAACCAGCAAAATTAGAAAGGATACATGAGCTAGGTAACATAACCCTTCCATCCCGACACTAGACAGCAAAGTGTAGCCAACTGTGATAATTAAAGCAACAAGTAATAGCAAGGAATAATTCTTTGTAGCCCCACGCTGGGCGCCATATTGTATAAATGCTTACTCAGGAAATAATAGAGCATAATGCCAAGCCAAACCCATCAGAAAATGCGGAAACTAATGGTTAAAGAATTGGGCGCCGGGCAGCGAAGCTGCCAACTCAACAAATTAATTAGCATAGCACTGGAGACTATCTGCTTACAGGTGACACCAATACAAATCTGACTAGCTCACGGCTAGCCGTGTTGGGCGAGCTCATTTTATTACTTTAACTGCTTTTTAATGTAATTAAAATTATTTAAAAAAATGCAGGGTATCAAAAATTTGTTTTTCTTTCACTTTGTTTTAAGGGAAAACTTTGTTGTATGGTTTGGTTGCACTTTGGTCTTAAATTCAGATGGTTTGGGTGCGTTCGTGTTTCAATTGTCGTGTTCGATGAGTCAGGGCCGGACTGAACAGGACTTGACTTGTAGTGTGTGAGCACGTGTGAGCGCAAGCGAAGCGTTGAGCTAGTAATTCTCTCTACCCGAAGCTGTTGAAGTGTTGTTTCAGTACTTCGATTTAAATGTTGTGAAAGTAAGTAGACTTTATATAGTTTTTAATTATGTTGTTAGTCAGTTTGTTCATTATTGTGCAAAATTTTGTTGTGAATGTACTGTTTTGAAGGGGAATGACATAGGGTCGGCTATAATTTGTTCATATCTTTGTTAAAATTTGATGATTTTCGGTTCAACAATGTTTTATGGTTACGTGTATTGAGGTTTATAGTGCCTGGTCAGATTTTGAAAGAAATGTTGTTTGATGAGTGTAGAAAAGTGATGTTGTACTTTAGGTTTAGGTTAGTGTGTGAGCTCTTGTGAGCGCAAGCGGAGCGTTGAGCCATTAATCTCCTCTAGGCGAAGCTGTTGGGCTTTAAGCTGTTGTTTCCGTACTTGGATTTAAATCTTTTGAAAGTAAGTAGAGTTTACAAATGTATTTTTTAATTTTGTTGTTGGTCAGTTTGCTCATTATTGTGGATAATTTTGTTGTCAATTTACTGTTTTGAAGGGGAATGATGTAGTGTCGGCTATGATTTGTTTCTTTTTATGTTTAAATTTGATGATTTTGGGTTTAACAGTGTTTTATGGTTATGTGTAGTGATGTTTATAGTGTCTGGTCAGATTTTGTAAGAAATGTTGTTTGAAAAGTGTAGAAAAGTGAAGTTGTACTTTTGGTTTAGGTTAGGGTTGGGTCAGTTATTGTTATGAATTGTTTTTGTGTTGCAGATGGGTTTCAAAGATAAGCTGAAAGAGCTCGAGATTACCGTAAAATATGTAAGGCCCAATGTGCTACCTGAGCACATTGGATTTGTAATCAAAAAAGGACTTCAAATTCCTGAAAAGGATACGTCTAATACTATGAAAAATGTTTTTCACCTGCAATATAATAATTGCATTTATTTGCAATTATATGGGGACATCGACATGCGAAAATTCACTAAGAGTGAATTAGATGAAATGAATGACTGTATTAAAAACGAGGAGAAATTCTATCTGGTAACTTATAGCTATGTAGGAGACAATGTTGCCATGAAACTCCTAGATGAACATGCTTTTAACCAAACTGGATTTAATGTATTTGATCGTAAGTTTGTTTTATTTGTTGCAAATCTTTTATTGTCATTTGATTTTAGCAGTGCATAATGTTCTTTCGTGGTGTTTTTGAGATTTTTTTAAATTTCGTGTTTTTGTACAAAACAGAAAAAAAATTATCTTCTGATCGGGGGGAGATTTTGAACTTTTAAAAATTGGGATCGATAGAACGGAGCAATGCGATGAAAATAAGCCATCGTGGAGCCCTCTATCTCTAACACACTGGCAGATACGAAAATTGTGCGTTCTAGAGTATGAAAGCTTCTAAAAAGAAAGGCCGAAAAAAGCTTGTAATTCCTAAACGTTAAGAGATACAGTAAAATAGACGAAATTTCAGCCCAATGGAGGTTAACTTGGGGTGTTTTACTACGTGAAAAATAATTTTGTTTAAACTTTGATTTTGTTTAAATACCACAAGAGTCCAAATTGATCCGAATTCCAGAGGCATTTCGGCAGGGTCAAATATCTTCCGATTCAACTGAATTTTTTTTGGTGCGGTTTTAACGAAAGTCTCACAAAAAAAGCTTGCGGGAACTACAATTTTCAAAAAATATTGTTTTATGGACCACCCTACCCTTACAATCGGCCGCTGGGCCGGAAGTGCATAGACAAGGGCCTGCTAACAACAGCCGGCCAAGGGCCAGGAACTGTAGCTCAGCTTAATGCGCCGCTACACTTTAGGCACAAACGTGAAAAGAAATCCCCCCCCCCCCCTGCGTATGAGGTCGCTGGCCAGGGCTGTGAAGGGGACAGCTAGGGCTGTGAAGCTGCGAACTAGGGTAACGGCAATGCCAGCCCCTAGCAGGGCGTCGTGTCAAGAAATTAGTATATCCGCCAAATTTCTGTAAACGAACGTCAGTTTGATGCCGACTGTTCGTCCGGACGTGTCACACGCCCGAACGAACAGTCGGCATCAAACTATTTAGCCTGGCTCCTGTCAAAGAACCGTATCGGCCATCCCTCCCGGCATCAAGCGCGGGCGTTGAAGACAACGCGCGTGGGGCCGGGCATCCGGGATGCGACGTCCATCGCCACGGGGAAGTTCGCCGGTTCGGTGAGGCCGTCATCGACGGGGTCCACACTGAAGGCGAGGACGACGTTGGCGACCAGTGTCTTCATGAGAGTCATGGCGTACTGGCTTCCAACGCAGTTCCGGGGGCCGATGCTGAACGGGAAGTAGGCGTACGGGTGACGGCCCACGCTGCGCTCCGGCAGGAAGCGGTCCGGGTCGAAGCGGAGGGGATGCTCCCAGTGCTGGGGGTCCCGGTGCGCGCCGTAATAGTTGAGCAGGAAGGTGGAGCCCTTAGGGATGGTGTGGCCGCTGAATACAATCTCCTCGCGGTTGGTGCGCGCCGTTATGGGGACGGGCGGGAACATACGCAGCGACTCCTTGATGACGCGCTCCGTGTACAGCAGCCTGCAAAAGGACAGAACCAGAGAAAAAGGATCCTACGGAGGGAGACCACGAGTTGGAATCCTAGTCACCACAACTCGGTTTTTGAGGTCTACTAGTTCCCCACATAATTGTTATGTTGCGCCCATGTGGGGCTCCCGCGGTTCCCGTCTCCTCCAGCTCAGCTAGAGAACCTGCACAGAGCCCACGGATCGCCAAGGATGAGGTAAATCTCGACGGAGATACGAAATGTTGACCGGTAACTAACCCCGACTAAAATGAGTCGAGAGGTCCGAGACAGTAGTAATCCAGGTACACACCTGTCGACGGCTCAGAATTAAAATGCGCTATCTGGCGCGGGTAGGCTAGCCTGCGCTTTGTCCGCTGCGCCGCGTAGCCTGCGCTGTCTCGGCCCGTCCGTCTAGCCGGCGCTACCTCGGCTTGGCACTTTAGCGGACGCTATTTCGTCAAAGAACGCTGTCTCGCCCGTCCAGCCCGCCAGCCGGCCGGATCGCGCCAAACGCTCGGGGGGGGGGGGGGGGGGGGGGATCTAATCTTGCTATTGAAGTATAGTTAGCAGTCATTATTATGTGATCTTGTAAAAATGCCATGCTCATTTTTTTTAAAGGATTGCATTATTTATGACACCAATCATGAAAACACAGAAAATAAATCAAAGAGCATGATAGAACATTTATAGAGCATTTTGTCTAGTTACTGGTGATACTGTGCACACATAGTCATTTAAGTACACAAAAAAAAACCAACATATTTGACATAATTAGAATTCGAATGTCACAGATGAGTTTGGAAATAGAAGGTATTGATGTGATTTACACAAAAAATAAACTTTGAACATCCAGCCTGGCTAAACAATAAACTCAATTTGGTCGCGGACATTTTCGAGGAACCTTCATTTAAGTCATGCCATGTATAATGAGCCAGCACAGCTCGGACTAAGATGGAAACAAGTAAGGTGTCAAGCATAATTCTAAACATGACAGAACTAAATAATTTATGAAGACGCACGATGAGAAAAAATTTAATTAATAGAAATTAATATAAACACAAGTCACAGTTAGTTCATTGACATAAAGTATTGGTTCTTTACTAAGACCAAATAGAAGCGAGCAATGTTTAGAATGAACGCGCGCCGCGGGTGAGTTAGCGTTGACGAAATAGCGTCCGCTAAAGCGCGAAGCCGAGGTAGCGCCGGCTAGACGGACGGGCCGAGATAGCCCAGGCTAGGCGGCCGGGCTGACATAGCGCAGGCTTGACCGTACGGACGAGGTAGCGCACGCTAGCCTGCGCATTGTAATTCTGAGCTGTCGCCTGTGGGCCGAGTCTGGCAATTTTCCTGGGTTCCTGGAGTCATTTAAAGAGGGGTCGATTCTCATGGAAAAGTTCTTATCGCACACTTTTCCGACGGAATTCGAATTCAATTTTTCCTTATTATTGGACTCAATTTGACAGTATACGGACACTTTTGAAACGTTTTGGACTTATTTTCAGCACTAAAGAAACGTATTTGGGCTTCAATCTTGACCGTAATAATGCAATATGAGGCCTATTCCCGAAAACAGCCTCTTCCAGAACGAATCGTTTTGCAGTTGGCGCTCGAGAAGAGTGTATCGGGTCTTGAGGACGGTAAGGGGCTGTTCATAAACTACGTGACCGATTTAGGGGGAGGAGGAGGGGGGTTGAGCGAGAGTTACGTGACTCCGCCCGGACGGTGTCGCGTTGCGCCGCGTAGCTGCCGGCCGGCTTGCAGGGCAGCGCGCCGGCGTCGCTGCCTGACTGATCGGAGCTGCGGCGCTTTTAGGCCGTCTGTGAAGGTTCTCTGAGTCGTAAACGGGGAGGTTATGGCAGAGTGACTGGATGTCCAAGATGTGGTCGTGGAAAACGAAATCAACATTCCTCTACACTTGCTGTGAGGAGAAGAACAAAAAAAGCGGAATAGTCGATGCAGAGAGCACCTCGCTCCGCTCGGGCTCAAAAAGTAATGGCCTAAGTGTAACTGGCAGCTCTATCTCAAACAGTAAAAATTTGTGTACAAAGTAATCGACATTTCGGCATACTGTGCGGTTTCTTAATGTTTACATTGATCGAACGCTTATAAGGTTCTGAAAATGAAATAGTATTTCTATCAAAAGTTGCATTACACCACACCACTGTATGTAGAGGATGCAACGCTCGGCCCAGCGTCGAAAACCGCAAAGAGATCCGCCCATTACTTTGTCTTCTACGGGGCGAAGAAGCGTAGACTCTAAAGCAGTAGCCACCTCGAGGCAGTACTCCACATATATCCGGGTAGCACAGTGAGCAAAGGCGATAGTGGAAGCGGTACACAAAAAAACGTGGCATTTTGGTATGAAAAGGTGCCACTTTGCACAGTTGTCCTTTGGACCATATTAAACGATTTGACCCGAAGAGCTTCTCAAAATTTCGATGCGGAGGGGTGAAACCACCCCCTCTAAAATTGCTAGGGGTGAAATGTCGAAATAATTCTGTCAGCAGGGCTGCGTTCCACTTAAAGGTATCGATCTAACGCTGAAATGTCCTATTCACACTACCAATCGGTACAGGAACTAAATCGGACAAATTTGTGATTTTCGGGGGTGGTTGTGGGGGTAAATCCCCTTTGAACCCTTCACCCTCTGCACTAAATCGACACGCGGCGAGATTTACCCACCTCGCGGTCATCCATGCATTCAGGCTGCAGCTTGGTATCTCCGATGCGTTGAGATACCACGCACAAATTACTGACGAGTTGGGGGTGGTTTTACGCACCCCCAACCCTTCCGTTAAGGGGTTGAAAATTTCGCAAGCACCCGAAGTGGACGTGCGACACATCGTTTCGTATGTTTTGGCGTGTGGTGAGGTAGATTCTTGCATTCCCAGTAGCACACTATTGCCCATTTGTTCAAAGTCTTAAAATTTTGAACATTTTGACGCTAAAAAATAAGAAATTTTGAAAAATTGTCAAGTTTGGTGTTGTTTTTGGCTTTAACTGCTATATTCGAGATCACTCAATAGTAGAAACCGATAAATAGCTACAGCACGCGGGTTTCTACGTAATCTGTTTATATTTCGTCTGGATTTGCCTTCCTACATAGCGTAGTAAGTGCCCACTTCAGGAATGGGCAAACGCCCATTCCACTTTTAACAGACATATTGAAACGCTTTGTGCCGTTTTATTTGTATTTGTGCCTTAGTCACCACCCCCGTGAAAAGTTTCTTGGGTTCTCTTGTAGCGCGATGGGCAATTCCTGTCAGGAGTTACTCTTCAGAACAGCAGACTCACGGAAACGATTGTTGCCACTGATTGTTAAAACGCTTGAATCGAGTGACTGCTAGTGACTGCTGTAGCCTTTCAGAAAAACGTAATTCCTGCTAATGATAAGCTTAGTCTGTATTTTAAATTGTGTAATTGTTCCCATGGTAGTATGAAGTGTGGATTATAGGATATATCTAAGAAAGATACGCTTTTCGTATTATGTCGGGGATGGTCCCCGCCACTGATGCTGATGTTGTGAACCTCTTTAAACAGAAATATACGTATCCTTGCATTAGCATCCCGAAGCACGGAATCAAAAAGGTATCCTTGCATTTGCTAGATTGTGGTGGCTTTAATTTTAGTTTTCTTTCGAGCGGAGCTGCCTGACAAGAAACTTTTGTGGAAAATTGGCCATGGGTATCTTGTCAACTTGAGAAATATTTTTTTTTACAGTGTAATGCACAACGTAAGGCAACCCTAATTAATAGAGAGCGTGTGTGATTGTATTAATTACTTGCTCAACTTATATGCTTTACTTTGAAGCGTGGTAGTACGTGTGTAACTGACCGTAATCCCGCCTGGAAGATAGGGGGAAACGAATAAAATATGTAACAACACGTTCCAGAGATGATAATAATGTTACTTATTTAATGACTTTTTCAAATCAATGGCAACAGAGAGTGAACTGTTATAATCCTGGGGTCCATCGCCGACATCATACGGAAAGCGTATATTTCTGAGATATAGATCCTATGATTGACACTGCCTACTAGCATCGGCACAATTAAACAATTTCAAGTCAAGAGTAAGGTTATAATTCGTAGCAATAACATTTTACTGAAAGTCTAGTCCTAGCAGGCGCTCGAATTAAACATTTTAACAATCGGTAGCAACAATCGTTTCCATGATGCTGCTGTTCTGAAGTGTGACTCCCGACCAGACTAAACGTAACATTAGGGATTTTCGTTACGTCAAATGTTAAGAAGTAAACGTGTAACTTTAACAAATATAATTGTTTCAACGTTATTTCATCCTAACGAAGGAGTAATGTTATGACAATAACGTAATAAAATAACGGCAAAATAACGCCTAGCCATGGGCCTGGACACCCGCCTGGCCGGTCCTAGAGGCCTAGACAAAGGACACGATTTTATTTTACCGCAAATATCTAAAACAAGGAACGTATTAACGTCCTAGAAAACAAATGTTAATGATATTAACGTTAAGAGCTCCTGCAATTAATTTAAAAAAAAAAATACTTAACGTAATTTCTCAAAGACGAAAAATATAAGTTCTGCAGCATTTTGGCGTTGCGTGTTGTGTTGAGTTATGGAACCCTGCTCCCGACAGGGAATGCCCATCGCGCTACAAGAGAACCCAAGAAACTTTTCACGGGGGTGGTGACTAAGGCACAAATACAAATAAAACGGCACAAAGCGTTTCAATATGTCTGTTAAAAGTGGAATGGGCGTCTGCCCATTCCTGAAGTGGGCACTTACTACGCTATGTAGGAAGGCAAATCCAGACGAAATATAAACAGATTACGTAGAAACCCGCGTGCTGTAGCTATTTATCGGTTTCTACTATTGAGTGATCTCGAATATAGCAGTTAAAGCCAAAAACAACACCAAACTTGACAATTTTTCAAAATTTCTTATTTTTTAGCGTCAAAATGTTCAAAATTTTAAGACTTTGAACAAATGGGCAATAGTGTGCTACTGGGAATGCAAGAATCTACCTCACCACACGCCAAAACATACGAAACGATGTGTCGCACGTCCACTTCGGGTGCTTGCGAAATTTTCAACCCCTTAACGGAAGGGTTGGGGGTGCGTAAAACCACCCCCAACTCGTCAGTAATTTGTACGTGGTATCTCAACGCATCGGAGATACCAAGTTGCAGCCTGAATGCATGGATGACCGCGAGGTGGGTAAATCTCGCCGCGTGTCGATTTGGTGCAGAGGGTGAAGGGTTCAAAGGGGGATTTACCCCCACAACCACCCCCCAAAATCACAAATTTGTCCGATTTAGTTCCTGTACCGATTGGTAGTGTGCTTAGGACATTTCAGCGTTAAATCGATACCTTTAAGTGGAACGCAGCCCTGCTGACAGAATTATTTCGACATTTCACCCCTAGCAATTTTAGAGGGGGTGGTTTCACCCCTCCGCATCGAAATTTTGAGAAGCTCTTCGGGTCAAATCGTTTAATATGGTCCAAAGGACAACTGTGCAAAGTGGCACCTTTTCATACCAAAATGCCACGTTTTGACGTTATTTCAAGTGTACCGCCTCCACTACGATAGCTGAGAAGAGAAGGAGGCATGATGGGTCGAGACAGCTTGGAATCGTTTTCCTTTTCTTTTCGGTCGCGTCAACGGGCTAGTCCGGTGCGTCAATGGATGCTATTCGGACTAGTTCGAAGCGTTTAAATTGTCCGATAGGAGCCTGGTGTACGTTTTCGGGCTACGTTCTAAAACTCCGATTTAGGAACATTCTGGGACAAAACCAGACTAAACCTGTCGGCCTGCTGGAGGACTAAAACCCCGCGCGGACAGGATCGGAGGCAAATAATTTATAAACGGGATAGGACGCTCCGTAGGAAAGCTATCGCAAAAAATCTCCTAAGAAGGCCCTGTTTTGGCTACGGACAACTGCGACACCACCTTGTGAACATTTGGTCTATACTGCCCCGGACCCCTCGACTCGAGATTTCCCGCAAGTCTGGCGATCCGTGGGCACTCAGCAGAGAGCTCCATGAGCCAAAAAAAGCGGCATTCGTTTTCCTAGCCTAGATTCCATACTAGAGGCCCAGGGCCCAGCCGTACACAAACCACGTGGTCAAATTTGTACCGAAATCAGACCACCACCTCCCCCTTTGTGGTCAGCCCAACCTAACCCCTTCCTATATTTAATTGCAAGGACGTGGTTTTTGGCCGTACACCCCCTCCCCCAATATTGACCGCGTGGCCTGTGGACGGCCTACTAGAGAGCTGCTCCTTGTTCTACCCGGAGCATACAATCACAGAATGACAGGCTTTCTTTCCTTAAATGACAATAGGAAAGGCCCTTCTCAATCCCCCCACGTTCAACTTTTCCAGTGATATCAACCCTACCTGGGGATGTGGTGCGCGGAGACGGTCCTGCCCTCGCCCAGGACGTCCTGGACCTCGAGAAGGACGCGCCGCTGCACGTCGGGCCGCACCGAAAGCACCTTGAACGTCCACACCAGCGAGGAGACCGTCGTCTCCACACCCGCGGCTGTCAGGATCTTGACCTCGTCCCGGATATCCTTGTCGTTGAGCACGCCACTGGTGGCCCGCTTCTGTAGGATTTCGACGAGGGTGCGTCCCCTCTGGAAGAAATCATCGCCGGCGGGCTCCTGCTTGAGGCACCGCCGGATGCCGATGTCGCACTCGGCATCTATCTGGTCTCGGAGGTGCCGCAGCTGACGCGCAGAGGCTGTGAGGCTGTACACCCAATCGGACCACAGCCACGGCTTGAATGTCCGGGTGATGATGGCGCGGGGGACGGTCTTAAGGGCGCTGATGACGATGGGGAGGCATCTGCTGAATTGGCGCGCCTCCTCCTCGCCGGACTTGTCCAGGGCGAGAGTGGTGCGCAAGAAGGCGGAGACCACCGTGCAGCGGACGCCCTCGATGAGGTCCTGCACTTCCACCCCGCTCTGCGTGCGGGCCACGTATGCGGCACACTCCTCCTGGAAAGCGTCCTGGTAGCTGTGCAAACACACGGATTCATGAGGGTCATTTTGCCTTCATCAAAATACTTCAACTTCATACATGGTGTCACCAATATTGATAGTGTGGGGAAAGGCCTGTTAAGCCTGTACACTAAACGTTTCTCTCCGCGTAGTGAATAATTCGATGGATAAGCGAAAAATATGGAAGGCATTACTCAAACAAAAGTTCTTACTATCTTCTAAAATTCTAATTTTTACTATCAGAACGCTATTTATGCATCAGAGCGTACCCTCAAGATGCCTTGAGACCGAATGGGTTCCCGATTTGGTCCCTAGTTTCACCTGCCCCCTAGAAGCCTCAAATGGTCTAAAGGACCCCGAATCACTTTTCAGTTTCACAAAAGTAACAGTTGTGAACCGAATTTTTTCTATTCGCTATCCGGGAGTCCCTTGGACGAAGGGAACACAGCAACCGACCTTGAGCCGATCTCTCAGGCAATGAGTGACCATATAGTTTCACCCGAGATCGACCTTTTTAGGCACGGAGTGACCTTATAGTTTCACTCAAGATCCGACTAATTTTTTTTTAATTTCCAATATTGCCCCTTACGATAAAACAGAAAATCTCTGTAAGAAGTTTTTTGAAACCTTCCCGTCTTTTGCATAGTACTCATACGAGGGCGTCGGACATCATCTTACACTCCAGAAATACGCAGTCTCAACACCGAGATCAAATTCAGCCTTCTCACTTCATCTAATAGCGAAAAAAAGAGACAGAGCTACTCTGTTTGGCTCGTCAACTGGCTGTTTCAATATCATCCATCCTTCTCCTTGCACGCCAAAAATCGGACCTCTCCCTTTCTTGAGAAACAGCCCATATTGTTGGTGTGCGGAGCCGAGTCGAGCCCTGGTTAAAAGGGACGCGGCTCAAGAATTGTGACCGCTCCCAACCGTGGAAAATGCACGAGAGAGACAACAAATTTAAGAGGCCGCGCAGTCAGCCAGACAACTTAGCGGCAGTGAAGTCTCTCATTAATTCCCCTTACTTTTTCCATTTTAAGGCTGAACCCCCGAGCCTCAACTCTGAGCACGACGGCCGCGCAGGTCCTCTCCGGAGGCCGGGTCTAGCCGGGCCTGGCTGGGCCTCCGGTTACCTGAATGGCACTGAGCCGCACGGAGACCGTGGACATATTTATTGCACCCCCGCCCTGCAGGCAGTGCAGCCCATAGAGAAACCAGCGCTTCGCGATAGAGTGGAAACGCGGTGATTAGAAGCGTGCCTCTACCTGGCCCTCGCCCACCCTGCCCCTCGGAGCGTCTCGCAGATGGGTACCGCTTCGGACGCCTTCGGCCGGCACTCGGCTCCCTGCCTTCGGTGCGCTTCGCGCGCTTCGGGCGGCCGGCTGCGTGGGTGTGGTGAGGGAGGGGGGCCCGGCCGGTCCTTCGGGTCCTCCTCCGGTCCTTCGGGTCTGTCACCGGTCCTTCGGATCACCCGAAGCTGTATCCCTCTGCCGGGAGGGCAGGTAGCAGCGCAGGCGAGCGAGGGACAGCCAAGGGTCGGACGGTGATCAGTAGGGCACGCGGCACACAATGAAGCATCAATGCAGATCCCTCCTCGTTTCCACTATATCGCGAAGCGCTGGTTTCTCTATGGTGCAGTCTGCCTCATCGCAGCTCTGCCGGAGCTAGGGGGCCATCCACATACCACGTGACCGATTTGGGGGGGGGGGTCAGCCCCAGGTCACGCTCCTATTTTAAATACATGGGAAGGTTAGGTTAGCCAGGTCACGCGGGGGGAGGGGGGGTCTAAAAGTGGCCTATTTTGGGTCACGTGGTATATGGATGCCCCCTAGCTGGGAGTCTCGAGCGGCCGCGGGCCGTCTCCTGCCCTGCTTCTGCCCGCTTCTGTCGTTCAAAACACGCGTTCTACTGGTGCTAGAAACTTCATTCAAACGGCAAACCCAGCTGAAATTAGAGCGATAGGGCGTTTCGTGCAATCTCTTTCAGTATCAGGGATGAATTTGAGAATTTAGTGATTTTGAGTGGGCCCTCGGCAAAGAGTCCCGTTAGGGTCGCTTCCTCACAGCTGGCCCTGTTGTGTGCCAACAAAAGCATTGTGTCGTTTGCTTGGTACAGACTAGCCAAGTGGGAGAGAGATGGTGCGCCCGATTGATTGCTGGAGTGCAAGGGAGATGGACAATACCATATTCGAGTATCTATCTCGCACCCGCACAGACGCAATACAACCGGTAACATCTTCGTTCTAACTCGCGCCTCTTTGAAGTGGAGTGAATTTGTTTTAGAATTATACTTCGAAGTAGATTTTACGAGTGAGTTGGGAGGCCTGGGTTCAACTACCGGCTCCAAAGATTGCTTTCTCGTGATTGGTACCCATTGATACCCGCTGCTGGAGAGGACCCTTCGATAAAACTTCTGCCGCGGCATCCCTGTGGCCCGTGGCAGTCGCGAAATGTCGCACAACGCCCCACTTCATGCGGCGATTGCAGGCATAGCACAGCCTGTATCATGGGGTCTAGCTCAGGGAGATATGGCAGTCTGTACTGTGTATTGTGGAGCCTAATCACCGAGACCCGACAGGGCAGGGACAGGGGGCCCGGGCCCGGACTACCTGACCTGCTCCCCCACACCCGATGACCTCTCTCTACTGGTGAAGGAACTTTAAATCAGAGGCTCAGGAAAGCATGGGTTTCTAGCGAAGTATTCGTCGCACACTTTTTCCCGGATGTTCATTAGAAAGATGAAAGAACAGGCTTGGGACTGACGTAAATCTGAATCCGGTATTTAGTCTCTGTGGCCCTCTTACAGAGCTGCGCTTTATACCTATGTTCAAGGCGTTCCAGGAGCTTCCCTGGAAATAGAAACTCGATTCGCAATACGTCAGTCCCTAGATAAAGTACGTGGCCACGCCTCTGCAAAATGCCAAGGTTCTGCGATTTACGGTTCTCGAGAAACCCATGCTCAAAGTAGCCCAAAAACCCAAGTTTGGAGAGTCGCGACGCCGAAACTAGGCGTCGTAGGGCGGTGAGACTTCGGGTGATGAATGAGTCTATACTCATCTATAGATGGTGAAATTTTCATTTTTTCGGGGGTTCAGCCTTAAACTGCCTGTCCCACCGTTCGCATAGAAACGGGAATTGTTTGTATACACATAAATTTTTTCGCACGAAGAGATTTAGAACGGAGAACAATATTAAAATGAAGGTATCACAAGGTTCAATTCATTAAGTGCTGGACCGCTTTGAATATGCTGGACACCAATTTTGTGCTATAAGGTAGATTCTCAGATTAGGGGGCACTTTTGACCCAACTATACTTTTGAAAAATTAAAGTTGTCTTTTTGCATGAAACGTCGAGAAAACGTATTTTGAGCTATTTCCGAGCACCCAATTCGTCTGGACACCCAAAACTCCGATTTCCTTACTAACTTGGACAAAAAGGCGATGGAGTTTACAATTTTGAAACTCTTCAACTTGGTCTGGACCAACCATGCGATGAATTATGGTCATGCCCAATACTACAGATGTTAAAGGTCCTCTTAGCCATTTTTTTTACGGTCACGTTTTATTTTATTTTTGCAAACGCAGGGAGACACACGCGTTACGGAGTTAACGTCCTATTTTCGTACTCTCCAGATTGAAATGGCTCAACATGCTTTATTTAGCCGTCATGTATCCGAAAGTATTCCGTGACTTTATTCAGAGTTTGTCATTGCTTGGCTAACGTGAGTCAGGTAAAAGATTGGGGTTACGAATTCCCCAATGACCACAGTAGAGAGAAAATGTAAACTCCGTAGACGTTCGTCAAATTTAGTGAGATCGACTTTGGCCATGCTTGACGAGCAGAGGAATGTCATTAGGAAGACTTTTTGGATTCCATATGATACTTTGGACTTAAGTCTCCAAAACGATACCGAATGACATTAGGTTGTCCTCACCCATACCCGCGAAATTCGAAAGAAATTGGAGGAACTGAGAAGATTGGTAGGCTATGGAGTTTACATTTCACCTCTTTCCAGAGCCCTGGTCACGCGACAGCGCACCAGATATTAAATTTGTCAACTTGTCCAAGCAGAGGAAACACGTGCTCATCATTTTGTGAAAAATAATGTTTGATTCGATGCAATGGGTGCGAGCTGGGAGCTGGGGAGCCAAAAGTGACGCCTAAACTGAGAATCTACCATAAGTGTTTTATCTTGTGCATATGGGTTAGTGAAAGATCCAATTCCATGGTCCACTTCCAATATCGATGAATGTGTTCAGGTAAATAGAAATTTTTATTTTCCTCTCTGAAATGGCAAATGTTTATAATTTAAATGACAATTTTATTTGTTCTTTTTTTTAGAACGGTGATACATTTAACTCTTTGTCTTTTTTGAGAAGCGATTGAAACCATATGGATTGTTGTCTGAAATACTACTGCCAAATGGAACAAAATTAATTTTGTTACCAGATGCAACATCTCTTGTAGACGGTCCTGCTCACGACCGTGGACCGTGAAGGTTTTATAATGGAAATTAATGCAACTAATTTTGTAATGAACCAAACTAACAATCCATCTGAAAAAAAAAATTCATTCAATGATCAATGTACTATCGGTCTGAAAAGTTTTAAACCCGTTTGGGGCCGCCTAGTAGCGCCCTCTAGGCGGAGCATAGGTGACCGCCAGCCATCTTGGATAGAGTCTGCGATGCAAATGGATTAGTTGTTAGGTGAGGTTAGTCGGCCTGGACGTCACCATTTGCGCTCTAACCGCATTTCTCATACCGGGCAGGAAGAGGCGCTTCTTTCAAACGTAACGCACGTGGGCAACCAATATGATGCATTCTAGGGCAGGTAAGAGCAGCGTCCGTGTCCCAACGACGCATTAGGGCCAATTTGAGCCAAGAATTTCTCTCGTGATAACCGAATTCCACGGCGCACAAGACCGGCGAAGTAATATCCACTTCCACTTGCGCCACGAACCTAAAGGTCGGCGAAATCACCGATTTCAGTCTATTAACTCGGTTACAGCGCCCAGACTGGGTTGCACTTTTGCCTGCGCGTGGCTAGCAGTGCAGACAACACACTAAAACCGGATGTAACCGGGTTTTCGACCCTAAATAGCACTAAAGTCCGATCTTAAGCGAGTCATAGCAGACGCGGTGTGTCATTGGGGCGTTTTCAAGTCTCTTAACTCGGTTACAGCTTCAATATTGGGCTGCTCTTTCGCCTGCGCGTCGCCAGCAGGGCAGACAACACACTGAAACCAAATGTAACCGGGTTTTGAGGCCTGAAAAAGACCTGAGGTCCAATCTTTAGCGCGCTTCAGCTTCTGCCCCGTCATTTCGTCGTTTTAAATTATTTTAACTCGGTTGCGGCTTCAATATTAGGCTGCTCTTTTGCCTGCGCGTCGCCAGCAGGGCAGGCAACACACTGAAACCAAATGTAACCGGGTTTTTCTACCTTAATTACAGCTTAGGTCCGATTATTAGCGCGCCATGGCTGGCGGTGTGTCAATGGGGCGTTTATTGGTGCTTTTTCAAGTCTTTCAACTCGGTTACAGCTTCAATATTTGGCTGCTCTTTTGCCTGTGCGTGGCTCGCAGGGCTGACAACACACGAACACCGGATGTAACCGGGTTTTTGACCTTATATACGAATCACGTCTTATCATTACCGCGCTATAGCTGGCGGGATGTCAAAAAGGGAGTTTTCAAGTTTTTAAACTCCCTTAGCGTCCAGGCTGGGCTGCAATTTTGCCTGCGCGTTGCCAGCAGGAGATGCAACACACTGACACCAGATGTAACCGAGATTGGAGGCATGAAAAAGACCTGAGGTCCAATCTTTAGCGCGCTTAAGCTTCTGCCCCGTCATTTCGGCGTTTTAAATTCTTTTAACTCGGTTACAGCTTCAATATTCGGCTGCTCTTTTGCCTGCGCGTCGCCAGCAGGGCAGGCAACATACTCACACCGAATGTAACCAGGTTTTTCGACCTAAAATACAACTCAAGTCTGATCTTAAGCGCGCCATAGCTGGTGATGAGTCATTGTGGCGTTTTGAAGTCTTTTAACTCGGTTACAGCTGCAATATTGGGCCGGTCTTTGGCCTGCGCGTGGCTAGCAGGGCAGACAACACACTCACACCGAATGTAACCAGGTTTTTCGACCTTAAATACAACTCAAGTCTGATCTTAAGCGCGCCATAGCTGGTGATAAGTCATTGGGGCGTTTTCAAGTCTTTTAACTCAGTTACAGCTACAGTATGGGGCCGCTCTTTTGCATGCGCGTGGCCAGCAGGGCAGACAACACACTCATACCGAATGTAACCGGGTTTTTTGACCTGAAAGAGCTTTAAAGTCCGATCTTCAGCGCGGCATAGGTTGCAGCGTGTCATGAGGGCTTTTTTAATTCCTTTAACTCGGTTACAGCTGCAATATTGGGCCGCTCTTTGGCCTGCGCGTGGCTAGCAGGGCAGACAACACACTCACACCGAATGTAACCAGGTTTTTCGACCTTAAATACAACTCAAGTCTGATCTTAAGCGCGCCATAGCTGGTGTTGAGTCATTGGGGCGTTTTCAAGTCTTTTAACTCGGTTACAGCTACAGTGTTGGGCCGCTCTTTTGCATGCGCGTGGCCAGCAGGGCAGACAACACACAACCAGGTTACATTCGGTGTGAGTGTGTTGTCTGCCCTGCTAGCCACACGCAGGTAAAAGAGCGGCCTAATATTGAAGCTGTAACCGAGTTAAAAGAATTCAAAACGCCGAAATGACGGGGCAGAAGCTAAAGCGCGCTAAAGATTGGACCTCAGGTCTTTTTCATGCCTCCAAACTCGGTTACATCTGGTGTCAGTGTGTTGCATCCCCTGCTGGCGACGCGCAGGCAAAATTGCAGCCCAGCCTGGACGCTGTAAGGGAGTTTAAAAACTTGAAAACTCCCTTTTTGACATCCCGCCAGCTATAGCGCGGTAATGATGAAACGTGAGTCGTATATAAGGTCAAAAACCCGGTTACACCCGGTGTTCGTGTGTTGTCAGCCCTGCTAGCCACGCACAGGCAAAAGAGCAGCCAAATATTGAAGCTGTAACCGAGTTGAAAGACTTGAAAAAGCACTAATGAACGCCCCATTGACACACCGCCAGCCATGGCGCGCTAATGATCGGACCTAAGTTGTAATTAAGGTAGAAAAACCCGGTTACATTTGGTTTCAGTGTGTTGCCTGCCGTGCTGGCGACGCGCAGGCAAAAGAGCAGCCTAATATTGAAGCTGCAACCGAGTTAAAATAATTTAAAACGCCGAAATGACGGGGCAGAAGCTGAAGCGCGCTAAAGATTGGACCTCAGGTCTTTTTCAGGCCTCAAAACCCGGTTACATTTGGTTTTAGTGTGTTGTCTGCCCTGCTGGCGACGCGCAGGCGAAAGAGCAGCCCAATATTGAAGCTGTAACCGAGTTAAGAGACTTGAAAACGCCCCAATGACACACCGCGTCTGCTATGACTCGCTTAAGATCGGACTTTAGTGCTATTTAGGGTCGAAAACCCGGTTACATCCGGTTTTAGTGTGTTGTCTGCACTGCTAGCCACGCGCAAGCAAAAGTGCAACCCAGTCTGGGGGCTGTAACCGAGTTAATAGACTGAAATCGGTGATTTCGCCGACCTTTAGGTTCGTGGCGCAAGTGGAAGTGGATATTACTTCGCCGGTCTTGTGCGCCGTGGAATTCGGTTATCACGAGAGAAATTCTTGGCTCAAATTGGCCCTAATGCGTCGTTGGGACACGGACGCTGCTCTTACCTGCCCTAGAATGCATCATATTGGTTGCCCACGTGCGTTACGTTTGAAAGAAGCGCCTCTTCCTGCCCGGTATGAGAAATGCGGTTAGAGCGCAAATGGTGACGTCCAGGCCGACTAACCTCACCTAACAACTAATCCATTTGCATCGCAGACTGTGAGCTGTGCAGGGCGGCGCGATAACTTAAAGACGTATTATTTTTTAATACTCTATTTTACAGAGTGCGCCCGCGGTTATTTATAGTCAATTTTATGCTACAGCGTATTCGTAAAAATCACTATCCTCCCTATCCAAGATGGCTGGCGGTCACCTATGCTCCGCCTAGAGGGCGCTACTAGGCGGCCCCAAACGGGTTTAAAACTTTTCAGACCGATAGTACTTTACCAAGGTCCATACCAGACCAACCTGACCACATGTGTGGTGATGATCCCTTAGGAGGCTCTTCTTTGAACCAACCTGATCACCCCTCTCTAGGAAGTTCTGTAATGAACCAACCTGGTCATATCTATAAAGAATCTGATCCACTAGGAGGTTCTCACTTGAACAAACCTGATCTAGGGATGTGAGGGCCGGTAAAATTACCTGTAAAAAAGGGTATAATACGGTAAAATACCGTAATTTACGCAGACCTCGGTGAAATTGTTACTTTTCGGTAATTTTGAAATATTTACCTATTTACACTTTTTACGCTTAGAAACGATGATACAGCGACTAAAACAGTGTTTCTGAAGTGCTAATGGTTTGAATTTGCCGCTCCCTCTCGTGAGCTGCCATCCTATTGGTCTTGAGTCCTGCGCATGCGCCTGCGCCTTGGCAGAAACACACCCGGCCTCTGTCCTCCTGTGGAGAATACACCACCAACTCGTGCCTCAGCCTCCGCCGTCGCCAGTGTCCATGCAACAAACTCCACAGGCAATGGCGCTACTAGGTCTTCAAAGAGAGTAAGGCGTCAATGAGGTTTGTTTTGTAATTTGACCCCTTTGATTCGTATTTTACCGTAATTTTCTTCACTTTGAATCTGACCGGTATTTTTACATCCCTAACCTGATCAGAAAAATATTCAAAGTTCTAAGATGTGTAATCCATTAGGAGGCCCTGATTTGAGCCAACCTGATAAACACAACATAACACAAATCAAAACAGGAAAATTGTCAAAAGCACAAAAATGGAAACTAAAATCTGCAATTGCGAGACAACGAAAAACAGCAAAGGTGGTAAATGAATGCTTACCTAATACTTGTCCTGAGGAAACCTTCATTTCAAGTCATTATTCAATATTAACAAGACGATCTGAAGAAAAGATGAACAAAATTAAAGATTGTCAACAAAAAAACTTCTGAATGGCACAAAAACAATTATAACAATAATCTAGAATTTAGACAACAGAAGCAAAAAACAAAACGATTATATGCAACTAATAAACGGGTAAATGATGCAAGCTTCAATAAACAAAATCTAGAACAGACCTTCACTACAAAGCAACTAATCTTGCAAATGTAAAAACGAGACTCAAAAATGATCCAGACTACAAAGCAAACAAGCTGGCCCGTCCCTTCCGTCATCCTCGGTGCCAGTTCCGCTGCGCTCCACCGGCACCTCGGATCGACAGGGGGACTTGGCCAGCTTGGCCTGCCGGCGGCGTTTGCGGGGGCCTTCGGCCCCCGCCTCAAGTCTCCCTAGAAGTGCCCGATAGCAGATGTATTTGTTACGATTAAAATCGTTAACCTGAGCCCGTCCCTGTGCGCGCCGCGATGGTAATAGTGTGCGAGCGGCGGCCAACCCTAACCTCAAAAAACAAAAACAGACAAATTTTCATTAATCAAAAATGCGATACAAATCGAAAATTGTTGCCACCGCACGTGATTCTACGTTAAAAAAGTAGTTGATCCTCAAAATTTGAAGTTTTTCTATGAACGATAAGTCGGCGAACATACGTCCGCCCGAACGAACATGCGGCATCAGACTATAAGCCCGGCTCCTGCCGTTTCTAAAGAAACGTGTCGGGACGGGCTAAAAACCTTGCGAACGTTAAAAATAGATTGAAAAATGATGATGTTTACAGAAAACAATGCATTGAGATCAGTAGAAAAGGAGATGCTGAAAACCAACATGAAACAAAAAAACCAAAAAAGAACTACGACGAAAAAGTTTGGAAAATTCTGACAGGTACCATGAAAAACTTCAAAACATCAAAACAAAGAGAATTAACACAACAAATGATTAAAAAAAGAACAAATCGTATCACAGCATATTAGAAAGAAATCAGTGCATGTCCAACAAACATATGTTCATGCTGTGGACAGATGAACTTTATCCAGTCTATCAGTTATATGAGTGAGTTTCCGAGTCGATTCCCATTTATTTTTGATTCAAATTCATTGTGTGCAACACATGCAAAAACCATTTAAATAATAAAAAAAATACCAGCAAATGCATTGGTCAATGGTGTTCAATTTCCCAAAATCCACCTGAATTGGAAAATCTAACTCCTCTTGAACATAGACTTTTAGTTGTTAGACAACAATTCATGAAAATTTATGAACTGAAACCACATGCTGGTGGTCAATTTGGAATCAAAGGAAGTTGTTTCAATGTGCCAACAAGCCTCAATTAAGGAAAATTCTGACAGGTACCATGAAAAACTTGAAAACATCAAAACAAACAGATACTGTTCTATACCACGATGTTTAAATGAATCAGAAACAATTTTAGTCAGATTGCAAATACGCATGACTGATAAAAAGTCGTATGCGCATGAACTTATCCGTCCTGAAGTTGTACACAAAGCTGCACAGTATCTGGTTAAACAAGAACTATACATTAAGCACGGCATCAAACTTGATACTGATTGGTTAAAAAAAGCAAATGAAGTAAATGTTATTACCATGAATAATGACATTGAGCAAATTGATGAAAATTACATTAAAACATTTATGACAATCAAAGAATGTTCAATCAATGAAAAAGATTCCACGCAAGATCCTGAATGTCTCACTCACTCTCAAGAAATTGATATGTTTGAGTAGTGATGCAGCACAACCTTTGACCATAAATTCAGATTTCGATTCAGATGATGATGATATTAATAGTGAATTACAAAATCAAGAAAGTCTCATGATACCAGATGTCATTCCAGATACGTGGTTAAAGATCATGGAATCACTACACTGTAAATATTTTTCGTCATATGACGAGAAAAGCTGTGACGATTCACTGATCACCTGAATATGTCGTCACTTGACGACGTTTATTCGTCACGTGACGACTTATTCGTATGTTTAAGAATTCGTCACATCTGACCAAACTTCAAGGAGACATACTTTTCTATCGGTTTATGCCATTAAAAAAATCGGTGACGAGTTATTCGTCACTTGGTCTGTGACGACTTATTCGTTTTTCAGATTTAGCCAGACGATTGTCGTAAAATGACGACAAATATTTTTACAGTGTATTGCTCCAGGGGAAGGACAAATCCCAATTTCACTTTTACGAGACGAAGATGCAGAGGTTCTCTCATTTCCTACAATCATCTGTGGGAAACTTCGTACATTCAAATCAAAATTAAAAGATAGACCTGAAAAAGTTTGAATTAATGAGTTATGATCGAAGAGCAGCAAATAATATTCCAAAAAATTTTATGACTTTTTGTCGATCAAGATTGCAGAAATAAGTTAATAAATGTAATATAGCAATGATAAAAAAGATTAATGGAAAACATACAACTGCTGGCAACATCCTTGAACCAGGTGGCATTGATGATGTCATTCAAGAAGATGATGGATATCAGGTTCTAATTGGAGATCGTTCAAGTCCAGCATTTTAGGGGAAAAAACAAAACCAAAGAAGCATTAGCTGTGATAAGACAATATGGTCCAGCTCACATTTTTGTAACATTTAGTGCAGCTGAAATTTACTGGATTGAACTGCTAATTATTCTCATTAAAGTTAACAAAACTGAAGAAATGACTGATGATGATGTTCAATTGCAAACAAAGCTAGTAACCTAACCCAACCTAACCTTACCTAACCTAACCTTGCCAATATTTTCTTTAATTCCAAACAATTATAAATAACTAAAATAATTTTAATTAATTCAGAAAAATTAGGTGAACTCATGCCAATAATTTTCTAAATATTTAAAAATACCTTACATTAATTAGAAAACTAGGTCAACTATCATTAGACCGATCGAGCCATCCCCGTAAGAATTGTGCAAAAGTTGTCACTTATCAGTGCAAATTATGGCCTCTTTTCAAATTTTACGAACTCACAGAAATAATGACAAAAAGATGACAAACCATTCGCAGAGGCTTTGAACAGATTGGCAGTTGGAGAAACTACTACAGAAGATGACGATATGTTCCGATCAAGAACTACGTTCTTTAAATATCCTAGAGGATGTGACAATGCCTGAAGCTGTAGCACTTTTTTTATGAAAACAAAATGGTTGACAGATACAATGGGAACGTTCCACTTAAACACTTCACTGAAGGATGTGATTGTATATCAATTGATGTTGGATTTCAAAGTTCATCATATGACACAGTTCTTACAAATACAGATGGTTTAACAAGAAGACTGATGTACACAGCATTCAGTAGAGTAAGAAGTTTGAAAGGGTTATTTATCCAAGGTAGTTACAAAATACTGTAAGGATCCGGCGGGTGTAGGGAGGCAGGAGCGGAGTACAGAGTAGGGTTCAATTGGTCCTATTCCGGAGTCAGAGTCAGAGGGGCACAGGACAGTTACAGTGGTAACTCGGGGCAACCAGCGCGGCGCTACCAACAGAGCCCGCCGAAAGGCACCAGGCCGAACGCGCCGCCAACGTGCTGGTGAAATCCCTACATTCTCCCCCCTCACGAAAAAGCCCGGGAATGCTCATCGAGACACTGTCAGCGGCGAGGACGATCGGGGTCACGGCGTTGTTGTGGAGGACGGTGATCCCGGGGTTGCAGCGCAGCGCCGCAGCCAGCGCCGGCTCGCGCATGGCGTGGTGGTGCTCGTGGACACGGTCTCGGAGTCGCACGGGGTACCGCGGCCTCGGGCCGGGGTCGGGGAGGAACCATAGCAGACACCTGCAAGTCCCAGTCACGTGAGCCTTAGCCGACGCGCCGACGGACAGGCAAACCTGGGCCACGGCGCTGGGTGGCACGATCGGCAGCTCTCGTCAGTCTCATGCTGCTTCTCGGAGGACGTCGCCCGCCGGATGTCGCCCGCGCCACGTGTGCTGTACTGCCGGACTACGCCCTGGACTCCGGTTTCAGCAGGAGGAACCGCTGGGTGCACTCTGGGGCAACTCGCCGTAGTTGCACGTTGCTCCTGGCGGCAGAGACACGAAGCGCGTGGTGGTGGTACACTGCATACCTGTGACGTTGCGGGCGCCAGCGAGGTGCTGAGCGCCCGGGGCGGGGGACACATCATCCACACCAGCCATCATCTGGTACGTTGCGGGGATACTCGCCCTTCCCCGACTGCCCGTCCGACTAGGTTCAGGGATGCGGAAGAACCAGTGGATCGCGGCCGCCCGCTCCCCCGTGACTCGGGCCCTTGAGGCTCAGGGGAGGGAGGGTGGCCGACGATGCCACGGTGCAGGACATCGCACCCCTTCACCGACACGGCCACGCTGATTCTCATGGACCCGCCGAGATGCTCGCAGACCCGCCGACATGTTCATCGCTGCGGCTGCCCCGGCGTACATGCCGCCTGCCCGCTGCCGTGCCGGCACAGCTGTACCAGCTAGCCGGATGGCCACCATCTCCTCGCCGATCACCATGCATCACGCCGATAATCACACCCTTGTTGTGGTTCATTTCACCGATACAAATCTAAAAAATTACAATGATCAACACATTTAACCTAAGAATGTAACCTCTACCATCAAATCCAACAAACCCCAAAACCCATCCGCAACACAAACGGATGAATATCGTGAGCTTCTTTTTCACTCACTAACCATATTAAGAAAATACAAGTTTCTTAGCAAGCAAAACCAAAACATTAGTTCAACGCTCAATATCCACAAAACACAACAATCACAAAGCCCCCTAACATTACGAAAATAACAAACTCCACATGTTTACCTTTGCTTCGCCTACTTCTTCTTTTATGAAAAATTTACCTCACCTCCTCTTGGTCCAAACTCTTACACTTCCCATCTCACGTTTTTATTCATTCAGTTTTCTGAATACAATATTTGAGGTATGAATTCTCACAAACAAGATTTTTTCATAACTGCTTATTAATAAAGCTACAACACAATGGACTGTCAGCTCATCATTCAGTGCATCCTCAGCACATACATGCACGCCCTCTACTGGCAGTGCAAAAACTTCAAATTTTTCTATTAATCTAATATTTCACAGAAAAATTATACCTACACCTTTTTTTCTACAACAACCATTAAAATAAATATGTATTACTTCTTTGGGGCCGTCCACATATTACGTAATCATGTTTTTGGGATTTTCGACCCCCCCCCCCCCCCCCAGTCAACAGACGTAATCAGCGGCCTGACCCCCCCCCCCCCCCTCAAGATTACGTAATCAAGCGAATTTGCGGAAAATGTGAAGAATCGTGAACCCAGCGTTTGTAAAGTGTTTGAAGAGGGTAAGTGGAAAATAAAAATTTTCAGGATGATTAATGTACTTTATTTGATCTAAAGTAGTAACAAAATGTCAAACTCCGCGAGCGGGGTAACTGCGACGCGGCACTGCGGCAGTTCCAATCCCCCAAAAAATGCGATGCGAGGACCAAAGTTGATTACGTAATCAGGACGACGCCCCCCCCCCCCCCCCCCTGCAATCAAGCGTAAGCATAGCCCGACCCCCCCCCCCCCCCCTCCTACGTGATTACGTAATATGTGGACGACCCCTTTCCGCCCAAAATCATGATGTCAACTAAACAAAGTACAGTCAACCACAATCATTCGCGGACAGCACTGTCACGTGACATCACCCGCCTCGCTGTGCGCTAAGCTTTTTCTTCAAACGTAAATTCGTACTTGTCTCTCCCCTTCCCGCCAGTAACGCGAAATTGACATCCATCCCGCAAAGGGGGAGGTCAGCCAGACTATGCAACCAATTACCACCTAAACAATAAAACACTACAAATACTGAAAACAAAATTTTTCTTTAATGATAGCCAAATACTTTCAGGATTACTTCAAAACCAAGAATCCAACATTTTCCAATACTCATGCAATACTAAAAAACAAAAACAATTATGGCTTTCGCACCCACTTCATATCATATGAAAACTTGCCCGTTCCAAAGTACGACTTCGCCAGATAACTACAAAACGCTTCAGCCCCTTTTTCTAATTTCAACTTGAACATTTTTACCTTGGCACTATCAAAGTTTCCCACCAGTTTCGAAGGGAGCCAAACATAAATTAATTCTTCCATTGTACCCGCCTTTCTCACTCCTCCTACAATGCCAATATCATTGACTCTGTCACGCATTGGAATCGCATAGAAGTCACAGAGTTGATAAACAGTGAATATTTCCAAAACGTCACACGGACGAATGATCCTCTCCGTTACAGTGTCCAATTCCTGAAGAATAAAAAACAAACAATTTATCTCAAAAACCAAAGAAAAACCATTTTCAATTAATAAATTTAATTCAAACACGTACATAAAATAAGTCTATGGAATCCACACTTCCATCAACTTCTTTCCATCCTTCATTAACATCTCCGTTGCACCATCATCACTTTTAGTACCCTAAAACAATAAAATAAAAATTTGGTTACATGCGAACAAAAAAGACAAAATCAGAAATCCATTTCACTAATTCAACTTACTACAAATCATAACTTCCACCAGAACAACTTACCACCTCATCCGAAAGATTAACAAAACCTCTGTCGCCACCACTTTTCACTTGAAGAACATTTTACTGAAAAAATTGAAAATCACTACAATTCCCACCTAACACCTAACAAAAAAGCAAATTCTTGATTACAAACCTCATTGCGGTCACCACTAGCTCCCCTTCTACTTTTCTTTACATCACTTTCATCATTTCCATTATCCGCCTGAGAAGACCGACAAAATAGACTAAAATTTAAAAAAAAAAAACACAATTTGCAATGCTCACAAATTTAACGACTACATACCTTTCCTCCAAACAAATTCTTCACATAAGTCATATTGCAAAAATTCACACTAGCCGATGAGGGAAGGACCGTCAAAATTTCGCGTTGCTACAACAGCCCACCACAAAGTACAATCACTACCGGCACTACCAACCACCCCACAACGACACCAAAACCACCACTACCAATCAGAACGACACTTCCACCAGAATTGTCCAAGTAAGTTTTCCTACTTCTGAAAATTGCACTAATTCCCATTTTGTGACACTCCGGGCCTACCCGTATTTCACGAAGTGTAATAGTATTTTTTTTTTTAATTTCAATATTGCCCACGTCAAAACCGAAATTCTCTGTGAGAAGTTTTTCTAACCTTCCTGACTTTCGCACAGTACGCATACAAGAGCGTTGGACGTCATTTTACACTCAAAAAATACAGCCAACTGTTTCAAAACCGAGTTCAAATTCAGCTTTCTCACTCCATCCAATAGCGAAAGAGAAAGACAGAGCTAGCTCGCTCGGCTCGTCGGCAGGCTGTTTCAGTCCTGTCCTTCTCCTGCCACGCTAAAAATCGGACCTCTCCCTTTCTTGTGAAACAGACCACATTGTAAGTGTGCCGAATCGAGTGGAGCCCTGGTTAAAAGGGAGGCAACTCAAGAGTTAGGACCGCTTCGGACCCCAGAATATGCACACGAGGCACAACCCTCAGAGCGGAGCATTGGCGATGTGCCGACTGGTCGGTGCCAGTGAGAACTAGGAGGCCGCGGCCAGCTAGCCAACCTTGCGACAATGAAGTCTCGCCACAATTCCCCTAACATTTCCCGTTTTACACATTTTCACCCCACGACTATTCGACATACCCCGTACCACGATGTCCGCCAACGTCTTGTGCTCACCTGCATTCTAGAGTGTATTTTATTTTCTTCAAAAACTTAACTTAAAGTCACTTACGTTCCTTTTGCGGCTTCATATGTCCTTCTGTATGTCAAGGAGTACACCAGCTCTTCCAAGATGTTATTTTTTCGTGAAAACAGATGCCTTGCATGGACAAAATTCCTATATTTTTCAGTTTATTTTTGGCATGAAAAGTGACTTTTAACTGCTCGCGCTTAGGTGATGTTTGTAAAAGTTTCCAAAATCCTCTATATTGCAGACCCTTATAAAACGTTTCAAAAATTTCCGGCCTGTTTACATTTTGACGGCCAACCCCCTTTTCCCTAAATTGATCAAATAGTTTCCTATCGACGACGACCCGCCCTTCTGCATGGGTGCACACGAGTGTATACCTACTTTTCCAAGACGTCGCGGGTGAACGCCGGCTGCAGGGCCTTCCGGTGCGCACGCCACTTGGCACCGTTGAGCGTGACCAGGCCATCGTGCGTAAAGTACTCAAGGAACTCATAGAACGTGCGCGCTTTGTCCTGAGAAAGAACAAAATATGTAAGTCCCCTCGACCAAGTTAGAAAATGTAAGTAACAACACAAAGTGACTAATTGTAAACGGCGCTTTGCTAGGAAACAAAATAATATGCAGGATGCAGAAAGAGACTAGCGACACAGGACGAGTGTATTCGGAGCAGTGCGGGGTAGAGTGATGAGCACAAACAGGGGCCGGGTGTCAAGGATACCGGGAGGGCGCACTGCGACTTGTGAGAAAAATCGTTGGCTCCTGGAGCGCTTACAGCACTGAGTCAGCCCTCGTTAACTGAACGATGACTGTTAATAATAAATTGAAAAACGGAAAGCTCTGACATTCGAACCTGCGACCTGCCACACGGTGAACCGGTCTATTAGACCGCGCGACCAAGCCGACATTGTTGCGAGGCTCTGCGGGGCAGACCATCACAAGCCACCGCCGCGTTGCGGAGCACCAAGCGAAGCGGAAAACACTGAGAAGATGGAGCCAAGTTGGCGACAATATACGCATCCATTGAACAAGGAACGATTCTAAAATAGATTGGATTTGATGTGATCATATATTCCGAACTGTACCAAATTGGTTACGTCTGCTTTTGTAAAATGAACTGGAATTATTTTTTAAAGGATATTGGTACAATCGTTTTAAATTATCTGCCCACTGCGTGGCCAAGAGACAAGTACGTGTTAATGGATCTGAAACGAGAGCCCCCCCCCCCCCCCCCCCCCCCCCCCAGGCCCTGCACGGGTCCACGTTGAAACACTCTCCGCCCGTCTGAATGCACCTACAGACTGGGTTGTGGGCTTAAAATATTTGGAAGACCTCACTTAATGCCTCCGTGTCGAGTTTGGTCCGATAAAATATCTTCAATTTAATTCATATCTGCGTAAACTTGTAATCGGTTCATGAGGCGCGGCCCGGCCCGGGTCGGCCTGCGCCTTGTCGAAATGGCGGCAGCGTTCCGGGCGCGTTTTTGTTCTTTTTCCGCCGCGCACTACGCTCCGCCACTCCCTCTCGGCCCAGCATGGCGGCTTGAGCGATACGAAGCAGAAGACGCCTACACTCAACCATTTTCGACTGAAAAGGGAATTCCAAACACTGGGAAACCATCGAACTGCAATAATCTCAATCTACGAAATGTCCAGTATCGTTGCCCGTCGGTGCAAAAGAGAATCCTAGCGTATGACGCAGAGTATCGCTCGTCGACCCGATACAAACAAAGGCAGTTAATGGCTATTTTGGTGTGATTTCAGACCTTTGTATCGCTGTGTGTCATTAAGGGGCCGAGATGGATCCTCCCCCCAGTCGCATGCCTCTAAGGAAGAACAGGATTTGGAAGAGAAAAGCTTTCAAGCACGTGAAGAGACATGTCGTTAAACCAGAATCCGAAGCTGTGCCTGTGAGTTGCCTCTAGTGTGTGTGGTTCATGTTTATGCATTGCTTGTGTCTGGAAGTACTGAATTTTCTTTTGTTTAGTGCAGGATGAATTACAAATAATTGAGGGCGTTAATGTTTCTAGTGAAGTCAATGAAAATTCTAGTGATGTGGAGTTCGAACTTGACCAGGTATGCATGTTATGTGCAATGAGTCTCTTGTTTTGTTTTTTTTTTTTTGCTTAAATACTTAACCTGAAAATTCTTCTTGCAGGTTGCAGCTGAGTCAACTTCTGCAGCCCCAAGCCCAAGTCTGATAGACCATGATTATGTTGTTGGGTCTTCCTGATGCTTGCAAGGAACAAACTTCTTCTAATTTTACCCTCAAACTTTGTTCCTGTTGTTGATCAAGATTCACTTCATGTGTTAATGATTGGCCGTAGACATTCCAAAGCAGTTCAGCGGCAAGTGACAGTGTCTTTAAGTGGAGATATTAAAATTCAAGTGCATGGTGAGGACTTTCCAGAAAATAAACTAATGTCTGGTGTTAGTGCCCAAAAACCATTAAAAGAAGAAACGTGTGGACAATTTGTGGACAGAAATGTTGAAGTGGTTTCAAATCTGCGTCTCCTTGAAGTGTGTGCTGGAATGAATCGAATAGAATATTAAAAGGCCTGGGCTGAAACTTCAAGGTACTATTGAAGGTGATACTTTTAAGGAGTGTAGGTACACTCAGACTTTTAGATCCAAGAAGTGTTCTGTATTAGTAGAATGTAAGTTCTGGAGATGCAAAGAGTGCTCCAAATTGGTACCTGCTTAGAAAAAAAGACTAATAACGAGGCTACTGGAAGAACCCCAGAAACATACCAACCATCGTTTTATGAGTAGCAAGCAGGATGATGCAGTCCTGGCAAAAAAAAAACAAAAAAAACAACGAATCCTCAAGACGAAGAATCAGACCATCACCAGATTGGAAGCCAAGATGAATGAAATGATTAAAAAGGAGGGTTGTCAGGATTGAGAAAATTATCAGATGCTTTCAGTGAAATTTTGCTATCAGCTGATCTTGACCCAAAACAAACTTTATTTTTGGAACAGCAAATTAAATTTATTGAGTGCAAGAAGAGTATTTCAATGAGGTGGCACCCCACCCTCATTCGTATGGCTCTTTCCTTCTACCTTAAAGCACCAGGAGCATACAAAGAACTTCAAGAAAATGGCTTCATATCCCTCCCAACTGCAAGAACCTTATTTGATTATAGTCAAGTCACAAAAATTGACCCTGGCGTTGATAGTCATGTTCTAGATATTCTAGTCAAGCAAGTCACAGATATTGAAAGTGAACGGTCCCAACCTCAGTATCATGTTTTAGTGGGAGATGAGATACACATCAGTAAAAATTTGGTGCTTCTTAAATCAACAGGTGAACTTATTGGCTTCAGAGACCTGGATGTCTTAGACCAAGAACTTGCATCCCTCGAACTCCACCTGTCTGAGCCTGAGAAACAATAGGAGCCAGAGTAAGCATCAACAGTCATGGCGTTCATGGTGAAGGGAGTCTCAAGTAATGTGAAACATGTGGTGGCCTCTTATCCTGTGTGCAGTCCATCACCAAGACAGTTGTACATGTGGACTTGGGATGTTATAGGAGCTTTGGAACGCAGTGGACTGAAATTCATTGCATATACTTGTGATAGAGCTCCCACTAACAGATCATTCTTCCAACTTCACAAGCCTGTGACTATAACAGCATCAGGTGTGGTATTCGATACTGTGAACAAATATGCACCTGAGAAAGTTTTTTATTTTTTCTCCGATGTACCTCACCTGCTTAAAACTATAAGAAATGCTTCTTTCAATTCGCGCAAGGAGACAAATAAGAAGAAGAGTCCTCGCCGTTTGAGAAAAAATGGGGAATTAATAGTGTGGGACACTATTATCAGGCTGTATCTGTCTAAGAAGGATAAAACATTGAGAAAGTCTTACAAACCTAATGCCCAAAATGTATTTCCAGACAGTTATAGCAGCATGAAAGTGAAGATTGCCGCTGCAATTTTGAGTAACACTGTTGCACTTGACATATTGAGTCAGGGATGGAGAGGTACATGAGAGACCGTTGAATTTATTCAAAGAGTGAATAATTGGTTCGACTTGCTCAATGGAGCGTTCTCAACTCAAGGTATCAGGACAAATAATCGAAGGTTGGATGCATACACTATTAAAGATGTAGAAGATTACAAGAATGGCGTTAAAGGTAGCCGCTTCAAGGAATTGGAGGATTTTCAGAAGTATCTTGATGATTGGAAGGCAGAAGTTGAGTCAAGGAAGGACGCGTATCTGATGTCTGATCTAGTAGTAGAGCCATTGGCTGATGATGGCAGTTTCCAGGCCTTGAATGACAGAGGGTGATCAAGAAGAGGACACCGCATCCAGGAACCTGCTCCCTCACCAAACTTTGCGTGGAATAGAAATGTCGTAGAAATCATTCATTGGAGCTACAACTTTTCTTCTGACAAATGGTGTGAAGTTCATCAATGCCAGGGTTTACTGTCAGGACCCATTGGAACAAAACTTTGGCAGGCAGCGCATGGCTGGTGGTGGTGGTGGAAGTAACAACCCATTCTTCCAACAATACCTGCACAAACAACGTGGATTTTCTACCATTGGAGCGCTTAGTGCTGCCAATAAAAGGGGTAATACTCAGGTTGACAAAGAAGATGATGAAAGTGTTGGTTTATCAGAACCTTTACCCAAGAGGAAACGTACTTCTAAGTGTTGAATGTGATTTTGTTATTATTTTGCATTAGGTTTGTGTTACTGTCTTAACTCACATGTTATTTTATGTGTCAAACTTTTTTATTTTTGTATGAAACAGGGATACAGGGTGTTTACTCTCGTTTGTGACAAAAAGATAGGGTGGATAGGACATGCGAAGGGGAGCATTTTTCACCAATGGACTAGTGGGCGCAAACGTCTAACAACGCGGGAAATTGCGATTTCGTAATGAGTTTTCGCGCCTGCCAGGCAGGCAACCGAGCGCGCGCTGCTGTGTTGCGGGCTGCCTGCGCCACGGCGCTGCAGCATTCGCACGCTGGGTGGCACTCGGCGGCGGCGGCGTGTCGTCTGCTGGCGCTGTCCGGTGACTGCAGACGACACACCCACCTCTGAAGCCCACTCTCGCCCCTCACTGGTCAATGCGTCCGTTCTGGCTTCTGCTGCACCGGGGTGGCTGATGAGAAGCTCGCTTGGAAGCTCGCGCGCGGAAGCTCGCGGAGGTTGTTGTGCAATTGTGGAAAAATGCGGCGGTTTGAATGTGCCCTGAGCGGCTACTGCTCTGCGTACATCCTCTGGGCTCTCCTGGCCACGCCGTCCGCCTGGCCAAACAGAAAGTGCTTGTCCGCCAGCTCCGCTGTCGTGAACCTCTCCATCGTGCTGACCGGAAGGTTGGAAGTGTTTGTGTTCCAAGCGAGCTTCTCATCAGCCGCCCCGGTGCAGCAGAAGCCAGAACGGACAGAGGCGGGTGTGTCTTCTGCAGTCACCGGACAGCGCCAGCAGACGACACGCCGCCGCCGCCGAGTGCCGCCCAGCGTGCGAATGCTGCAGCGCCGTGGCGCAGGCAGCCCGCAACACAGCCGCGCGCGCTCGGTTGCCTACCGGTCGGGCGCGTAAGCTCATTACGAAATCGCAATTTCCCGCGTTGTTAGATGTTTGCGCCCACTAGTCCATTAGTGAAAAATGATCCCCTCCGCAAGTCCTATCCACCCTATCTTTTTGTCCCAAACGAGAATAAACACCCTGTATTATAATTATTCTATATTTGTATTAATACTCTTCTTGTCATTTGTAAGAAAATAAACCAAATATTATTAAACTTAATAGGATACGTTAACTTCTATGAACTCCCTATAATCACAAATATTTCAAAAGTGATGTACACAAAGTACAGAACAATCAGTCAAGTGAAACTAGTCTAAAAATTAAAGAAACAATTTTAAAAAGATTCATTTAAAAAAAACAGTCACATTGATGAATTTTTGGCTCATTGATAAGGACAGTGGTAACAATTAAAATCAAGTCTTTGGTCTAGGTGCTACCCTAGCACGCAATGCAAGGCTGGCCTCTGCCTTTTTTTTCTTATGTCATTCAACAATTCTTTGGACCTGCCTACAGCAAAAGTGGTGCAAAATGAACGGGGAGCTCATAAGATGCTTCTTAGCCCGTCCCGACACGTTTCTTCAAAAACGGCAGGAGCCGGGCTTATAGTCTGATGCCGACTGTTTGTTCGTTCGGGCGGACGTGTGTACGCCGACTTATCGTTCACAGAAAAACTTCAAATTTTGAGGATATACTCCTTTCTTAACGTAGAATCACATACGGTGGCAACAATTTTCGATTTATATCGCATTAGTGATTAATGAAAATACATATTTATTTATTTTTGAGAGGGTAGGGTTGGCCGCCGCGCGCACGTCATTACCATCGCGGCGCGCACAGGGACGGGCTCAGGTTAACGATTTTAATCGTGACAAATACATCTGCTATCGGGCCCATCTTAGGAGAATTGAGGCGGGGGCCTGAAGGCCCCCGCAAACGCCGCCGGCAGGCCAAGCTGGCCAAGTCGAACCTGTCGAACCGAGGTGCCGGTGGAGCGCAGCGGAACTGGCACCGAGGTTTGACGAAAGGGACGGGCCAGCTTGTTCATGTAAGCCATCACCTACAGCCTCATCCCACAGCAGAACAACACACCCCTGGCACACACTTTCTATTACGAGGGATAAATCAACTCTCAGTTTATTCTGATTTGGCTCGTGCAAAATTTTAGTAACTCCAACAAAGAAATCAAACAGAAGCCCACTTACAAAAACTAACTTGCCTTTGTTCCTGGCCTTTGTCCACCCCTTATAAATTTCAGGAGGTCCAGGCACAGGGTCCAGGCACAGTGTCACTTTCCAATAATTTCTCAACAATCAACTTAGAAATATTACGCAACCCAACATTCTTAGGAAATAGTATATTCTTCTTATAAAAACTTTTGACTACACTGCCACTGATGTAATGGATGTCGTCTGTATCTAGCTCAACTTGCACAGCAACATTTTCTTGCACTTTATCTTTTAAACAACTGCTGCAATACTTAAAAATTTTAGTCACCAGCAAAGATGTGAAGTCAGCAACAAAGCTATGCAACAGATTATTATTGGACACAACACACACTTCAAGCAGCTCACACAGTTGTTTCCTTAGCTCAACATTAACAAGGATGTCCTCATTATTTTTCACTAGAAAACCAAGTTGCACTGATGGCAAGAAAATCTTATGCTCTCCAAGATCTTGAGTGATTGCTTCATGAATGATGCGGAAACATGTATTCCATTGTGGGAGTGCAGCAATACTGTCTTCATTTGTAACAATGTCATGAAGAAGTTCTTTGTATTTGCCACCCATTTCACCAGCTGCTGGTTTAGAAGGTAACCACTTAACTGATTCAAAAACTGTTGCCAAGCAATGTTGAATAATTTTATCAGCACTGGGGTATTTTGAGGCGGCATCTACAAAAGAAAGAAGCAACTCACTAATTAGGTTGAAAAAAGGGGGTAAGAGACACAGCATTACTTGAATGTTGTCTAGTGTGGTTTAAGTAGGAGCGATGGCATCTGTACTGTTTTCCACAGAATTTGCACACATCACAGAGAGGGCGAATATAAACTTTGGGCTTCGCACCTTTCTTTGCTCTGATTCCTGGCATTTTGAACGGGGTCGAAGCGAAAACAGAACTTGCGGATACATTGAGTGATGCTTTGAGTCATTCATTTCATTGGCTGGGTTGTTGTTTTGGTTGTTGATTGAGTTTTTGTTTGACGCCATGATTCCATTCTCCAGCCCTGAAAACAGATTTACATGAGATTATAGTCGGACATCAGTGCAAATTTCAGTCATTTAAGGAGCGATAGACCAAGAAAACCGCCCGAGTAACCTCTGTTTTTATCAGGTCGGCGAGCGATACTCTGCGTCATACGCTAGGATTGTCTTTTGCACCGACGGGCAACGAAACGGGACACTTCGTAGATTGAGATTATTGCAGTTCGATGGTTTCTCAGTGTTTAGAGGTACCTTTTCGAAAATGTTTGATTGTAGCGTCCTCTGCTTCGTCTCGCTCAAGCCGCCATGCTGGGCCGGGAGGGAGTGGCGGAGCGTAGTGCGCGGCGGAAAAAGAACAAAAACGCGTCCGGAACGCAGCCGCCATTTCGACAAGGCGCAGGCCGACCCGGGCCGGGCCGCGCCTCATGAACCGATTACAAGTTTACGCAGATATGAATTAAATTGAAGATATTTTATCGGACCAAACTCGACACAAAGGCATTTAGTGAGGTCTTCCAATTATTTTAAGCCCACAACCCAGTCTGTAGGTGCAATCAGACGGGCGGAAAGTGTTTCAACGTGGGCCCGTGCAGGGCTTGGGGGGTCTGGTTTCAGATTCATAACACGTACTTATCTGTTGGCGTGGCGATACCAATATGTCATTTTGAAACAATAAGCAGCAATGCTGAGGTGATTTACATTGTTTGGTAAAGACGATGTGAAATTTAATGTAGGAATAAATATAAATTTTAAAAGTTGGTAGAACCGCAGCATGGCTCCGCCCATTTCTGTGGCTCCATCCAGCGACATATGAATGAACTCAAATGAAAAGAACAGTTACCTATAGCAACGACACTTGATCAAAATGGGGAGAACAAAAAAAAGTAGAACAGTCCCTGCAGAGAGCTCCTCGTTCCGCTCGGGCTGAAAAAGAAGAATAGTCTATGCAGAGAGCACCTCGCTACGCTCGGGCTCAAAAAGCGTGACTTCGCCCTCCCCCCCTAAAGCCGCTCCTGGATACGCCACTGAAACAGTCTGTGATTTTACAGAACTTCTGTACTACATCATCACGTACGGCCTACAATTTTGCACAACTCTATACCAGCATCACACATTGTTGCCAGGCCATGTAACCTTACGCAACTTGGCACCAGGTGCTTCAATTCTCCTCGAAATTTGTTACAGTGGTGCAATCAAAAATGTGCACGAATTATGAGGGGGGGGGGGGAATAAAACATCCCCTTAGAGAGCGGGATTTTTAGAATGACGAGGAATAAGCCGTCCGTACCTGCGTGGCGTTGCCTCGGATGAGCAGCTCGATGTCGTAGGGGTCGCTGACGAAGAGCAGCAGGTGTCCGCAGAGGGAGAAGCGAGACAGCCGCGACTCGCAGCCCCACAGCGCGAGCATGCGCTCCAAGAAGTCGTCCTTCACGTTGACGAGGCCCAAGGCGTTGCCCAGGAATGGCAGCGACGGCGGCCCGGGAATGGCCAGCTCCAGGCGCCGGAAGCGCAGGTACCAGGCGACCGCCCTGCACGCCCAGGCCGCCGCCAGCACGCCGGCCGCCAGCAACAGCGAGGCCAGGACCGCCATGGCGAGCGCACGCGAACTACACTCTCAACAAAGAATTCCTGGTTCACGTTGTTTGCGCTCGTAACATGCATAATTTCTGCTTAAGGGGGATACGCGAGGGGATACGCCGTCCGCGTGCATTTTGTGTTTTGAAATATATCTAGCATCCATGTAGGGTCGTATGCTTCACTGAAACGTACGACCTTGCCATAGATGCTTGATCCAAGAAACTCCGCTAAGCACAGAAAATATGCTTGAAACAAGCATACTTTTCAAATATGCACATTCTCAATCACTTAAGCCAGTGTGCACGCACTACTTACCTCTGAAGAAACAGGCTCTGAGCTCTTCAGTGGCTGCGGTGCGAGACGATTTGTGCGTTCCCTGACCTTCGAATGGACCGAATTGGACCCAGCTTTAACCTTTTTTCTCGGCTCAGTGCGGACTCGGAGCCGGCATCGATGCGAGTGTCTCGGCCCCGTATTTTTTTTCATCCGGATGCCTTGCTCAACATTTCCCCGTGCCCCCTCCCCACTTCTCAGTGCCACTCTTTCCTCTTTTGGAAATGCACTCATCTTTTTTGAACGCAGTATACAAAGTTCAGTGGGTTTTTTTTTTGGTAAAAAAGCACTGAATTCCTGGAAAGCAGTGCTTAAAGTACACTGTTTTGGGAAAACAGTGTACTGAGCAGCACTGACGAACACTGATTCCTGGCTCCGGATCATCCACTGCTTGCTCATCAATTTCAATTTGAGAGGGCCCTTCGCCGTCATGCAAATCATGATGCTTCTTGTACATGTCACAATTAAATTTGCTGTACATGGCACGGTTTGGCTCGAAAGATACACAGCACAAACCTGAAACCTGCAAGAAAGAAATGTTCCAGAGATTAGGACCGTGAAAGTCAAGACGCTGACAGCCGTCACGGGACGAAACGTACCTTCAAGTGCACGCGCAAACGCAGAAGAGCCTCCAGCATGAGCATTTGCATTCTATTTCGGTGCTTGTTCTTTACAATACTCATGAAGCTGAAGACTCGTTCAACTACTGCATTACTAACAGGAACCGTCAGACAGCGCAGTACAAAGAGCGCCAATTCCTTGAATGGTCGTTCCCCTGTCGCCGTTGAGGAATTGAGAACACACGCCCAGAAATGTTCAGTGTCCATGGTGTTGACATCCTTGTTAAATTCGTGATGAACACAAATTTCTTCCAGCCAGTGGGCGTCTAAGGCTTGTCACTGTCTCTCCAGTAGGTCCTTGTCTGCAGTAGGATCTAAGAATTATTTACAGAAATACTTTTGAAAGGGAAAATAGTAAAATATGATATAAGAGTACTGTTTGTATTAGGCCTGTGCGATTGTCAAAATTAATCGTAATCGACCGATTGATAAAATAATCGACAATCTGTTCGATTTGATGGCCGGTAGACGACAATCGTATATTACCCCGATTAATCGAACATAGTCGATTGATTACTTTGCCAAGTTAGAGGGTAATGGCGCGCAGCGCGAGCGCAGGCCGTCTTCTAGAGGCCTTGGAAACTTGCACCAAACTTAACATGCTCAACCGGATGAAGATTATCTCATACCGCAGTTGCCATACTTTCACCAGTGCAGGAGGTAACATGAATAATGCAAAGAAAGTCAGTAATAAACTTATTTTGGCTTTGGCGGCAACATTTCGGTGGCAACCGGAGACAAGCCCAACCGCCCTCGCGACTTCGCATACCGCCTGGTCCTGATTCCACCCCGATTCCCACCTAACTTCCACACATAACTTCGCACTACAAGGGGCAACATGACCAAATGCCGCTGCTCCTAAACATCAAACGGCACTCTGCGGTTTAGAGCGTGGTAGCGAACTGAGGCGCCAGTACGAGGTGAACGACCGCCGGCCGAGTGCGAGAAGATGCGTCAGACGAAGACAATCCGTACGTTTCGCGGTGACAGCCCGACACCGGCCCGGAGTCTGACAGCAACAACAGGAAAAGTGGCCCCCTGTCGGTGTCGACCCGCGCTCCCAAGAGTGTCCCACAAATACCAAAATATGCATAAATCCAGTATTTTTTCTTAGGATGTGGGCCGTCCCGGTTCCCCGGGCGACTCCTTGGCCTTGGGAGGTCCTGGCCCTCGGTGCCCGGACTGTACCTCTCGAGTTGTTGACACTTGGTGCGGACTGAGCCGCCCGAATGGCAACAACTTTCGTCGACGGCGTTTCCAGCATTCGATACAGTGCCCAAGGTGCCCGAAAATACTCCAGTCTGTTGCGCCCGCTGACGTCAACGGAAACGGCAAGGTCAATGAAATAACAACACTGCTGGAAGGGCAAGACAAAAATTTAAAAAATTCCAGCGCTTACAGCACTGAGTCGCCCTCGTTAACTGAACGATGAGTGTTAATAATAAATTGTTAATTACATCTTAGAAATTTAAGTTGAGAAAAAAAAAAGGAAAAACGGAAGGCTCTGACATTCGAACCGGCGACTGGCCACACGGTGAATCGGTCTATTGGAACGTGCGACGAAGCAGACATTGTTACGAGGCTTCGCGTGGTGGACCATCACAAGCCACGTCGGCGTTGCGAAGGCGCCACCCGAAGCGCAGACCAATGCGAATATGGAGCCAAGTCGGCAACAATATACGCAAGAGATAGTACTACCTAAAAAAGTCGCTGATGGATTTTAACACGCCAAATGCATAAGTTGAAGGCCAGCGAACACGCATCCGCCGGACATACGCAGCTTTTCCGGAGCACTTCGGCCGTTGCCAGAAACTAAATGTGGCGTGTTAAAATTCAACCTTTGTCTTTTTCCAAACGTCAAGTGTTGGTTCTACCTGACAAAAGTGCCTGATGAATTTTAACACGCCAGTTGCACCCGTTGAAGGGCAGCGAACACGCCTCCGCCAGACATACGCAGTTTTTTCGGAGCACTTTGGGCGTTGGTAGAAACTGAATTTGGCGTGTTAAAATTCATGTCTAGGCTTTTTCCAGACTTCAAGTGTTAAAACTACCTGACAAAAGTGCCTGATAAATATTAACAAGCCAGTTGCATCAGTTGGAGGCCAGCGAACACGCCTCCGCCGGACACACGCAGTTTTTCCGGAGCACTTCGGACGTTGCCAGAAACTAAATTTGGCGCGTTAAAATTCAACATTTGTCTATTTCCAAAGGTCTAGTGTCTGTTTAAACTGAAAAAAGTGCCTGATGAATTTTAACACGCCAGTTGCATCAGTTAAAGGCCAGCGAACTTGCGTCCGCCGGACATGTGCAGTTTTTTCGGAACACTTTGGGCGTTGCTAGAAACTGAATTTGGCGTGTTAAAATTCATGTCTAGGCTTTTTCCAGACTTCTAGTGTTGGTACTTTTGACAAAAGTGCCTGATGAATTTAAACACGGCAATTGCATCAAATGATGGCCAGCGAACACGCCTCCGCCAGACATACGCAGTTTTTCCGGAGCACTTCGGACGTTGCCAGAAACTAAACTTGGCGTGTTAAAATTGAACCTTTGTCTATTTCCAAACGTTTCCTAATAGTACTACCTGACAAAAGTGCCTGATGAATTTTAACACGCCAGTTGCATCAGTTGCAGGCCAGCGAACACGCCTCAGCCGGACTTACGCAGTTTTTTCGGAGCACTTCGGACGTTGCGAGAAACTAAATTTGGCGTGTTAAAATCCAACCTTTGTCTATTTCTAAACGTCTAGTGTTAGTTTTAGCTAAAAAAGTGCCTGATAAATATTAACACGCCAGTAGCATCAGTTGAAGGGCAGCGAACAGAAGCGCGGTCACCACTCAGAAAATTGAAACACAGATCCGTCATATGTCAGAACAGTCATAACACAGAATTTTCTGAGCTACGGCCGTTCTGTGGAATGATTTTTTGGGTAATGACGGTTCCGTCTTATGAAATTCTGTTTGTCGACTGTTCTGGTAAATAATTTTTTGCCTTATGACGATTCTTTCTAATGATTTTCTGTCCTGCGACGGGTGTGTGAAATGATTTTCTTTATAGTGACTATTCTCTGTACTGATTTTCTGGCGAACGAGGATTCTGACATATGATTTTCTGTGTAATAACCGTTCTGACATATAAGGGTTCTGCCAAGTAAGTGTTCTATATAATGAACGTTCTGTGTAATGACCGTTCTGAGATATGATGATTCTGTCAAATAAATATGATGTTACATAATTTTCTGAGCGGTGAAAGATCTGTGCGACAATTTTCTGGCACACGAGGATTCTGACGCACAATTTTCTGTGTGATGACCGTTCTGAGATATGAGGGTTCTGCCAAATAAATGTCCTGTGTAATGAACCGAGTAGCAGGGGTACCGTGCGCTGTTTTTCTGGTACTCGAGGATTCTGTCATATGATTTTCTTTGTAATGACCGTTCTGAGATACATAGGTTCAGCCAAATAAACATTATGTTATATAATTTTCAGATTAATAAGGAGTCTGTGCAATAATTTTCTGGCACAGAATGATTCTGTCACACGACTTTCTGTGTAAACACCGTTCTGAGATATGAGGGTTCTGCCAAATAAATGTTCTGTGTAATGAACGTTATGAGTAGCAAGGGATCTTTGCAATGTTTTTCTGGCACACGATGATTCTGTCACACGATTTTCTGTGCAATGACCGTTCTGATATATGAAGGTTCTGCCAGATAAATATTCTGTTAAATATATTTCTGAGTAGTGAGGATTCTCTGCAATAATTTTCTGGCACACGAGGGTTCTGCCATATGATTTTCTGTGTAGTGACCGTTCTGAGATATGAGGGTTCTGCCAAATAAATATTCTAGGTAATGAATTTTCGGAGACATGAACGTTCTTTTTAGTAAACATTCTTTAAAATATAGATTCTGTGTTATGATTTTCTGATACACGTCCGTTCTTTTATGAAATTTTCTTTTAAACAACCATTCTGTCGCGTGGTATTCTTCGTGACGACAATTCCTTATGCTAATTTTCGGCGCTGTGATGTTTCTGTCAAATAATTTTCTGTAAAATTACTATTCTGAGATATCAGTTTTGTAGTAGTGACCATTCTTTATTATGAGTTTCTGAGTAGTGAACAGTTTTCGCGACTCCTGACAAATGACGGTTCTTTGTTGCGAGGATAATGTTAAACAACTGTTCTGTCTCATAATTTTCTGTGTGTTGAGGTACCACGCCTAGGAAGAGTGGGCGCACTTAATTATTTTTGAGCTGCATCACAAAAAAAAAGAGAATAAAACGAAATTATATATGTTTTACCCTATCTTTTCCATAGTGCCTTTGACCTTTGGCAGGAGGCTTGAAAAACTTTCGTACCCCTCTCTTGCGCTTGGGCATTTTGCAGTGACAATTTGCTCTCAGTTAGCTCCCTCGTAATCTCTTAAAGGATGCACTAAGAAAACCTCTGATTCCAGGAGAGTTCCTTCGGACCAATACTTTATTGCTGGAGACGGCTAACACCGAAGCAATAATAGAAGCTGTTGGCATCCGTAAAGAAAGGTGCAAGTAATGATTCGAAGCTAGTGAAGAAAGCTTCAGATTTGGTCTGGGAAAGGGAGGATCTGGCCCTCCGAAGTGCAAGGGGGTGTGCTGCATGTGGCAGCTCGTCTCAGGCCAGGCCAGAATGCACGCCTGCCAAAAAAAGCTTACATGTTGTGTAAGTATCTAGGACCTAAAGGCTAGAATTTGCTGTCATGATATTTCAATTTAGAAAAATTTATCACGTAACTGTCTGTCATTGCAGATTTGTTGAACCCACGAGTAAATGAAGAGTCAAAGTCAAGCAAGGTGCCTTTCTCTAAGAATGAAATTCATGACCGAGCCAACCTTGAGACAGTGGACACCGGAGCACCAAAGTTGAACAATGGTCCAAATGGACAATGGCGGAACTTTCATTTGGTCTACTTCTCGTGCTCTCCTGAGGTACTCCCATGACATATGAATTCGGTTGCAGCGGGGAAACGTGAAACTAAAGGGTACAGTTAATTTCTGTGCTCACATACCCCGATACAATGCGTTTCAAAGACGCGCAGACACAAAGACATGAAATGGGCATACGCCCAGAATCGCCCACGCAGGGTTTTTAGCCCGTCCCGACATGTTTCCTTAGAAACGGCAGGAACCAGGCTTATAGTCTGATGCGTCATGTTCGTTCGTTCGGACGTGTGTACGCCGACTTATCGTTGATACAAAAACTTCAAATTTTGAGAATCAACTCCTTTTTTAACGTAGAATCACGTCCGGTGGCAACAATTTTCGATTTGTATCGCATTTTTGGTTAATGAAAATTTGTCTGTTTTTGTTCTTTTAAAGGTAAGGGTTGCCCGCCGCGCTCACACCATTACCATCGCGGCGCGCACAGGGATGGGCTCAGGTTAACGATTTTAATCGTAACAAATACATGGCACTTCTAGGGAGACTTGGCAGGGTTGTTAACGTTACGTAACTAAATAACGACGTTAGTGTAACGCGTTACTTCGTTACTGTAACGATAACGCGTTTCATTTTTCCCCGGTTTGTAACGGTAACGCGTTATCGTTACTCAGGTCAGTAACGAGACGTAACGGACGTTACATTTTCCTCGTTTCATCGGCAAATGTCGACGGGCAGATCGATAAATGCGAACATAATGCAACGCCATGTTTCCATGCCAAGTGCGTCGCTCTAGCGCCTGTTCTGAGTGGCGGGAGTCTCGTTCGCGGACATGCGCAGTATGCTTGGCGACAAAAACTTGGTAAACGAGGTGCTCTCGCGTGTAAACCGAAGGTGTTGGTGCAAATGACCCTTTTTGACCCTATCTAGTCTGACCCTCTACCTGACCCCTCATTATGATATCGTAATTTAATGGTTCCTTGTGAAGAAAAAGTTTCATTTTATTGTTTCCGACTTTAATAAAAGGATTATACTTATATACGCACTATCCTGTTGTAATTTAGTGTTGGAACACGATGGTTAACACACTATACTTGTAACAGCGTTTTTCGTCATATTTTGAAAACTGAGGTGACGAATAACGAAGTAACGACGTTACTGTAACTGTAACGCGTTACGTTTCTCTGGAGGCTGTAACGGTAACGCGTTATCGTTACCGAGTCTGCGGTAACGAGGTAACGGTAACGCGTTACGTTTTAGAAGTAACGTTAACCCTGGACTTGATGCGGGGGCCGAGGACCCCCGCAAACGCCGCTGGCAGGCCAAGCTGGCCAAGTCCTCCTGTCAAACCTAAGTGTCGGTGGAGCGCAGCGGAACTGGCACCGAGGTTGACAGAAGGGACGGGCCAGCTTGTTCTGAGACCGCAGGTGCTGCAAGACAGTGTAACAGCAGTCTTGGCTGTTTTTTTTTTTTAACAAAAACACCATTTGTGTCGAATCTAGACGGGTGTAATTCTTTTTTTTTCTCTCCTCGATCCCATTCCGTCCAAAACGTCAAGAAATAGGACAAAACCAATTTTAACACGTCAAATTTCATTTCTGGCAACGTCCGAAGTGCTCCGAAGAAACTGCGTATGTCCGGCTGAGGCGTGTTCGCTGGCCTCCAACTGATGCAACTGGCGTGTTAATATTTATCAGGCACTTTTGTCAGGTAGTTCCAACACTTGAAGTCTGGAAAAAGCCTAGACATGAATTTAAACACGCCAAATTTAGTTTCTGGCAACGCCCAAAGTGCTCCGAAAAAACTGCGTATGTCTGGCGGAGGCGTGTTCGCTGCCCTTCAACGGGTGCAACTGGCGTGTTAATATTCATCAGGCACATTTGTCAGGTAGAACCAACACTTGACGTTAGAAAATAGACAATAGTTGAATTTTAACACGCCAAATTCAGTTTCTGGCAACGCCCAAATTGCTCCGAAAAAACTGCGTGTGTCCGGCGGAGGCGTGTTCGCTGCCCTTCAACTGATGCAACTGGCGTGTTAAAATTCATCAGGCACTTTGTCAGGTAGAACCAACACTAGAAGTCTGGAGAAAGACTAGACATGAATTTAAACACGCCAAATTTAACTTTTTTTAGCCTTCAACTTATGCAATTGGCGTGTTAAAATTCGTCAGCGACTTTTTTCAAGTCGTACTATCACTTGACGTCTGAAAAAAGCCAACACTTGAATTTTAACACGCCAAATTCAGTTTCTGGCAACGCCCAAAGTGCTCCGAAAAAACTGGGTATGTCCGGCGGAGGCGTGTTCGCTGCCTTTCAACTCATGCAACTAGCGTGTTAAAATTCATGAGGCACTCTTTTCAGTTTAAACTGACACTAGACCTTGGAAATAGACAAAGGTTGAATTTTAACGCGCCAAATTTAGTTTCTGGTAACGTCTGAAGTGCTCCGGAAAAACTGCGTGTGTCCGGCGGAGGCGTGTTCGCTGGCCTCCAACTGATGCAACTGGCGTGTTAAAATTCATCAGGCACTTTTGTCAGGTAGTACCAACACTAGAAGTCTGGAAAAAGCCTAGACTTGAATGTTAACACGCCAAATTCAGTTTCTGGCAACGCCCACAGTGTTTCGAAAAAACTGCCCATGTCCGGCGGAGGCGTGTTCGCTGCCCTTCAACTTATGCAATTTGCGTGTTAAAATTCGTTAGAGGTGGGCTCGATTGGTCTAATGATAGTTGACCTAAAAAGTTTCTTGATTATTCCTAGGTATTTTTAAATATTTAGAAAATTATTGTCTTGAGTTCACCTAATTATTCTGAATTATTTAAAATTATTCTAAATTATTTATAGTTATTTATAATTAATTGGAACTATGATAGAAAAACCTAACCCAAGCTAACCTTACCTAACCTAACCTTGCCAAACCTAACCTAACCTTGCAAATATTTTCTTTAATTCCAAATAATTACAAATTACTATAAATAATTTTAAATAATTCAGAATAATTAGGTGAAGTCATGTCAATAATTTTCTAAACATTTAAAAATACCTTGGATTAATTAGAAAACTTTTTAGGTCAACTATCATTAGACCAATCGAGCCATCCCCATTCGTTAGCGACTTTTTTCAAGTAGTACTATCACTTGACGTCTGAAAAAAGACAACACTTGAATTTTAACAAGCCAAATTCAGTTTCTGGCAACGCCCAAAGTGCTCCGAAAAAAACTGTGTATGTCCGGCGGAGGCGTGTTCGCTGGCCTTCAACTTATGCAATTGGCGTGTTATAATTCATGAGCGACTTTTTTCAGGTAGAACTATCACTTGACGTCTGAAAAAAGCCAACACTTGAATTATAACACGCCAAATTCAGTTTCTGGCAACGCCTAAATTGCTCCGAAAAAACTGCGTGTGTCCGGCGGAGGCGTGTTCGCTAGAGTTATAACCCTGGGGACACTCTTGATTGCAGCTGGGGTGTGCATAGTGTATTTCGGCACTGTCGGTGAGGTTGTAACTCAGCCCAAAATTGACTGGGTAGAGTTGAAACCCTGGGGACACTCTTGATTGCAGCTGGGTTGTGCATAGTGTATTTCGGCACTGTCGGAGAGGTTTTAACTCAGCCCAAACTTGAACTGGGTAGAGTTAAAACCCTGGGGACACTCTTAATCGCAGCTGGGGTGTGCTGAGTTATTTCAGGCTCCGTCGGAGAGGTTTTAACCCAGCCCAAAATTGAACTGGGTTAAGTTAAAACCCTAGGGACACGCTTAATCGCACCTAGAGTGTGCTAAGTATATTTCGGCACCGTCGGAGAGGTTTTAACTCAGCCCAAAATTGAACTGGGTAGAGTTAAAACCCTGGGGACACTCTTGATCGCAGCTGGGGTGTGCTTAGTGTATTTCGGCATTGTCGGAAATGTTTTAACTCAGCCCAAAATTGAACTGGGTAGAGTTAAAACCCTGGGGACACTCTTGATCGCAGCCGGGGTGTGCCGAGTAATTTCAGGCTCCGTCGGAGAGGTTTTAACTCAGCCCAAAATTGAACTGGGTTGAGTTAAAACCCCAGAGAGAATTTTGGTCGCAGCTGGGGTGTGCTGAGTATATCGGCACCGTCGGAGAGGTTTTAACTCAGTCCAAAATTGAACTGGGTAGAGTTAAAACCCCGGGGACAGTTTTTATCACAGCTAGGAAGTGCTGAGTACAACTCGGCACCGTCGGAGAGGTTTAAACTCAGCCCAAAATTGAACTGGGTAGAGTTAAAACCCTGGGGACACTCTTGATTGCAGCTGGGGTGTGCTTTGTGTTTTTCGGCACAGTCGGAGAGGTTTTAACTTAGCTCAAAATTGAACTGGGTTGAGTTAAAACCCCAGGGACAGTTTTGATCGCAGCCGGGATGTGCTGAGTATTTTTCGGCGCCGTCGGAGAGGTTTTAACTTAGCTCAAAATTGAACTGGGTAAAGTTAAAACCCTGGGGAGACGCTTACGCTTGATCGCACCTAGAGTGTGCTGAGTATATTTCGGCACCGTCGGAGAGGTTTTAACTCAGCCCATAATTAAACTGGGTAGAGTTAATACCCCAAGGACACGCTTGATCGCACCTAGAGTGTGCTGAGTGTATTTCGGCACCGTCGGAGATGTTTTAACTCAACCCAAAATTGAACCGGGTAGAGTTAAAACCCCGGGGACTGTTTTGATCGCAGCTGGGAAGTGCTGAGTACAACTCGGCACCGTCGGAGAGGTTTTAACTATTACCTACATTTTTTGGGGTCTTGTGATTACTGACGAAACTGTTCCGCATATACGCAGTCTAGGTTAGTCTTGTAAGGCGTTTTGGAGATTTAGGTACCGGTTTATGACTGGTTTTGCCCTATTTTCCCGTAAGTTGCTGATTTGGACGCCGTAGTACCTGTTTTTCCTTGTTTTATTCAATCCCAGGCATTTACGTCGCTCAATGATGGTCCCCGAAAGTTTTGGCCAAAACTCGATGTTGGTTTTGGCCAAGTTCACGGTAGTGGTATTCCCTCGTGCAATGAATAGTAAAACTACTAAATGTTGTTAATCATGCCATACATTGTCAGGTCCTCTTCTTTTCGGTGTACACTCTGTGAGTTTTAACACACACTTTAACTCTAAAAAGACGACATTGTGCATTGTGATTTTTCCAGACGATGAATGGTAAATCCAATGTGACACTGTACCGCAATTTTCTTATACACTGAATGTGAAAATTCATATGATGCGGCGTTTCAACATAACCATGTATAGGGGAAAAATCAGACAATGAATCGTACTTTTACCACATACTGCATGGCGCAACCACTGCAACACTGTGCTGCGGTTTCCCCATACACTGTATGGTAAAAAAAACTATTCTTTGGTATTTCCCCCATACATCAGGGCAATGTATGGGAAAATAGCTACACATTGTATTGCTTTCTTGATTCTCATACACGGTATGGTACGTTAACATACACCCGTATCGTAAAAATCCTATTATTTCTGAGAGTGTATTAAGTGTATGTTTTAGCACCCAGCTAAATTTGGTAAATGTTACATATTTGCCAGCAAAGGTTCCTTTAAATGCGTTGTTTCTTGTTTTGGCAGATTGGCAGAAATGTAGAGTATCATCTTCTGGAAAAAATTAGAGCTTTAGACCTGAAACTGAAAAGCAACGATGAACTGTTTTGTGAAATTGAAGAGGATATGAGGAACACCCGGCAAGATGCAAGCAAATTGATGTCAGCTGTGCAGACATTACAAATTTAGAGCGATACGCTGCACGTTTCTTTAAAGCCATCCGACCGAGGTTTTTTTAGGCACGAAGTAGCCTATTACAATCTTTACGATTCGGATTTTTTTTAGGCACGAAGTAGCCTATTGCAATCTTTAGGATTCCGATTCTTATTAAAAAAAAAAAATTGTACGATTTCGATGAGAGTTTTGCAAGGAGAAGGAAGATGACACTTTGGTTCCGATTCTGATACCCATACGAAAACTAAAAAGCTGATATTCGAGCATTTTCAATTGAAAAATTTGATAGTACGAGTCGAGCTGCATGCTCTTATTGGTGAAAAGATGGAGTCAAGCAAAGACCAAGCCGAGCCAAGGCAAAGTTGGTGGAGAGGGTAAAATTACAACCAATCAGAGCACTGCCTGTTGCGTAGTACAGCCGCAACGAAAAACGAAAACTGCTTCGATTGAAAAGTTGATACATCAAGCTTGTAGTTAGTACTCCTGTCATTCAATGTGAGCTGAGAATAAATATTTTAAGTTCATAGGACTGAGGTTCGGTCGGTAGTTCCGTGCCCAGCCGACAGAGCGCGCTATCGTCGACCGCTAGAGACCGCTCTCGATCACACGATGACTGTTGTAGCAACCGCGGGGCGCCGCGTTGCATTGCTGGCGCGCAGATGGAGAATGCAGTTGAGACCCTGAGCCAGAGTAGCCAGTGGTGAGAACGCCAGCTGCTTGCTGGAAAGAGCCTAGAACACTACAACTGCCAATCTTCCCACGAAATTCTAAACTCTCTTCCGACAAACTTTTTCGCTTAACAAATTATTTACCTTTCCCAAAAAATACAGTTCTTTTTCTTTTCGATAGCATTCCAATATTTATCCAATATTTTCTCAATGAATCATTCATTAATACATATTTCTTCTTCACACTGCTTACTCCTTCTACTCTCCTCTCCTTCTCGATCCTTTTTCTCACATACGCATTCGAAAGACACTTCAAACCATCAGATAAAAACTACAAAATTTAAAATCGGCAATATTGTCTGACTCTACTTCGGGCCTCCCAGGATTTCACTTTGTGGAATCGTACTTTTTGGCACGGAGTTTTTTCACGGACAATTTTATTGTCCGTTTTATGTGTGAAAATCAATCAAAATCAGCTTAACGCGAATTTTGGACTAAAAATCGTCGATATCTCAAAAACCGTAAAAGTTACAGCGTTTTCCTTAAAATTTGGGCGCTACGGGTTCTACTTTGACCAGTTTGACCTTTAATATATGTTTAAAAAATTCTGCAAAATTAGTTGTTACTGCTGCAAGGGGCAGTTAGGCCCCCAAGCGGGGCTCGGTCGGACCCTCTAAATATTGTCCGATATGAAAATTTCAAATTTTCTGAATTTTTTTTGTCACCAAATCGCCGAGGAATTTCTAACGCGTCTGTTAAGTTTCGCTGAAGTGGGAACGACGACCGCCTCAATAGTTGATGTGGCAAGCCGAGCCGAGGCCAGCCGAGGCCCCGCTAAAAGGGAGGCGACTCAAGAGTCAGGACCGTTTGGGACCGGTGGTGGGGACAACAGTGCGAGAGCCTTGCAGGAGGCTTGCGCTAGGCGGCCCGCGAATGAGAATGCAAGCGATATACTGACCGCTACCTAGACGCCCTACCTCTGCAACAACACCCTCTCCCTCTCGAAGGAGATGCAAACCACCCCAAAACTAAAACAAGGCTCGAGCAAAGTCCTCATTCCATGAATAATTTAAAAAAAAAAAAAGAATAACAAAAAATAAACTGACCTTCTAACTAAACAGCCGTGAAACTCCGGGCCTACCACTATCTCACACAGTGGGATAGTATTTTTTCCCCTGACTTCTGTCACTTGTGGCCACCCTGTCTAGAAATCTCACTATTCGTTTTACAGTGATCGGAATCGAGGAAGTTCCGTCCTCATTGTCTTCCCCTTCGTCTTACTCTTCTGTGGGTTTATATCCTAATTATTGAATTTAAAAATATTAGGTCAGTCAAACCAAATCCTGTCGGCGTGTCTAAAACTACAAATTGTTTTATTTATTTATAGAGAGGACGTACCTGTGCGAGGCTGGGCGCCGTGCGCACCACCTAGAAGTAGTAGGATTACGTTCTAAACGCGTTTTAATCAAAATTTCTGACGTTTCCAAATCTTTCCGATGCCTCGGAAATATTCCGGGAAAAAATCAGGAAATATTCCCAAAATTCCTTCGCGGACAATAAGTGGACAATGGCACCGCTCCGCTCAGGTGTCGAACCTGCGGTTTTTTACTCCGAAGTCTATCGCTCAGAACCACACGTTTGCCTCTTCTGAGCTCTAAACACGCGTTGTGTTTCCTTGTCCGTAAGGCGCTGATAGGCAGCCCATCCGACTGCGCTGTCTTGGGCCTGGTCAAACGGTACAGCATGGGTAAGCACTAAGCAGCTCAACGCGTTGTCAGTCAAGGCGAACCGGCCGTGTGCGTCAGTTCAGTGCCCCGGTCAAGTAGAAGGAGAAAGGTGGACGGAGCGAAAAGAGCGGAGTGGCTTGATGCGGCCGGTTCCAGTGTTTCCGAATATCTTGTTCGCCGCTCGTTTCGGACGCACTCTGGTGGACTCGCCTGCCTGGCCTGGTCTGCGGCGCTGCAAACCTGGGGACGAGTCGATGCAGTGCACCGGCAGTATGCTCCGATCAGCGGTTCGCTGCGCACGTTCGTATTCTCAAATCTACTCATTTTGCAGTGGTTTGGCAAATGTTTGTGGTTGTTTTGTTAACATGCGAGTTTCTCAGACACTTCTGCGGGCGGGGGCGTGTCTCCTGCCTTCCGCTATCATGAACGCCCGGCATGTTTATTGCATCCTCGCCGCGTTAGCCTCGGTCAGTTGGTGAGTAATTTCCCGCGATTTTGACAATGCTTTTTGTGTTTCGTTTACGACATTCTCGGCGGTCTCTGGTTCCGGCTGTTTCCTGTTGAGGACCGTTCTATCCCTCAGAGTCAACACTAAGAGTATAATATAGGGTCATATGAGGTGTTCAAAATAGTGGACCAGAATAATTAAAATAATGCAGTGCGGACGGTCACACGAGAGAGGGGGGCAAAACACGAAAGTCTTGAGTGTTCTTGGTTAGGCAACGCAATATTTAGCGCGCATTCAGAGAAGAAAAACATTGCTAGACCTCCTTTTAACGTCTGCCTCACGATGAAGATTAACATTGGGAACTCCCTAAAGGAAGGGCAGTATTAATTTTAACTGCAGCAAAAAAACGAAATTTAAGTCGAAAATTGTTTCACCTTAGGTTGTATTCATCGCAATTCCAAGCTCCCACAAAGTGAAACTTTCTCGTTTCCATATCACCAATGGTCTTGATTTCGTTAACTGGTAGGTGTTTAACTAGTTCGCAAGATATTGCTCATAGAGCCATTTTCGAAAATGGTAACTCACTTTTAAAAATAACCACGGAGAAAATAACGGAAATCAAGTCGTTATACGAGCATTAGATTTTATAAATTTCGGACCAGATGCGTTATCTCCAGATCACCAACCATTCTTGTGAGGGAAGGCGTCTGATGGAAACTACTTCCAGCTGTCGGATGTAGGGCGCTGTCAGACTAACTATGGAAAACATACGAAAGAGTTCGTGCACGTACACATTCCGTCCACAGAAGGTACGTTCACGGACCAACTCTGTGCACCACAGTGCACTGAAGCGTGCTTCTGCCGTGGGTTACCACGGAAATCATTACGGCACTGTTGGTGATATCGAAATGGGAAACATTTTTTTCTGCTAAAACTTGAAACAACCGACGCCATTCACTACTAGTTTCCTAAAAATATTTTCCCAGAACTTCATTTCCAAGAGATGGTCTTCCAATTGTTCCATTCCGATTTCCCAAAATTTCGACCCCGATCCGAAATTCCTAATAGCCAGTTTCGCAGAAGACGAGGCTCGGGTCAGCACTACCGTAGAACGCAAGATATGAAGAAAAATTCAGTTTCCTATCTGCATGACGAAAATCAAATCAAACGACGAATGTTTTTAAAAGAACACATCTGTCATCCCCACGTTTAGTTCTACCGTTATTTGTTTCAGTATGAAGAAAGAACCGACAGTGACGACGATTCTCTCTTCTGGAGCATCCATTCCGCTCGTGGGCCTGGGAACATGGCATGTAAATAGGACGCATGCACGTGGAGGCGTTGGCATATTACCTCTTGAGGCCACTAGGGATTTAAATACCGGAAGTATTTCCGGGAAGTTTGAAAACTTTCGGAAACAAAAATGACTTCAGCGAGTGCTTAGAAGTAATTTTTAAAAACAAAAAATGAACTCAAAATTTAGGAAGTGCGTTTGGAAGGCCATGCAATGCATCTGTTTTCACGAAAAATAGTATTTTAGAGTAAGTGTTGGCCTGACGGACCAAATGACGTATGAAGCCAAGAGTTCCTAAGTACTTAGGTAAATTGTATGGACGCCCATAAAGCGGGAAACGATTTTTTACCAGTCAATGAGGGGTCCAAATGCGTCTCTATTATTTATGTGCCTACGTGGTTTGCACCTACCCCTTCATATGCCACTCACAATATGCATAACTCCAGTCTTTCTAAAATTTCCAAAATTTCCACCAGCCTATTTTGAGGGGAAAAAAACATAAACGGGTACTTATATTTGAGAGCGCGGTAGGTACAGGTCAAGATAGTGTGTCAAGAGCGGCGCGAGTAAGAGGCTTAAAAACCTGTGTGGAACCGACACTGATAAATTTCCCGGAGTTTTGCCGTTTGTCGGACGGCAAATATACGGCATAATCATGGCATATTATTGTGAACGATATACGGCAAAATTACGGCAAACGCGTTGCTCGTACATTTGCCTTCTGCCGTATTTATCCCAGTAAATGTGTACCGATTTACGGCCAAGAAGACGGTAAATTTACGGCAAGCGAATAAGTGACGAGCGAAAAAGATGAGCCGAGATCGAGATTCGTTCCCGCAACTCACAGAGCGGTGCAAGGGGTCCCTCACTCCCTTGAAAGGTGTACACAGGAGTATTTGAGAGTATGAGTATGCACGAGTATCAAGGAGTTTTGAGAGTATTAGTGAGTTTGTCAGGAGTATGTGAGTATTTTATGAGTATGTGGGAGTGTGCTTGAGTATTTCATGAGTATAAGGGAGTATGCGCGAGTATCAAGGAGTTTTGAGAGTATGCGTGAGTATCAAGGAGTTTTGAGAGTATTAAGAGTTTGTCAGGAGTGTGTGAGTATTTTATGAGTATGTGGGAGTGTGCGTGAGTATTTCATGAGTAAGAGGGAGTATGCGTGAGTATCAAGGAGTTTTGAGAGTATTAGTGAGTTTGTTAGGAGCATGTGAGTATTTTATGAGTGTGTGGGAGTATGCGTGAGTATTTTATGAGTACGTAGGAGTGTGCGTGAGTGTTTTATGAGTGTGTGGGAGTATGCATGAGTATCTTGTGAGAATGTAGGGAAAATGTTGAAAAAAACAAAAATAGTGACGACGACGACGAGACTCAGGGTTGGCCAGCTCGCTCGACACGCGTGCGTGCCCAAGGCGAGGTTGCCTACCCAGCAGGCGCCAATGCGAATGTGAAAACGATTGTGGAGTGTATAGTACTTGTCCAGAAACTAACACACATGAGTTTATTGCTAAAGGTTGTTTTTTTCAACATTCTGTCCCGTTTCGTCCATTTAAGACTTAATTCGAAAGTCAGGTTAGCTTACAGGCAAGTTAATTTTGAAAGCAGCATAATTTTTTTTCCGGCTATGTAACTGCAGTCCATACTGAATGAAGTGTGAACCATATAATCTGCAAGAGTACTATTGTTTACTTTAAGCAGCTCTTACCCCTGCAAGCTATTTATTGGTAACTATTCAAGACAAAATTGTTGCATGTACTAAAATAATCTCCCCCATTGTAGGATGTAATTATTTTTATCAACTTTCCAGTGTATCTCTCTACCATGCTTTTGTGATGTGTAAACTTTTCTAAAACTGCATCTTCTAAATTCAAAAATGCCACAGTAGTGTACCTTATTTTATTGTCAATGAAAGTGAAAAAATATCTATAATTATTCCAGAAAGCACCATCAGTGATTTGACACACATCTGTATGGATTATTTCTAGCAAATCATCAGCTCTCAGGGCACCAATTCTTTTGAAAGTTACTCTTCTTTCTTTCTATTTCAAGCTAATTTCACAATTTTCAGAAATCCTGTTTGTCAGGAGAGTGTGCAGGTCAACAAGGCTGTGGCTTAAAGAGAACACATGACATGAAGGGCAGAAATATTTTAATTATTATATATATGATATAATACAAATATATCAAGATTAATCACAGAATGACATCACATCGCATATCACATTCAACAGCCACAACAAGAATATTGGTGGCACACTTATGAAAACACAGGAAAGTACTTCAGGAGTGCCGCGAGCGAATGAGTAAAGGAGTATCTCGAATTTTCGAGCAGTATTTCATGAGTATGTTGGAGTATGTGTGAGTTTCTGCGAGTGTTAACGGAGTATGTGTGAGTTTCTGCGAGTTTTTTGGGAGTATGCGTGAGTTTCTGGAGTATGGAGGAGTTTTGAGGAGTGTGTGGGAGTTTCTGCAAGTTTTGACGGAGTATGTGTGAGTTTCTGCAAGTTTTGACGGAGTATGTGTGAGTTTCTGCGAGTTTTGCGGGAGTATGATGGAGTTTCGGGAGTAAGGAGGAGTTTTATGGAGTATGTGGGAGTTTTTAGGAGTATAAAATCAGGTGTACACGGAGTTTTTGAGTGAGGGACCCCTTAGAGCGGTGGGTGGCGTGACGTCCCAGCCCCGGAATACCCCAGAATTAGGTGCGGAGAAGAGCCTCAAGTTTTGATTTATACATCAAATCACGTTGTTCAATTTTCTCTAATGAGCATATCTGCCACGCTGTTTCAGTCTAACCAGGAGCAGGAGCTGGAGACTGCGGTGGACGCGGCTCTCCAGGCCGGCTACCGGCACATCGACACGGCCACGCGGTACGGCAATGAGCACGTCATCGGCAGGGTGCTCAAGCGGTGGCTGGAGGAGGGCAAGGTCAAGAGGGAGGACCTCTTCGTCACAACCAAGGTGAGAAACAACGTCAACCACTGAAAAACGAGTGCTAAGCAAACTGGCGAAGAATTGGCAATCTGGTGAACATTCTCCAAACTATGATTCATTAAAGCATGTGTATTTCCCATTCTTGTTAGCTTTTTAGTCCGTCCCGACACGTTTCTTTAGAAACGGCATGAGCCGGGCTTATAGCATAGTCTTATGCCGGATGTTCGTTCGTTAGGACGTGTGTACGCCGACTTATCATTCACAGAAAAACTTCAAATTTGGAGGATAAACTCCTTTCTTAACGTAGAATCACGTACGGTGGCAACAATTTTCGATTTATATCGCATATTTGATTAATGAAAATATGTCTTCTTTTGTTTCTTGAGGTTAGGGTTGGCGGCCGCGCGCACACCATTACCATCGCGGCGCGCACAGGGACGGTTAACGATTTTAATCGTAACAAATACATCTGCTATCAGGCACTTCTAGAGACCCCGCAAATGCCGCCGGCAGGCCAAGCTGGCCAAGTCCCCCTGTCGATGGAGCGCAGCGGAACTGACGGAAGGGACGGGCCAGCTTGTTTGACAAAGGCCCTGTTGGGGGCTGTCATTATCGTTACCCTACTTCGCGACTCCTTTACAGCCCGAGCCGGCGACCTTATAGGCAGGGGCCCCTTGGAGGGGTGCCGTTTCGTGTTTGTGCATTATCGGTGGAGGTGCATTAAGCTGAGGCTCCTCACCTAGAGTTTGTGTACCTTGGCCGGCTGCTGTTAGTAGGCCCTTGTCTGCCCTTATGGTCCAGCGGGCGGGCGGCGAATGTTTGTTTACGCGTCTCGGCCGTGGTGCTGCGAAGCGTCTCGGGAGCTGGCACGCACTCGAGGTTACGCCGAACCCTCTCGGCCTCCGCTTGTGCCGCTTCCGCACACATGTGTGTACGACTCTCTCCCCGCTCCTTCCTTGCCCTCCCCACTTTTCAGAAAGGGCATAGTTTTGTTTCACGATGTTTTGTTAATATGAAGAGGTGCAAAGTGATTTCAAAATACAATTTTGTGTTGTTGAACTGTGCAGGTATAGTACGAACTAAACAACTTCGTGATGCTTACTATTACAAAGTAATTTCTTGTTATTTTTAAACTTTTCAGTTGGAAAAATGCTTGAACAACAATCGCAAATGAACAGAATATTCATGCCAAAGCCGTTTTGCTAGGCTAAAATTGGCTAGCGTATAAAAAATTATCCTGCCTCGAAACGGATATTTCGTTACTATTGATCCTTGATTCAAGAAACTCCTTACTATCAGAGTCAGAAATGTGCTTGAATCAACCACAAGCGTTCATTTATTATAGTGAAGCGCATCGGAGTGCATCGGAAACCACTGAACCAGCTCTGTTGTATTGTTAACTTTTTCTGAACTTATTTGTCAACCGTCATCTTTTTCATCGTTGGACAGCTGCTGCTATGGTCGATGCGGCCTGCAGACGTTACCGTGACCCTCAACGAATCTCTGGACAAGCTGCAGCTCGGCTACGTTGACCTGTACCTCGTGCACATGCCGTTCGCCGTGGTCAGGGACGGCCTGGATGCTGAGGGGCGCGTCAAGCCCGGGGCCGTTGGATAAGACAACGGACCATATCGCCATATGGAAGGTGTGACCCGCCACCGTGAAATCCACGCGAAGCATGATGTTGGTAATTCGAAGAATTTCACAGCATTGTAGCTTATGGACTAATTTCCTTGTATGTCGAAAAATCTGGTTTCATATTATTAACTTATTTGCATACCACCCCCGCCCCCTTCCCAAGAGTAAATGTCCAGCGGTAATCGGCAGACCCTGTCAGGCGCGTAGGAAGGTCACTGAAGGTGGGGGGTCCTGTGTAGCGGGTTGCCTACCTTACAGGGGTCGCTCACCTCATTTGTAGGGTGGCAGAACGGGTATATAAAATAATCCAGCATACAGAATAAGAGGAACAATGTTGCAACTTAAGCAAGTCTGTGCGTTCAGATGAATTCGTAATAAACATGAGAACAAATTTGTTTGCGACAGAGTTGTTATTTTTTAGCAAGGACGCATTCAGGCAAGCTATAGATTGTGAGCAAAATTGTACCTTACATTTTCTATGAGAGCAAAATATTTAAGTGTAGCAATACTCATTGTTGGCAGTTGGGCGGCGAAGCCGGGCTGGATGTAGTGCAGCGGCGGGCCGTTTAGTGATTAAAACTACCGAACATACCGTTGAAAAGTGGGGGGCCTATGCCCCCAGCCCCCCCCCCCCCCCCCCCCGGGCTCCTACGCGCCTGGACCCTGTTGCTGTTCGACAGGCGCTGGAAGCGGAGCACCAGGCTGGGCGTGCGAAGAACCTCGGGGTGTCGAACTTCAATGAGTCGCAGATCGCTCGCATCCTCAACAACTCCGTGATCAAGCCGGCGGTCCTGCAGGTCGAACTGCATTTGTACCACCACCAGAAGCCGCTGGTGGCGTTCTCTCAGCAGAACAATATTGTGAAGGATGCAGGGGGGCGTATGGGGAGAGACTAGTGACACAGATCAGTTGCGACTGGTGTATTCGGAGCAGAGCAGGGCAGAGTCGAGGGTACACAACAGGGGCCGGTTGCCAAGGGGACAGCAAGGGCGGCGCGTACAATGGTACCGGTGTTGGACACGCGGGGTAGTCGCGGGTAGTCATCGGCACGGGGTACCGCCATTCCTTTACAATATCACCGTCACGGCCTACTCTCCGCTGGGCAGTCCAGGATCGAAGTGGAACTCCAAGTTCAGCGGGTGGGTCGCGTGTCGGCGCGCTCTTTAAAAAAACTGTAAAATATCTTGCATGAAATAAGCAGGCGCGGATCCAGGGGCGGCTCAAGGGGTGGGGGGGGGGGGAGGTCGCTTTCTGCCTACTTTCAGGCGGATTGTAACGCGAATTGCCTACCTTTCGGACGACCCTTCTTTTGGCCAGAAAAGTTGGATTGTTCTGGCCACAAAAACGCGGGACCGTCGCTATGCAGCGACCGCAGTAAAAAAAACAAAACAAACAACGTTTTTCTGGCCAGAAAAGACGCACAAGGTACTCAACCCCAGTCGAAATATCTGGCTTGAAGAAGGCTTCGAACAAGGCTTCAGCAAAGCTTCACGAGCGCTAGTGAGCATGGCTTGTGGAAGGCTTGGTGAAGCGCTTGGGGAGCGCTTCGCCAAGCCTTCTACAAGCCTTCTGCAAGCCGTGGTGCATGTACTCCAGTAGAAACGATTGGCTTTAAATGGGGTCCAAAAATAGGACCGGCGGGTATAGAACTTCAGCTCCTGGCCCTACGGTCCTTGTAATCTAACCATTAGGCTACGAGACTCGCTTGGAAGCCATTGCGCACCGGAGGTGCCACTCTCTACGGCCGCCGGTGATCCAGGAAATATTCTAAGTCCCACAGGTACATATACCACTATGTGGTGGGGGTTGTAGGTCACCGCCATCTTTTGATATGTTGATCCTTGCCCTCCAAAACGCCTTTTAGACCATACTTTTCTGTGCACACATTTTTTACAAAAATATTGCCTGTACGGTGATGTAAATGCCTTCAAAAGCAAACGATCTCCAATATGGTGCCGGATGTCGATTCCCCGCGCTGTCGCTGCCGCATTGGTTGCCTACGTGATAAGCGGTTCAAGGGATAGAAGTGTGGCAATGAAGTGTGGCCTTATTCTGTGGTAAGAAACATCGTGTGGTGAATTGATATATGATCTCCGCATATGCTAATCTGGCGGAGAAGCACAGATACACTGATAATTGTAAGTCCGATTTTCTGAAGCGTTAAGAAACATGAAGGCTTGTAAGGCAGCCATTGACTGATGGCTTCATCTGGGGCCAAAGCCTTTGCACTTTGACTTCGTGCGTCCGCTCGGGGCTTCAAGCAGCTTCAAGCCTCCAGGAAGCGCTCTGAAGGCGCCAAGCCTTGTACAAGCGCTCCTCAAGCCAGATATTTCGACTGGGGAAGCTGCTTATAAGGCTGTTCCTAGGGTTATAACTCTACCAAGTTAAATTTTAGGGCGAGTTATAACCTCATCGACGGTGTGAGAATACACTGAACACACCCCAGCTGCGTTTAAAGCAGTGCCCGGGGTTTAAACTGTATCCAGTTCTATTTTGGGCGAGTTAAAACCTCTCCGACGGTGCTAAAAAATACTCAGCACTCCCCAGCCGCGATCAAGACTGTGCCCAGGGCTTTAACTCTATCCAGTTCATTTTTGGGGCGAGTTAAAACCTCTCCGACGGTGCCACAAAACACTCAGCACACCCCTGCAGCGATCTAGACTGTGCCCGGGGTTTTAACTCTATCCCGTTCAATTTTTGGGGAGTTAAAACCTCTCCGACAGTGCCAAGCTACACTGCGCTCAAACCAGCTTCGTTTTAAGCCATGCCCGGATTTTTAACTCTACCCAGTTCATTTTTGGGGTGATTTGAAACCTCTCCGACGGTGCCAAAAAATACTCAGCACTCCCCAGCCGCGATCAAGACTGTGCCCAGGGCTTTAACTCTATCCAGTTCAATTTTGGGCGAGTTAAAACCTCTCCGATGGTGCCAACTTACACTGCGCCCACCTTAGCTGCGTTTAAAGCTGTTCCTGGGGTTTTAACTCTACCCAGTTCAGTTTTGGGGTGAGTTTAAACCTCTCCGACTGTGCCGAAATATACTCAGCACACCCCTGCAGCGATCTAGACTGTGCCCGGGGTTTTAACTCTATCCCGTTCAATTTTGGGGCTAGTTAAAACCTCCTCGACGGTGCCAACCTACACTGTGCTCACACCAGCTTCGTTTTAAGCCATGCCTGGGGATTTAACTTTACCTAGTTCATTTTTGGGGCGAGTTAATACCTCTACGACGGTGCTAACCTACACTTTGCTCACACCAGCTTCGTTTAAAGCTGTTTCTGGGGTTTTAACTCCACCCAGTTTATTTTTGGGGCGAATTAAAACGTCTCCGACGGTGCCGAAACATACTCAGCACACCCTATCTGCGGGTTAAAACCCTGGGCACTGCTTTAAACACAGCCGGGGTGTACTGAGCATATTTTGGCACCGTCGGAGAGGTTTTAACTCGCCCAAAATTGAACGGGATAGAGGTAAAACCCCGGCCAGAGTCTTGATCGCTGCTGGGGTGTGCGCAGTGTAGGTTGGCACTGTCGGAGAGGTTTTAACTCGCCCCAAAATTAAACTGGATAGAGTTCAAACTCCGGGCACAGTCTTGATCGCTGCTGGGGTTTGCTGAGTATATTTCGGCTTCGTCGGAGAGGTTTTAACTCGCCCCAAAGCTGAACTTGGTAGAGTAAAACCCCAGGAACAGCTTTGATCGCAGAGGGGGTGTGCGCAGTGTAGGTTGGCACCGTCGGAGAGGTTTTAACTCGCCCAAAAGTTGAACTGGGTAGTGTTTACACTGTGGGGATAGCTTTGAGTACCTTCTGCTTCTTTTCTGGTCAGAAAACCCGTTTTTGGCTGCGGTCGCTGCTTAGCGACGGTCCCGCGTTTTTTGGGCCAGAAAAATCCAACTTTTCTGGCCAAAAGAATAGTCGTCCTTTCGCCCCCCCCCCCCCCTGGATCCGCGCCTGGAAATAAGCCTAACGCTTGACCATAAGCAAATCTTACGATACAACCGCAAATCTCTGCCAAGTATTTTACTTTAAAATAAAAACAAATTTTGGTTGCTCCAAGCATATTGATTATTAATCTCAAAATAAAAACAATAAAAAAAAAATTGGTTCGTTATATCAGGACAGGCAATAAACTTAGCTGCGAAAGTTAGAATTTTCGTTGCGGGAGCTGTAGTGTTTTGCTGAAGTGGATTCGTGGACTGACACACACACACTTTTCAGTAACACCGGTTTATTCAAGTCAGAGCATGGCACTGCACTGTACAACACATGACCGACCCGGAGCAGAGGGCAAGCAGAAGGCGGCCGTCGTAGCGGCGCTGAGCCGGAGGTAGCCTCGGGCGCGGAGTAATCCCGGCAGGCTGGGAGTAGCGACCAATCAGAGCTGCGCTTGGCCTGAAGCGCGCGGATGAACACTACAGGAGCAGAACCCAGTTTCCCTGTATTTTGCTCACGCCACAAACTTGTTGCTGGCCTCAACGCAATTTTAATTTTTGAAACTAAATTTATTACTTGTCCCGCAATCAACGCACAAATCAGTTCGGTCAACTAACCATCTGTTGGCGTGTCCTTCTCCGGACCACCCTCATAATTAACTTTGACATTGCCAACGGCCACAGCAAGGAGCTCCCGGACCTGCTGGGTGTGCCTACCGTCACGGAGATCGCCGCCCGCCACAACAAGACAGCCGCCCAGGTGCTGCTAGACCACACTGCTCGCAAGGGCATCGTCGTAATCCCCAAGAGCACCAAGCTGCACCGCATCCGCGAGAACATCGACGTGACTTGTCATTGTAGGATAAAATATTACCCACAATAATGCTCTGTAAATCTTACACATCTCGACAAATCTTGACACATGTCGCCCTTACAAGGGCTATAATTAGTCTATTATTTCGTTACCCGTAGGAGGGTGACGCCTAAAAACATCGTTCTCTAAGTCAGGCGCGTGCCCAGGATTTTCGTTAAGGGGTTTCGTGTCGCGCATGTTGCCTTGTTGCCCACTTACCGGCCGGATGCCGTGCGATGTTGCGGTGTCATTTTAAAAAAAATATAGCAATTTACTCCATTTCGGATAGTGTCTACTTTTGAGAAGGGTGTGATATTTTTGGGTGCACGCGACTATTGATTTATTTACCTGCACGTACTATTTTTATTAAATGATTTTAAACCGTTACAGATATTCGACTTTAACCGCAGCTATGCTGATTCAACTACATTAGATGAACTTGATCGAGGACTAGAAGGGCAAATATTTGACATGGGTTATTTTGAGGGGTAAGTTCAAAGTTTTGTTATTATTGTGCATTCATTTACGCATTTAATGGGCATATGATGCGCATTCGGCTTTACTATTCATGGAGAAGTTTTTATTTTTCATGAATGATGACTGTCTACTACTTACAGTTTTATTTGCAGCGAAGAACGTTCACAACACTTACAGTCGGCTTTTGCTCTTACTGTTTCAGGATCAAATCGCACCCCGAGTATCCCTGGAGTGCGCTGATCCCGAAATCCATTGCTACATGTAAGTCACTTTAGTGTGAAAGAAATTTAGCTCACAATTGATAATTTCTTTACCTCTACGTTCCTGCAAGCATTCTACACTCTCAAAAAAGTATGCTGAATCAAGAAAAAAGTCGTCAAGAATGATGCATATGCTTCTATCAGGCATACGTAAACGCAATGCTTGAATCACGCATACGCTTATGAGAGTGTAAACTTTGTTTCCTGAATTCTATCGTAGGAATTCCTACTGAAATTGAAAGAACGCAGTTGGCGCATGAAGGATAGGCAAACGTCCTTCATGCGTACAGTATGCTGCCTATCCGCCAGGCGCGTGAGGTCAGTGTCCTGCCTGCGGTTTTAGGTCTCTCAGATCTCCCTATACTCAAGGTTAAACAGACCAAAAGAAATCCGTTCCATCCTCTCCTTTTCCAACCTTTCTGCCCCTTGTACCCCTCCCTCTGTCCAGTTTTTCCGCTGTGTACGTGCCGCGTGACGTAAACGGCGTTTGCGCTGGGCAGCAACAATTGTCTGAATAGGAGACCCAAAAGAATGTAATCTTAATTATTTTTTTTTACAGGTGCGCGGGGGGGTGACGTCACAGGTGCAGCGGGAGGGAGCAGTACGATGGCAATCCCACAGGATTCCTCAAAGCTATAGGCCCTTTAAGGTCCGGGTAAACATAGTCCGCTTTCGCTCAAATTTAATCTGGCATCATTTGTTTGACACTCAGACGAACCTACCCTGAGTCTTTCTCTGAGCCATGTGCCCCCCACCTCGATTTGTAAGTAAGTTCGCAGGCTTGCTAACAATAATACGTCCATAATAAAACGCGAGCTTCTTTGCAATACAAATTAGTTCATAAGCTACCCGGGGACGCGATGCCCCAGGCCCGAGTCAGATTTTAAGTCCTAGGACTGATAATACTCCCGCCGGTTTCTCAGGCCGGGAAGCGATGACCGGGAACTTGACGTACTGAGAAGTACACTCTACCTGGGGGGAGCACTTTGAAGATTTTGGAGGTTTTAAGTCATGGGGACTGGCACTTACTGCCCCGGTTGCTAAGCCGGGGAGAGATTATCGCAGTACTTGTACTTAGGATGGCCAAATTCAGCTTGGGATACTGTCCCGTACGTTAGTCCACCGTAACTGGATTAATGTGATCAAGCCAAAAGACCGAGAAGCGATTGTAAGAGGAAAGTCTACACTTGCAAAAAAATCGGTGTACTATTTACGACATAGTTGATTTGTCGTGATGCAATCAACGTAATAAGACCAACAAGCAAGGTTAGGTAGATAACAATTTATTCAAATCAAGAAGAGAACAATTACCACAAAAATTAAACCATTGTCTCAAACTATCGTGACTACAAACATCTAATCCAACAGAAAATATTGAACACTAAATATCTTACTTCAAAGGCGGAGGCGCCTCTTGGATCGCCTTGTTCCGGCCTAGTTTTAACGAAGGATAATATCATACAAGTATTTGTGAACATCTTGGTCGGAGTAGTCCTAGGCGTCTGTCAGGTCCCGGTGCCTTAAAGAGACCCTTGGTCCTTGGTGCTTGTTTCTACACTCTAGATAGTAGCACACCGTCCCCTTCTGTTTCGAAACACAGTTCAAGATTTGTGAAATCCTCTTAGGCGCCCGCCCTCTGCTCGCACCGGCTGAACTTTTCTAGCAGCGAGACGAAGGCGCGGAGTGACACATTGCGAAGGCTTGGCAGCAGCAGGAACGTGGTGAAGCTGGCGTGCCACGGCAGGAAACCGTATAGGCTGATGACACCCCCGCAGCAGATAGCGAGCTCGGGTGCGGGGACGCCCGCGCCCTTGACGATGCACCCGTCCAGCAGCTCCATGCTGACGCCGTCGGACGTGAGCCCCTCGGTGAGCGCCCTCTCGCACAGACCGCGCGCAGCCCTGGCGATGGCCACCTTGCCGTCCGCCATGTCCAGCAGGGTCACGTGTGGCAGCTTGCCTCCTACGCACGCGTCTGCCGTCGTTCTGCTGGCGGCCAGCCCCACGGCCTCCAGGGCTTCATCCAGCGCCGGCCTGCGCGCCTTGAGACGGCCCCAGGGGTCGTGGAAGCTCACGTGGGATGCCCCGGTGGCTTGGGCCCACATGGCCAATTTGACGATATCCGCCACGGCCACGTCCTCCTTGCTCATGATGAAAGCCAGGTGGGTCAGCTTCTTGCAGCCGAGCTTGCGCTGGATGGACACTGCCGGTTTGGAGTCCTCGCCCAGGAAACCGTCGAGCTGTCCGCGGACACCGTGCGACAACCGCAGCACCGACAATCGCACGCTGTCGGCCAAGTAGAGTAGCTTGAAAACGAGAGAGACATCCATGCTCAAGGACGGCCCCCCAGCATCTGCAACGAGAAGAGACGCAATAAGGTATTCCGGAATAGAGCTTGAACGGAAACGAGAAGACTACAAGAATCACAAAAGCAGATGAGGAAGTAAGAACAGTTACGCAGCAAGTGCCGCGCCGTCAGCCACAAGCCGATTAAAAAATTTGGAGTGTGCGCTGTCTGACCCTATCAAATGGTCGTGACATATCATCAGCGAGAGCTAAGACTTAAAAATGTTGGAGTCGGCCTTTGTGATTCTTGTCGTCTACTCGTTTTCGGTCAAGCGCTACTCCGGAATACCATATTCAGACGGTGGTAATATGCTTTCTAAAACGTTAATGCGGATCACTGAGCTAATCTATAGAGCCTTTCGACGGGCGCATGGGAGAAGCCGGAAGAGCGGCACGCGTTGACCTTCGTCGGTCTCCGTCGCCTCCCCTGTTGAATTTAGGCAAAACGGTGTATGCAGAGCGATTTTAGCATGAAGTCTGATCTTTTGAGTGGCGTGTGTATCGAATCGATTTGACTCTCGTAACGCGAACAACTGCTTTATTTTGCGTACGATGCGCACCGGCGCACCGGTTGCGTTCACGCTAGAGACGAACTGGCTGGTTGAGTTAGGTGGAAAATCCTAACCGCCCCCCGTGAGCTGCTGCAGAAGAAAAATCTTGTGTCAACATTAGATAGGTTCGCAGCTTCGTCATCCAAACTAATGCGAAGGGAGGTGAAATCGGGCCCCCTTTCGGCCTTCCTTACACAGCCCGGTCCCTGCCCCCCCCCCCCCCCCCCCCCCAGTCCGTCCCTGGTAAGAAGATCTCAAAACCATTTGTTTTATTCACATACTTGGATATTCTCGATGCAAAGTTACTTTTGCCTAAGCAACCAGTGGTTATGCTTTGCATCTGCTCTCTTACCGAAGGCATCAACGACATCTTTAGGTTCATCGAGTCCCATTTTCTTAGCACATTGAGTTTCTAGCTGCCTCACATCTTTCAAACTGTTGCAATGGCGCTGGTAATGCAATATCGCAGCTAGAAGATCCAACGGGGTTATGTCCGGCCACAAAACTTCAGTAATGTACATGCACGAACATGATGCCTGCGGAATTGAAAATAACTGTTAGCATGTGCAGGGTGGCCACAAAATCCGCAAAAGTGATTTCCCTGACTTTTTCCTGACCTAAAACCGTTTTCCTCTGACCAAGGAGGCAAGCGCTTAGTGAGGAAAATGAAATGCAAAACTTCTATTTTGCAGAAGATTCGCCAGCGACCAGAAATTGGCCCTCATATTTCAGCGGGACATTTTACCCTTACAACTCTAATTTCCTGATTTTTTCCAGGCTTCCCTGGCCAACTTTTTTCCCCTCACTTGTGGCCACCCTATGATTCCTTTACATGGTTGTAAAAAATGCACATCAATCATGTTCGACCAAAGTGGAGTTTAAAATGGAGGGATTCTTTGTAATTTTATGCTTGATTTCGTCTTTCCAGCACGGAGTATGAGAAGTTTGCACAGCGGAGCACCCCGGTGCAAATCCCAGTGGCTTTCGCCAGCTTGGAAAAAAATTCACGTTCTTTTGTAAATTCCACGTGGATGTGTAAAAGTGGCGGAATCAATGAATCGGTTTCAAGAACTAACAAACAACAAACTCTTCCAAAAATGTCATTATTAGAATCAGCATCTTATTAAACACATTGAAATATAGGTGTGAGAATATCAAGTTTCTCGGTTGACCCGTATTAAACCCGCTAAATCCGCTTGAGCGAGTTTCATACCCATGAGGCTTTAATCAGAGGTTTTCCGCCAAAATGTTTGTTATTCTCGCAACTATCTAGAATTGCGTTTTAAGTGATCCTGATTCAAAAGATATCTTTGGGATATTTTTGTGGGGGAGCTTTGGCGGGGTCTGAAGACTGAACTGTTGGCGACGGAGTAACGACTCCGGAAAAATATGCAAAAATCAAGAAGACCGAGGTATACGCGGTTTTTGCACTTTCAATGCCGATATCTCCGAAACCGTAAGAGATACGACGTTTTACTTGAAATGTCAGACCTTTAGGACGCTACTTCCATCGAATTGACATTGGAAGGTTTTTCCAAAAAAAAATTGAGAAACTTTGTTTTTGCCCTGTAGAGGGGCATGTAGGCCCTCCGCGGCACCATCAAATGACGTCACAGCGCTACTAGACTTCGGGCCGTGGATCAGGACCCTCCCGGAACTAAGTTGAATTCGAAAATTTTGTAAATAAGAAGCAGTCTAGTGCCTCGTAGCTGCGGGCGGCTGCCGGCCGGACCGAGAGACTTGCAAAGAATGGGACCACAGAGCTACGCACACGTGTGTGCGCTCTTGGCCAAGCGTGAAGCGAATCGCGGAGTAAGGGAACGATCATTAACTACGTGGCCGTTTTAGGGGGGTTTGCCAATGGTCACGACCCTATCCTTAATGCTTGGTAAGGTTAGGTTAGCCAGGTCACAAGGGTAGGGGGTCAAAAAGTGCCATAAAATCGGTCACGTGGTTTATGAACGTCCCCTAAATGAGATATCGAACTTTGTTTGCGGGCGCGTGAAGACATTGGACTTTCTTGAACGGAGCGCGGGGACATCGGACTTCGTTATTAGGTCCCGACGAGTATCTGTGTGTATATGAGCTACAACCGTACGATACATTAAAGGATTAATTTAAGAACGTTTCTCACGCGGCTCCAAAGCAGTAAATTTGGAGACTTGATTCAGTCCCATGTTGGGCGCGGTGCTTTTGCTTCAAAACTTCAGACAACTGCTCCCCAGAATTTTTGGGTCGGACGGCGTTTCTGTTCTTAGCCTCTCGCTTCTGAAAGCCTCTCAAAAATTCGATGGGACCTTACCTCGAAAATCAAACAACTCTCTAGTCACACAGAGGCACAGAGTCCCACCAGTAGTGGCGCATTAAGGACAACGAAATACAGGTGAATAAGGCTGCTCTATCTTGAAAACGGCAAGAGTTATAAGCGTTCTGTATAGAATACCGAAATCTTCAAATTCAATTTCTAATTTTCGTTATTCTATACTCAACGCCAACGTACATTCTCAGAGGCCCATGGCAGTAAGATACTTTCTTGAAGAAACATGAGTGTTTTGTTTTTCCTCCATAAAAAGGAACAAGTCAAGTTACACCGGGGAAAATGATTTAGCTGTGGTAGCTACTACTTTTGCTAATTTTGACATCGCTGCAAGTAGGCGATATATTTGCTGAAGCAGCTAAGGTTTAGCTATGCCAGTTAAGGCTCAGCTATATCAGCTAACGCGTGATCTCGAACAGGGAAACGAGGGATCAACTGCACCAGCTAACGCTGAGCTGTCGTAACTAAGGCTTTGCTGTAGCAGAAACATTATTTGCCCCTAAAGCTTAACATTTCAGCTATGTCAGAATTAGCTGAGACGTTAGCTACTGTAGCTAATTCTCAGCTACCAGAGCCAATCCATTTTTTTCCGTGTAAGGCAGGGACAAGCGAATTATTGAACGCTGGCGTTCAAGGTCTGGAACGGTTTAAAGCAATTAAGTGCTGGAAAAGTGCTGTTCAATGTCCACTCAATACGAGCATCGGACAATGAACAAGTAATTACTCTGCACCCTATACCCAAACCCACCTTTTCAGACGTCATGATAGTCGTTACCCTGAAAGCTACTGACCTACCTGCCAAAGTATAAAATCGCTGTAGCGAACCTCCCCAGAGGTTCGAATGACAAGATCAGGAATTGATGATTTATTTGTGTACAGTGCTTTGGATAACAGGTCCGCTGTCACGTGTGAAGGCTCCAAAGTCCCTTCAGCAACACCATCAACAGCAAGTTTTACACATTGCAAAATCTCTTCCCTGGCTGCAAGTGGAAAAAGACCGTGCTTTTAATGAACTTTGGCGTACCTCATTTGTCATATTGGTAGTATAATTTCTTTGAACAGAAGCTTTGTTTCGGACGGTCACTGCTCCTGTAGGCTGCGTGCAGCTGGCCCTACCCATGAACCTCATTTGTACGAAAATTTTCTGGAAGCACCGAATGGATGATGCCTACAAGTGTTCGTAATTTACGTGTTTTTATTAAGCGGCGGTAAAAAAAAAAACCGGGTAAAAAACGTTAAAAAACGAAAATGGGTGAATTTTGTATTATTATACTATTTTAGAACGGTAAAGACATGTTTTCTTGGTAAACACAGACGGAAAACAACGTTCGTTTAAATTGGATGCTGTTCACCTGATATTTAGTTCGCTTTGACCATGAACGACACCTTTTTATTCGAATGCAACCAGTGGGGCAGATTAAAAATGCGCGCGCCCGCGGCCCCTTTCCGGACGCAAACTTTTTCATGCCTTTTTGAAGTCAGAGCTGCTCTTTTGTTTTTGTTGGTGGGTGTGTGAAGGCGGGAGAAGGAGGCGGCCAGCGCCAAATTTTTGTTAGTTTTTCTAGTTAGTTTTTCTAGTTTCAAACTAAAATTGTTAAAAATGTCTCAAATACTGTTTCCATTTATTCCCCTCAGCTCTCTACAATCAAATTTGACTAACTTATCAATCACATTGGCAAGATATTTAATTAATTAACAGACTCGACAAAAATGCTAACACTTTGCTGTGCGTTTACCAACATTTTCCGTCTGAACAAGAGACTTTACAAATGCATGGTAAAAAACATGAAATATGCAATTTAAAAACCGGTAAAAACGCGTTTTTTTCCTATGTTTTGAACCGCGTTTTTTACCGACTAAGAACACTAATGCCTACTACGAAGAATCTCTTCGTAAGTTATTCAAAACACTTATTACGAAAGATCCTACGAAGCCTTGTTCTTTTTTCTTTTTTTCGAAGGATTTCTACAGGTAGATTCTCAGTTTAGGCGTCACTTTTGGCTCCCAAGCTCCCAGCTCGCACCCATTGCATCGAATCAAACATTATTCGTCACAAAATGATGAGCACGTGTTTCCTCTGCTTGGACAAGTTGACAAATTTAATATCTGGTGCGCTGTCACGTGACCAGGGCTCTGGAAAGGGGTGAAATGTAAACTCCATAGCCTACCAATCTTCTCAGTTCCTCCAAATTCTTTTGAATTTCGCGGGTATGGGTGAGGACAACCTAATGTCATTCGGTATCGTTTTGGAGACTTAAGTCCAAAGTATCATATGGAATCCAAAAAGTCTTCCTAATGACATTCCTCTGCTCGTCAAGCATGGCGAAAGTCGATCTCACTAAATTTGACGAACGTCTACGGAGTTTACATTTTCCCTCTACTGTGGTCATTGGGGAATTCGTAACCCCAATCGTTTACCTGACTCACGTTACATGACGGCTAAATAAAGCATGTTGAACCATTTCAATCTGGAGAGTACGAAAATAGGACGTAAACTCCGTAACGCGTGTGTCTCTCTGCGTTTGCAAAAATAAAATAAAACGTCACCGTAAAAAAAATGGCTCAGAGGACCTTAAACATCGGTAGTATTGGGCATGACCATTATTCATCGCATGGTTGGTCCAGACCAAGTTGAAGAGTTTCAAAATTGTAAACTCCATCGCCTTTTTGTCCAAATTAGTGAGGAAATCGGATTTCTGGGTGTCCAGACGAATTGGGTGCTCGGAAATAGCTCAAAATACGTTTTCTCGACGTTTCATGCAAAAAGACAACTTTAATTTTTAAAAGTATAGTTGGGTCAAAAGTGCCCCCTTATCTGAGAATCTACCTACAGTGAACGGGCGAAATGTTCAGGTCTTCAAGAGCCTGCAAGAGTCTTTACGGATTTTCAGAAAATTAACCGGGGGAGGGGGGGGGTTCAGGTGAATCAAATATTTAGGGTTGGGAGGCATTTCTCAAAAAATTCAAGCCCGATCAGACAACTTGCCCCGAAGCCCGCAAAGTCAAAAGCTATTTAAGTGTGCACTGCGCACTCTACATGACTACTGTGGTAGTTTTTTACGTTTTTGTGCGGTATTTTCTTAATATTTAATTAGCCTGTCGCACTATGAGTACTTACAGCTTTTTCCTGCCTATCAGAAAACGTATGCCCAACACCAAGAACACCACATCTAACCAGCGGAATTTTTTCTATCATTCTAACAATTGTCACAATTGCGAATTTGCGAAGTTTGTGACTTTGCTGGCTTTGGGCACCACTTAAAGTTGTCTGATCGGGCTTAAACTTTTGGAGTTATACCCGTCAATCCCAAAGACTCGATTCACCTTACCCCTCGCGTAAATTTTTAAAAAGCGTGAAATTTTGCCCACCCTACTGTCGCCCCGAACAATTCCTGGTGTCAAGACCATTCAAGAGTCCGTTTCTATCTTGTTTCAAGTCATTCAAGAAGGTTTAATTCAAGGAGTTGGGGGAACTTAAAGATTGTGTGTAAGTTCGCTCACCTGCATATGCAAAGGCAACATTTAAAGTAATTTTGCTGTTATCCTTGGTTGCAAGAACAACTGCAGTCATTACATTCCTTAGATCACGTGGTAATAATGCAAGATTACCCAAGATTCGATACCGGACGCCAGCTGTCTTGAGTTTTTCTCTGCAACATTAACAAAAGAAAAAGTAAAGAGAAAGCAAAGAGAAACTTTCGTGACAACATTCGGGCAGCGCCATACTGCGTTGCCCGAAGGCTCAATTGAACGATATTTTCCAGGGGACGTTTAGAGATTTGTCGCTCTTAGTACTGTTCCAATAACGTCGCTCGTTTGGACCAGCAAGCCTCGGTTCTTATGAGGCGACGTTAAAACTACTGCTGTGAACAGATTCAGCAACTTAGGCGTCTCTTTTGACTTGTAGCGATTTTACTCCAGCGGCCGAACGTAAATCATATGGAAAGAAAACAGTCCAGCCTCTGATTGGCATCTTCTATTAATAGCACCTAAGCATACTACTATTTTTATACAAAATTTTGGCCAGCCAATTTGCTTGGCAGTTCCTGTCGAGCTAGTTAGTGGCGAGTTTGATTGCTTAATTTGCATTACTAGACAGGTTACTGATGTTACTAGTGATGTTTCTTTACTTACTTGTCCTCCAGAAGCTGTTGAAATTTCTGTTTCGCTAATTCCATGAGAGCATTAACTTCGCCTGTTGACCTCTTGAAATTTGCTACACTAAAGGCATATACAGTGATTTCTTTAATTTCCAGCACTGTGCACCAGAGTACAAGTTTAACTAATTTATCAAACCTGAAATGTATTTTCAGTCAACAATAAACAAGAGAACTGCATCGGTTTGTCACTGTTTAAAAAATGCATTAAGTTAACGACTGCAATTTTAACATGGTGCCGAACACTAATAATAAAAGGATCTCGATAACATCGCCCAATTCTGGCCGACAAGGGGCTTGAAGACGCTGTTTTGAACCTAAATCAACACATTGAAAATTTTAGACTGCTGTTAGCCTTTCCTTGGCACCAGGATTCCAAAAGATGGGGTCAAGTGAACTTTCCGCGATGAAGCGTACAAATAATTTTCTCATTCACAAGAAAAGGTCATCGGACCCAATAACCCTGACAGCGTGCATAATCATGACTTTTTATTTCGCAGTGAAATTTACAAATATGCAGAACTAGTTTTAAAGGAACCGAAATCTTTTGTACCATAAGGGCATTTTGTTTGAAATATAACGACACCTAGAAGTTTTAAAATAAGTCAGTTCAAAAATTACTCAACCTCTGTCGTGAACTTAAGACATTCGTTCATAAAGTACATGTTCACAAAACATCTGCTGACCATACCCCTTAGCATGTCCTTGGATCGTCGGCATTTTGTGTTTCTTGGCGTATCTGCGATTTCCGTCCATTATAAACGCCACATGTTCAGGAACATGACCGCAAGCAATCGTTAAACACAACTTCTGTGTCCATGAAATGTGGTCTTCGGTGGTCATGATTTAAATAGAAACAAAATGCGCCTGTAAGTACAAAGTTTTACAATTAATGTTGATATGATTAGAAAATACGATTGCCAAGCTAACTTGCAGCTACCTTTAAATTTGGCAAATGCTGACTGCAAATATCGAACCGGAGAGAAGTCCAGGGTGTGCGTCTGCAGCAGAAAAACAAATAGGGGTAAGATAGGGAAGAAGGGTACAAAAAGCGCAGTTTGCTCTCTGCAGGAGGACACTACGAGTCCAGAGACCATATTGGCGATCCAAAGATTACGCGCGCGCCCCTAGCGGCGGGACCCCGAAGCTGCCTACGTAAGACACGCTGCGCACCAGGCATAGGCTGAAGGTAGCTAAAGGGATGCCGTTATGCTATAGATATAACCTCCGTTTATCGTTCCCTATCTCTTTTTAATCCTTTGACAATATGTAATTACAACATTATCAGAGTTTTGGGATCCAACTCACTTTCCTTTTTCATTTTCTAAACCTGTACATTAATTTGCCGAGGACGGCAAATATCAGAGTTTTGGGACGTTATGCTATAGATATTCACATTTCAACTCACATATTTTATTAATCTGTTATTGCTCTAATTGACCCCGGCGCGAGCCGAATAAACTCATTTAAATTTCACTTCCGCGGCCCACCGAGGCCTCTGACTCATTGCCGGCCCGGTCAGGCCACCCGCTCCGCTCAGGTGACGCGCCCCTGAGGAGCGCGGCGCCGGGCTTTAAAAGGGCCCGCGAGCCTTCAGTACGATAGTATCACTCTTAGCGATCACTCTTTGCGATCACTCCTTGCCACTAGGTTGAGCCATTCAAACAACGTCCTAGAACATCTAATATTCTTCGTCTTCAGCTACCAGCGTTCTACACTTGTACAGTGAGTTGGATAACCAGTGATCTTGTATTACCTGTGAGTGATTTTTATTAAAGAGCACAGTTGGTGAAAAATATTAAGTGGTACTCCTTCAGATCAAATCAAACGTATCTACAACATAAAGGAACAGTGTGTGGTTTCGAACATTTACCGAGTCATCCTCAATCCATACCCACATACCCCCTCACGAATATCCAAAACACCATACCCCCCCCCCCCCCTAACGATGCAATGGAGCATAATTACGCGAATTCTAGTGATGCCAATGCAAAGAGCAAACGGAACACTAATTTCTATAGTGTTTAACAATGTTCCGAATATTCAGGACAGGGTACAAGCCTCCATTTGTTTCCGAAAGATAGAGAATTAAAGAAGAAATGGGAAGCAGCACTGAAGATGGGCAAGCCCTCGTCGGCTACAATGCGAGTTTGCTCCCGCCATTTTTTACAATCGGATTATTTTCCAGCTGCTGCCAGTAAGTATTTTGATGCAGTAAGAAGAATTACCTCCAAAATCTATGAATATGCTCTGTAAAGAATTCTTTTTGCAAATTCAATAGCAGTCAGTGTGGCTCAAACTACCACCAGCTACCAAAGTGCTCATGAAAACAATACATTTTATCTTAAATTTATTGTGGTTTCAGATGCTGTCAAACATAAACTTAAACCGCAAACTATTCCTAGTCAGAATCTCCCAGTCAGGAAGCATGAAACCCAAGAGACAGCAAGTAAAAAGGAAAAAGATTTAGCTCGAAGTAGAAGGGCTCAGCAAAGGAAATCCAGGTACAGAATTTTTCTTTCCTTCCAATGTCATTCTTAAATCATTTACTGTGTTGTTAATATGTCCCTATTTTTTTTTTGCAGTAAAACTTCAAGTGAAAGCACTGTGACAAGTCAAAATGACAACACATCTTTAGATCAAGATAATGTGATTTAGATGAAGACAGCAATGCTACTTTCTCATCAGTTTCGAGTGTTGCATGCCAAGTTATCCTGGCTGACTACAGGAAGAACAGACCTGAAGATAGTTATGGACTAGCAGACATTTTAACAGATGGCACTCAAACCGACAAGTGCACACAAATTAATTTCCTTCCACTATGGAGTGAGGCAGAAGAAAGTGCAGTGCCTTTCACCCTCTCTGACCTTCTGAACAGCAAAGTGGACTTGTTCACCTTCACTGGAATTCACTCAATTGATCTACTTGATACCACACATGAGACTATAGTATCAAGTAGATCAATTGAGTGAATTCCAGTGAAGGTGAACAAGTCCACTTTGCTGTTCAGAAGGTCAGAGAGGGTGAAAGGCACTGCACTTTCTTCTGCCTCACTCCATAGTGGAAGGAAATTAATTTGTGTGCACTTGTCGGTTTGAGTGCCATCTGTTAAAATGTCTGCTAGTCCATAACTGAGGCGTGCTCAAAACAGCAGGTCCTTCAAAACAGCAGGTCCCTCAAAACAGCAGGTCGGCATGATCGTGGGGGCCTGCTGTTCGTGAGCATCGTACGAGCACCGAACCTAACCTAACCCAGCCTAACCTAACCTAATCCAGCCTAACCTAACCTAGTCGAGCATGAGCCAACCTAGCCTACTGACCTGCTGTTTTGGTGCCCTACCAACCTGCTGTTTTGAGGGACCTGCTGTTTTGACGGACCTGCTGTTTTGACGGACCTGCTCTTTTGACGGACCTGCTGTTTTGCTGCGTTCCCGAAATTGCTGTGGAAGCAACCACCAACAAGAAAATTCTTTCTGTGAGAGACCGTGTAATTTTAACCATGGTCAAAATCAAGGAGAACATGACTTTTGCAGCATTAGGTGTTTTGTTTGGGGTGACAGGACAAACCTGCGCTAATTATTTTAAAAACATGTGTCCCATGCTAGCAGAGGTCTTAAAAGTAATGATTCCTTTCCCAGACCAAGAACTAATAAGATCTAATTTGCCACTGTCATTCAAACATTACAAACACACAAGAATAATTTTAGACTGTGCTGAAACCCCCATTGAAAAATGCAAGTGTTTGAAGTGTAGAATTTTAACTTACTCTCAATACAAAAAAAATTATACAATGAAATTTAATCTTAGAGTTACCCCCTCTGGATTGATAACAGAAATCAGTCAGCCGTATGGTGGCAGAGCTTCTGACAAACGAATAGTTAATGACAGTGGGATTCTACTTAAAATGGATTTCAGAGATGGTGTGATGGCAGACAAAGGCTACAGAATTGAAAAGGAGTGTCAGGAGGTAACTATTCCAAACTATGATCGTTACAAATAATTTGGTTTGTTTAAATTATCATCTTTACTACGTTTTCTTCATTCCAGCAATTTCTTGATCTCACCAGACCTCCATTTCTGAAAAAGCAGCAGCAGATGAGCCGCGAAGATGCTATTAAAAATGCTGAGATTGCTCGGGCAAGGGTTCATGTCGAAAGAGTAATTCAAAGAATGAGACAGTATGAATTTTTGCGAGGAGTAATCCCATGGTCCTTGGCACCATATGTAGAAGATGTGCTTTCAATTGTTGGTGGTTTAACTAATCTTGGACCTCCTGTCATGAATATTGACAAATTTATGTAATTCTTGTACATAAACCTGTATGCTGTACTTCCAATTATTTTAAGGAGACAATAATTTTAAGTTCTATGTACCTGGTAGGTTTTTATACTAAAAGTACTGTTTTTATAAATTAACTCATTGTGATTTGTATTAAAAGGGATATTTTGTAAGTAAAATCCAATGACTTATGAACAATAAGTTAATCAACAGCATCCTCCTCCTCTTCCTCACCATGTACATCACTTTCATTGTGGGATGCCATCATTCTTGGCAAGAACTCTTCAAAATACACATTTACTAATCTAGAGCACAGTTCTAACACATGTTTTTCATCAAAACTAATTCTAAAGGATGCATAATCATCATTGACTCTAGAATAACAACAATATTCACATTCACTAAGTCCTGACACTAGCATACCTATTTGCTTTTGAGCATAATGCTGGTTATTTTTTTTCATGTTTCCATTCTTATCTATGGTTGGGATTGCTTCCATTTCAAGAAGCTCATATGATGTGAGTCTGGTCCCTTCCTGAAAAGATTTAATTTCAATGTTCCTGACAAAATGCCTATCATCAGCCAACATTGTCCCATCAAGACTAGCAGCAAGCCAAGACACTTCAGGGCGGACTAAAAGCCCTGATTCAAGTACATCACAAGTATTTTTTTCTTTAATTTTATCTCTGCATGGACCTTCATCTTCCAAGCCTCTATTTGTATGAGTGTTTCCACGGAACGTTCCTTGACACAATTCTGTAAACCTCGCATTTCAATTAGCTTTCTTATTTACATAATATGTGAATTGAGCTCTAGCTTTTGATGCATTCAGTCTCACTTTTCTAGCTCGATGCCACTCTGGTGTACCCTGCTCAGCAGCAAAAATATTAACACTTTCTTCTAGAGTTACAACAACATGCTTTTCATAAAAGTCAAGTAGTTCAGGAGACAATGTCTGCAATTTTTTCAGTGTCATTTTTCTAACTTCACCAAGGGCACACCTACTGCGATAACTCAGCAACTTCTTCAGAAGCAGCAGTTTCTCTGCAATCTGACTATTTCTGTCTTCCTCACAGACAGCAAGACCTTGCCCCATACGCACACAACTCATGAACATGGAATATTCACCAAGGGGTGTACCTATAATACAAAGAAATACAGAAGTGTTACACCACCACCACACCACACACCAACACTTCTTTCAGAAAATATTAATCATGTGCATTCAAAAACAAAGTTCATTACATTCCACCATTCCCATAAGTAAAATATATAAATGTAAATATCTTTAAGAAGCTTCTGCACATAATTCTATCATTGGCAATAATTTCATTTTAAAATAACACATTGCATCAGGCTAGTATAAAATTATCTAGCTGTCCATGGGAAAAGCCCACTAAAATTTATCAATCTAGTAGCAGTGATTTCATGAGAGCAAAATTAGAACAAAAATAATTTAAGTATTTCATAAAAGAATAATAACATGTCTCCCATGGTGGACAACTATTCTGAAAGCTTACAATTCATAAGTTTATTCCTCCACCTCTCCTTCATTTCTTGTGTAATTTCAGGCATGTTGTTCACAAATACATTTCTTTTGCCTTTGACATAGCATAAATTAGAGAGTGGTTTTGCCTCATACTCCTTCAAAGTGGAAGTTTTTAAGGCACCCCACTGCTTCTCTGTGTCCGTGCAACTCAGGTCATCCAGTTCTTCTTCATCCAGGCTGTAACAAAAATGTTTGTGATCAAAATTATGGAAAATTACATAAAAGCCATTTGTTTACATTTGTAATGGGGGTTATAAATACCTTGCCAAGCACAACATCACAGCCACTATGTGTTTGCACTTCTCCGAGTTTCCAGCGGGACAGTCACAGATTTTACGAAATTCGTCTTCATTGGCTTTAATAACTCTATCACCATATTCTTTTGATGTGTCAATCCAAATCTGCACGACAGCGGGGTCTTTGCTCTGAAGACCCGAAGTGCGAAGAACCAAACCTTCGACATGCACGGTATCATTTTCTTTCCCTTTTTTCCCCACCGAAACCACCATGCCACTTTTCATCAGTTCTTCCCCTTCGCGCATGGGTCTAATAAAGCTCTTAGACGCATTCATGGCATCAATTACAGAAAGCATTGCGAAAACCACACCAAAACACACAGTACAGCAGCGAACACCGGGACAACACCGCGGCCGGGCGTGCATCACGTCTTACGTAGGCAGCTTCGGGATACGGCCGCTAGGAGCGCGCGGGTGAATCTGTGGATCGCCAATAGACTTTTGGAAATGAACTTTTACCGATTAAACCAATCGCTCTTCTAGTGCTAGCGGTACACGCCAAATAGCCTAACCTAACCTGCAAATCGACTAACAAGCAAGCGCTTCGGCACACTTGTTCCTTAAATATGTATCTTGGATTTGAGTCGAAACGTTCAATGAAAATCTCGTGCAGACCCCCCTTTTTGGGGGGTTAACCACCCCCCTCCACCCCCTCTGTGAAAAAGTTAAAATGTCAGATATATGCATTGTGGGTATCGATTTCGGACAATATGAGCACTAGAAACGCATTGGTGATGTGCAAAAATGTCGGCCGAAACCACAAGAGGCAATTTGGCCGCCATTTTCGAAAATGGCGGCTTGAAAATGGCCAAATTTAGGAGATATCCCTATATAGTCGTGCGGGTAGTCGTTTCAGTGGTTTCTAGTTGGTTTAATTTCATTTCCGGTGTCTTTAATATTTTCCGGCTACTGGAAGTTACGAAAAAGGCCACCTAAACTTGCAAATCGACTAGGTATGAAATGTTCTGAGCGGTTTGAGGATTTAAATGAAAAAAAAAATGTTTAAAATTCTGGTATGATTGTGTAATAGTATGATCTACATACCATATCAAGTGAATAAATAAATGTACAATTGTGTACATAACATATTAACATATACTATATGTATACTGGTGCGTAAAAATACATGTATAATTTTTTATACATAACATGGAAACATGAAGTCCCAAAAATGAAAATGATAAAAATCTTAAGCGGTGCTCCGTCTGGTACTGCGACCTCAAATTCAGAAGGGTGCTATTAGCCGCTGTAACTTCTATCGTTGGTAAGTAATCACATTGCGAACTATTATTCTTGTGATTGATGCAGGACAACACCATCAGTGTCTGAGCTGCAAACATCATCATCGGGACCTCAGACACAGGTGGTGTCGTCCTGGTCTTGTCTCATTTCCCTGAACTACGCGCCAAAGGGTTACAGAACAGAGGCTTGGATACTTTCCTCCTCGCGGCTCTAAGCTAAATTCCTGTGGCTTTTTCCAGCTGAGTTTTGAAAGTTTATGTCTGGATTAGCAAATTCCACATGGAATTTTACAATCCCAGCTGGAAATGCCCTTAAATTAATTGGTCACGTAGGATTGGCACGGCCCCTAAGAAAGAAACAGCCTGTCAAATCCAATGCAAACGAATCCGGCAGTTCTCAAATAAGGATTTTGCGACGCCCCCGTTTGCTACGTTTTCAGATAGTCCACCCCCGTTAAAATCCAGTCCTAGCAAGGTCAGAGACATTATCGATGATATCAGTGATTGCATGTATCGGTGATTTTAGCATTGCGCTGACACCGTGCATTAGCGCGGAACGAGCCCGTCGCTGCGGGAGCAGCGGCGACTGGAGCGGAGTGGATTGACCGGACGACAGAGACGCGCGCGGTCTCTCTCACTCCTGGTGCACTCTCTCTCCCAAGTCGCTAGTCGCTCTGCTGTCCGCGGGTGCCGACCCCTGAGCTAAACTTTACTGCAAGCCTTGAATGCTCCCGTAGCTTCTCTCCTTTTCTTCTTTCCTTCAGTCCCTCTCACCTTTCCCGTTTCAAGTTCGTCCTTGGTGGCGATGTCTGCTTTCGGGATTTGAACCCAGAACATCACTCTTGTAATACCGATGCGTTACCGCCAGACCAGGACAGCTCACTAAGGTAAACGGCCCAGAGAGCGGCTCAGATGCCGTATTCCTCGGTGCGTGCGTCAAGCCTCCCCTACTCCGCAGTTTCGACGTTCGGTAAATTCAATTTGGTTCGTGAACAGCGTCGGTACCTCTCTTAGAAGCGGGGAAAAAAGTGCGTTCGCAGTTCACCAAAAGTGTCTAAAACAAGCTGGCCCGTCCCTTCCGTCATCCTCGGTGCCAGTTCCGCTGCGCCCCACCGGCACCTCGGTTTGACAGGGGGACTTGGCCAGCTTGGCCTGCCGGCGGCGTTTGCGTGGGCCTTTGGCCCCCCGCCTCAAGTCTCCCTAGAAGTGCCCGATAGCAGATGTATTTGTGACGATTAAAATCGTTAACCTGAGCCCGTCCCTGTGCGCGCCGCGATGGTAATGGTGTGCGCGCAGTGGCCAACCCTAACCTCAAAAAACAAAAACAAAAACAGACATATTTTCATGAATCAATAATGCGATGTAAATCGAAAATTGTTGCCACCGAGCGTGGTTCTACGTTAAGAAAGGAGTTTATCCTCCAAATTTGAAGTTTTTCTGTGAACGATAAGTCGGCGTACACACGTCCGCCCGAACGAACAAACAGTCGGCATCAGACTATAAGCCCGGCTCCTGCCGTTTCTAAAGAAACGTGTCGGGACGGGCTAAAGAAGGTCACGGAGTTCGCTTTGACTTGGAGTGCTTTGCCTCTGCAGCGGACAGGACATTAAAAAACGTGAATTTTACAGACAGGAGTTCCATAGCTTCGGATGACCAGTTTTGGGGGAATGTACCTCAAACAACAGCGGCATCAAGGAAAGATTCAAAACTGCTGATTATTGAAATAATCACCATGCACCTTCCTCACCCTCACGCGGTCATGACCGGGCGGGCCCGCCCATCGCATGTCCCCGGTTGGCCTTGGCACCTTGCCCGCTCAGGCAGTCTGGACGTCTCCGTGTTCCCGTATGACCTGATGTAAGTGCGAGGAAAATCCGCTGATTTTAACCTCTTTTTAGTAAACAGCTAGCTGCTGCATCTCAAGGGCAAACATCTATTTCGTTAAAGTAGGCACATATAGCCCTCTTTTTCCGGGGGGGGGGATGCCTGGACACATATAGGAAAAGCACGTCACTTGACCAGCGCGGCGAGCTTACAAGAAATTCTTAAAATCGCCCTTGTAAAAGCAATGCGACGACACCAGGTGCGTTCCGTTCACCCCAGCATGTAATGGAATTAAAGACGTTTCGCTGCGCGTGGGAAAGTGGGGACGGGCCAGGAAAATAAACGAGTGTGAAGTTGGCCAAGAAAAATGATTACGTTTTGGAGTGAAACATAGTCGATCCGGTAAAAGCTGAGTTCTGGCCAGAGATTTTTTCTGGCCAACTTCATAGTCGTAGAAAATAAGACCATATTCTACACGGAAAAAAAGATCGATCGCTGCTATCGACCTGCCTTAGGGAGGACAAAGTTCTTGTGGCGATGAATCTGGTTTGGCACCAAGAATCAACTTTTCTGTTATCATGAACAACTGTCGATTGTAGGTGGCAACTTGCTTGATCACCACGACCAAACTCGGCTTTTCTGAGGCGGGCCCTGGAAGCTCGGTAACAATGACCAAGCTGTTTTTAGCAGGTGATACCTCAAAACACTAACATTAAAGCTAAAAATCAAAACCTAATTGGTTTGAGGTGTCAGCTAGCTTTTACTCCCGATGAGTCGAAAAGGCGTAGCGAGTGCGCCGAACTAATAATATAAGGCGGGCCGGCACCAGGGGGGACCCGTGAGGCCGCGGCGCCGCCGGCCGTGAGGCCGTCGCGCACTGCTCGGGTCCCATTGTCGTCCAGAACGCCGCCGGCTCGGCTCCGCCTGCACTCGGCTGGCCTCGCCTTCGCTCGCTTGGCCAAGGGTCTACCGAAACTGGCACAAGGAGATTTGCCCCCCCCCCCTCTCCCCTCAAATTCGCGCCCGGTCTCATCACCAAAAGCGGACCAGAAATGGAAAGATTGGACCTTTTTGATCCAGAAAAACATTTTTGAGTATTTCTTTCTCCGCCTCTCAATCCCAGAAAGTCCCAAAACGCCTGCAAAGTCAAATTTCGCTACTAATAATGGCGCCGACGGATCGAATGTCAGAATTCAGGTGCACAGCCCCTCCCCCCCCCCCCCCCAAATGGCCTGGGATCACACGGAGCGGGACAACCCGGAGTTGTTTTCACGACACTGGCGTACGGCGATGGGGGGCAGGCCACCCTGGCGGTAGTCGCGGCCCCGACAGGTGTGGCGTAACTGAGTCGAGAATGAGGGGATGAGGGGGGTCAAATACTGTATCCAACTAGGAGGGCGCAGGTATTTTCCGAGTTAGGGGTGAAATTGACACCGGTAGCAGTAGCGAACTGTTGCACTCCTCAGAAAATACCCTTCACCCCCTCCAAAATTAAGGGATGGCCGAGAGGGTTGAAATTCGAGATTTGGCAATTTTAGTGACTCATAATGACAGTGACCCGCTGACCCACTTTCTCCCAACAAATAGGTTTTAAATCCGCTGATTTTAACCTCTTTTTAGTGCATCTGAAGGGCAAACATCTATTTCGTTAAAGTAGGAATAGATAGCCTTCTTTTTTCCGGGAGGGGGGGGGGGGATTCCTCGACACATCTAGGAATATCACGTCACTTGGCGGTTTTCGACAATGCCCCATTTAAGGGGGTGGTTCAACCCTTTCGAATAAATCAACAAATTTCCTCTTTTGGGACCCTCCAGAGGAACCGTTGGGACATGCCTGCTGAAAATTTGACTATCTAGATCAACCAGGACCAGGAGCGAATAATGACAGGCCCTGCAAAAACTGGGCCGCTAAATAAGCCCCCCCCCCAGTCAAAATTGGACTGTCGAATCGACATCGAATCGAAGTCGAATCGCCATCGACAGCATATGTCGAAATTTTTGTCGAATCGACTTCGATTTGGTTCTGAGTTCGACTTCGATCTGATATCGAAATTCGTAGTCGATAACACATCGAATCGACACTGTATGCATCCATCGAGCGTTCTTTAGCCAAGTATGCCATATCTGCAACAAGTAGACCGCATGTTAACTTTTCAATGAAATGGACTACAGGAAAGGCACTAAAGTAGTAATAGAGGGGAGCTGGTACGACGTGCATCTCTGAGTGGAGATTTAATTACAAATACGGTGTTACTTGGGCGTCAATGTGGCGCTTTCTGATCGCTCAGTAAGTGACATGCTTCTCGCATATCTCAAACACCAACCTCCCTAACTGATGCCCTCAGATCAACCTCACTGGGCACGTGCGGTGGGGACTCGCCCGGAGACTGGGGTCACTGCTGTATGTATATCAGCAGCGCGAGCCGGAAAACGCCGTTGACCACCAGCGCCATCTCTCGGAGAAACAATCATTCTCTCACATTCAAGCTGTTTTCTCGCTATTAGTATACTAATTCTTGTACGCATATTAGCAATCTTATGGAAAGTATTAAATTCATAGCACTACAAAGTACATAGTTCATTTTTTCCCCCAAATTCTTACGCAAGTACGCATTCGATACATCCAAGTCGATTCGAAGTCGTTTCGATAGCGAACCCTAAATTGAACCGTCAGCTGTCAGGCAACACAACAGAGTTTTCTGCTTGGTTTATGATTGAAATCCGGTACTGCAGCTAGAAACAATGAAAAAAAAAGTGTTCGATTTTCTCATATGTATCGATAAAAAATCGACTATCGAGAAATCTTTTTTTTTTTTTTGGCGAAGAAAACAAAAACAAACAGAAATTTTAACATTTCTCGACGTTTCATGAGTTAAGAAATAATTTTGGTGAAAATCCTACTATTCTGCATGGTCTGAAACAGGGGTGGACTGGCCCGGGCGGGCGGGGTGTCTTTTCCCGACCGGGCCCCAGGCCCGGGAGGGCCGAGGGCCCCAGCCGAGGGCCGCGGACAATCCGGGACCGGGAGGGCCGTCGTGGGCCGTGGGCTGCAGACTGCTCGGGCCAGGCCCGCGAACGCTGTCAGCCCAGCCTGGCCTAAGTCCCGGGCCGTGGTGTAGTAGCCATTTTGCTAAAGGGCCGAGAGATACAGATGGGGAGCGTCCATTATATAGTTAGTTTTTGGCGGGAAATTTTAGCCCCCCACCCCCCTACGTAAGGGTCCGTAAGATCTAGCAACCGCCCCCCCCCCTATCTGACGTAAGATTTGCGAAATATTCATCCCCCTTACGTAAATCTGAGGGGGGAAGGACCGTCTGAAAATTTTCCCGCTCTGGCCGTCAGGGTCCCAGTCCGCCCCTGGTCTGAAAATAGGGTGGATATGGAATTCCGCCAAAATTTTCGTGAAAATCTTTCATTTCTAGCGTGGTACTTTCGAAATCCAGAGTATGAGCCAGATCCCAGACTTACACCTTGTGGCACTCCTGGTAAGGGTACAGACTTTCAAACGTAGCCGTGAGTCGACTGTACTTCCCTTCTGCAATTTTCATTCAACACCATGACGACGGGTGGTGGTAAACAAAACAATTGGGGACACCGACGTCCGTTTCGTCAGTTTTGAGTTGTGTTTGTGACGTAAAGAAACCAGAGGATGAAGGTTCTTCAAGTAACAAGTAATGAATACGATGGAGTGTTTAAAAATGCTGGGAAGCTATGCTGTGCAATGAGTGTGGTAGCTTTATATCATACTCAAAATTTCCAACCCAGTGGACCAGCCAAGATGTGGACGAATGTTTTAAAGTAAGATTTATCATAAATTTTCTTGTGAGGGTTAGTATTATTCTAGGTTTCTTACTGGCCCCGGGCAATTTTTGTTTAAGGCAGTCGCGCAACGCACTGTCTTCGTCCCTTTCTTGCTCGGTGAGACGCGTGAAACAGAAAGAGAGTGCGTTGCGAGACTGCTTAAAACCTTAACTGCCCGGGGTGATACACCTGGTATAGAGTTAGGGCCTCTAGGTAGCGGGCATTGCACCGCTAGCATTCTTATACGCTTATAGGCCTCCTAGGATTTCACTTTGTAGAATCGTATTTTTGTTTCAGCCATCCAAACAATGTCTTATTTCCCGACATATTTCTGAATGGGTCACCGGAAAAATTGGTCCGTTTCGTATGGAATGGCTCCATCACAGTAGAAATCACCCCGATGATATAACCCGCATACGCATTCAACAAAGTTAAGATAGTCCAGTCGAACCTAAGATTTAAATTTAAACTCTTTTTTCTCGAATCGACTGGGCATTCCAGCTGGGTCTCTTTGGTCTCTTCGAACGGGGTGGGGGGGGGGGGGGGGGTTAACCGCAGGCGTCCGCACTATGATCACTTACCTGCGAACGGTATCCAATCAGGTGTGCAGAAACAGATGTCCGGTTCTCGGAGCGCGAGTCTCTCTTCAACGTGCTTGCAGACCAAGCCTCCGGAAGCGAAGTGATGGGTGTTGCTTGCCGCCCCTATTTATTAACTCTGGTCGTGGTGTACAGCTGTCCCCAGACAGGAAGCTGAGCAAGTAACCTTCCGTGCGCCGCTCCGACTATACTACATGACCATTTGCCATCCTCGTCGAGAACCGGCCGCAGAACGACTTTTGCGGCGGTTTTGAACTCAAAGAGCATGGACAGGACAAGTACAGGCGGTGAACACACAACCGGGGAGGGGGGGGGGGGGGGGGGGGGCAAGTCACCCGCCAGGGAGCGAGCTCGCCAGGGTCAGTTTTAGTGAGGAATTTACGCCGATAGCTATTTACTTCGGCACAAATTAGTGGACGTTCAGAAACTACATGACCGATATTACTCCACTTTTTTACTCCCCCCCCCCCCCCCCCACTATCGTGACCTGGCTAACCTAACCTACCTTACATCAAAGATAGAATCGTCACCATATGGGCAGAGTGTGGAATTCCGCGCGCGGAGGCAATGACCTCGCCAACTTTGTCCGTGTTTTCGCAGTGTATTGCAGTGTCATCACTTTTCTGGGGTATGCATCTTTCTCTGTCGCGCTCGTAGGCAGAATATGATGTGTTCTCTTAGTTGGTTAAGTGTGGTGCACGTCCGAAAAGCCGTTTGCGATGTGTGCCCGTACAAAAAAAAAGTGGATCCGGAATCTCTACATTGTCTGACGTTCTTGAGACAACGAGGAGACGTTTAGGTGTTTCGCGGGCCTTTTTAATGTGATCCGGGCCCTTACGATGGTCTGCCCTCCCCTAGCGAAACGTACTTCCGACGCCCCTGCGTGGCTGTCTATAAAATGTCTCGAATTCGAGACATGGTGGAGACAACCTAGATACAGCGTATCAGAGACGAGATCGAGACATACTTACGACTTTGTGGAGTCTTTTTGCAGACATTCTGGAGCCAGCCTGGAGACAACTGAGAGACAACGAGGAGACATTTTCGAAACGTCCTTGATCTACTGCTTGATTCCTCCTCGGTCTGGAGGATGTCTGGTTTTCGAGACATTCTAGAGACAGGACGAAGACATCGCGCTGAGCCAGTGTGGAGTCTACCTTGAGACACTTTCCATTGAAAAGAAAAAATATTTCGATGGCGGTGACAGGTGGTGTCGAACCTAGGATCCTAGACTTCCAAGTCCGTCTCGCTGCCCGCTTGGCCAAGAGCGCGCACACGTGTGCGAAGCTCTGTGGTCCCATTCTACGCTAGTCGCTCGGTCCGGCCGGCAGCCACCGGCAGAGACGCAGGCACGGATGCTGTTGAAGGGAAGCCTTCGCACAATTCGCCCGTGCGCGCGCCCTTGGCCGAGCGTGTGAAGAGCCAGTCTTCGGAATGCGGAGTTTGAAGTTCGAATCCACACAAGTTCGTTCGGCCTGAGGTGCAAGGACAACAGTGCGTAAGGAATCATCATTTTTCCATGGAGTATAAGTGGCTATGGAGGGGCAACGAGCCCGCCTCCCAGAGCCACATGCCGTAATATGCGGCCCATTTTCTCTTAAACAACTCAATATTCCGTTAAAACCGAGATACCGTTCGAAAGAGGAAGGTTGAATGTATGGCCGCTTAAAGTTTCACTTCGGTCAGTGCCGTCCTTCTTCGAATCCCGCGCGCTTTTCGCTTCGCCGCGTGGATTCGGCCGGCCTCGGGTCCGAGGATGGCCGCCTTCTAGAAGCATTTCAGAACGACCCGTTGCGAAAATCGTCAAAACGATCAAATAAGCGTTTTCATACCGCAATATCGTGTCAGAGTGGTTCATTATATTTTTTAAAAACGTTTGGCACCCTTCTTGAACAACTAAATATCAAAATAACAAAATGTGAAATACGGCGACGTTTGAGGTTAAGTTTACTCCCCGTCGGTACTCCGCGCGTCCCAGCAGTGCCCTTTCAGAAAGCGCAGTTTCGGTGCCTGAAATTTGTTTTTGTTTTACATTTGTTTGACATCAACTATAAAATATTCCCCCCCCCCCCCCCCCGATTTTAGCATTGCCTTTTTGTAAATCAAAAAACTACCATTGTCATGTGCGCAACGTTTTTATTTTTATCTTTACAACCCGCAGTTATATCGTAATTTTTTAAAATGTGAAGAATGTAGCATTTTGGCCATATTTGTCGATTTTTTCTTCAAAATCGGACGCAAGCGGACAAAGGGGAGAGGGTGAGGGGGGAAGGGCGAAAATGAGCGTACGCACTTTATGGACGGCCCCTAGGGCGCGGGCGCGAACTCTAAATTCGAATTTCCGCGAACGTGAAACCATATGTCACGCGATAAGAGCGTTGTGTCGTAGTATTTCAAAGATATCAAAGATTTGTGAAGTCGAATATGTTAAGAAGTGGATTTTGATTTTAGGACAACATGTTGTCACAGGGGTGCAAGGGAATTATTTGTGAGTAATTTCTGCATTTTTTCCAATTTTTTTCCGAAAATTTAACAACTTTTCCGAAAATTTCCATTGAAATTTCCAAAAAATCCTTTTTCCGGAAAATTAGAAACCCTATTGGTACCTGAAGCTAAGCAGTACTGGCAGCTCAGAAATGAATTACTTGCTGAAAATGGTCTTGTGATTCATGAAGATAGAGTTGTAATTCCTGTTTCTCTTAGACCTTAAGTATTCAACACCTTACAAACTGCTCATCTTGGTATTGAAAAGACTAAAGCTAAGGCAAGACAGGCAGTGTATTGGCCTGGCCTTTCAAATGATATTGTTACTTTGATTTCTAATTGTGGTAGTTGTGAACGACATAGCTCCAATAATCTCAAAGAGCCTTTGATTCCGCATAGTATACCTGAATTGAGATTTCAGAAAGTAAGTGCAGATATACTGGACATTGGTGGAAATTATTATCTTGCTTTTGAAGATAATTTGTCTAAATGGTTGGAAATCAAGAAATTAACTAGTAAGTCAAGTCATGCTGTAATTGGAGCTTTAAAATCAGTATTCTATACTCATGGAATACCTGAAGTAATTTTTGGTGGTTATAATCCTCTTAATTCGTTTGCATGCAAAGAGTTTGCAAAAAGTATTGGGAGTACTGGATTGGCAGAGAAAGGGGTTCATATTGCAATACAATTAATAATCAAAAGTGAAGAAACTGGTACTCATTATTTATATGCTCTTCGTGAGTATAATAATACTCCTTTAACTGGTATGACTGTTTCTCCATCTCAGATATTAATGAGTAGAAATTGAAGAACTTTGGTGCCGATGTTAAAGGTTAATCTTGAGCCTAAAGTTGTTAATGTCAGACCAATGCTTCAACATATCCAAGATAAAGTTAAAGAAAGACATGATTTGCATGCAAGGCGTAAACCAGTTGGGTTTGAGCCTGGTGACAATATTGTTGTTCGCAGACGAAAAATCTGGCAAAAAGGTATCGTTGTTAGTAAACATAGTGCTGCTAGATCTTGTAATATTAAACCCTTGCAAGGTCAAATGATTCGTAGAAATACGTTTCACTTAAAACATTCCTCTACTTAGCCTGATAAGTTGGATGGAAATGTTGAACCCTATGATATTGCTAGGGAGCGCTCTTAGGGTTATTCGTGCCTCACGGTTGGCACTGCCGAGCTGTATTGTCGCCCCTGGCTACGGTCCCAATAAACTGGCCACTCTGTGTCTGACTCCTGAACTGTGCGGATTATTCCTTAACTCGGCTCTTAACATTTGGTGCCAGAAGCGAGATACGAATCCACGTGTCCAAATTTTTCCCTAGGGAGGGGAGGAGAAGAGAGTGTGGGGTTATGCTCTTATCATCGTCGTTTTTGACGTTTGTGACCGGCTGATCATCATCGGCTCCTCTTCAACATCCTGCACGTCCCGGCGCCTCGGCCACCTCTGGCTGGCGAGCCCCTGCTTCCTTGTCCTGCCCCTGACGTGTCCGCTGTGCATGTGGACTTCCCTGCCCTGACAGACCTGCGGCGCCCAACGCTGGCGGTAACGTCTAACCTCCCCCGGTAAGAAGTTCCCGTGTCTGTGCCCCTTTGCCCTGCCCGCAGTGTGTCCTGGACTTGTGTCGCCGTCCGTGCGGCGTGCGTGCGTGTTGCGGTCCGTCATGCTGCCGCCACCGAGACGCGGCCCGTGTCTCAGCGTGTCGTGTACCCTGCCCTGGCGATAACCCTATGGCCGAGGACGCCGACTACGGCGCGGCGGACGCTGTGTCCGTCAACAATGGCCCTTGTGCCCGCCGCGGTCCCCGCCTATGTCAGCGGCTTCGACTACGTGGCCAGCGAGATGGTCCTGTACAGCGGCGCCCGTGTGCGGCTGACGCGCGTCCTGACGCCGCCCCACGAGTCCGAGGCCGAGCTGCCTCTGCGGGTGGTGACTGTCAACGGCTGCGACCCAATCCTGCCAGCGAGGGAATCAGGTGGACGGATGTTGGATCGTGGACTCGATCGCATCCGCCCCAATGTGATTGGCCTGGCCAGCCATTCGCATTGGGAGGGGCGCGAGCGACGCTACATTCCGCTCGAGCCCTCGAGCTGGACATCGTTGGGCACCGTGGGAGCGCAGATGACATCAGGTAGCGGAGGAGATTTCGCAGACACCGCGGAGGACATCGTGGAAGACGAGACGCCGCCCGGCACACGGACTTTCGTGTCGCACCACAGGCGCCAGGTATAGTGCGTACCCCGAGCTTGTTGCAGCTGGACGAAAAGGGCAGCGGGAACTGTGTGTCCGCGTGGCCAAACAACACCCAGTCGGCGATCACCCTCCCCAGCGCGCGGTGCGTTGCCCTGGTGGTGCTGTGCTGCCCCGCGTCCCAAACCAACGTCGCGCAGGCCCTGCTGGAGTCGCCGCCCTGCCCGGAACAGTCTGACCAGCTCCCGCTACTGCTCTGTGCCCTCCTGCATTCGCCTGCGAACTGTGACCCTGTGGCCTGCGATCCCTGCATGTTGCTTGTTTTTGACCCTTGTTGTGCTCTGTGACAACTGACGAGGCGCCTCGGACTTGACCGCAAACGATTGGGCCCTGACTGACTTGGACACCACTGCATTGCCCTGCCTTTTGTGAGCCCGTTTCTAGTACAGACCCGTGGTGGTCCAGACCCTACCGCGGCTTTCGCGGTGGGGCGGGACGCGCCTGGAGCACCGTGGACGTGAGCCCGATGCTGTGGTGTGCAGTGTGCAGCCGGAGTTGCTGGCTCGGTGGCATGCTCTGCGCCGTCCTGCATTTGCCGGAGGGAGGAAGATTGGAGTGACCTGTGACTTTCGTGTTCGTGGCGGTTGACATCCGCCATGGAAGGTTAAACGCCGCTGCATGGACGACTTGCATGGTTTGGTGTAGAGATTCCGTGTGGTCCTTCGTTCCAAAGCTGAACTAAACTTAAACAATCCATTACATTGCTCTTGAGAAACGGGTGCCCCATTTCGTGGTGCATTCGAATAAAATTGCATAGACGTCCGGTTCCCTGGACAAATCAGGTCAGTTCGTTTCTCTTTACGGCTGTCCGCTGTATCCGACAGAAGTCAGACCCACTCTGGTTTGCAGATACCACAATGCCCCGACGTCGCCGATCCCTGCGACGCCGTGCTGCTGACAGTCTGCTCCCTGCCCTGCTCCTGTTTCCTGTCCCGTCGCCATTCCCGTCGTCCTCACCTCGACGTCCCCAACGCGCTCATCTTCTGCTACATCGTGACGCCGTGCATCGCGGTGATCCTGACTCTGGCCCGCAGCATCCCTCATGCCCAAGCCCACAGCCCAGTCCCGCCACCGGCGCGACCTGCGTCGTCTACTGAGCTCGTCGAACACCGACTCATGTCATTGACTGACTAGCGCTCAGTTCAGTCCCGTTGTGTGGGGGAGAATGTTAGGGAGCGCTCTTAGGGTTATTCGTGCCTCACGGTTGGCACTGCCGAGCTGTATTGTCGCCCCTGGCTACGGTCCCAATAAACTGGCCACTCTGTGTCTGACTCCCGAACTGTGCGGATTATTCCTTAACTCGGGTCTTAACAATATTGATGCCCACCTACCAAAGTCAAACTTATGTGAAATTGAAGTGCCAAAGACTGTTTTTTAAAATGTGCCTTTATCAAAATTGTTACCTGATGAGATTCGAGTTCCTCGGGTAGTGCTCAAAAGAATTGAGTGGCCCAAAAAATCTAATTCAAGTACTAGTGAAGTAGCAACTAAAAGAGGTAGAATTGTGAAGCCAAATCTTAAATATGCTAATCCAAATATGATTCAGTATTGATGCCCAGTCCCAGTAGTATTAATGGAAAAGTATGCCGTTATTACGAAATAGGTTTACTATGTACCAAAGTATTTTAAAGACCAAATATGTTCTATTGAACTGTTATATTTTAACGCTTAAAATAAACTGAAAGGGGAATGTGTTGTAGTTGGTAATACTGATTGGTGTCTCTTGAGAACCACAGTTGGTACAACTGTCATGGAGACCTGTTGCTCCCTTCTTTTGTCTGGTCAGAGTGTCTATTGTTCTCACACTAAAGTCCTGTGAAAGTGCTCCTGAGTTAAATTCTGCCAAATACCCCCATCCACACCCAAACTAGAATAGAACATTACCTTCTGTACTATAGTTTACTATGTCTTGTTGGGATATTACCTATGAATTATGTGAAACATCGCAGCTTGTTGGTTTCAGCTATTTACATTCTGCTACAAGATAAAATAAGTAAAGATGAGTTGCTACAAGCTGCATTGTATCTCAGAACATACGTTATTGATTTTCAACGTTTGTATGGGGAAGTCAATATGAACTTTAATGTCCATCTTCTTCTCCACATTTGTCGTTGTACAAAAATGTTTGGACCTTTTTTTACATTTTCTGCATTTTGTTTTGAGTCTGTTAATGACAATCTAGTCAAACTTGTTAAAGGCACAAGATTTGTCGTGTCTCAGATGGCCAGAAAATATTTGTCTTATTCATGTATTCCTGAAATTGTGGCTCTTTACACAGTTGCTCCTTCAATCCTTGATTACTGCGATGAACTTTTTAGTTTTACGCGTGCTAAAATGTTTATCAAAGTAGACAATATCCATCTCGAAGATGATAAAAGATAATGTTATGTACTTTGCGAGTTTGCACAGGAAGGACAGTGTGGGTGTCATTGACAGTGCTGTGAAACTTAAAAGCAACAGTTATGGTTTTACTGCTTCCACACCCCGCACGCTGTGAAAAACAGCGGACAACACCAGCAAAACCACGTACATGCCAGCAGCAACCAGCAGAATTACGGCCACAACGGCGCAGCGGGAGCCCACAGCGCGGGCGGGAGCCACGGAGGCATGAGTCACAACGCCCGCTATGGAGCGCCAGGCCACAGCGCCGGCCGGAGTTACGGGAATATGAACCCCGGCAACATGAGCTATGGATCGCCGAGGCGCGGGCCGCCACACCGCGGTTACACCAACCACGGCGGACGGCGGTCCGCACCACAGCGGCGGAGCGAGACACGGTGGTCATGGAGGTAACAGCAACTCGAGTAGCGGGAACGGACAGGGTCACTCTGGGTGGCGTCAAAGAAATTGGAAAAATAATCAGGGGCAGCCAAATGTATGCAGCACATGCAAAGGAAATCATGGCCAATCGGAATGCTCCCAAACCCGAAACAATGGCGAACCAAAAAACTCCTAAAAGGGAGGGCACAATTTTCTGAGTTGCCTTTCCATCAACAACCAACTGAAATAATTGATCTCCGAATCGCCTCCCCGATCTTGACAGCCGCTAGTTATGTGAACGGCAAGCTTATTGAGTCCACACTAGACAGCGGGTGTGGGACAGCCCTACTCCACGCCAAAAACGCTGACCACTGGGAACCGCCCGACAAGAGGTATGCTGTCATTGCCGCGAACGCCCAAGAGCTCCCGGTGCACGGCGTGAAAACAATAGAATTTTCACTCTTCGATATTGATTTTGTATATAAATGTGTAATAGTCGGTGGTCTAGACACTGATTTAATCTTGGGAACAAAATTCTTGGACCATTTTGGTTTTGATCTAAAATTCCGGGAGCACGTGATAACAGTCCAAAAGCATGGACACACATTATACAGGCCGATACCATGCCAGGAACACGAAAACCCGGGTCCACGACTCCAGGTTGCAGTTCATAACGATCAAATGATCGCCACTCACGGAGTCGAGCTGCCCGCGCACGCCGCATACCGGGTAGAGCATCAGAACGTGACTCAACCCACAACAAACGCAACCTTCAAGCAGACGCGATGGCTAGCGTAGTATGGAATTAAACTGTCAACAGCCAATGCAGAGCGTCTCTATCGGACTGGTATGTTCAGAAACACCCGAACGACACCTGTCAGCATACCGAGTGGATGCATCATAGGAAGGTGCGAAAACCCGCGCCAGAATGAAGACGAGAGGAGTAGCGCCAGATTGGTGTCAAATGCCGGAACGGTACGCACAATACGGGACGTGGCTTACAGGCCGTCCCTCCGTTCGGACGCACACCGGCACGTATCGAAAGGTGCAGCGTGCGCGCGAGTGAAGCGAAGCTACGCGAGACGGCCCACAGGTGAAATGAAAACACGTATCATCCCACGAGCCCCATTCCAAGCTGTATCGGTCGACAGGGTGGGAGAATTACCTACCACACCGAACAGAAACAGATATTTCCTGATAGTAAAGGATCTGTTCTCACGATGGACTAAGATTTAGCCTACTCCCAGCCGCAGTGCGGACAGAGCAATCAAGATTTTGGAGCGATTCTTCGCAACGGTCTGTCCCTGAGACAATAATTTCGGACAGCGACGCAATTTTCCGGTCCCATGCGTGGACCGAAGCGTGCAAGAAATGGCAAGCAACACCTGTCCTCTCAGCTGTTTATAAACAGAGATCGAACCGCTGTGAACGTGGAGTACAAAAGGTCAAAGTGGGAATGAGATTTGAACTATTCGGAAAGCAGCAAAGTGACTGGGATCAACAAATTCCCCGTATCATTCACCACATAAATAACAGAGTAAATGACACCACAAAATTTGCACCGTCGGAAATATTATGCTGCAAAAAGATGACCTCTCCTGCTGACAGACAATTGCAACTGGACCCGTCCGAAGCACTCAGTGTTGAGCAGTGGATGAAAAAGCATGAGGAGAGAATAGAAAAAGTTGAATGCTTTCCACACAGAAATGCGAAGGCGGGAGCGCAGTGCCGGTACGGCACACAAGCGCGCATCAGCGCAGCGTCACCCCAGCAACACGAGGCCGTGAGGGGGCGCAAGCACAACAACGAGACTGCGCCCGTGACAAAAAGCGGAAACAAACGGCTTCGGGTGGATGGAGCAGTATAAAAGCGCGAAATCGAAGGGGAACCAACACCAGTCTTCCGACACCCGTTTCGCCAGGCACCACCCTCTTCTCTTCTCTACCCAAATATAAATATAACGGGATACATAGAAACAATGGGGCAACCATTTTGAAACGGAAGACATTTCCTTCCGTACGACAGAGACAGCTCTGTACGAAAAACAGAAAGCGAGACATCCGCTTAAAGAAACCGGAAAGACACATTTCCGAAACACAGAGACAACTCTGCACCAAGATGCATGGGGGCGAAGCGACTGCAGCGCAACGTATCCTACGCGCGGCCAGTTACCTCGCGCGTGACAAAATGCAAAAATAACGCACTATTGCTGCTGACAGCGGCGGCGCGCGGTCAAAAGAGTTCACTTTCAAGGGCAGCCTAAAGTAGCCCTGGACGGTATACCGATAAACCGGTAAAAACCGCGGTATTTTTTATACCGTCGGCACGGTATGCTATTTTGTAAATATCGATATACCGAAATACCGGCGGTACCGTAATACCGGCGATATCAAAATACCGGCAATACCAAAATACCGGCGATACCGAGATACCGGCGATACCGAGATACCGGCGAAACCGAAATACCAGCGATACCGAAATACCGACGATACCGAAATACCGGCGATACCCGGTAAAAGGTACTTTCAATTAGAACGGTATCGTGGGTGGGGTTGCGTGGATCCGTCCCCATCCCTGTGCCCTGCCCGCGTCCCGCGCCACCCGCCCCCTGCCCTGTCTCTCGCCTCTTTCGCCGTGTTTTTCTGAGAATGGAACCTATTGACGGTGCAGTTAACTGACACTTAACAGTCGAAAGCAAGAGTACATTTGGAGTACACATTCAACTACAAATCCTTCCACCCTCCATACACCATTCCCGTCAAGGTTTACCGCTTTCACAGCACAGTCGCAGCATTTCCGGTAATCTTGTAATACCGGTATTTGACCGCCACGGTATTGCGATATTATACCGGACGGTATTACGGTATCACGGTATTTTACCGGCCCGGTATTTCGGTTTCACGGTATTGTACCGGCCCGGTATTTCGGTATTGTACCGGCCCGGTATTTCGGTATCGCGGTATTCTACCGGCCCGGTATTTCGGTATCGCGGTATTTTACCGGCCCGGTATTTCGGTATTGCGGTATTTTACCGGCCCGGTATACGGTATCGCGGTATTTTACCGGTATCGGTATACCGCAGATATCGTGAGTAACTTTTTTACCGCTCCGCGGTATTGAAAATCAGATACCGCCCAGGGCTACCCTAAAGTGCATAAAGCCTTGTCAAACCTAACCCCATCCCATTCTTCCAGTAGCAGGCAGACTCTACGCAACCCCTCACACAGTGCAACAAGGGCGCCGGAAGGGGGTGAGTCTTTTGTTTCTACCAAAATCCGTTCCTACCCGCTGAAATCGTCATATCGTGAAGTGATGCCGCCAATATTTTTGGAATTGTGTTCTACCAACGTGATATTGTCGCGTGGATTCGCGGAATTATTCCGCTAATGTCGCGTGGATTCGCGGAATTATTCCGCAAGCGCATTTCATTTTACGCGCAGCAAAAGAAATAATTACGGAAATGCTTCGCCAGACTCGGTGCTTTTGTGGGTTCTACCGAAGTGATAATGTCGCGTGGAGTCGCGAAATTATTCCACAAGCGCATCTCATTCTACGCGCAGCAAAAGAGCTAATTACGGAAATGCTGCGCAGACATAGTTCTTATTTTTTTCTACCGGGAGAATAATGTCGCGGAGGTTTTCGTGGACACTAACTGCGCAAGGTATAATGTCATTTTATTTCGGAGTAGATTTCAAATTGCCGCGTGTCTCCGCCCCAGGCCTTCTGTCAGGCTACGAGCATGAAGCCCTTCTGTGAGGCTAGAAGTGGTCGGCGCTTTATTTCTCATAGTGCAAGTTTCGGAGTTGGGTGGACAGCAGACGACAACATACCCAGGGGAGGTAAAGGCTTACGCACGGGGAGAAGTGATTCAGCGCTGCGTCTTCCCCATGATCGTAACAAATTTCCCACCGCCTGCGAAAGCCACAACGTTATCGGGGAAGCCTTGCAGTTGGCTTGGCTCGTCACGGACCGGACAGACCGGGCAGATTCAAACACGGGACGCGACAGACATTGAGCGCCGCGCGGTCCCCCTTTCCTGCCTGTAGCTCATGAACCGTCGAACTTGGATGGGGAGTGTAAGCGAGGCGTTTTTAGGATAAAGTCTGGGCTATCCGTTGATGTGCGTATCTTTCCGATCCGACCATTTTAGATCGATCTAGAGCGCCCAATAGGCGCCCGACCGGCCAGGCGGCACCGGGCTCGATCTACAGACGGTTTGTTTATGCCAGTTACACGGAGGATCACACTTACGTAGATGATCGAACTTTAACAAATGTATATTTTTCCGGTCAACGAGATCTTACTTTAATGACGAGGTACCACTTCGTCACTATGCAAATATCGCTTCTGCTAACTTTTCAATATTTTGAGCCCGGGGCCGTCGTCACGTACCGAGGACTCTGCGTCACGTACCGAAGCATCAGCGTTATGGCTGAGCCAGCCGGGTTTCCCCCTCTCCCCACCACAACCCCCACCAGCTCGGCCGACCCGTGCGGGGCTGCCTTTTCTTTCGGTCATGGTACGAAAGTGAGGCTCGCCGAAGTGATGACTTTTCGTGTCGATAACTAAAAAACCAGGAAAGGTTGAGGGAAATCAAGTTTACTTGTCAGTTATATCAAGCATACTGAGTTCGCACGCTAAGTTTGGTCGATATATTTCATTCCGTTTCGCTGCCAAGTCTAGAGACAGAAGGGTCTGCAAATCGGCCTCTGTCGAATAACGTCTCCCAGTAGCCTGTACCTTCCCTGACATACCTGTGCCGGCTGTCGGATATGAGAAAATCGTCGCTACTTTCCCGTAGCCTCACAGCGGGCCACTGACATGCGGCCCGAATGATGAACTGGGTGACGCGTCCAGCGGCATTTTACGAACTACGGTCAGACAGGGACTAACGTTCCAAACCATGAAAGAGTGCACCACTGTCGCTCGAACGGTGACCGCGACATTATTCTTCCGGTAGGAAATAATAAGAACCGTGTCTGCGCAGCATTTCCGTAATTATTTCTTTTGCTGCGCGTAAAATGAGATGCGCTTGTGGAATAATTTCGCGACTCCACGCGACATTATCACTTCGGTAGAACCCACAAAAGCACCGAGTCTGGCGAAGCATTTCCGTAATTATTTCTTTTGCTGCGCGTAAAATGAAATGCGCTTGCGGAATAATTCCACGACTCCACGCGACATTAGCGGAATAATTCCGCGAATCCACGCGACATTATCCTTTTGGTAGAACACAATTCCAAAAATATTGGCGGCATTACTTCACGATTTGACGATTTCAGCGGGTAGGAACGGATTTTGGTAGAAACAAAAGCGGTCCCCCCGCCGGAAGCAGTCCGCGAGTGGAGCGCAGCGAAAGACGATTTCCGAGCTGCACACGACACAGTGGACCACGGCAAGAGAGACAGTGCTTCGCAGGCACTGAGGGCCCCCGATTTTCTGCGGCGCAGCAACGACGGCGAAGGAGGACATAGGAGCGCGTATCAGCGTGACCTATCCCCCCCCCCCCCCCCCGGAGACAGCAACCCCGACTTCGACTACTGCACACGGTGAGTCTGAATGATTTCTATACGCTTAGTGGGCATACGCACAATTCTAGTCCTCATGTACCTAGAGAGCAACTGTCAGGCAAATGACGAAGGGACCTTAGGAAAGTGTATAGGCCACAGTTCGCAGAACAGAAATAAGAGCATAATAAAAAAATGAAATAAAAATCAATTACGTTGTAATGCATATGTCCACTACTGTGTAACCATGAACATTCTGTCTCACGTGTGTGGATTAAATTAAGATCTATCATAAACGCAAACATTTTGACACGTTTTATTCAAGTGCTGTATTTTCTGTTACATGAGTCATCGAGCCCCCGACAGGCCACCGACAGACGGCAGCCGCCAGCTAGCCCTGGGCGGTATCTGATTTTCAATACCGCGGAGCGGTAAAAAAGTTACTCACGATATCTGCGGTATACCGATACCGGTAAAATACCGCGATACCGTATACCGGGCCGGTAAAATACCGCAATACCGAAATACCGGGCCGGTAAAATACCGCGATACCGAAATACCGGGCCGGTAGAATACCGCGATACCGAAATACCGGGCCGGTACAATACCGAAATACCGGGCCGGTACAATACCGTGAAACCGAAATACCGGGCCGGTAAAATACCGTGATACCGTAATACCGTCCGGTATAATATCGCAATACCGTGGCGGTCAAATACCGGTATTACAAGATTACCGGAAATGCTGCGACTGTGCTGTGAAAGCGGTAAACCTTGACGGGAATGGTGTATGGAGGGTGGAAGGATTTGTAGTTGAATGTGTACTCCAAATGTACTCTTGCTTTCGACTGTTAAGTGTCAGTTAACTGCACCGTCAATAGGTTCCATTCTCAGAAAAACACGGCGAAAGAGGCGAGAGACAGGGCAGGGGGCGGGTGGCGCGGGACGCGGGCAGGGCACAGGGATGGGGACGGATCCACGCAACCCCACCCACGATACCGTTCTAATTGAGAGTACCTTCTACCGGGTATCGCCGGTATTTCGGTATCGTCGGTATTTCGGTATCGCCGGTATTTCGGTTTCGCCGGTATTACGGTACCGCCGGTATTTCGGTATCGCCGGTATTTCGGTATATCGATATTTACAAAATAGCATACCGTGCCGACGGTATAAAAAATACCGCGGTTTTTACCGGTTTATCGGTATACCGTCCAGCGCTACCGCCAGCGGCCGGGCCGTCCCACCCAGAGTGCAGCGCTCAGTAGTTTTAGGCTGTAGAGCGACAGAGACAGCGTGTCATGGCCGACCATACAGCAGTTGAAGCACGTCCAGGTCATCCCAAGAGAAAATGGGTGCCGCGGGGTCAACATCCCTGTACACTGGGTACATCAGCGCATCCTGCCGGGACGAGTGCTGAACACCGAGGCTGTGCGCTAGTTCGTGCCCGAGGACGTACAAGAGGCTCGTCGTGTTGAAGTCGACGGCATTCCGGACCGCCGTCGAGAGGACTGTGTGTGATAATAAACGCGGGTTTTGAAACAGAGCTGCCGAGCTGCCGGGGTACAGGTACCCTACTTGTCCCCGGACCCTACCTGGCTCCGGCCCGACCCGGGCGCTCCCCCCCCCCCTCTCCCCGCTCCGCCCCCCCCCCTCTCCCCGCTCCGTCCCCCTCCCCTCTCCCCTCTCCGCCCCCCCCCTCCGCCCCCTTCCCCCCGCTCCCCTCCTCTCCGCCCGGTCCCTCCGAGCGGCTCCCCCCTTTCGGAGGGTCATTATGAATTAATTATCCTTCCGTCCCCACTATTAATTAATCGATCGTCTCGCGGTGACAATATCTGACCCAAAAGAAATAGAAAGGTAAATAGTGAAAGGTGTTCTGTGTCCGTGTCTAACCTAACCTAACGTCGCCAAAGTGAAAGGGAGTGGTGAAATGTGGTCGTGTGCTCGGCTAACCTAACCTGACAAAGTGAAAGGTGTGTGCTCGGCTAACCTAACCTATTGAAGTGAAAGGTGTGTCCTCGGCTAACCTAACCTAAGAAAAGTGTGTCCCGTCCCATCCTAACATGCGGACCGCGCTCGTCGTGTCGTTCTGCCGCGGATTGTCGTCGGCGGCAAGCTGATGGCCGGGGTCCAGGTCGCCGTCGACGACGTCCAGGTCGCCGTCGGTCGACGTCCGGGAGGGAGTGCGCCCGCGCGCTGTGCACCTATGGCCGCCGCTCAGCTTACTGACGCGTAGGGACGGGCCGAGCGCAGGTATGCGGCTACCGCCTCAGACTCCGTCCCTCCCCTCCCCTCCCCTCCCCGCCCCCGCTCCAGTGGAAGGGTTACGGTCATTGTCATCCGAGGCGCACTGGTATGCATGATACCGGAATAAATAAGCAGGCTGCAGGTGAGAACCGTCTTGGTCGCCCCCCTGCCTCCGTCCCGCGCTCCCTCCCGCCCTCTTTGGAGCCCGGCAACAGTTCGAGTCTGCTCCTTGTCTGGGCAACAGTTCGAGTCTGCTCCTTGTCTAGGCAACATCGCTGCCGCAAGCCGCTCGGTCTTATTCTCGGTCGTGCTCTCATAACCGATATCGCGTCGCCATGGCTCGTATCATGTACCGTTGCGAGAAGTGCTCAAAAAGTTTTCCGAAGCATTCGCGTCTCGCGCACCATCAACGTCATCCGTGTGGTGATAATTTGCACTGCGCAGAGTGCGGAAAAACATTTGGAAGCTTCTACCATCTCCAACGACACGAAGAAGTGCATCGAAACCGCCCTGCCGCCCCCGCTGCCGCTGCAGCCGCCGTCACCGCGGCCACCGCTGCCGCCCCCGCCACCGCTGCCGCTGCAGCCACCACCGCCGCTGCCTCGCCCTCTCCGAGCGGTTCCGCCTATGTGTCTCCCGCCCCGCCACCGGCATCCATCGGCGTGCCCTCGCTTGCAGACCTGGCCGGCGCCGGTCCGTCCTGTCCCCCGTCTCCAGAGTGTGACAGATGCGGAAAAGTCTTCGCTTCCCGGAAGGCTCTCAACATGCACGCCAAGAGTCACACTCGCGCCTACGAGTGTCCCGTGTGCAAGGCGCGGTTCGGGACGAATTCCAACCTGCAGCGGCACGTTAAGCTTGCGCATGTCGCTCCGGTCCGCGGCCAATTCAAGTGCCCGCGTTGCGATGAAGTGCGTACAACCCGAAAGCGCATGTGTGAGCACTTTATCGTGGGACACGGCGAGGAAGAGACTTGTGAAGTGTGCCACACGACATTCGCTAACACGTCCCGGTATGCGCGGCATCTGATAGAATGCCGGCGGATCAACGGCAGCCGTCCGCTGTCTTATCTCTGCGTCTACTGTCGCCAAACGTTTGGGTCTCCACTTGAACGCCAGCGACACTTCCGCAGCTGCGAACATCGCGAGGAGCAAGTCGATCTTCTCGGGGGCGCGAACCAAGAGGACGAACTTGATGCTGTGCCTGACGACACGGACGCAATGGACGTTGACGAGACTGCGACCGCCGACACTGAAAACAACACGGACGAGTGGACAAAGGACTCGGCCCTAGAAGAGCATGCTGTCACCCACTCGCTTGCCCTCCCGAACGACGTCATTAGCCTGGAGGACTGCTTGCTTGCAAATAAGGAAAAGGTGGCTGCTAAATTAGCCGAGCAGCTCAAGTCCTCCGGTCGCGGTCTCAAATGGTCGACCGGGTCCCGGTTGGTTGTTTCGCGCGAGATCTCCAGCGAAGACGGTGACGGCGTACGCATGGAGCACGATGAAAAGTACGTGAGGAGCGAAGTCCATGTGCTCCTTCCCGCAGACAGTGTGAAGGATCAGGTGGAATTCGCCATCATGCGGCTGAAATTCTTGACACGAAGGGCAGTGGGTGGGTGGTGACTGGTGTTTTGACCCTGCAAGTAGAAACGGCGATCTTTGACCCGCTTGGGGGATCGAGCTTCTTGCCTGAACCTGCCTGGATTAGGAAGAAAAAATCAACGACGAACATTGAAAACTATGACAACAATGACTGTTTCCGTCTAAGCGTGGTGTGCGCAATGTTTCCGGCCCAAAACAACGCGCGGCGTCCGGAACATTATACGCAGTACCTGGACACGCTTAGAATGGGAGACATCGACTACCTTCCTATGAAAGTGCAGGATCTGGCTCGGTTCGAGGAGCTCAATGAAAACATCAGTCTGACAGTGCTCTATGCGGAAGAAGAAAACCTATCTGCAGTTGCGCCAGCGGACCGGCGTGTGCGCGTCAGCCGGCCCTGGTTCGACGAGGACGCGAGCGACGCAGACAGTGAAAGCGACAGCAACTCGGACAGTGACAGTGAAAACGACAGTGAAAACGGCGAGGATAGTGGCAGTGGCAGTGACAGTGACAGTGACAATGACGAGGGGGCTGCTGCTGGTACGATAACCCAACCAAGACGAAAACAGAAGAGAGTGATCATTCCGATTTATGCAACTAAGGACAGGAAACAGAACCACGTGACCTTACTGCTGCTGGAGAAAGGGTCGCGACGGCACTATGTGGCGGTGAACGACGTCCACGCGCTGTTGTCAACAACGGCAAAGAGACGTCGTATCCGCCTGTTCTGGTGCTGCTACTGCCTCAACTCTATGCCGACGCAAGACAAGCTGGACGAACATGAGCATCTCTGCCGGCGGTATGGGGCGCAGCGCGTCGAGTACCCCAAACCCGGCGACACGACGTCGTTCAGCAGGAGTGACCTCGCTAAAACCCAAGTCTTCCCTCACGTCGTCTACTTCGACTTCGAGACCGTGTTGAAACGCCTGCCGGCCGACGGCGAAGAGCGGAAGACGAAAAGGACGCAGCAACACATCCCCGCGGCCTACTGCCTTGCTGCGGTGGGCAGCGACAACAAGCTTGCCCTTCCGCTTTGCACACGGTCAGGGCCGCGGCGTGTGGGGGTGAAGTTCCTCAAAGATCTGCTGCGAATGGAGAAAATGTTGTACGCGAGGAGACCGGATTTCCCCATCCACATGTCTCCGGCTCAAGAGCAGCTGTTTCGCCAAGCCGATGTGTGCTGTCTGTGTGGAGAGGCATTTGATCCGAGAGAGCCCCAGGACAAATGCCGCCACCACAACCACTTTCTACAGAAGAACAACCTCATCGGAGCAGCCCACCGAGATTGCAACTCTGCTGTGAAAGTGCCGCCTGTGCTCCCCGTCATTGCTCACAACGGGAACAAGTAAGTGTCAACAGGGCCTGCTCGTACTCGCTTGTGCGTGTGTGTGCGTGTTTGCATGCTCGACTGATCTTTTGCTCTCATGTTGCAGATACGACGTACATATCATCTTCAAGTCCCTTGTGAGCTGCGCGGCTGCCAACAACATACGCGTGGAGGTACTGCCTCGCACCATGGACCAGTACAGAAGTGTAACGCTTCATCTTGGAGGGTACAAGCTAGGCCGAAGCATTCGGGTCATTGATAGTTTTCAGTTTGCTCAGGCTTCATTGGATCAGTTAGCCAGGACACTCCTCCCAGTCGACAAGACATTGCTCGAGGAGCAGTACCCAGACCCCCAACAGCGCGAGCTTTTGTCGTGCAAGGGGGTTTTTCCGTATGAGTACGCTGAAAGTTACCAGCAACTTGTCAACGAGACATCTCTCCCCCTCGCGATGCGTTTTACTCGTCTCTTCGTGAGGGCGGCGTGACTGAGGAGGAGTATGCCCACGCGCGGAGGGTATGGGAAACGCTACAGTGTAGAAATCTGGCTGAATATATGGAGCATTACCTTCAGGCGGACGTCCTCTTGTTGGCATCTTTCTTTGAAAAGTTTAGGTCCACTATCTATAAGGTTTTCGGACTGGACGCATGCCATTTCGTGTCTGGATCGTCTCTTTCATGGAAGTGTGCTATGAAACAAACCAAGGCGGATGTAGAACTGATATCTGATCCGACTATGTTTGCCTTTTTTGACATTTCCAAAAGAGGCGGGTTGTCTTTCATCGGTAAACGGTATGCAGAGTCCAACATTCCAGGGGTGGATGGTCACCAGGAGGACAAGCCGGAGGTTCATATTTTAAACACGGACGTCAATGCTTTATATTCGGCCATGATGATGAAGCCCCTCCCGACGCGTAATTTTCAATGGATGTCACAGGACGAATTAGACTGGGTGTTAAACATGACGGGCGACGAAGTCGACAGCAATGCCTCTGAGGGATTCACGGTGTGTGTGGACCTCGCCTATGACGAGGAACTGTTTGACGCCCATGATCAGTTCCCCTGTGCCGTTGAAAGGGTGACAGTTCCAATGGAGTGGCTGAGTCCAATGCAGCTTGAAATGGCCGAAAGGTTAGGCATGAAAGCGGCTCAGCTTAGGCAGCCTAAACTGATCGCTCACTTGGGGCCCCGAGTAGAGTACACGGTCCATGGCGCGGTTTTAGCAGAGTACCTCCGGCGTGGTCTGCGCATCACCAGAGTGCACCGCGGTGTAAAATACCAGCAAGAGGCGTGGCTCAAGCCTTACATCGCAGCGCTCATGGAGGCCAGACAGCAGACCACACACCCGTGCGAGCAGCAGATCTTCAAATTCCTTTCGAACAGTTGTTTTGGGTAGGTTTTCTACACTGTGCGAGTGTGTGTGAGAGCGCAAGTATGTGCGGTATTACTTACGTCAATGTGTTTGCAGGTACCTTCTCCGGGACAGTCGCAAGGATCGCCGCGTGGAGATCGTCCGAACCACAAAGCGATTCCGCAAGATTGTCGCCCAGCCGACATACCGAGGATTTGTGAAATTCTCGAAAAATGTCGTTGCTGTAGAGAGGGCCAAGGCCACCCTGAAGCTGAACCAGTGCGTGAGTTCGGGGGTCAGCGTGCTTGATCTGTCCAAGGAACTGATGCTCCAGCTCTATTGGACTCTAAAAGATCAGTTTGGCGATCGCATGGATGTGTTGTTTTCGGATACCGGTAAGGCTACAACTTGCAATCTGAATAGTACGCATGCCGCTTAACCACGCCTTTCATTTGACTTTTATTTTTTTTCTTATGTTTTTCAGACTCGCTGGCTATTGAGGTGGAGACGACAGACTTGGTTGCTGACCTCCGTCAGCTCATGCCCATACTGGACACGTCAGGACTGTCGCCAACCCACCCACTGTATGACTGCTCGCGGGCTAGGGTTCCCGGACTGCTGAAGCTTGAGTACGGCGACTGCCACATTATGCGGTTTGCAGGCATACGCAGCAAGTGCTATGAGCTGGAACTCACGAAATCTGACGGCGGGCAGTCGCACGTACTGAAGAACAAAGGGATCCCAAAGGCGTCATTACTAAAAAACACATCTTTTGAAAACTACAAGGCGTGCGTTTTCCGCTCAGTGGGACATTCGGTCGCTTTTAGCACCATTTGCACTGACGGGAAACACAACATCTTCACCCAGCGGTCGGAACGGCAGAGTCTGCGAAATTTCGATAACAAGAGGTGGATCGAGTCGGACGGCGTCAACACCCGAGCTTTCCGGCCGATCCCCGAGGGACAGGACCGGGAGGAAATGGACATGCTTTTTACCTTGGACCGACTGAGAGGCGACAATGAACGGGAAGAACAAAGGAGGTAAGACGACTGTTTGCTCCTCCGATTCATCGTCTGCCATCGTGAAGACAAACCAAACTAATTACCTGTCTTGTGTGTTGTGTTTCAGGGCCCGAGTCTAGACCGAGCGCTCCCCTACTCGTCGACACTTTAATGTATATGTTCGCTGTGACATTAATATGTGATATTAAAATGTGATATTAAAATGTGATATTAAAATGTGATTATGATCAGTGATACCATAAATAAATAAATAATGATGCACGCACCCGCCTCTTTGGTTTTTTTTTTAACCCCCTTCTCCCGTGAGAAAAAGAAAGAAAGAAAAATAGAAAGAAAAAAATGATCGCTTTAGTCAGAGTTGAACCGCGGAATCCAAGTCAGAAACACACACACACACACACACCCATGACTCTAACGACCATCTCGTGTAAGATCCGCCTCAGTAGGCTACAAGATGGCTATCCGATCGGTTGTGCCGGTCGTCGTGGTGCTCCTGGTAGCAGTATCTCAGGCTGACCCCGATGGCGATGGCCCAGTTAGGGGCTGTCAGGACAAAACAGTGTGGACAGACATTATGTCGGACTACCTTCGCTTGCCGCCATCCAAACACATAGCCGTTATCCAAGAGTGGTACGCCTTCTGCAACACGCTGACGAATGTCACAGGCATGTCCATGCCAGAATTAAGAATGGCATGGGACAAATACACTACTTTTGTGCCTCTCTCGGAGTGTCGGTCATTCAGTCAAGAGCCTCCAAGGGTGGCGTTCGCACGCGTTTGCATCGACCTGACTCTGCTAGCCGTGATCGCCTGGCTCCTGTTTGCCTACGCCGTGAGAAAGTGCAAGGAACGTTATGAGGAACACAAAGGCCGTGTTCATGAACCCTGCGTGTCTGTCCATCACAGGACCTAGCTCGTCAGGTGCGTATCGTCGTGCGCTCTTTCTTACTGAATCGCGGTAAAAAAAAAAAAAAAAGAACCGTAACCTATTGATTCAACGCACTTGCTTATTTTGTCTGCAGGGAAGACGACTCTCACCCTGCAGCTGCTCAAACACGAAAAAGAACTCTTTTCCACTCCTTTTCAACATTATTTTTGTTGTCTGCCTGCGGGTAGCGAGCCACCTCAAGAAATAGCACAGCGTCCTGATTTTGAAATTCATTATGGTGTACCGGACGGCGCATCCTTACCACATCATTCGCTAGTCGTGTTGGATGACTTGCAGCACGAGCAGGACCGCAACACACAGCTTCTGCATACCGTGCATAGCCACCACAGAAATCTAACGGTGATATCTTTGAACCACAACCTCTTTCCCAAGAATCGGTTCCACCGCGATATGACACAGAGCACCCAGTATCTGCTGATCTGTTCGAACCCGCGGGACACGCAGGCCATGTATCGCCTGGCCCTTCAGTTGGAGCCAGACCGTGCTCGGAGCTTGTACCAGAGCTACTTGGACGCATGCCGAAAGCCTTACGGGTACATTCTGTGTGACCTCACTCAGCGCGCTCACCCTGCGCTATAGTACCGAACGCAGCTGCTGCCTGACGACGACGGACTCCACGTGTACGCCAGCGAAGAGGATTTAAAGCAGTTGATGTCCGACGATCCGAGCTATGTCCGCTACTGTGCGTCAGCTTGTGCCCCTGATCCAAGTCCTGCTGAAGGCCAACAAGCAGAGGAGGCATTCGATTTTGGCGACGCTGAGCAAGCAAGAGGTTGACGGTCTCTGCGAGGCGATTCTGAATGCGCTGGCCGGCTCTGCCAGTGAGAATTTAAGCCCCGAGTGTTTGCGGCGGTGTCGGCCGCACAAAAAGACTCTGCGCTCTTTAGCGTTCGGGAAAAAGACTCCCTGGAAAGACCGACTCGCGCTCCTTAAAAATCAGTCAGGTCGAGGCTGGTTTGTGCCCATCCTCGGAGCAGTCTTGTCTGAACTGTTGGCGTGATGAGTCAGCTCAAAAAGTACATCATCGTGACGCCGCAGCAGCTGCAGCGGCTGCAGGGGAGGGACCACGCGCTGACGGTCCAGTACGACTCGGAGCGACAGCGTGCGCTACAAAAGGCCGCCTACCAGGCTCCCGACATTGGTCCGACTCAGGCCTATGTCCAGTACCAGACCGCCCAGCAAAGACATCTGCACCACGCGCGTCATGAACGCACCGAGCCGCTTAAATTTGAGCTAGCCGGGGAGGAGCAGCAGCCTCGTCCGATTCTCGAGGAAAAGAAAAGAGGAAGAGAAAAGACGAAGAAGAAGAAGACAAAGAAGGCAAAGAAGAAGAAGAAAGTGAACCGCCGACAAAGAAAAACAGACCGTCTAAAATTCCAACAAGGAAAAAGCAAAAGACCGTGTCCGACAAGGGGATTCATAAGGGTGTGCGCACGATTGCTCGGATTAAACCGCGTGCGACGGCGCTCGACTCTCCTGTAAAAACGCGTGCTGCTCGCCAACGACTCGGTCCAGGATGGCTCGCTTACGGCGTGACTTAGCACCCGAGGGCGCGGCTCGTCGCATTCTGGATCGGCTGTGGACATCGCCCGGCAGCTCCTATGCTGCGTTTGCAGGACAGCATCTGCTCCGTCGAGCTGTATCCGAGCCGAACAAGAAAAACAAAACGCAGCTCGGGTCGAAAGACGTGAATCATTATCTGACACAGCAGGCGGCTTACACGAGGCACGCTCCCGCCCGAAAGACGTTTCCAAAGCCCTTTTACAACATGGTGGATCTCTGGCATCTGGTTGAGGTGGATCTGATCGAGACTGGACGCATCGCTCACTTTAACGACGGCGTCCGCTACATTCTGCTGGCCATCAACTGCACATCAAGAAAAATCTACGCGGTGCCTATGCAGGACAAGACAGGCGAGAGCTCGACTGCCGCCTTCCGCCACCTGCTGGACAAGGAGTTTGACCAAACGCCGCACACGGTTCGTTCTGATCAGGGCAGTGAGTGGAAGGATGCCCGGTTCCAAAAGCTGCTGCGGCAGTGGAATATACGACATGTGTACGCTCTCAACACGGAAAAGGCAGCCATGGTGGAGCGCGCCATCCAGACGCTACAGCGGCGATTGCATCGCTACATGACGAGCGCTGCCACGTTCCGTTTCCTGCCCGTGCTCCAGAAAATTGTAAAAAGCATCAACGACAGCCCGCACGCCTCTACGCTCATCCCACCCAACCAATTTACGAAGGCGGATGTGTTTCCTGCTTGGGAGCGGTATTATTTGAAGCACCGACAACCACTCCGCCCTTTCAAGTACCAGGTGGGGCAGAAGGTACGCGTCTCCCTCCACCGTCGGGATGGCATGGACAAAGCGTTCCGCGGCACCTACAGTATGCAGATCTTTACCGTGGCGACGCGAAGAGGCACACGTCCACCTACCTACGAGCTGCAGGACTCGACAGGCGAGCGGTACCAAGGGACATTCTTCGAACAAGAAATGATTCCGGCAGACGATCGGCCCGACCAGCGCTACATGATCAAGGACGTTATTGCCCGGCGAACCAACCCCACCACGAAGCGCAAGGAAATGAGAGTGATGTGGGAAGGATATCCGGATTCAGTTGCCGATTGGCTCCCGTACTCATCAGTCGCGGAGACCGTTTCATCTCTAGCCAAGGATGGACGCCGTGGGGCCTAATCTACTCTCTGATTCGTTCTACCTCACTTTAATATCGGATAGCAGCGGCCTCATCTATCCTGATAACACGCTGTCTCACTTTCGCGTCCGACTCGATGAACCGCTCGTGCTTGGAGACGCCAAGTATGTGTGCGGCCTTTCGGAAATCATGCTGCCGCCCCTTGGCAGAGGGCGCAAGAGGAAAGCAACAGCAGCAGCATTCAGTGTGTCACCGTCGTCCAGACAGGACGTGACGTTCTACTCCAAGAGCCTCCGCAGCGGACTTCATGCAGATTCCACCCCGTCGCCTTCTGCCCTTGTCGGTGGGGGCCCCGCAAGGTCGCAGCCTCCGCCGGCACCGCCGGCACCGCCGGCGCCAGCCGGCCAGGCGAGGCAACGGAACCCAGCAGAGCGGCCGAGGGAGGGCGTACGGATTGGTCAAGAAGAGGGCCAATCGACGGCGTCGTCGACGACGCCCCCTGGCCCCCAACCTCCGCCGGCATTAGCGTTGGTCAGTGAACATGAGGACGACTTGAAGCGACACGAGCAGCTTCAAAAACAGGAAGAGCAGCAGAGACAGGCCGCAGAAGCTGATCGGCAGAGACAGCAGCAGCAGCAGCAACAAAGACCACTCGAACAACATGCCGATACTCGTGCAGGCCAAGTTGTGCCGCAGCCGGGGCCCCACACCGGGCCGGGAACGCCCGCCGCAGGGCCGGCAAAAGCCGCCGCAGAGCCGGCTAAAGCCGCCGCAGAGCCGGCTAAGGCCGCCGCAGAGCCGGCTAAAGCCGCCGCAGGACCGGCAAAAGCCGCCGCAGGACCGGCAAAAGCCGCCGCAGAGCCGAACATTGTCGCAGGAGCGGTCAATGTCGCCGCAGGAGGCACGGCAAATGCCGCCGCAGGAGCGGCAAATGCTGACGCTAGCCCGGCCCAACCAAAAAATCTCGCTGGCACCGTTATCGATTACGGGCCTAGCCCCTTTGAAACTTTTCTCGATGGAAAGCTGGACGAGTGGGTTTCGAAATGGTTGGAGGTGGCCGCTGGAGTAGACATATCGCCTGCCGAACCCGAGGCATATGCACACCAGGTTATTCCGTCTGAGGCGCCCGGCATCATACGTCTATCTAACGGGAAAATCATCCAATTTGTGCAACGCTCAGACATAGAGGACGTCAATGAGTGGCTGACGCACGTGGCCTCCTTTTGTAAAACACCGAAAGACGCAGTCGAATTTTTTGAAAATTTCCGCGTCGAGTGGAACCGCACAGCGAGCCAACGTCGACGTCGACAGACCGCATCCGCCCCAACGGCTCTCGTTGACGGGACCCGACTCTTTGTGTACTGCAGCGCCATCAGATCAAGTCTCTGCTCGGATTTCCGCGGGAAATGTCTGCGAGTCGTGGCTGTGAACACTGAGAAGAGGAACCAAGTTTTTCAACGCATCTATTACTTTCCCGTGGAGGAACGCATCATAGACACAATCTTCGTGGAGATGAAGGACAAATACAACGAATACATGTCTTTCGAGGCCAGCGATCAGCCGTCCGTGATCGTGTTACATTTCCAGCGTGTATGACAACATGATCAGTCGTAGCTCGGCAGAGGAGGAGGGCGCACCGACGAGCGCCATGACGAACCCGTATTATGCCTACTATGTCGCCCAGATGGGCTCTGGGCCCCTGCCTTACTATAGGTCTCATTTCGCGGTGCAGGCGGGACGTGGGTTTTTGAGCAATCTGCTGAGCAGCGCTTGGAATTACTTGAGACCCCTCGTCACCGGAGCTGCGAGACACATCGGAAACACGGCTCTGAGTACTGGCAAAAACGTGGTGAGCGACCTGGCGAGTGGTTCGCAAGAACGACTACAAGACATTATCTTGCGCCGTGGCAAGGAAGGACTGTCGGATCTGGCCCAGAAAACTGCCGACTCACGTCGCGGCAAGGGCAAGGGCAAGGGCAAAGGGAAAGGCAGATCGAAGAGGATCGGTCAGCGTCAGCCGCGCTCCAACCGTCGACGGCAGCGAACCGTGGCTTTGCCCACGCCACGCTCAGCTCAGATCCGAGACATCTTTTCCCCGCCGTCGACATGACGGGGGCGACCGCAGGCAACCTCGCTGCCTGCATGAAACCGGAGCTTAATTTATTTTCAAAGAAAGCCATCGAAGCGTGCGTGACGGCAAGGGTCACAGAGAAACTTCAACCGATTACCTCGCTGTCCACCTGGCCCGATGTCATCGAGTTCTCGAGTCCAGGTAAGACTAACGACTAGGCCCCGCCCTTGTCAACGAAACAAAAAAACAAAAACAAAAAATAAATGATGAGCGTCTAAGCAATCTCCTGTTTCAGGTCGACCGCTGCACTTCTTGGCAATCAACGACCTCACGCTGCGCCTCGTCGTGCACATGAGAATCAAATCGACGGGACAGGACTTTGGTCAAGACGCCCACAAGAATGGAATCGTCGACTGCCCACTCCACAGCATGTTCTCACAGTGTGAAATATTCTTAGGCGAGAGGTCTGTCACGAAAAGCCCGCAAATGTACGGCTACAAGGCATTGCTTGATTTGTACACGACATGTGGAAAAGACGCGATCGATGGCCCTATGCAGAGCATTCTGATGCAGCCAGACGATAGGCCTAATAAGTCCGATGCGACAAACCCTGCATTTGAAAAGCGTGCCTCGCCTTTCTTCGAGTCGAAACGAGTCGAGCTCATGGGAAAACTGAAAGCCGACATCTGTCAGCTGCAGGACAGCGCGTTCATCTTGGACCAGGTTTCTCTTCGCGTTCGACTGTCAACAGCAGCACAACAATTTTTCTTGTGGTCGGCTGAGGCGACTCCGGACTATGAGCTATGTCTGGACGCGTGCGAGCTCTACACGACGTACTTTGTCGTCAATCCAGAGCTAGGCATGGGCATGGAAATGGCCCTGCAAGAGCAGCCGGCGACGTACTATTTTAAGGGAAGCCAGCTTAAAACCTTCATTCATCCAGCAAACACAGAAAACATTGAAATACCTGTGGCTTATTCTGGCAAACTGCCATCCTCACTCATATTGACCATGGTGAATGCGGCCGACTTTAACGGATCCTTCAAAACCAACCCCTACAACCTTCTTCACGCCGGCCTGAAAGAGTTGACATTCCATTGCAACGGTGTCGAGAGACGATTCGTAATGAACATGGATCTGAAACGGGGCTGCACGACCGTGCTGCGCAGCCTTTATCAAGAGCTGGGCTACCACATTGAGGAGAGCGGCGGACATGTGTTCAATGCCCACGGTCTGAAAAATGGCAGATTCGCCTGTGCTGTCGATCTGACGCCAGATCAGTCGGGACGAGGGCCCTCCCAAAACATGGACCAGTACGGCACGGTGCGGATTCAAGGCACGCTCAAAGCGAAAGTCGACTACACCATTTGCATCATCCTATATGCTCAGTACGACAGCGTGATGGAAATCAGTTCGTCGCGAGATGTGACAGTGTACTGACAAACATGAAAGACTACGCTTCTCCACTCTCGACCCTGGATCTCCTGGCCGTGGCTAGAAAGCACCCCCTGCTGCGTCGTGTCCACGTGGGGACATTCCCCTTGGATGCCCTGCCTAGGCTTACCGTCTCCGGTCGACCGAAACACCTCGTCTTCAACACGTCGCCCTCTTATCAGCCGCCGGGTCAGCATTGGATCTCCATTTGGCTGTCAGCCGACACGACAGCCGAAGTGATGGACAGCCTCGGACGACGTCCCGTCGCGCCCGAGGTGCTTCACTTTTACGGCGGCACTGCAGCAAAGCGGTGTACGCGGACAAACGCATCCAAGACGGGTCCAGCAATGCATGCGGTCTCTACTGTTTGAGCCATGCTCTGGCCCGCGCCCGAGGGCAAACGATGACCACCTGGCTAGGACAATTTACGAGCTGCACCAAGCACAACGATGGATTAATCGAATGTCAGTTCATGAAAGAGCTGGCCATCCCCACCCTTTTCCGACCTCGGCTTAAGTCGTGGAAGCAGTCAGTCGAGCGAGCCTGTCGCACCAGACGATGCGCCAAGGACGTCAGTACCGACCGAGCCTTAGCAGCGACAACATGGTCCCACCAGTTGAGCAAGCCCCCTTCCAGACGTTCACGTCCGACGACGCGTCCTACTGCTGTCTCCTGGATCCGGCCGACACGTCCGCAGTAGACGCTTACTTCATGGATCTGCAGGCGCGGCAGCAGCAGCAGCAGCAGCAGCAGCAGCAGCTGCAGCTTCACCCCGCACCTCAAACTGTCGACGCAATCGCGTCGGACATCCCACCGCCGATCTCTGCAGTGTCAAAGAAAACGCGCAAACCGCGTCAGCGTTCGGCAGCAGGTAAGCAACGCTACCATCGGCAACGCATTCCCATGTTCGAATGGAATCCAGCCTAATCCCTGTCTTAATTCGGTGTTACAGAGCCAGAGGTGAAGCGACAGCGCTCGTCTGCCAAGAAGCAGGCAAAGCAGCATAGGCGAACGCGTCGACAGCTTACAGTACCAGAGCCGTTGATCCAGCCTGCGCAGCTACCAGACCAGACGACGACGACGGCGACATCGACCCTCGGAACGGGGAAAACACCGTTTATCCATTGCTCTCACATCGATCGTTTGTGTCACATCACATTCTACGTATGATTGCCGCTCCGTCCTGCGCTCACGATGATGCAGGGAGCTGTTCGTCCTGATCATATGATTTTCCTTTGAGTAATCAGTGTAATTTATCTTCGAGTCTTTCAAAGAAAAGAATGTAATAAAACTTCTGGGTGTGAAGACCAACTTTTACGTGTTGTTATTTATTGTCTGCTTTACCGACAGCCACACTCTGGCAGCTCATTTACGAGGGAATTCAAAAGAAATATATAGGCATGGATACAATGTATTTTTTTTTTGTTTTATTCAGAGAAAAGTCGTTACAAGCGCACACCGACACACACACACACACACACACACAAACACCCATACACATACAGCCGTCACGATGTATAAATATGTACACGCCCTCAAGCAATTGCCCTTACGGATGGAGGGATGGGATTTCAGTGCCAACCCACAGCGGACGGCTCCTGGATTTTGACAGTCAGATAATCATAGAACATGCGAGAATACAGTTCACGGTGTCGGAACATCAAATCAGTCAAAAACTCGGTTTCCCGGTCCCATTTTTCACTGCTTGCAGAAAGAAGCTTTTCCCCAGCCGCAGCAACAACATTCTGGGCATCCCTTTCCGTGCTAATTTTGACCATGCCCATGGCTCTCATATCAGTTTCAAGCGACAACAAAGACTTAAAAAGCCACATCTCAGCATTGCAAGTTTCACTCATTAAAATGCCCGCGATGTGTAGGATAGCCGGGGCGTACATAAAAAAAATGTTTCACGGTAATCTCGCCCAATGACACATACAACTGCTTATCACCAAAAGTAGTAATCTTGAGGCCGGGAGCTCCATCACGAATGGTTATACAGCGGAACTCGCCTGTCGGAAACACATGCACATCGCCGGGCACTTTGGGATTCTTGAAATGTTCAATCACACGGGCGCGCCAGTCGTCGGCGAGCAGCTCCTTCAGCTCTTGCAGAGACAGTCTGACGTGGATGCCGTTGTTGCCGGAGAACGTTGCACTTGGTGCAAAGCAGCGGGTGACATCCAGCCCAACGGTGAGCACCTTGGACTGAGATGGGTTGAGAGGCCATGCTTTCTCCAGGGTCCACTGCGGATAGTGGGGGCTTGGAATGATGCGGTGCATCACGCGCTGCATATCGGAGCGGTTCGGAGCGTCAATCACCAATCTATGAAAAAACAAAGCACCAACACATATGAGTAAAGATAGACTGAAAACACCCACTATGGGACTAAAAAGCGGTATTCGAGAAGAAACTTACTCAGATGTTTGGGACATGACGCAACACGGACACACGAAAAGTGATTGTAGAACCCGTTGAAACAAGGATTCAGCTCAACTTCACGTGACGACGACGTGATGCAGCAAGCTTGGGTCTCGGAGCACGACTGAGCCGCCGCTGCTGGAGCGGCTGCGGCGTCAGGAGCGCTGCTCCCCTTCCACACGCGTGCTGACGCGGACGGAGAAAGGGAGGGGGATAAAGGAAGGGGGAGTAGCCAGGAGCGTGCTGGAAGGGGAAATCCGTCAGCCCTCTCTGTCTGGATCTGGGATTTTGGAAACGGTCGCACCGGACAAACCGTCGTCCGGGACGGTAGCAGCCTGTTTCCTTTTTGCGTGCCATCTATAAATCTCATCAATTCCGTCCAATACTGCATCATGATGCCATGTGCCGGGTATGCCTTGTGACGGTGGCCACTCGGGGCACGGTGATGAGTCAGGGCTAGCACTGTCCCCAGCCACAATGTCGGACTCGGACATGGTACACTCTTAGGCGGCGAGGACGACGTAATGGAGCAAGCTTGGGTCCCGGAACACGACTGAGCCGCTGCTGGCGCGACGATGACGACCCAGACGCTGCTCCCCTCACACGCAAGCGCAAACGTGGAGGGAGAAAGGGAGGGACAGTAGCCAAGTGCTCGATGGAAGGGTTCACAAAGCAAAGGCTAGAAAACTGCGACTCGGAGATGACGACCGCGTGGCGCGCACTCCGGAATACAAGTTGGGTATCGAAAGAGAATTAAGCGCTCGAAAAAATGTTTGCAGGGTAGCGGCCATCGAGGCGATCGTCCAGGCAGCCATCGAGGCGGGCGAGGGGGACGGGAGGGCGGGAGGGAGCGCGGGACGGAGGCAGGGGGGCGACCAAGACGGTTCTCACCTGCAGCCTGCTTATTTATTCCGGTATCATGCATACCAGTGCGCCTCGGATGACAATGACCGTAACCCTTCCACTGGAGCGGGGGCGGGGAGGGGAGGGGAGGGGAGGGACGGAGTCTGAGGCGGTAGCCGCATACCTGCGCTCGGCCCGTCCCTACGCGTCAGTAAGCTGAGCGGCGGCCATAGGTGCACAGCGCGCGGGCGCACTCCCTCCCGGACGTCGACCGACGGCGACCTGGACGTCGTCGACGGCGACCTGGACCCCGGCCATCAGCTTGCCGCCGACGACAATCCGCGGCAGAACGACACGACGAGCGCGGTCCGCATGTTAGGATGGGACGGGACACACTTTTCTTAGGTTAGGTTAGCCGAGGACACACCTTTCACTTCAATAGGTAAGGTTAGCCGAGCACACACCTTTCACTTCGCTAGGTTAGGTTAGCCGAGCACACGACCGCATTTCACCACTCCCTTTCACTTTGGCGACGTTAGGTTAGGTTAGACACGGACACAGAACACCTTTCACTATTTACCTTTCTATTTCTTTTGGGTCAGATATTGTCACCGCGAGACGATCGATTAATTAATAGTGGGGACGGAAGGATGATTAATTCATAATGACCCTCCGAAAGGGGGGAGCCGCTCGGAGGGACCGGGCGGAGAGGAGGGGAGCGGGGGGAGGGGCGGAGGGTGGGGGGGGCGGAGAGGGGAGAGGGGAGGGGGACGGAGCGGGGAGAGGGGGGGGGGCGGAGCGGGGAGAGGGGGGGGGGGCGCCCGGGTCGGGCCGGAGCCAGGTAGGGTCCGGGGACAAGTAGGGTACCTGTACCCCGGCAGCTCGGCAGCTCTGTTTCAAAACCCGCGTTTATTATCACACAGACTGAACGCGTGGGCCAACACCGTGGAACACGAAATCAGCCGTTTTCGGGTACCATAACCTCTTACCCTCACTCGCGGCTGATTTCCGATTGATCGTAATTTACGTCTCTGTTTGGTATCAAAATATTCATAAAAAATATTTTCAGTCATTTGAAGATGATATGCGCGTGAAATGCAACGTAATTCGCCGTATTTCGAAAAAACTGCAGCGGAACGTTTACGGGTCGTTCTAGCAGGCCGCCATCTTCGCGCCCGCCAGTCGGCCGAATGACAAGACGCTGACTTCTCGCCGCCAGAATTCAAACTTGATTGGGTCGGTCGATGTCAAAATGAATTGTGGGCATACTTTCGACCCTTCTGTTTCGAATGAAACCTTGTTTGAGAGTACTGGACTTACAATTACGGCGTAAACCTGCGGAATATTGGGGAAGGTAGCGCGTTCGTGTGCTCCCATTGCGTATCCATAAACCGCACTAATCTCATGTCACTATTCTGACCTATCCACTTACAGACTAGACTCATCCTAATACTCAGACTAAGACACCATAATCTAACTAACTGACATTAGCTGTTTGTTTTTATCTTGACTTTTCAAGACAACTTAACTTATCCTGTCCTTCCTTCCCGTCCATGATTTGACGGCGTCCTCGATGAATTCTGGTGTTCTTAGAATTTCTTGAGCTGAAATCTCTAATTCTCCTGTCGGAGTCCTAACATTTCTATTTTTGGTTTCCAAACTTGAGACGTCATATTAATTAAGCACTTGTTGTCTCAGTTAAATATCTAATTTGTTGTAAAAGATTTTACCGAAACCCGAATTTTAACGATTCATCATTTCTTTTAGTCATTTCTTTTCCATTTTATTCATAGAGGTACTTGCTTGAATTTCTATTTTCAAATTTTGAATCGTCTCCGTTTTCCATGCGCGATCTTCATTTGTCTATTTTGGGCACACGAACTGTGAAATGCCGTCAAAAACTACGAGACTTAACTTGACTTGACTCACGTATTTTAACTCACTCAATTGCTCACGACTCACTTTATGGACCAAGATATCTTTACAAAATCTCAACTCTGCGTTAGAGTTTTAATCCCTCACTTAAAACCTATATGCGATGTTATGATTTTATTCGAGGATTGAAACTACATCGGCTGTGGTTGCTATGCGGTTGACTTCTGCGCTCTGATTGGCTAGCGGGCCGCCGGTATGATTTGCGCATGCGCGATACGTTCCCCGCGACCGTTACGCCAATTGTCTCTCCCACTTCGGCGTGGCGTCAGTGCGTCCACAGCGTCCGTTGGCGTCGGTTGTGGTCTGCTCGTCTGTGATCTTTGTGGGTGCATCAACCATTCCGGAGGAAAATGGCCAGCGAACGCCGTGTTTGGATAGAGGAAAACGGCAGAATCTTCGTGCATCTCCCGAACAACCAAGCTGTCGGAGAAATGCCTGTGGTTGAATTGGAACCCGAAGGTGCATATGTCCTGGGAAACGCTTTCCTGGGCTTCGAGGGCGTCGAGGAGGCCGCCCCTGCTGCTCCGGCCGGGCCTCGTCAACACAATGTTTCTGTGTTCATCCACCACTACCCATCAATGGATCCTGTTACGAATGCTCCCGCTAAAGTAAGTGACTCTCTTTTATTAGTCGTGCTTTCTTCGCTACAAGCTTCCCTTTCTCTTTGGCTATTTGCTTGCTCTAGGTGTGCCCGACTTGTTACGGCCTTCGGCCGCCCATGGGCGAGCCTGCTGTATTACTTCTGCCGGTTGGCTTCAAAGTCTTTAGCGGATTATTTGGGCACAGGCGACCTAAAATGTGTGATTTGCGGCCGTGACGACGGGCAGACCTACGTGAGTTTCGTTTTCATTATTGACTTTAACTTCCCTTTTTACTTGTGCCTATTCTTATATCCTCTTTTGCATTTCAGACTACGTTGAACCCCCGTGCCGGCTTCGGTCCAACCGACGACCCATTTTATGACTTTTTCTTGTTGGCTGTTTCTCTTGTTATGGCTGTGATTTGAACTGATTGACAATTAGTCTTTGGCTTTGTTTTATATTTATGGCTATGAAGAAGCTTAGACTAAATTTTACTGTGCAGATTGCTATAGTTATTGACAACCCCAAAGGAAAAGAAAACAGAAAAAAATGTCTTTTCCCAAAATTGTCCCAGTGAACTATGTAGGTTTAAAAGAAGTTTCAAGCTCTATGAAAACAACATATCTACAGGTAGCACGCACTTCTTTGGTCATGGCATGGTCGGTCTTGCTTGATTTTTACCATTTTTCCAAAAAATTAATCAGTTTTGAAAACCATTTGAGAACATTTTTGGTAATGTTTACGTTCTTTCTTTGGTGCAGTCTAACAAGTATTATGCAATATTGCTGCATGTGTCAAACACACAACAATTATTTTTCGGTCCTTCAGGTGAATACACTTTCCCTCCGGACGGCCATGTCCCCTCTGGCACTCCAGAGCCAAAGCCTAAGGCTCGGTATCACGATACTGAGGCTCTGTATCATGGGTACAACCGATAGTGCGGGTAATGGCGTGGGTACAGGGGATACAGGGCAAATCCTGTATCGCGTAGTATCCTGCTGAACCGCATTTTACAATGGGAACGTCCCAAACGAGCGGATCTGGAAGCGGCTAGCCCCCCCCCCCCCCTCTAAATCCGCCCTTGGTGCAAAAAGGGAGTCCCGAGCCCTGATGGGGCTGCTGGACGTTGGCGGACATGCCGTCCGGGGGCTTGTCCGTGTACGTCCTATGGCCTCGTCCGGAATTTGAAACAAATTGGACGAGCTCTGCTGTGTTCCGTGTTTCGTCCTTGAATGTCCTCACGGACGTCCCACAACCGTCCGCCAATGTCCGCCTGGAAATCCGTCCGTCGTCCTGTGGTCGTCCGCCAACGTCCTCCACTCGTCCTAACCATGTCCTGGCCCGTCCGCCGCCGTCCTCCACTTGTCCTAACCGTGTCCTGGCCCGTCCGCCGCCGTCCTCTACTCGTCCTAACCGTGTCCTGGCCCGTCCGCCGCAGTCCTCTACTCGTCCTAACCGTGTCCTGGCCCGTCCGCCGCCGTCCTCCACTCGTCCTAACCGTGTCCTGGCCCGTCCGCCGCCGTCCTCTACTCGTCCTAACCGTGTCCTGGCTCGTCCGTTGCGGTCCTCCACTCGTCCTGGCCCGTCCGCCGTCGTACGGCCGTCCGTTACCGTCCTGCACTCGTCCTAACCGTGTCCTGGCCCGTCCGCCGCCGTCCTCCACTCGTCCTGGCCCGTCCGCCGCCGTCCTATACTCGTCCTAACCGTGTCCTGGCCCGTCCGCCGTCCTAGGGCCGTCCGCTGCCGTCCTCCACTAGGGGGAATTCACTCTGCGAGTAGTCGGTACACCTGTCGCGTAATAGCCTCTGTAATGCCGTAATAGGTGTGTAATAGGCGTAATGTGTGTAATAGGTGTAATGAGGGCGTAATGTGTGTAATAGCAGCGTAATGCGCGGAATAGAAGCGTACTGGACGCGAATTGTGCACGGCAAGATAACATATTTCGTAGCGAGTTAGGTTGATGTAAAGGCTTTGTCAGCAGAAACAAGATGCCGGTGGCTTGAGAGTGCAAGCTTCGTGTGTTCGGACGACTCAGGGGACCTACCTTCCAATACTGGGAGGGGGGTGGGGGGCGCAGGCGCGGAAACGGCATTGCACAGCAAGGCAGAAAGAAGCAGCAGTGACGAACCGAACAAAGTAAAGTGCCACTATTGTTTTCACTAGGTTTGCCACGAAAATATTATTTCCCTAATTTCATCTCCTTGTTTCGATGTGATTCGGTAACCGTATTTGCTCTGGGTTTCGACCTTGCCTTAACCGAGAGATTTGGTGGTATCCTAACATCCACTGAACGAAACAATTTCAAGTGTGAGGGACCACTAATTTCCTCTCCAAGTGGAGTTTTTTTTTAAATCCTATTTCAATTTCCTTCTACCAATGATTTGAGTGTACAGTTTCCTTTCCTCTGTTATTCATCAAGGATGATTTTTTTTTTAATTGTTAGGCCTCTGTTGTATCAGAGAACTGGTTACAACTGAGTTGCAGTGCGTTGATGAAATTCTCAGGATTCGTTATTGGGTACTCTGACGGCGATATGCACACTCACCCCCGGGTGTTAATTTGGCGGGGAATATGAACGCGCTTCGAGCCAGTCCTACGAATTTAGAACTGTAATAGCACGGTAATACGCGTAATGCTACTGTAATGCCCTTAATAACCTTTAAATAGATGTGATAACCACGTAATAGAGTAATGGACCTATGGACGTAATGGATCTGTAATAGGCGTAATGTATGCGTAATGGGTGTAATGAATATGTAATAGGCGTAATTGATGTAATTTGTCAATTACGCGTAATACCCGTAATGGGAGCAGTCGGTACACATTTTTCCTGAGTAAATTCCCCCTCGCCTCCACTGGTCCTAACCGTGTCCTGGCACGTCCGTCGTAGGGGATGTCAATGGGAGACGTCCTTCTCCTTCTGACGCCAAGTTAGGGAGCTGACTGCGATGTCTCGACGACCACGTTGGACGTCGATTGGCGACTGGCTTGACAGAAAAACTTAAAATTTTGAGGATAAACTCCTTTTCTTAACGTAGAATCACGTACGGTGACAGCAATTTTCGATTTGTATCGCATTTTTGAGAAATGAAAATATGTCTGGTTTTGTTTTTTAAGGTTAGAGTTGGTCGCCGCGCGCACATCATTACCATCGCGGCGCGCACAGGGGCAAGAGACTGATTTGCAACAATACCATTACAAACTGCTCCAACATGGTAACACCTTTGACTCAAAAGTGCAGTATAGTACAAGCTGATTATGAGTTGGTATGAATTGCAAACATTAAAAAAATAATATTTATTTACACTTAGTTATGGTTAGGGATCTTCACTGTTAAATGATTGCTTTCTTAATTGGGATAATGGCTTCAACCATTGTGCCGAAACTTTAATATTGTACGCGGTGTGTTGCTAAAGAAAATCTAACCTAACAACATGCGTGTTTTCCCAAAAGAACAACAACATGCCATATGACATACACAAAAAGAGCTTTTCACACACAAAAAAAAAATCAACAATCTCGACAATCACTAGCTTGTGAGTGACTGTCACTGCATTATTGTTCAGGACAATTTTTTAACCTGCAACATTTTTGTTGCTTTTCTTAAACAATATTCAAATCAAAATAGAGAACCCGGGCAGAGAAGGCGTCAGAAAATTCCATCACGGGCTTGGACAGCGGGACACACAACCGACACAACCGCACAACACCGACAATAACAGAACCGCCGAAACATGCCCGAAATTCCCCGAAGTATTTTCCGTCAGAAAGCAACTGAAATAACTAAAATTCTTTCTTGAAAGTGAAATTTTAAGCTCAGCCTTAAGCGTTAGCTTTACCTAGTATACCACAAGCCGCGGCGACGTCACACGAAGTCGTGCAAATATATTGGCACGCGAGCCCCGCGAGCCTCTATCTCCTAGATGTGTTAATGGAATACGTGACAAGAAGTAAGGGCTGGCAACACGAAAGTAGGGATCGTCTGCAAATTCGCCGAAACATGTCCATCGCCTTTGCTCGCCATGTCTAAACCAGATGACAGAGACTGGTCTGAACTGTGTTACTTGCAGGCGCGGATCCAGGAGCGGCCCAAGAGAGGGGACAATTAATGTACCACTTTTTGCCTACTCAAAACGCGGGAAATCTGCACCGGTTGCCTACCCGTCAAGCACCCTTCGGGTCCGAAAGGGGGGGGGGGGGCACATATTTATCGTACCTCCCCCCCCCCTCCCCTCCTTAAATCCACGCCTGATAACTTGTGCAGTGCACTAGGCTAATTGTTAACGCCGAGAAATGGACAAACGTTTTCAAAGAATGGGAACATATCAATTTTATTAATTTTCTCCTTTTCATGGGAGGTGGTCTAGTAAGTTTCAAATTTAGTGGCCAGCCGGCAGCGTTTGCGGGGCCCTTCGGCCCCCCGCCTCGAGTGTCCCTAGAAGTGCCCGACGGCACATGTATTCGTTACGATTAAAATCGTTAACTTAGGCGTACGCCAGACCGCGTCGTGGCGTAACAGGCTTCGCTCATCGCGAACCACTGTTCCGCCCCTCCACGCCTGGCGTAAACCTACCTTGGCCTTCCGGCGGCTGTCACCGGGCGTGTGGGACCCTGCGGGGCTAATCAGTCAGTACGGCACCCTGCTGGCGCCGGTCCCTTCGGGCGCCGGTCTTGAGGCGCGAGGGTCGCTACGCTTCTAACCTAACCGCTGGACGCACCTACTCCCACCGTATTGTAAAGGGAACGGCGTTCCCGTGCCGATGACTGCCCGCGACTACTCCGTGTGTCAAACACCCGCTCCCGACCGGTACCATTGTACGCGCCGCGCAGCCCTCTCGGTCCCCTTGGCAACCGGCTGTTGTTGTTGTACCCGTGACTCTGCCCTGCACTTCACCGAATACACCAGTCCTGATCTGTGTCACTAGTCTCTTCCCATACGCCCCTGCATCCCTTACAGTATTGTGGACTTCTCTACTGTACTCAATCGTACTCAACTCTAACTCAACCTACCCTTCTCTTACGTAACCAACTATTCTAACCGACCCTACTCTAACCTACCCTAGCCTACTCTGACCTAGCCTACTTTAACTTACCCTACTCCTAACCTACCATAGCCTAACCAGTTTCGGTCCACGGAGGCCCTGCTTTGACTACTGGCAACATCAGCAGCACCTGGGGTCTTCTTCGGCATTGTGATTGAGGTCTTGAGTGTATTGTAAGCGTGCTCGGTCCCCATCTTTAAGTTCAAAATACAGCTTTTTTAGCAGTTTTTCCTTTTGCTCCTGCTCCTACTCAAGAAGGCCCTGTTTTGGCCCCCAGCACCTGCAGCAGCACTTGGGGCTGATTTTGGCATCTTGAATGGGGTCTTGGGGTGATTTTAGAGGGGCGGTCGCCATATTTCTGTTTGAAATTCTGTACGATTTAGGTTTGCCCTCTCGTTTCAGTTCCTGCCCAAGAAGGCCCTTTTGTGACCACCAGCACCTGCAGCAGCACCTGGGGTCGATGTTTGCATCTTTACTGGGGTCTTGGGGTGATTTTAGAGGGGTCGGTCGCCATGTTCAAGTTTGATATTCTGCACGATTTAGAATTTAGCCCCCCGTTCCAGTTCCTTCCCAAGAGGGCCCTGTTTTGACCACTAGCACCTGCAGCAGCACCTGGGGTTGATTTCGGCATCTTGACTTGAGTCTTGGGCTGACTTAAGATGGGGCGGTCGCCATGTTCAAGTCTAAAATTCTGCACGATTTAAAAGTTCCCACCCGTTTCAGTTTGTGCCGAAGAAGGCCCTGTTTTGCCAACCGGCACCTGCAGCAGCACCTGTGGTCGGTTTTGGTATGTTGTGGGGGTTGCTTGAGCAATTTAACTACCCGTATGAAACGAATAGCTGAATATCGTCCTCTGGTCGTCTTACATTGGTCTTGCGGCAAAGACGACGTCGCGGCGGTCGTAAGAGCAAGACAAGAGCACGGTAAGACGACTTCGAGACAAATGCCGCAAGCACATCGTGGTCTGAATCCGGTCGTCGCCTGGCCTTTTTCTCGTGTGATTGCCAACTGAAAACGGTGCCTTTTTTGACGAGCGTAAGCCGAGGTTCAGACGAGGCGAAAGAAAAGGTGAAAAAGTTGACAGCGCGGCCTGGGACCGAACTGGCGAGTATTACCTTGGGAGTCGGCTACGCTGTCCACCTGGCCAGGGCGAACATCGTTACGGGTTAATGCATGCGAGCGCATCCTATTCTAGCGTCAGGCGCCCGCACGTGTCGGCCGCGTGTTTAGCAGACACATATCACATGTTACGGTTACCACGGAGTGCAGTAATTGGTGCTGTATTAGTAACACCTAATGTATTTTTGTATGATTGCTTGTGCACGTCGTATTTTTTCTAGATACCAACGGGTACGTGCCCATGTCCCATGTACCCATGTCAGGGTTTGTGTCTGTGTCAGCGCACGTCATTCTTCTCTTTCACGTGTCCAGTCGATCGAAGCGGGTGCCTTACGCTAGGATAGGACGCGCTTTGAGTGTGCTTCGCATCCATCAGTCCGTAGCGATGTTCGCCCTGGCCAGGTGGATACCGTAGCCGACACCCAGGGTAATACTCGCCAGTTCGGTCCCAGGCCGCGCTGTCAACTTTTTCGCCTTTTCTTTCGCCTCGTCTGAATCTCGTCTGAATGTCGGCTTACGCTCGTCAAAAAAGGCACCGTTTTCAGTTGGCAATCACACGAGAACAAGGTCAGGCGACGACCGGATTCAGACCACGATGTGCTTGCTTGTGGCATTCGTCTCGAAGTCGTCTTACCGTGCTCTTGTCTTGCTCTTACTACCGCCGCAACGTCGTCTTTGCCGCAAAGACCAATGTAAGACGACCAGAGGACGATATTCAGCTGTTCGTTTTATACGGGTAGGGGTCCATTCACATGAAAAAGTTCGTATCTCGCACTTGTAACCGTGCCTCGCCTAGGACAGGGCACTCTTGGCCACCGGAAGCTTGTCGGTCGCCACCTGGGTTTTGGACGGCCCCAGGAGCCGTATAGAGTGCTTTTTCGGGTAGACGACCCCCCGCACGTGGTCCAGGGAAATCGTTACTCGAAGCAATGGAGGGGCGGGCCGTGGCTCCAGGGGCACGGCGGCCGTGAAGTCCCGGGCGGGGCGCCGGCCCCGGAGGGTGAGAGTGACCCCGTTGATCTGCACCTCCTCGCGGACCACGGGAGAGATGGGGAGGCCGCGGGGGTCGCCCGGCCGGTACGCGGGCTGCAGCGGGTCGTACTCCCCGCCCGTAAGCCGGCAGGGACTCGTCCACCGGGATGAGCAGTCTGGGCCACCCGGCCGGGACAGTGGGCTCCGCCGCACGCTGGGCGGGTGACGGCGGCGCCGGCTGCGACTCGGCGGACTTCTCCGCAAGGCCCACGAAAAGTCCCAGCGGGTCCCGCTGAGGCTCGGGTACCGCGAACTCCTTCCGTGCTCGCAGCCGCCGGCCGCAACGGCGGTGGCGATGTCCGGGCCTACGTCGAGGGCCCGCAGCAGCAGTGTTGGGTCGTATCTAGATAAAAGTATCTAGATACTGTATCTAGATACTTTTTGGGTATCCACTATCTGGATCTAGATACACTTTCGGTCGGGTATCTAGTATCTGGATCTAGATAATTTTCTCAGTATCTATTATCTGCAGTTTCAGATACCCCTCGTAGATATTCGTGGCCTGAAGTATTATAAAACTCGGTCATCTCGATCGCAGCTGAGAGCTGACGGTACGCTACGTGTACGATGTGGCAACACCACTTTTCCCTCGCGTCAGCTCTACCTGCGAGCTGGCTTCTCAAAATCAACAAATTTTATTCAGATTTGTTTTAGTAACACTATTTTTGAAGTGCTTACCTTGTTTTATATGTTGTATTCTACCAGTAATTATGTAATGTAGTGTTACATTACCAATGTATCTGAATTTGTATTTTATCTGTATTTTATATACGGCAACTATGCCATAAACTATACATATATGTAGTGACCTAAATTAAGTGTAAGTCAACACAAATATTTTACATTAAGAAATAAAATATTTCTACCTGCAGTTTAGTCTCTTTAAAAAAATTGTATTTCACTTCCTACATCCCTGTAACTGCGAGCAGACCTTTACCGGAAACTTTATACATATATTTAGAAAAAAGTATCTATACAAGTATCTGAGATACTTTTGCAGTATCTATTATCTATATCTAGATACAATTTGGAAACGGTATCTTGTATCTGGATCTAGATAAATTTTATGCCAGTATCTAGTATCTAGATCTAGATACGCATAAAGAGTATCTGACCCAACACTGCGCAGCAGGCATCCGTCCGGGCTGGCTCGGGGCGGCCGATGACCACCCCTTCTTCTCGCTCCGGACGGCCCTGGTGGAACAAGGCTGCCGGTGGGGTCTCAAACGCTTTCAGGGGAGCGGTCTCGCCTCCTCGGGAAACGTACTGGTTAACGTCGAACGCCGCCGCGCCTCGCGTCACGATATCGGGGGCGTACTTCGCCTCCACGACAATGTACTCGCTGACGGGGGCGATGCGCGCCGCCGCGTCTCAACCCTGGGGGCGGACTCGCCTCCACAGAAGGAAAAATGGGTGAGTCAGAGACGAAACCGAAGTCAGTCGTACTCAATGAACTGCTTTAGTGAACAATGGCAGGGGTATATAAGGGAAGAGCGAACAAAATCACCAGCGCGCAAACTTCGCCTGCCTGAGGACCGTAACGCCATCTAGCGTCCCTACCGCTAGTCGGCTGGACCGCCGGTGCTGGGCGGCCGACTGGCGCCTGGGGGGTAGGCTCCACTTCCTTCGGCCGTGCTGCTGGGGTGGCCTACCCACCCAGGCTCTCGTCCTACCCCAAGGGGGAACGACTCCTCTCAGCCGTGTACTAGGCACTATATATAATAGTATTATAGTATTATGCAAATATTATAGATGTATTATAGTATTATAAGGTATTATAGGCATTATAAGGTATTATATAGAATTATAGGTATTATAAACGTATTATAAACGTATTATCAATGTATTATAAGAAGTTTAAGCGGCCTATGAGGTGGTGCGCCTCGTGAGTAGGCAACCTAACTAACACGGGCAATACCCCGCGTCTGAATCTACGTTCGCATGGGGTATTGCTGAATTCGGATGACCGGGAAGGATGCAATAGTAACACATTCCTTGGCCAAAATCCAAAATCAAGAAGCAAAGCAGGACTGCCAAAAGTCTCTAAATGTCTCTCAAGTTAAGTCAGCAGAGTGGGTCACTGGATTATGAACCAATCGGCCTACCTCTCAGATTAAAAAAAAAATATCACTTTCACTCAACACACTCTTACCCCTTGCATCTGTCAGAGACAAGAGCTAGACTCGGAGAGTTTCGTCCAGACTAAGTCCATACGTTCCCTTGCGTCTTACACGATCCAAGACGCACACAGGTAGTTGCCCCCCCCCCCCCCCCCCATAAATTAAATTAAATTTGAATACTACGGAACATTTGTCTTTGTACCAAGGTACTTACGGAAGATGATAAAATTGAAACGCCCCCAAACGCTGTACGTACACCGGCTGCCTTCCAATGCTGGCTTTAGATAGCTCGTTTCTGATTGGTCCCGACGCGAAGTGGCGTGGCGGAGGTGAGCCGAGCGCAGCGCATGCGCACATGGAGGGAGAGGGATACTCCCCCCTCCCCAACCCCTCCGACTTCCCTCTCTCGTGCACGGAGTAACGACAGTTGAACGAACCGTTGCATTCTCACGCACGAACTTCGAAAATACCCGGACACTGATAACAATGGACGATTTTATGGTAACTTTTGCAGTATTATGGGCGGTTTCTTTTTTAAATATATGTATTATACAAGTATTATAAGTATTATACCAGTATTATAGGTATTACAAGGTATTATAAGTATTATAAGTATTATAAGTATTATAAGGTATTATAGATGTATTATAGACGCGTGTACTGGGCACTATACGAGTCGTTCCCCCTTGTCCTACCCCTGTGTCTGGTGTCACACTGTCCTATATGAACAGGAATCGATGCGTGCGTCACTATTAATTAATTAATCATCATGTCAGGTACACAATTTCTAGGCCAATGATCGGCATTTGGTTTATAATACAAATATACTTAAGACGGGGTACAAACAGATAAAGTACAAATAAAAAGCCTACAATAACATAATAATACTGCGTTTAATGTTAAATGATTAATATGAGATACAAACATTCAGATCACACACAAAATTTGCGCACATAATAGATAAAATTGAGATCATGTATAAAACAAGTAAATAATATTTAAAAAATTTCACAGCCATTGATCGGCATTAAACTTCTTGATTATTATAGGATGCATAAAAAGTAAATTTATTAGGACTTGTCATTGGCATCAGCAGCAGTCTTTCATCTGTGGGAGATTTGTCATCTGTAGGAGCCTTGTCATCTGTTGGAGCCTTGTCATCTGTTGGAGCCTCTTCAAATGCATCCTCCAGCTCAGGAATGGAGTAGTTGTTGACGAATAGGGCATCATTAGCTTCAGCTAAACAAGAAAATAATAAATCCATGTATAATAAGTAAGAAATAAAGCAACATAGTTATGTCTGGTTAAGATGTGAGAAAACTTACATTTTTCTATGATGTCGATGCGATAACTTTTATCTTGCATCGTCTCTCGATAGACGAGGTACGGGTTTTTCCCTGTCACAATGTCTCTTTTAATAAAGTCTGAGTCACTCTTGGACAGGGTTGACAGATACTTTCCTGGAATTTGGGTTCGCCATTTTTGACCTTTTTGTGCTTTAATTGTGGCCTGCTGGCCTTTACCATAGGCCTCATGGTTCGTTTCTACAATTCCAAGCATTTTGTAGGGTATATGCTGATCCACTTTCCTTAAGTTAATGTAGCCTATCCATTGTTGGTTTGCAGCCTTAAGCTTTTTGTATGGACTCTGAAATATAGCAGAAACAAAAGAGATTACATCATGACTTCGAGAACGTTGTAAGTCCTAGTGTGTGCGGTCTCAATCTGTGAATTTGCGATTGTTTTACTGAATTAACCATTTCGTCAAAAGGAAACTGAAACACTTCTTTAATTAAGAAATCACCGAGATGCTTTGTTTCAAACCCGCATTGGCCTAAGGTTAGGGCACACAACGCGATCACTGTAAGCCTTAAAACACAGTAAATTGTTTGTTTAAGGAATAAACAAGAGAAAATTATCACCACACCCTATAAAATAGTGTGCATTCCCCAGGCCATGCATAAAAAAATCGCTGTGGATTGCTAAGGCTGGACATGAGGCAGGAACCGGCATGGCTAATCAAATACATAGTTTGCGAATCTAACATTCCGAATAAATAACATCATTTCCGTATCTACGATTGTCCCAAGGTTTTTTTTTATCTTACCGACATATTGGTTGATTGCAGATGATGTTTAAAAAAAGTCCTGATTGGTACAATCCTTTCCCGGCTACAGGTGGTCGGCGAAGTGTGTGGTGGGAGGAATGAAAGTGAAAGGAAGAGAAACAACAGGAAGGATGTGACTTTTCTTCTTTTTTACGTTTGTACCTTAGGATTTTAGTGTGCTTATATCATGGTCCAAATAAATATTATTTTCAATTTTTTTAGAATAGGATCAACTTCTAGTTCTTTCCCACCTCAACGAAACACATCTCAAAGGGACAGCATGTCGTCGCGTGTGGCCGCGAGTGCAGCTTACCTCTTCACCTCGCACCTCACTCGATACTTGTTCGAGTAAATTTTTCATATATCTATTAACTTCGTCTCCGATTTGTTCATTATACCCGCCAAATTGCAAACATCGTGGCGAAAATCACGTTATTTTAGATTCATTACAAATTCAACTTAAGGTAGTTGATATCAAGATATACTTGATATATGTTTTAAGATACTTTTTTAGGCACGAAGTAGCCTATTGCAATCTTTAGGATTCCGATTTTTTTTTTTTTTTTTTTTGACATGGCCCCTTATGGACTTCTCCGAACGCAATTGTACGATTTCGATGAGAGTTTGCAAGGAGCAGGAAGGCGACACGCTGATTCAGATTCTGATGCCCATACGAAAACTCAAAGGCTGAAATTGGAGAATTTTGAATTGAAAAATTTGATAATTCGAGTCGAGCTGCAGGCTCTTATGGGCGAAAAGATCGAGTCAAGCAAGGGCCTAGCCGAGCCGAGGCAAAGTTGGTGGAAAGATGAAAATTACAACCAATCAGAGCACTGCCTGTTGCGTAGTACAGCCGCAACGAAAAACGAAAACTGCTGCGTTTGAAAAGTTGATATATCAAGCTTGGGGTGGCCGGCCAACAATGCGGCAAAATGTACAGACTTTCAAACGTAGCCGTCGTGAGTCGACTGTACTTCCCTCCCGTCCCGAATTTTTCATCCAACACCATGACGACGGGTGGGTAAACAAAACAATTGAGGACACCGACGTCGGTTTCATCGGTTTTGAGTTGTGCGCGAAAGTTTTGATTGTGGTTGTGACGTGCAGAAATTGGATGATGAAGGTTCTTCAAGGAACAGCTTATCAATACCATGGAGTGTTTAAAAATGCTGGGAAGCAAGGCTGTGCAATGAGTGTGGTAGCTTTATGTCATACTCTTCAAAAATTTCCAACCAAGTGAACCAGCCAAGATGTTGACGAGTCTTTGAAAGTAAGATTTATCAACGTTCTCATGCCTCATGCCTGCCCCTGACGTTGAAAGGAGTTAGTTCTCCTGTCATTCAATGTGAGCTGAGAATAAATATTTTTAAGTTCATAGGATTGAGGTTCGGTCGGTAGTTCCGTGCCCAGCCGACAGAGCGCGCTATCGTCGACCGCCAGAGACCGCTCTCGATCACATGATGACTGTTGTAGCAACCGCGGGGCGCCGCGTTGCATTGTTGACGTACAGATTGAGAATGCAGTTGAGACCCTGAGCGAGACTAGGGCTAGCCAGAGTAGCCAGTGGTGAGAATGCCAGCTGCTCGCTGGAAAGAGCCTAGAACACTACAACTGCCAATCTTCCCACGAAATTCTAAACTCTCCTCCGACAAACATTTTCGCTTAACAATTGTTTAACTTACCCAAAAAATACAGTTCTTTTTCTTTTTGACAGCATTCCAATATTTATCCAATATTTTCTCAACGAATCATTCATTCATATTTCTTCTTCACACTTCTCACTCCTTCTACTCTCCTCTCCTTCCAGCCTGTTTGGTCACATACGCATTCGAAAGACACTTCAAACCATCAGAAAAACTACAAAATTTACAAAATCTACAAAATCTCGGCAATATCGTCTGACTCTACTTCGGGCCTCCTAGGATTTCACTTTGTGGAATCGTATTTTTTTTTTTTTTTTTTTTTTTTTTCTTTTTGACATGGCCCCTTATGGACTTCTCCGAACGAAATTGTACGATTTCGATGAGAGTTTGCAAGGAGCAGGAAGAAGACACGCTGATTCAGATTCTGATGCCCATACGAAAACCCAAAGGCTGAAATTGGAGAATTTTGAATTGAAAAATTTGATAATTCGAGTCGAGCTGCAGGCTCTTATGGGCGAAAAGATCGAGTCAAGCAAGGGCCTAGCCGAGCCGAGGCAAAGTTGGTGGAAAGATGAAAATTACAACCAATCAGAGCACTGCCTGTTGCGTTGTACAGCCGCAACGAAAAACGAAAACTGCTGCGTTTGAAATGTTGATATATCAAGCTTGGGGTGGCCGGCCAACAATGCGGCAAAATGTACAGACTTTCAAACGTAGCCGTCGTGAGTCGACTGTACTTCCCTCCCGTCCCGAATTTTTCATCCAACACCATGACGACGGGTGGGTAAACAAAACAATTGAGGACACCGACGTCGGTTTCATCGGTTTTGAGTTGTGCGCGAAAGTTTTGATTGTGGTTGTGACGTGCAGAAATTGGATGATGAAGGTTCTTCAAGGAACAGCTTATCAATACCATGGAGTGTTTAAAAATGCTGGGAAGCAATGCTGTGCAATGAGTGTGGTAGCTTTATGTCATACTCTTCAAAAATTTCCAACCAAGTGAACCAGCCAAGATGTTGACGAGTGTTTGAAAGTAAGGTTTATCAACGTTCTCATGCCTCATGCCTGCCCCTTACGTTGAAAGGAGTTAGTTCTCCTGTCATTCAATGTGAGCTGAGAATAAATATTTTTAAGTTCATAGGATTGAGGTTCGGTCGGTAGTTCCGTGCCCAGCCGACAGAGCGCGCTATCGTCGACCGCCAGAGACCGCTCTCGATCACATGATGACTGTTGTAGCAACCGCGGGGCGCCGCGTTGCATTGTTGGCGTACAGATTGAGAATGCAGTTGAGACCCTGAGCGAGACTAGGGCTAGCCAGAGTAGCCAGTGGTGAGAATGCCAGCTGCTCGCTGGAAAGAGCCTAGAACACTACAACTGCCAATCTTCCCACGAAATTCTAAACTCTCTTCCGACAAACTTTTTCGCTTAACAATTGTTTAACTTACCCAAAAAATACAGTTCTTTTTTTTTTTGATAGCATTCCAATATTTATCCAATATTTTCTCAACGAATCATTCATTCATATTTCTTCTTCACAACACTTCTCACTCCTTCTACTTTCCTCTCCTTCCAGATCCTGTTTGTCACATACGCATTCGAAAGACACTTCAAACCATCAGAAAAAACTACAAAATTTACAAAATCTACAAAATCTCGGCAATATCGTCTGACTCTACTTCGGGCCTCCTAGGATTTCACTTTGTGGAATCGTATTTTTTAAATTGTTTTGTTGCTTCTAAGTATTGTTAAAATTTTAATCTGGTACCTTTACTCTATTTAAAGGTCAGCATCTCACTGAAAAATTTCATACAAACAAGAACTCTTGTTTCAAAATAAAGTCAGTCAATGGTAAAGTCCAGGACTGGGCCTGCTTGTACGTTATTTAATTGGTGCCTATCTGAACTGTACTCACATTACTTTTACAAAGGTATCCCTTTCAGATTCTTTTCCCATTTCTTCCTGGGAGCAATGCTTTTTGATGTGTTGACCAAGGTTAATCGCGAAAAAGGAAATGGCTGTAGAAGTAATCCTGATAATGATTTTGCTCTAGAGAGGGCAACATAAGTGAGGCCTGGTTTTTCACAAGAATTGTCCCCAATATCTACAAACGCCTGTAAACAAAAAACTTTTTCGTTGTATTTAAAACAGTTTTTTACAGTTATGGTTACTATACCTTGCTCAATGTCAAACCCCGTGATTTGTGTACTGTTGCAGCATAAGCAAGGTTGATTGGGAATTGCACTCTTGTGCAAGTTTCACCATCCTTACTCCATGATTTAGTGAAAGGTACGATGGGAACTGTTTTCAGCACATCGTCAAGGTATGGACCCTTGTATGAATCAAATTGACATAATAATAAAGCTGGAGGATCATAACCAGGTGTGGCATCTGGATGATACAGAGTGTCAATGATTTGTCTAGTAGGTCCATTGACAAAACCTTTTGCTGCCCACTTCACTCTGAGCATTATTGGTACATTTTTGTCTAGGTACAGAATTGGTTCCAGTCCTTCTGCTTCTTTGTCTTTTGATGTGGCAGCGTGTTTAGAATTGTGTTGGGCTGGAATTCTTGCAACAGGAGCACAGGAGCACGTGCATTTGAATTAACATTCTCCAGCTTTTCTTTGTTGAAGAATTTCACATTTTTGTTTTAAGGATATAAATGAATTACATCTCTAAAGAGCATTCTTTTTTCTGGTGTGACAGATGTAATGAATCTTGTTTTTAATAGTGCATAATCTTCTTTGGTTACGCATCCTAAGCTTATATTGTTTTATACTCTTTGAAAATCTTGATCCTGCAGGCGATGTATTTTTTCCAAAATAACAGCTGCCTGAAAGTTGTCATAGAGGTGTTTTCCTTTTAATGTTTCAAAAGATTCCTGGCTGGTGCTGTAAGGTGCTGGATCTCCTATAGGAGGTAATTGTTTGACATCACCGAAGTCGTAAATGTTTAATCCACCAAATTCTTCACTTATCTTGCCAGTGGCTTGTCTTAATCTTACGTCTATTCTGTGCAGAGACTCACAGCCCACCATGCTGAACTCATCAATGATGACAAATTTAACATTTTGTAGGTCCATTTGAAATTCATGCAGAGCAATACCTCTTAGTGGAAGAAATTCTTTTGACTGCTATTAATTCTTAGTTTGCTGTGGGAGGTTGCTCCATTGATATTGATTACACTTACACCAATTGGCCCAAGCAAGAGAACAGATCCAGGTCCAAATTCTTCTTTGATAAGACTAACCATAGCTGAAACGACAAGACTTTTGCCAGTACCTGCCTTGCCTTGTACAATTGTACGTTTTGGAACTGATGTATTTTTTGAATTTTTCTTTAGATCCTGAATTTGACGACGTACCAAATCTAGAACTTTAAGTTGATCATGAGAAAAATTCACATGAGGAAAATCTGTTGTTGACTGCAACATCTCAAGTTCTAGTTTTTTTGTTTCTAAAAAACTTTGAAGGCCTTCAATACCCCCATATCGATCATATTTGTTCGAAGCATTATGCCAATCATGGTTCAGGTCTGTTTCTCCTCATCCTAAATCTGTTTCGTCAACACCTTGATTTAGACCCATCCTGGAAATTGTCATCCAATCTTCAGGGTGTAAGAGATTTACAGCATTGGTGTTTTCGATCATGTCATCGCCATCATCATCATGTGTGGATGTTTCCACATGTAAGTTCCCAAGGCATCCTTTGTTCTTTACAATATCTTGAAATTTTTCATCATACAGCTCTTTCCAAGTACTTCTTTCTCCTAGTAAGGTTGATTCATCTTCTATCCATGGCAAATACAATAAACATTGTTGTTTGAAATAATCGTCATTATTGTCACAATTTCGTTTCAATGTGATTTTGGGATAAACCATTATGATGTTATGCTTTTGCCCTCCTTTGACATTATGATATTTGGCCATGTTCCACAAGCATTCATTTGGACAACCTTATCTGGTTCTGTATTTTTGAATAAATGATTCTCTTGTTTTCTGACCTTTTCTTGAGACAGCAAGCCATCCTGTATTTTCATTGAAGTTTATGGACATAAAAGTCCGGCCTCCAGCTGAAACCAACTTTGTGCCCATCAAAATGTGACAGGTTTCTTGTGCACTAAAATCTCTCTCGGAGCAAGTTTTTCTAAAAAGTCTTTGAATGGAATGCTTAGCAGTCTTGTTGTCTTCTGTACTTTCTAATATTGCTTTTAAAAGTTCAATCAAATCACCTGATTTTGTTTCTGATTTAGAAATGTACTTTGCTAGGTAATTTATTAGAGCTCTTTCAGATAGAACAGGGGACACATCTATGTCAGCCCGCCAAGTCTGAATGAAGTAAGGATTGTACTTGTTAAGATGTGTGTGGTTCCTTTTTGGCACGAGCTTTATGTCATTGTCAGTGCATGTGATCTCTGACACACTTGATAATGAAACCGGGAAATTAAATCTGCACTTTTTCTTCTGTGGGTTGTTCTTGTCTTTTCTAAGACAGTAAGATTCAGAACATCTTGAATGAATTTGAACACGATTCAACAGGGCAGCAAGATCTTGATTCCAATTAGTAACTTTTGAAAGCTTTATTCTTGGAGGATGTGTAGGAGCTGGTGGGTTGTTGGGGTCTGGATGTAATGTAGAAACAAGTTCATCAAAGAATGCAATTATTTTTCGCAGTTCCTCTTCTGAAGATCACTCTATCTTGGAAACATCAGGTGCACCATTTAACACTGTAAAAATTTGAGGTAGAAATTTCAACCTTTTTCGGCGTCACAGAAAGTACAACCTAAGGGTTGGAACGTTTCAACCATCTTAAATGGTGTAAACAGTACACCTTCAAACAAGGTTAAAATTGCACCCCAATGAATGGATGAAAATTGCACTTCTTTGGTTTAAAATAAATATAAATGTTGGTACACAAAAATGAAACATTTTGACGAGTAAAGTTTGACCTATGCATTCATCGTTCTAAACGTGGTTCGTAACTCACATGACTTACCTGGGATTTGAACCCGAGAACTTTCCATTCGGAAGAAAGCTCCTTAGACCACACGGCTACGGAGACATTTAGCAACAGTAAGAAATTTCTTTTCTCTCTTTTTTTTTTGTGTTCTGTATTTTATTGAATCATTTTGATTTCATTGTTTCTTCCAGGCCTCTTCCAACAGGACTCTTCTAGTAAACTAACAAGTAGTTTCAACAACAGTTTTGGTAAAGACAACATGTCTACTGATAGGAAAGAAAGCCCCTCTACTTCAAAGAGTGCATACGGTGGCAACAGTAAGAAATTTCTTTTCTCTCCGCTTTTTGTATCCTTTTTTTTTCTCATTTTGATTTCATTGTTTCTTCCAGGTCTCTTTCAGAAGGACTCTGTGGGGACTTTCAAAGTTAAATTATGTGAGAGTAAATCTACTGCTGGTAGGGAAGACGTGAATTGTCACATTGAAGATGTACATGATAATATTGAAGATGTAAATGATATAATTGGAGATGTGAATAACATTACATATGTCAATACCACCATCCCTCAATCAAGTGAGTAGAGGTTTTTCTAAAATTACTTAACTCTAGAGTCATCCTTTTTTTTCTCCCAAACTGATATATTTTCCTTTCCTTACTTCATGTAGTTCTGTATGCATTTGGGTTTGAACACCCTTTCATTGCTGACTACCCATGTTCTTTTTTTTTCTTTTTTTTTGAGCTTGAGCTTTTTACATGTCTTGCTTTTTTTCCGCAGAGGAGGAGAATACCAGTCAAAATGATTCCAAGGAAGACTCAAGTGAGTTAACTAGTTACAAACCATTCTTCCTTTTATTTCTTGGCATTGATCTTTATTTACCTTTATTTTATGGCTCTTGCAGAACTAGACGAATTGGATTTTGACTCTGACGTGGGGTTGATACACCAGTTGCATGGTTGCATGGTAATTAAGATGAATGTAGAGTTAATGTGGCACAATGAATGTCTTCTTTTTCTTCTTGTAAATGTAATTATTGTAATTGTAATACTTCTTGTTTCAGGACACCACTGAACTGCCCTCCACGGGAATATTTTGTAAGACAGCTATATTAACTCTGGCGCTGACAAATGCGAACAATATGAACCATTTCTGCAGGCGGCTAATAAGAGGGTTTTCGTACCGTCTAAAATAGTTAATTGCTCAGTAACCAGGCAAAAGTGGCGGGCAGGAGGCGACATGGCTACAGAAGTAAAGGAGCCACTGCACCAAGAAGCCCTTAAGGCTATAGTAGGTAAGTTAATAAACTGTTTTTTGAAGCTTGCGCCTTTAGGCTGACCTCATGAAAAAAAATTCTCACTTTCTTCATGAAATTCTGTGTTTGTTTTCAGCTACGGGAAACAAAGTGGGCCAGAAAAAAAACCAAAGTGGTGTAAAGAAACTCTGGCAAACATGACAAAGGTGTTCAGTGGCCGTTTAGTTGAGATTAAAAATCAAGTGAGAGCAGGGAAGCTGAGGGATTAGTTGTTTACTGACATGTTTTTGGTTTTTTGGATGGTTTTCTTTCATTCTTTCATGAATGATAATTAAATACCACATTATTTCAACACCATCATTTCAACTTTGTTACCAACATGTTTGGGCTTATTTATATACTTTTTCTTTCAGTTCTGTACTGTGTTTGTTTTGTATTTTGATGACATTTTGTATTTCATATTTAACACAACACATTTGAAAAATCAGTCTCTGCTTTTTGCCTTTGTCCAGTACCCATTTAGTAGGCCTCTTCTGGCACATTCATACACCTTCATATGCCTTTATACAGACTGGCAGTAAATTATATAGCACCATATGAAACAGTATATATACAGCCATATAAGACTATGTACTTGATTTTATAAAATTTTATATGACCTTATGAATGTGACTTTATACAAAGCCTTTTATATGGGTACATATCATTGTATATGAAGGACTCAATACACTCTTATAAAATCTAATATGTATAAAATTTTATATAGGTCTTTATAAGGGCCCATATATGGCCCCGTTTTACCCGGGGAATACATGTGCTGTCGGGCACTTCTAGGGAGACTCGAGGCGGGGGGCCGAAGGGCCCCGCAAACGCTGCCGGCTGGCCACTAAATTTGAAACTTACCAGACCGCCTCCCATGTAAAGGAGAAAATTAATAAAATTGATTTGTTTCCATTCTTTTAAAACGTTTGTCCATTTCTCGGCCTTTCTAAACAGCCTAGTGCACTGCACAAGTTATCAGGCGCGGATTAAAGGAGGGGGGGGGGGGAAGGTACGATAAATATGTGCCCCCCCCCTCCCTTTCGGCCCCGAAGGTTGCTTGACGGGTAGGCAATCGGTGCAGATTTCCCGCGTTTTCAGTAGGCAAAAAGTTGTACATTAATGGTCCACTCCCTTGGGCCGCTCCTGGATCCGCGCCTGCAAGTAACACAGTTCAGACCAGTCTCTGTCATCTGGTTTAGACATGGTGAGCAAAAGCGATGGACATATTTCGGCGAATTTGCAGACGATCCCTACTTTCGTGTTGCCAGCCCTTACTTCTTGTCACGTATTCCATTAACACATCTAGGAGATAGAGGCTCGCGGGGCTCGCGTGCCAATATATTTGCACGACTTCGTGTGACGCCGCCGCGGCTTGTGGTATATAAGTTCCAGAATAGTCTCTCGTCACGATCTTCAACATGGTTCGGTATCTCGTAGCGCTGTGTGTGTTGTTTGCCGCCGTCTGCCTCCTTGCACAGGTTAGTCAATTCCGTTTCATGTCATTAAGCAAATCTCAATACGGGTCCACGGAAAACAGTCTAGCCCGTCCCTCCGTCAAACCTCGAGCTCCGCCTCACTCGTCAACAAAATTAGCGGTTCACTTTTATGGAGGCTCGCCCGTCGCCGCACGGTCCCTGGTGGATGTTAAAGCTCGCAATTCCAGAGCAGGTGGTCTGAAGTTTCTACTCGTGCGCCACTCATGCCCGATTCAGTGTCCCTTAGAGTGCGGTAGGGTAGAAATTTCGATAAACTCGTGAAAACTACAAAATACGCATCTGAGGCTATCCCGATCACCTTCAGTGCACTGCTCAGTGCCAGCAATCCAAACAGCTTCGTCTAGACGAAGGTACAGTGTGTAACCGGCAGGCGGTAGGCAGGCAACATAGAGAAGTACTACGTGGTAGAGGTGAAACGCTCCTTTTTTCATATATTACTCAATACCCCTGTAAATTTTTACTATACCGCAATATTGGTAGGAAATTGTATAATATCAGCAATATTGATATAATAGCGTGTCATGCGGCAAGTTAATGGGAATCGAAGCTTTCAGTGAGGCTCGCAGTGTAACTGCTCGTTCTTCGAGAACGACGTGGCCAAGCAGAAGACCGTACTTCCCCGCCCCTCGCCCACCCGAACGCCAGCAGTGGCCAACTTCGGCAAGGCACGGCCCGCCGCCAAGCGTAGGCTCAGAAGAGTCGGCCACCCCTCGGCTATAGAATACCGTGCTAGATAAAGAGGGAAATCCTTTGCGCACCGAGAAACGTTTGTATACTTCGAAATTTCGAAAAAAAGTCCAAACTTAGAAGAATGCGATTGTCACTTTGCCATTCTCTCATCGAATCTGAAGCCGGTTCTGGTACATATTACACTGTTTTAGATTAAAAGCCAAAAGTATGCGGGATATGCAGAATTCAGACGGCACGCGCTTTCTCACGAACGGAAGACTTCGGCCCGAAACGAAGCGGGCTTTTGAACCAAGGATCAAGTTTCCGATCATCTTTGGCAGTTTTACCTCGATCGGTGGAAGTCGTGTTTTTGAGCGTGCACACTTCGCGAGTTCTTACCGCAAGCTAATACCCAAAAACCTTTGACGTTAGATCGTGGCCGGTGGGGGTACTCACTACTGCTGCTGTATCCCTCATGATATTCACGTTCTATCTCCGCTTAGGTTTTTCTTGCCGTCTTCTCTATTTCCGGTACCAGGTTCTCCGAAATACCCTGTATGGGGGGAAGTTGGTGACGGCCAAACTCTTTTCGGTGGCAGGACTCGTGGTTGCGCAACAACTTCGGTCCGGGAAATGCAGCGCGGCAAGCTGGTCTTCCATGTTGACAATTGTTTGAACTCGTTGTAGTCAAAGACTGGCAAAGATGCTATGTCTTCCTCTTCTGCTTTTAGGTTGGCATACAGTAATATATCCTATTCATGTTTCAGGTGGCAAGTGGTAGTCCTAGAAAATTCTTCAATCCCTTTTCCAAGAAGGCAAACCCCAGAGTGGCGAGCAGCTATGATTCACACGCGGCGCCAGCTGACCCCAAAACCCTGGCTTTGCAGGTCTACTGGTCCAGCCACAGCACCACACCCAGGCCCCGCACGCGACCAATGCCCCGGGTCGCCGCTAATGAGCCAACAGATATCTGTGATGCAGCCTGAAGTCGTCAAACATGGTGGCATTACAGGGTGGGTTCAAAAGTACCTGGTGTACACAGTGCTTTATTGGAAAACAAGACAGAATTTCTACATGGTTTCGGTAACATCGGCACGACTGTCGTAAGAAGTAAATAAAACCCACAAGAAATTAAAGGGGCTTCGTTGTGTGAGTCTGGCGTATTGACTTGAGACTCTAGCCTCGGGTTCTAGATTAGGAGAATATGGTTCGATGTGGAATAATACTAGCATTTGAGAATGCGCAATAGCGTAAACAGTTTTATTATTATACCTTCAGTACACTCTGTTGTCCTATATAGCTGGAGTCGCTAGATGTCTCTCTCTCTCGGGGAAGGGCGGTTGGTTCGGTCTCTACGTGGTCCTTTGCGTGCCGGGGAGGGAGCTCTGGAGTCGTCTGTGGTCTCCGTCGGACTGAGCCAAGAGCAGAATTCGGTGTTTAATTTATAGTTCGCGAGTCGCGGGACGATCGGACGGGAGCAGGCAGACGGCCTGCTGCCGCCGTCGGTTAGTCGCGGGGTCCGGAGGGTGCGGCCTCGCAAGGGATCTCCACTCGCGAGGGATGTGACTCGCGCTATTGTCAAGCCACACCCGGCGTTTAGCGGAAAAGAAGAGGGGGAGCGTATGACTGGTCTATGGTATGACTGGTTAGTAATATCGGTCTATAATAATGGGTCCTAACGGCTTTAAACTGGTTTACGATTGGTTTTGGTGCGTGCCGCTGGCTCCTCTCTAGCTGCGCCACGCTCCGCCACGTCCCAGTCCGTCCGTCCCAGTCCGTCCAATCCGTCCGTAGCCAGCACAGCCAAGTCAGCTTCCTGAGGCTTGGCTTACTGGTGTTTGTCTACTTTTCTTCCGGCAAAAGGTAACGTTTGAATTAGTCCCCTTTAACAGAAAGAGTGCCTTGTCAAGGTATTTACGTCGCTCCGTACACCGAAGAAAAAAAAAACAAGCTGGCCCGTCCCTTCCGTCAACCTCGGTGCCAGTTCCGCTGCGCTCCACCGGTACCTCGGTTTGACAGGGGGACTTGGCCAGCTTGGCCTGCCGGCGGCGTTTGCGGGGCCTTCGGCCCCCGCCTCAAGTCTCCCTAGAAGTGCCCGATAGCAGATGTATTTGTTACGATTAAAATCGTTAACCTGAGCCCGTCCCTGTGCGCGCCGCGATGGGAATGGTGTGCGCGCGGCGGCCAACTCTAACCTCAAAAAACAAAAACAGACAAATTTTCATTAATCAAAAATGCGATACAAATCGAAAATTGTTGCCACCGCACGTGATTCTACGTTAAAAAAGTAGTTGTTCCTCAAGATTTGAAGTTTTTCTATGAACGATAAGTCGGCGAACATACGTCCGCCCGAACGAACATGCGGCATCAGACTATAAGCCCGGCTCCTGCCGTTTCTAAAGAAACGTGTCGGGACGGGCTAAAAACTACCCCCTTTTGTGATCCTAGTTGGCCCGGAGTTTTAACGATATTTTATCTTATGATTAATGTGCTGAGCTTATATTCGCTCATTCAGAATCACAACGAAGCAGCTGTGTCGACCCTCCCACTCCTAGTTACTCGATCTGAACTCGTTCAGAATTCGTTGGAACTTCATTAAATTTATCGAATTTCATTTTACTGGCAATATCTAGAGAACCTCAAACCAACTGTCAGATTTCAGTAAGATTCATTCAATGAACTGACATTTAGCAGAATGCAACCTTTGTTAGAAATAGTTGCCAGTCCTGCGGAACGTGGAGCGGGCGAAACCAGGGATGTTAACGCTAATTTTAAAATTTAGCGCGCTAACGCTAATCCGCTAACACTACCAGTTAGCGTAGCGCGCTAACGCTAAAGCTTAATTATTTTTTTAGCGCGCTAACGCTAAATTAGCGATTAGCGGCGCTAACGCTAACGTTTTTTCCCCAATCCCCCAAAGTCGGTTTAATTAGTGTTGTGAGTATGTCCACACTAAAAAGAAGACATGCAGATGTTTATTACAAAGGAGTATTTAAGGAAGAAAACTGCCACAATACGCTTGTCAAAATGTATAATTCAATATAATTCAAAAACATTGCAATTGAAGCAATTGAGAGCAACAGAAACATTGCAATTAAAACAACTGAAAGCAACAGAAACATTGCAATTTAAGCAATTGAGATCAAGAGAAATATTGCAATTAAAGAAATTGAGAGCAACATAAACATATTGAGCATGTTACTACTCAAAGCTACTCCAGAACTTGGAGTTCACACTAAGTAACACCTCCTTATGGAGGGTGTCGTCGCCAAGCATATTTCGGAGCGCTGTGAATGACAAGCCGACTCTCGAAAAAAAACGCTCTACCATAGCGCTGAACGGTAACGCTGTATTGTGCTTGAGAAATAGGTAGGCCATCCGCGGAAAGGCCCGCTTGCCGTCAGGTCCTTTTGCGAAACACGCCTGCACCGTCCACAACCGATTCACTTTCTGGAGGAAGCGTTCGAGCTCCGCCTCAGCCGTTTCAGCTTCTCCATCGCCCGACGCCCCCGTGACAGTCGCGAAGCCAAAGAACTCGTCCACTGTGGACATAAGGGCCCCGTCGTCGGGCACCGCCGGGGCATCGTCCTCGTCCGCGGACACCCCGTCCTCACCGTCTCCAGCACCGTCAGTGTCGCGAGCAGCAGTAGGCTGACTCGCAGAGGTACCCGCGGCCGCGGTCTGTTAGGAAAATGAGAATACCACCATTTTAGTGTGAAAAGAAGTGCATAAAAATGCTGAGATTTACATCATATTTAAAAACGTACGTCAATATCAGTCGGTGACAGCGTGGACATTTCGGCGAGAAGAGCTGCTTTAAGGGCAGCCCGCTTCCCGTCGTCCGGCACCCAATCGAGCTTGAAGCAGGGCAGCAAGCACGCCGCCAACTCCACTGCGAGGTCTGACAGGTACCTGTCAAAGCGCCGTGGCCCTCGAATAGCACCTAGAAGCGTGCGCGCCAGGACGTCACAGTACTTTAACTGCTTCTTTTCCCAGTCTAGCCTGCGTTGTTGAAGATTCTTCTCCAGGCTAAGGACGGTCGGAATGAGGTATCCGAGATACATTTCCTTGTCACGCTGCAAAATATCAAGCGCCAATGCGAGGGGCTGCATTACCCAAACCCACTCACGCAGAAATCTGATCTCAGATGTGAGCAGCTTTGGTAACCCGGCCTTGTCCAAGGTGGAATTCAGCTTGGTCTCGTTGGTCTTATAGAGATCCACAATCTAAAAAAAAAAGGGGGGGACAGAAAATAGCTAATACGAGGAATAAGATGTGCTAAAACATTATAGACAGTAATTAACAAATACAATATAATGTATTAAAATGTATTATTAAATGTAAATAACCTAACCTGAGCTTTTGCGTCGTAATCAGAATTCCAGCGGGTCTTTCCTGGCACTTTCAGTGCCACCCCCAGCCCGTCTTTGATTACGCCCGCAATGACGTCGGCACGATTCTGACGCTGCCACCATGATTTTAATTTTACCTCCACGGATTCCGACAGCCTCTTGTAGGCTGCGTTAATAACCAGGGCTTCTTTTGCATCCTGTGTGCCCATGAGGTTTATGAGGTGGGAGCCGCACCGCTGGTGTGGCGGTAGACTGACGCCGTCAAGCTCCGCCGCATCCAAGATCTCGTCCAAGTTCAGGAGGCCCAAATTTTCTTCTTCAAGGTCATGAACCAGTTCGTCTCCGTCCTCGACTCCCTCTTCCTCATCCTCCTCGTCCTCCTGCTCCTCCTCCTCTTCATTTTCCTCTGGGAAAAAAAAATAGGAGAAAAGTTTAAGCTTCCAATGCAATCTAGTCTTAGAGGCTCAAACGGCAGACGGCCCTCCCATGAACTTTCAGAAGTTAGAGGGAAAAAAATCACATTTAGTCTGGCTGTAAGGATGCATAACCGCAACGCCCTTTTGTTTTCAAAATGAGTTTCTTTAACGTTTAAGTGCGTTGGAATGCCTAGTCGTTGTTATAAGATATAACGCTGAAGATGCGTCAAAGACACGCAAATTTACAAGATTATAGTTCTAGCCACATCCTACATACATAGGAAGGGCAAAAGCACTTACACTTGGTACTCGTCCGCCTACCGCCGTTCGCGGTGCAGGTGCGGGTTGGTGGGTAGGGTCCCAAATATGATTTGAAGGAAACGCATGAAACCTAAGTAAACAATAATCGCGGTGATAATATCTGGGCTACTCTGTCTTACGACTTTCGCCCGCCATTGATACAAAGAATAAAAATGTCAAAATTAGAATATTCGAAACCATCGGACGCTTGGGCCGGCCAAGCGAGCGCAACATATAAAATAGCAGTACTCCACGCCCTAAGAAACGTCTCTCGGGCCGTGGAGTAGAGCCAGTCTACAGGAGCCGGCGCGCGAGCGGACGCCGACGACGCCGACCAAAGCCGAGCTGCTGACGGAGGAGCGGGGCGGGCGAGGTTCGGCCGGCGGCCGGCAGCGGTACTTCGCTCGTTCCTTCCTCACACGCATCGCTTTTTTGGCCGCTTTCAGTTACCTGTTTGGGCTTGGTTGGCTTGCAGATCGCTGGAAGCGAAAACTCGAAATGCCTTCACAAAATTTGCGGCACTGTCTGTGGTGCATCGCACCAGTTTCCCTTCAGGTGCCGCCGTCAATTCGAAGGACCCGAAAATGGTGTTGAGACCTTTTGCCAGGCGGTCGTGCGTGTGTCTTCCCTTGAGTCTCTGCAAGGCTAGAGCAACCACTTCCCTCTTCATCGTGTCCTTGTCAAGATACGTGGCAACGACGCCCAGGTACCCACGCCGAAACTTCGACCAGCCGTCGGCATTACTGGCGACGAACAAGGCATCCTTGAGAGCTGTCACAACATTTTTCTTCATTTCTGTAAACCTAGTTGTGAGTCTCTTAGCCAATGTTTGCCGACAGGGAACAGTGAGGTCGGAAGGGCGACCAAGCAGAACCAGCTTTCTGAAGTACTCATTTTCTACGGTCCGATAAGGGACCCTACAGTGGACAATAAACTCTTCCATGCTTTTGTTCAATGCTGCTTGAGTTATCCTCCGCTTTGAGAAAAAATCACTTGTTCCTGGCGCCGGCTGCTCGTCCGAATCAGTTTTTCTCTTCTTGGCTAGGGAGGTAGAAGGCTTGGAATTCAATTTTTCCAGCTGATTTTTGGTCCAGCCATGTACTCTCTATAAAATAAAGTTAAAAGAAAAACAAATGCAAATTAATTGGTGACTGTTAGATTAACTTAACCAAGCTACGCGCTCGTCCGCCCCTCCCCGCGGAGTTCCCATGGAAAATAACCTCAATACCCGTAAAATAACCTCATTTGCTTTACTTTTCGTCGATACTGTACATACCTGCAAGTGTGATTTCAAGTTGTAACTTGAAGTCACGTTGCATGACACAGGTGCTCTGCCGTCCGGGCAAGCCTCACATTTGGCGAGGAAGTTTTTTGGGTCCTTCTCACGCACGTATGCAAAGTGGGCGTTGAAAGCGTGCCATGGCATAGACACGCCGTCTTCGTCTTCCCCAGTCGGCCCCGCGGGATCAGGATCCATTGGATTGTCCGCAGCCATCACTCACTTCAATTCTTATTGGCTCAGCAGAACACTCGCGAAGTAACACGACGACAGCGTTTTGCTCCACCAGCTACTTTCCAGTCGCGCGCGCGCCGTGCCGTCCGTAGCCAACCTACACCGACTCGGGTCGGGCTCGACTCGCTTCTACGCACGCCAGCCAACGGCCAGCACGGAGTAGCGGCGCAGCACGGCACGGAGTATCTGCGAGGGAGCGAGTGCGACTTGGGCCGCCGTTCGTCTGTTCGTTAGCGATAGCGGCGCTACGACGCTAACGGCTTGAGTTAGCGTAGCGCGCTAACGCTATCGCTCGGGGGAAAAACTAGCGGCTAACGCTATCGCTAAATTAGCGTTAGCGTTAGCGGCGTAGCGCCGCTAATCGCTAAATTAGCGTTAACAACCGTGGGCGAAACTAAAGCGAGAGCGAACTGTGCCGAGGAAGGAGGACGGCAAGTAGGCGCTCCATCCAGGCGGCTGTCGAAAGGGGCATCTACTCACACTTACTTATACCCTAACCGAATCTCCCCGACTTGGTCACAGAACGGACACCGCATGTTGTCATGCAGAGCATGACACAGGACAGCTGTTTGGCAAGGGGTAGCCAACCCTCATCCTCACCACCTTGCCATACACGCAACAAACGGAGTCCATAATTGATTGAACACGTACGGAGTAAGTCGCGTGTGTTGCTTTCTCCATGCGCACGCCTGGCCAGTCGAGTCTCGCCAATCGGCTCTAGGAAGCGGACAACGCGGAGGGACGTCGGATGACACGCGCACCACAGCTAGTCTTTAAGAAGGGGCATTCTTTGCGAAAGCGCCCCGAGGTCTGAACTGAAGTCAGCGATGCATTAAACTCAGCGCCACGGAATTACTCAGAAGTTTTACTCCGGGCCCACCAAGACCTCACGATCAAGGGATTTTGAAAAACGCATTACCACGTATAAGATAAAACCCAATAACCTTACAGTATTTTGGGCTTAAATACTCTACCCTGCTCTTGTGGCATGGTCGAGCACGGATTCAAAACCTTTAAGGGGCTTCATCTATTGTACAGTGAAAACAAATACAAAAAGATCTATTCTCTGCGTCAGGACTACCTAACGTGCACTTCGGCACTGGGAAATGCGCGTCAGGATGGGGCTATACATCGCAATATCAAGAACACCCACTTTGGATATGCAAACATTAAATAGAAAGAGAGTCGTCCGATTTCACGCACCCTGGTTTTGGTCATGACAACTTCGGGCGTGTTGCCTCCCGATACAGAGGTTTGGAATGCTCGTTGTTGGGGAGAGAATTGAAAAGCGTGTGATAATTTATAATATATTCATAAATTGGCTGAGCGATAGCGAAGCCCTTACCCTACTGGCCCAAAAATGTTTTGTCTGTTTGTCTGCGTGTCTGTCTGTCTGTCTGTCCGCGCGATTTCTCGAGAACGGTTCATCGTAGAGGGCTCAAATTTGGACCACAATCTCCTTGCATCATACCGGAGTCAACCTCACCTCGGGGGCATCCTACCTCAGGTGCTGCTGCAGGTGCCGGTTGACAAACCAGGGCCTTCTTGTGCAAGAACTGGAACAGGGGGGCTAACTTCTAAATCGTGCCGATTTTCAAACATGAACATGGCGACCTACCCCTTCTAAAACAAGGTAGGCGTACGCCAGACCGCGTCGTGGCGTAACAGGCTTCGCTCACCGCGAACCACTGTTTCGCCCCTCCACGCCTGGCGTACACCTACCTTGGCCTGCCGGCGGCTGTCACCGGGCGTGTGGGACCCTGCGGGGCTAATTAGCCAGTACGGCGCCCTGCGGGCGCCGGTCTTGAGGCGCGAGAGACGCTACGCTTCTAACCTAACCCAACCCCTGGGCGTACCTACTCCCACAGTATTGTGAACTTCTCTACCGTACTTAATCGTGCTCAACTCTAACTTAACTTACCCTGGCCTACTCTAACCTTACCTACCCTTCCCTCCTCTAATCTAGCCTACCCTACTCTAAACTAACCTACCCTACTCTGACCTAGCCTACTCCAACTTCCCCTACTCATTGTGGACTTCCTAACCTACCCTTTCCTACTCTAACCTAGCCTACCCTACTCTAAACTAACCTACCCTACTCTGACCTAGCCTACTCCAACTTCAGCTTCTCATTGTGGACTTCTCTACCGTACTCAATGCTGCTCAAACCTAACCTACTCTAGCCTAACCGGTTCCGGTCCAGGGAGGCCCGGCTTGGACAACTGGCACCATCAGCAGCACCTGAGGTTTTCTTCAGGATTGTGATTGAGGTCCTGAGTGTATTTTAAGCGTTATCGGTTCCCATCTTTAAGTTCAAAATACTGCTTTTTTTAGCAGTTTTTCCTTTTGTTCCTGCTCCTGCTCAAGAATGCCCTGGTTTGGCCCCTAGCACCTGCAGCAGTACCTAAAGGTCAAATTTGGCATTTTGAATTGGGTCTTAGGGTGATTTAAGAGGGGGTCGGTCGCCATGTTAAAGTTTTATATTCTGCACGATTAAGAATTTGGCACCCCGTTCCAGTTCCTGCCCAAGAAGGCCCTGTTTTGACCCCTAGCACCTGCAGCATCACCTGGGGTAGATTTCGGCATGTTGAATGGAGTCTTGGGGTGATTTTAAAGGGGGTCATTCGCCATGTTTAAGTTTGATATTCTGTACGATTTAGAATTTGGCCCCCGTTCCCGTTCCTGCCCAAGAAGGTCCTGTTTTGACCCCTAGCACCTGCAGCATCACCTGGGGTTAATTTCGGCATGTTGAATGGAGTCTTGGGGTGACTTTAGATGGAGGTGGTGGCCATGTTGAAGTTTAAAATTCTGCACGATTTTAAAGTTTGCCCACATCTTCTAGTTTGTGCTCAAGAAGGCCCTGTTTTGCCAACCGGCACCTGCAGCAGCACCTGGGGTCGTTTTCGGCATTGTAATTGAAGTTCTGAGTGTATTGCGAGCGGGGTCGGTTCCGATCTTTAAGCTCAAATTACAGCTTGTTTAGCAGTTTTTCTATTTGTTCCTGCTCCTGCCCAAGAAGGCCTTGTTTTGACCACTAGCACCGGCAGCAGCACCTGGGGTCGACTTCGCCATCTTTAATCGGGTCTTTGGGTGATTTTAGAAGAGGTCAGTCGCCATGTTCAAGTTTGATATACGGTTTGTTTAGAAGTTTGCCCTCCTGTTCCAGTTCCTGCACAGGAAGGCCTTGTTTTGACCACTAGCACCGGCAGCAGCACCTGGGGTCGACTTCGCCATCTTAACTCGGGTCTTTGGGTGATTTTAGAAGGGGTCGCTCGCCATGTCCATGTTTGAAAATCGGCACGATTTAGAAGTTAGCCCTCCCGTTCCAGTTCCTGCACAAGAAGGCCTTGTTTTGACCACTAGCACCGGCAGCAGCACCTGGGGTCGACTTCGCCATCTTGACTCGGGTCTTTGGGTGATTTTAAAAGAGGTCAGTCGCCATGTTCACGTTTGATCTACGTTTTGTTCAGAAGTTTGCCCTCCTGTTCCAGTTCCTGCACAAGAAGGCCCAGTTTTGCCAACCCGCACCTGCAGCAGCACCTGGGGTCGTTTTTGGCATTGTAATTGAAGTTCTGAGTGTATTGCGAGCGGGGTCGTTTCCGATCTTTAAGCTCAAAATACAGCTTGTTTAGCAGTTTTACTATTTGTTCCTGCTCCTGCCCAAGAAGGCCTCGTTTTGACCACTAGCACCTGCAGCAGCACCTGGGGTCGATTTCGCCATCTTGACTTGGGTCTTTGGGTGATTTTAGAAGGGGTAGGTCGCCATGTTCATGTTTGAAAATCGGCACGATTTAGAAGTTAGCCCCCCTGTTCCAGTTCTTGCACAAGAAGGCCCTGGTTTGTCAACCGGCACCTGCAGCAGCACCTGAGGTAGGATGCCCCCGAGGTGAGGTTGACTCCGGTATGATGCAAGGAGATTGTGGTCCAAATTTGAGCCCTCTACGATGAACCGTTCTCGAGAAATCGCGCGGACAGACAGACAGACACGCAAACAGACAAAACATTTTTGGGCCAGTGGGGTAAGGGCTTCGCTATCGCTCAGCCAATCACCCAAAGACCCAAGTCAAGATGGCGAAATCGACCCCAGGTGCTGCTGCAGGTGCTAGGGGTCAAAACGAGGCCTTCTTGGGCAGTAGCAGGAACAAATAGTAAAACTGCTAAACAAGCTGTATTTTGAGCTTAAAGATCGGAACCGACCCCGCTCAAAATACACTCAGAACTTCAACTACAATGCCAAAAACGACCCCAGGTGCTGCTGCAGGTGCGGGTTGGCAAAACTGGGCCTTCTTGTGCAGGAACTGGAACAGGAGGGCAAACTTCTAAACAAACCGTATATCAAACTTCTAAAATCACCCAAAGACCCGAGTAAAGATGGCGAAGTCGACCCCAGGTGCTGCTGCCGGTGCTAGTGGTCAAAACAAGGCCTTCTTGTGCAGGAACTGGAACGGGAGGGCTAACTTCTAAATCGTGCCGATTTTCAAACTTGGACATGGAGAGCGACCCCTTCTAAAATCACCCAAAGACCCGAGTAAAGATGGCGAAGTCGACCCCAGGTGCTGCTGCCGGTGCTAGTGGTCAAAACAAGGCCTTCTTGGGCAGGAGCAGGAACAAATAGAAAAACTGCTAAACAAGCTGTATTTTGAGGTTAAAGATCGGAACCGACCCCGCTTAAAATACACTCAGAACTTCAAATACAATGCCGAAAAGGACCCCAGGTGCTGCTGCAGGTGCCGGTTGGCAAAACAGGGCCTTCTTGAGCACAAACGGGAAGATGTGGGCAAACTTTTAAATCGTGCAGAATTTTAAACTTCAACATGGCCACCGCCTCCACCTAAAGTCACCCCAAGACTCCATTCAACATGCCGAAATTAACCCCAGGTGATGCTGCAGGTGCTAGGGGTCAAAACAGGGCCTTCTTGGGCAGGAACTGGAGCGGGGTGCCAAATTCTAAATCGTGCAGAATGTCAAGCTTTAATATGGCGACCGACCCCCTCTTAAATCACCCTAAGACCCCATTCAAAATGCCAAATTTGACCTTTAGGTACTGCTGCAGGTGCTGGGGGCCAAACCAGGGCATTCTTGAGCAGGAGCAGGAACAAAAGGAAAAACTGCTAAAAAAAAGCAGTATTTCGAACTTAAAGATGGGAACCGATAACGCTTAAAATACACTCAGGACCTCAATCACAATCCTGAAGAAGACCCCAGGTGCTGCTGATGGTGCCAGTTGTCAAAGCCGGGCCTCCTTGAACCGGAACCGGTTAGGCTAGGGTAGGTTAGGTTTGAGCAGCATTGAGTACGGTAGAGAAGTCCACAATGAGTAGCTGAAGTTGGAGTAGGCTAGGTCAGAGTAGGGTAGGTTAGTTTAGAGTAGAGTAGGCTAGGTTAGAGTAGGGAAGGGTAGGTAAGGTTGGAGTAGGCTAGGGTAAGTTAAGTTAGAGTTGAGCACGATTGAGTACGGTAGAGAAGTTCACAATACTGTGGGAGTAGGTACGTCCAGGGGTTAGGTTAGAAGCGTAGCGTCCCTCGCGCCCCAAGACCGGCGCCCGCAGGGCGCAGTACTGACTGATTAGCCCCGCAGGGTCCCACTCGCCCGGTGACAGCCGCCGGCAGGCCAAGGTAGGTGTACGCCAGGCGTGGAGGGGCGGAACAGTGGTTCGCGGTGAGCGAAGCCTGTTACGCCACGACGCGGTCTGGCGTACGCCTACCTTGTTTAGTTGTGATTTAGTTGATTGGCTGAGCGATAGCGAAGCCCTTACCCCACTGGCCCATAAATGTTTTGTTTGTTTGTCTGACTGCGTGTGTGTCTGTCCGCGCGATTTCTCGAGAACGGTTCATAGTAGAGGGCTCAAATTTGGACGACAATCTTCTTGCATCATACCAGAGTCAACCTCACATAGGGGGCACCGTAGTCAAAATGGTTTCTAAGATAATTTTAGGTCCTATAGATTTTATATAATAATTAACGACGCAATTACGATAGTGACGCACGCATCGATTCCTGTTCATATTTCGATAGGACAGTGCGTGATACGAACATTTTTATGGGGATGGACCCCTACTTAAATTGTCCTAAACAAACCCACAATATGCCAAAACCGACCTCAGGTGCTGCTGCAGGTGCCGGTTGGCAAAACAGGGCCTTATTCTTGAGCACAAACTGGATCATGTGGACAAACTTATAAATCGCGCAGAATTTTAAACTTCAACATGGCCACCGCCCCCATCTAAAGTCACCCCAGGACTCCATTCAATATGCCGAAATTAACCCCAGGTGCTGCTGCAGGTGCTAGGGGTAAAAACAGGGCCTTCTTGGGCAGGAACTGGAACGGTGGGCCAAATTCTCGTGCAGCATATGAAACTTAAACATGGCGACCGACCCCCTCTTAAATCACCCTAAGACCCCATTCAAAATGCCAAATTTGACCTTAAGGTACTGCTGCAGGTGCTGGGGGGCCAAAACAGGGCCTTCTTGAGCAGCAGCAGGATCAAAAGGGGAAAAAATCTGAATTTTGAACTTTAAGATGGGAACCGATAACGCTTAAAATACACTCAGGACTCGCTCAGGACCTCAATCACAATCCTGAAGAAAACCCCAGGTGCTGCTGATGGTGTCAGTGGTCAAAGCAGGGCCTCCTTGGACCGGAACTAGTTAGGCTAGGGTAGGTTAGGTTTGAGCAGCATTGAGTACGGTAGAGAAGTCCACAATGAGTAGGGGAAGTTGCAGTAGGCTAGGTCAGAGTAGGGTAGGTAAGGTTAGAGTAGGGTAGGCTAGGTTAGAGTAGGGAAGGGTAGGTTAGGCTGGAGTAGGCTAGGGTAGGTTAAGTTAGAGTTGAGCACGATTGAGTACGGTAGAGAAGTTCACAATACGGTGGGAGTAGATACGTCAAGCGGCGTACGCCTACCACCTTGTGGGCTATCCGTAATAGTGTACCAGTGAGGATATATTGGCATATGATTTTCCGACCCTGACGCCCGATGATACAATGATTGCGATAACGCAGACCTTGCTTAACTGGCACCGTAAATCAAAACTAACATCTAGGGTTTTAAAGGCCGGTAATATTACCGGTAAGATTCGGTAAGTTACCGTAAGTAACGGTAATATTACCCGGCCTCGAAAAAAGTGGTATTTTTCGGTAAGATTGCAAAGTTGTTCCTGTTTTGTCAAATCCCGCTTTGCCGAGCCGAATCTCAAATCACACTTCGCGCGGCTCAACTATTTCCGCGCTTTATTCGCTTCTCAAAGTGGAGGGGGAGAGGCACTGCCCCGTCGCGCAGGCAGGCAGTGCCGTGGCTAAGCCGCCAGCCCGAGCTGCCAGTCAGCCGCCCCGGCACTGCGCTGCCGCCGTCTCCCCGCCCGCCCGCCTTGAAGGGAAGCTAGGGAATACGAACGCGCAGCTGTTTCGTCTTCGTCGCTTGGCTTTGTGAAAAGAAAGAAAACAATCACTGAGGTATGTGTATTGACTTGAATATCTTAAGGGCACGCTGAGGCCGAGCTGCGTTATCGTTTTACATGCCATAAATAAAACGAAAACGCGTACGAACGCAATGGGGGGACAGGTGAAGGGTTGCAATTTGGTGAGGTTATGTTCCCCTGTTGTTGTGGTTTCGCCTTATCCTGATATAAACATTAACGCATGCTGAAAGGGTTTAAAAGTGATTGCTTAAATTGTTTAACAGGCTATCATGCCACGAGAAAAGGATCCCGTTAGAGATTGCTTTCATGAAATGACGGAGAATGGAAAGCAGAAAGCAGTATGTCGATACTGCGCCAAGAACTACGCCCACAACACTTCCAGAATGAGGAAGCACATCATCAGCGAGTGCACTCAAGTACCAGCAAATGTCAAGTACCGCTTCTCTTCAGTTTCAACCGTTTCACACGACACAGAGGAAGTCTTGGAGGACGAAGGTGAGCCGTTGTCAAAATTTTTCAAAACATGACAGCTTTTACATTCCTGCCGTTGGGGGAGGGGGGGGGGGAACCAGGCCCAGCGCGGAAGGGAGGGAAGGGAAACAAGAGATCGGGCGGCGGGCGGCCCGCCACTCGAGTCCGGCGCCGGCGTCAGGTGACGATTGGAGACAATACGGGGGCGAGCGGTGGGGGCGGGGGATGGAACAAGTTCGGACGCGGTAAATTTAAAACAAGCGCGGCGCGTACCTCGCTCTCTCGCATATGAGCCCTAATCTCTTAAACTTTTTTTTAATATTGCAGGTTTTTCTAGAGGGTCCGCGTCCAATCGAAGCACCAGCCCAACCCCTTCTGTTTCCTCAGTGTCGTCAGCTTCTCATTTGTCCTCGGATGCCCCGGCCGCCAAGAAGAGGAAGTCTTTGGACCGATTTGTTGACTCCACAACGGCGGCAGAGAAGGTTGAGCTTGACGCGGCCTTCGCCCGCGCGCTCTACGCTTTTGGTCTTCCCTTTTCTACATTCAATACTTTCTACTGGAACAGTTTCTTCACTATGCTTCGCCCATCTTACAAAGTACCAACGCCGTACTTTTTGGGAGGGGCCTTACTCAATACTGAGTATGACAAATGTGTTGCTAGCAATAGTGAGAAAATTAAGCTAGCTAGTGTGCTAGGTATTATGACCGATTCTTATACAAATGTAAGAGGTGAAAGCGTAATTAATATCATAATTACCACCCCATCACCAATATTGTACAAACAAATTTTCCGTGGTGTGAATCGAGAGACAGGTGAATTTGTAGGCAAAGAGCTGAACATTGTCATAGAAGAAGTAGATCCAAATAAATTTTTAATTCTTGTGACTGATAATGCATCTAATATGAAGGTAGGTTGGGAAATTGTTACAGATAAGCACCCTCATATCACAGCAATTGGTTGTGCCTCCCATTGTTGGGATTTATTGTTTAAGGATATTATACAATTGATTTCTGTTATTGATAAGTATTATGGGTATACGAGGACAGTGGTGAAATTTGTCAAGAAAAGCTCAAATGTCCTTGCAGTATTTCAAAGCAAACAAGTAGAAAAATATGGAAAGTCTTCAATTACTTTGAAAGTACCCAGTAAGACAAGGTGGGGAGGGGCTGCTATTTGCTTGAATTCTGCCATTAAGAATAAAGCTGCTCTACAAGAGACTGTTATTTCAGAGGACATCACTGATGTTCCCCGGTCTGTAAGGAAATGTGTTTTAGAAAGTAAGTTCTGGGATAGGATCAAGGTTATTTATGATGTGCTAAAGCCTATCCATGCCGCCATAACACTGATAGAAAGCAATAGGGCCCTGCTTTCAGATGTCTACTTTCTGGGGAAAAAAATTAATGACTGTGTTATGGCAGGAACCAGCAATCTCCCTCTGACATCACGCGAGCGCCGTGACATTGTAAAACTTCTGGATGAGAGGAAAGTGTTTACAATTGCTTCTATTCACCATGCAGCGTACATGCTGGACCCAAGATTCATGGGAGAAGGCCTACTTGACGATGAAATTGGTGAAGCAATAAATTTTATCTCTAAACTAGCTACGCGCTACGGGATGGACGAGGCCGCTGCCATAGCCAATTTGGGTGAGTTTAGAGCCAGAGAGGGCTTCTTTAAGACACCCTTCGTGATTGAGTCGGCACAAAAGGACATTCATCCTTCAACCTGGTGGAGGGGAGTGTGCTCAACCCAGCCTCTCTCCAAACTTGCCGCTGATTTGCTCCAACTGCCTCCGACTGCATCCGAATGCGAGCGGAAATGGTCCGATCACGGATACATCCACAATTTGCTCAGAAATCGGATGGACAACAAAAAGGTCACGAAAGCGGTAACCACGAGGTCGTCACTGCTTGCTACTGAAGCCAAACCGAAGTCCGGGAAGGGTAAATTGTCAGATCCGCTCTCAAGACTACAGCTTGAGGAGTACTTTGATAAGTATTTGGAGAAAGGTCGGCAGGTTGAACCAGGTTCTGACGGGCAACAGGAGGACAGCGATGATGATGATGATGAGTGCTCTAACTTCGGTGATGACTGGGACGACGAAGACTGGACTTTCGATGACTTGGATGCAGTGGACGAGGAGGAACAGGAACTGCCCGAAGAACGGGCAGTTGCGCCACTTGTAACTAGGGTGAGTTCTGCTGCTGAGAGAAACCCGGCGAGAGAAACCCGGAGCAATACGGCTCGTGTCGCCGACGCTACACCAGCTCAACCAGCAGCACGACGATCATCTCGTCCTCGTCGCACATAGGTTTAATTTTAAATTTTAACGTGCTTATTTTTGAAACAAAGTAAATAAAAATCATTTTTCTGAATTTTCCTGTGCGGTATTTTGCTTTTCATCCCTTGTTCTATACATTAAACTACTAGCTACAACTCTATAACGTGAAAAAGGGCTTCAAAAACTCTAAATTTGCCTTTTTAAAGTGAGTTTGATGAAAACAGAGAGATATTTTAAACTTTTTGCAATCTTACCGAAAAATACCAAAATTACCGGTAACTTACCAATCTTTCCGTAAGTTACCGTCACTTTGAATCTTACCGGTATTTTTAAATCCCTACTAACATCATCGCCCATGGGAATGACACGTACATTGGCGCTAGTTATCATGGAAGGAGTTGGGCAACGATGCGAATTCCAAAGGACCCCGCTTATAATTCTATATGGAATTTTAGCAGTTTCCATCTAGATTTAGTACTTTCCAGATGGATTTTCCATAACCCAGAGGGGTCTTGTGTTTTCTTTATGGAAAACTGGAATTCCAGACCCCTGAATTTCCATAAGTACAATCAGATTCCAAAATGGAAAAACATTTCGACAATGGAAATAGTTTTTCAGATCTATTTCCTTCTGGAAAACAGGCCTGGAAAACAATTCTGACCCATGTCTGAAGATCCACTCCCTAAGGTGTAAATTTCGCGGGAGTGGATCTGCTAAGTTTAGCGGATCTACTTCGGACTCGATCCAGTTCCAGCTAGATCCGCTAAGCTTAGCAGATCCACTCCCGCGAAATTTACACCTTAGGGAGCGGATCCACTCCGGACTGGATCCACTAAAGTTAAGTTGGATCTAGTACAAAACGGATCCTCAAAGTAAGTGGAACCGCTCCGCGCAAATTAAACCTTACAGAGCGGATCCGCTCCGGAAACTGGATAGCCCGCAGCAGGATATAACGAATGGACGATATGAATACATATGAATACATATGAATTCATATGAATACATATGAATCATATGAATACATATGAATCATATGAATACATATGAATATAACCAGAATTTGTGCGAATATCACCAGAATATGTGTGAATACTATTGAATATGTACTGAATATGTATGAATACCTACGGATATCAATGAATATTTCAATATATTCCGAATACAAGGGAATAGTTGTGAATACCTCAATACTTTTGAATATTCGAGAATTATTTTGAATATGAATAAGAATATCCCAGGCGTGTACACAGAATACTTCGAGTGAGTATCCCCTCGGGATGGGACGTGAGCGTTAGCGCCGGGAAGTAGGCAGACCCCAAACGCAATGCCCCAAAACGGCCATGTCAAATCGTTAGTAGATCGTAGGTAGAGATAAGTAGACATATTTTTACCCAAAACAACTTTTGCAAACCCCGGTTTTTTAAAGTGTCTCTGTGGTTTGCTAACTTCACGTACCTTTGGACAGCCCCAACCAGATAAACACACAAAACGCGACGTCTGTCAGGAGCAGGTCTTTAGTAGAGGTAAGTAGAGATAAGTAGACGTAAGTAGGATCGTCGGGCCACTTTCGTATCCTAACCTACAGCAGAAAAACAAAATAATCGCGTATGCGTGGCCATGTGATTTCACATAATTAAGATCACTAGTCACTCGATCTTTCTTCACTGTTTGATTGCAGGAGCATCGTTATTAGACGATAGTAGAGCCATCACTGCACTCGAAATATTTAATCTACATCAGAAAAACAAAAAAAATCGCGTATGCGGGGCCATGTGATCTCACATAATTAAGATCACTAGCCACTCGATCTCTCTTAACTGTTTGATTGCATGAGAATCGTGAGTGGACGATAGTAGAGCCATCATTGCACTCGAAACATTTCAGACTCTAGACCTAGGGTCTAGGGTCCACTACAAATGAAACAATAATTGTTCATCATACGCTTGGTATATCAGTCCATTTCGGTGCTCCTTAATTTTAAGGAAGAAAAAAATGGCTAGGTGTTTTAAAGACTGCTTAGCAAGTCTGACACAGTGTACTAATAAAACACATTTTTTTCAGGAAAAAATGGCTGGATATTTTAAAGAATGCTAAATTGTTTGGCAAGTCTGACAAACAGCTCGCTGCCATGTGTGTCTGCGCAGTACATTTTACAGACAGTGACTTTCTTAGTGCAGTGAGGAGGACTTCCCTCTTTGAGCATGCTATACCATCGCCACACTTGGGTTAGTACTTTCTGTTTAAAAGGGAACCTATTTCAGATTAATTTTCTTTAGATTTACTAAGAGGTCTATTATTGATTCTATCTTTTGAAAAAAAAAATTAACGGGGAAATGGAGGGGGGAGGGATGTTTTGAAAAAAGAGTTTGAAAGTCAAGAAATTATACTTAAAATATGACTGCCTAATATGGCCGGTGTGGCCTGATTGGTCCTGGTGTAATAATCTTCTTTGTGTATCCAGGGGTTGATGGTGGTGATGAGGGAACGGAAGATGATGCTGGGCTGCTGCCAGAAGCCCTTCCAGAAGGCCCTCCAGGACCTTCTGCTGTTCAAGAAACAGCTGCTGGCCCTTCAACTTCTGCAGCTTCACTGCTATCCTTCTTAATGCCTCCATCTGTGAACGGTAAATTGCGCATTTATTTTAAAAATTTTAAAAGGATGAAAAGTTAAGACTATGAACAAATTTTCAATTTTGAATGTTATTTAAAGGGCAGGCCAGGCTATTGTACGCCTAGATCAACAGGACCATTCCTGTTTAGAAACTAATCAAGGACCACTGAATGAACACAGCTACTCCAATGCTGTTGATGGTAAGAACCGTTTGAGAACTTTTATGAAGTAAAACTTTGACTACATTACTTAATTTAAACATTTATTATTTTCCATTCTGCAGAAGTTGCAGAAGATGCAATGGCAGTTGATGTCGAGAAGGACAGTGCAGGTGAAACGCACATTCAAATCCAAGAGGAAGTTGCAGAAGTGAAAGACACTCAATTTCCACTGAACTTGTGTAGGTACCTATTAAAGTAGCAATAAGGTTACACACAAAGATAAACTGCCTACTTACCATTTTTTTTTCACCACCAGCTAAAAATCCTTCTCCTTCAAAGCCAAAGACGCCACTGGCAATTCCGGTACACAGAATTCCCTGCTCGGCATGATTCAGAAGATGGCGAAGACCTGGAAACAAAGAGCGTTATATTAGAAAAAACAGTTGGATCAAAAAACTAAAGAAATGAGAGAATTTCTTGAAAAGAAGGATGACAGGGCACTGGAAATCCTCCAGCCAAAATTAGATCCCACAATGTTCGAGATTTTGCAGTGCCAAATACGAAATGCTGATAGAGCACCACAAGGGCGACGCTACACCATGGATAAAAAAGTAATTTTCACACGCCTCCGTAACAAGAGTCCAAAGGCTTATGCTGCCTTTCCTGGTCTGAAGAAAACTGGAAAAACAGTGAAAACAACTGTTAAAAGAATGGATTTACAGCCTGGTGTCACAAAAGCAATTATTGACGCTTTAAAGGAAAGGGCTGCGTGTATGCAGGATGCAGACAAGGAGGTGATCATCATATTTGATGAAATGTCCCTGAAATTATTTTTTTGTGTATGATCCAATTAGAGACATGGTGATAGGTTTTGTTGACTTGGGCAATGGTAGACGCCGCCCCCTTGAGGCTGAGGAAGTTTTAAATTGCATGGTCCGTTCAATTTATAACAAATGAAAACAGCCCATCTGCTTTTGGTACACTCACAGAAAATTGAAAGCTGAAGACTTCAGACTTCTTTTCTCCGAGGCTATTGCAGCAGTCTTGGACACCGGACTCAAGGTCAGGGCCGTTGTTGTTGATGGAATGGCAAAAAATAAAGCTGCTCTTGTGTCCATGGGGGCAACATCAGAAGAGCCATGGTTCCAGCTGCAAGAGGCAAAAATATATGTCATGTTTGACTCGCCCCACCTTTGGGAGTCGCTGCGTAATGCACTCCTTCAGTACATCCTTGTTCTTTCGGATGGGAGCCAAATTAAGAAGGAATTCATAGAAAGATTTATTGAAATGGACATGAAAATGCAGCCAAGGTTATGTAAGAAAGTCAGCAAAACCCACCTGAATCCCGCATCCTTTCAGAAGATGTCAGTGCCACTCGCAGTACAGTTTTTCAGTGGCAGGATGGCTGCAGGAGTGTGCACGTACTCTGTTCTGGGTGCACTCCCACAGGAAGCAATGATGACAGGGAAATTTATTGAGTTCCTCAACAATCAGATTGATTCTGAAAATGGTGTAGATCGCACACCACCCGATGACGATCACCCATTTAAGTGTGCCATCACAACAGAAAATGAAGAAATGCACCTGCAACAGTGGCAACAGTTGTACAATGATATCAGTGGCTGGCAGTTCTATGGGTTAAGAGGTTTGACATTCCCTGACAACTGGAAAATTACCCTCCGGTCAAAGGCGCATCTCTCGGCTGATTTTAAGAATAATGGGTATGACACGATGCCAACAGGGCACCTAACTGGGGACCCTATTGAGAACCTGCATTTCAAAGCTAGGTACTTCCAATCAACCCCACATGCAGCTGATTATCCCTGTGCTTTCGCCTCTGTTTTAATTGACATGCTGACAACGACCAGCAAAGGCAAAAATAATAGGGATGATAACGCACTGAACTTCCTCAACTTGAGTGCGTTGCTGAGGCAAACTGTGGAACACAATCCAACGCCTAGGTGGCAGGTAGATCAAATGTTTGAAGGCCAAACGTCAATTTTTTCTCCTGTTGAAGAAGAAGACATTGAAGATGAGGAGCAGGAAATTGAAGTATTAGAGGAAGAAGAGGCGCTTGATGGAAGTCCCCCTACATTACTCACAAATGAAAACTTTCTTCGAGACATCCAGGAGAAGTTAAAAGCTTCAGCTGGTGCACAGGCTGCAAATCCTATAGTGGCTGGGTATTTGAAGAAAACGGAGTGTGCGGAGTGTAAGGTTCTTCTTCAAACAGCGGCTCAATTTCCTCTTCATCTGCCGCAGATGCTGGTTGGATCCTCAGATGTGTTATCTACGGAGCAGTCAGTACCATCTCAGGAAGTGTCAAATGTCACAAAATTAATTTATGCAGAGGCACAGAAAGTTTATATTAATGACTTTTCAGCTTCTGACATTCTCTGTAACTTTGCCTCTCATGTCTGTCGTCTACCAGAAGTGAAACAGTTTCAGCTGTGTCCCAATCATACAGAATTCAAGAATGCTTTTAGAAACAAAATTTGTCATCAAGTACTTCAAGATGCTTTACTGACACTAAATCAACAATTTAAAGAAAAGAAGAAGGAAGAGAGACACCAGAAGCAATGTCAGAAGGCAAAAAGAGTTATGCAGAAGTAATTTTTTTCCTTTTCTCATGCAGAATGATATTGTCTGTTCAGACTTCTCTTTAAAATTGCCTTGGTATATTTGCGGAGTTATGCTCTTTTTAATGTTATTGACTAACGTTTTTAGTATTGATACTGAATGTTACAAAGTTTTGTCAGAGTATCTTTGAGTCTTAAATGCAGTATTGAAAAGTGAAAAAGTAAACCAACCAAAGTAAACTTACCTTGTACCTTCGATGTCTTTTTATTCGTTTCAAATCCAACAAGATTGTAAAACCTAAGAGTCTAGCCTCTCTCTTCGAGGCAGTCTGATCCAATCATTTCTTAAGGTACAGGTGTAGTTTGACTTAAAAGCGAGTCGAAACCAGATAAACGAACGATCTGGCTGGGTCCAAAACAACATAACCTTCTTTTCAAACAATAGCCGACCAGGCTGGGCTCCCGCGCCGCGCGAAAATAACGTCTTTATTCAAAAGTGCTTCGAAAGCGAAACCGTGCCACACGCGGTTTTCATGGTTAACAATAATTCTCATAACTATGAACTTGATTTATTTTGACACATCGAGGGAAGAAAGTGTTCTTTTCTGTCAAACCTAGCACTCTGTTTACATGCAAAGGGAGTTTTCAGTCTTAGGCTGCTCAGCCCTCAGGGAACGGGCATGACGTCACAGCTATAACTAAAACAAGAACAAGCCGCCCTCTCACCGCCGTTCGAGTTTCCCCCCGCTGCTTCTGCTGCACCGAGGTGGCTGATGAGAAGCTCGTTTGGAACACAAACACTTCCAACCATCCGGTCAGCACGATAGAGAGGTTCACGACGAGAGCGGAGCTGTCGGACATGCACTTTGTGTACCCGCTCAGGGCACATCCAAACCGCCGCATTTTTCCACAATTGCACAACAACCTCCGCGCTTCCGCGCGCGAGCTACCATCCAAGCGAGCTTCTCATCAGCCACCTCGGTGCAGCAGAAGCCAGAACGGACAGAGGCGGGTGTGCCGTCTGCAGTCACCGGACAGCGCCAGCAGACGACACGCCGCCGCCGCCGAGTGCCGCCCAGCGTGCGAATGCTGCAGCGCCGTGGCGCAGGCAGCCCGCAACACAGCAGCGCGCGCTCGGTTGCCTGCCGGGCATTACGAAATCGCAATTTCCCGCGTTGTTAGACGTTTGCGCCCACTAGTCCATTAGTTAAAAATGATCCCCTTCGCATGTCCTATCCACCCTATCTTTCTGTCCCAAACGAGAATAAACACCCTGTAGTAAATCATCTAGAAAATTTGAGTGAAGAAAAAAATGAAAACGGAAAGGTCTAACATTCGAATTGGCGACCCGCCACACGGCGAACCGGTCCTTTTGACCGCGCGACCAAGCCGACATTGTTGTGAGACTTTGTGTGGCCGACCACCACAACCCAGTGAAGAAAAAGACGTCTAGTAGATCTGCTAGATCATCTAAATATTATCTAAAACAAGGGGTCCCTCACTCCCTTGAAAGGTGTACACAGGAGTATTTGAGAGTATGAGTATGCGTGAGTATAAAGGAGTTTTGAGAGTATGTGGAGTTTGTCAGGAGTATGTGAGTATTTTATGAGTTGCGTGAGTATTTTATAAGTATGTGGGAGTGTGCGTGAGTATTTCATGAGTATGCGGGAGTATGCGTGAGTATCAAGGAGTTTATAGAGTATGTATGAGTTTTTCAGGAGTATGAGAGTATTTTATGAGTATGTGGTTGTGTGCGTGAGTATTTCAAGAGTATAAGGGAGCATGTGGGAGTATGCATGAGTGTTTTATGAGAATGTAGGGAAAATGTTGAAACAACATAAATAGTGAATTACTACTTACGACGACGCCGAGACTCAGGGTTGGCCTACCCAGCAGGCACCGATGCGAATGTGAAAACGATTGTAGAGTGTATAGTACATGCCCAGAAACTAACACACATGAGTGTATTGCAATAGGTAGTTATTTTTTAACATTGTGTCCCGTTACGTCCATTTGATACACTTTTAAGCCAATGAACGCTGAATAAAAATCCGTTTCCACATTAAAATAATTATTGAAAGGAAACCGTAAGAAAAAAACTGTAGATTTTATGCCACTCCGCCGTCTTGAAAACCTAGAGAAAAAAAGGGGGGGGGGGGGGCACCCGGGGGTGCGCGTCGAACCTACGACCCGCCGTTCCACATCTCAATGCTCCAAGCCACCCGGCCAAAGAGACTTGTAGGAGGATATGTGGTCCCCTCCGGTCATACTGCCCAATGCCGTCTGAGAATTCGCTTCAGCACGTGCGCTCGATCAGCAGAACGGAGGGGTCCACACCTCCTCCTAAAAGTTCCTTGGCCGAGTGGCTTCGAGCGTTGACACGTGGAGCGGCGGGTCGTGGGTCGTGGGTTCGACCCGCACCCCTGGGTGCTTTTTACCCAACAAACTTTTATCGTTATTCTGTTGTAAATTTGGTCCGTTTTACGTCACAAAAACGAGAAAACTACTATCGATGGACGACAAATGCGCTTGTTAACGATGTTTGTCGTTATTTTGAAGTATTGCATGCCGTTCTTTTATCGTAATTTGGTCGTCCGAAAAACGGCAAATGTACGACAAATTTACAGACCAACGTCGTTCCACACGGGAATTGGGACGGCACCTGCGTTGCTAGCGCATGGAGACCCGTGAATCGGCGACGCACGCCAAAACCATCTCAGGAGTGCCGCGAGCGAATGAGTAAAAGAGTATCTCGAATTTTCGAGGAGTATTTCATGAGTATGTAGGAGTATGTGTGAGTTTCTGCGAGTTTTGCGGGAGTATGCTGGAGTTTCGGGAGTGTGGAGGAGTTTGAGGAGTATGTGGGAGTTTTTAGGAGTATCAAATCAGGTGTACACGGAGTTCTTGAGTGGGGGAGCCCTTGATCTAAAACGTCTATCGAGATCTATGTCTAACAAAATATCAATGTAGACGTCTAAAAGATGTATATTTTTCGTCTATAGATCTATGTCTAACAAAATATCAATTTAGACGTCTAAAAGATGTATTGGTTTCGTCTATTGATCTATGTCTAACAAAATATTAATTTAGACGTCTAAAAGATGTATTGACTTCGTCTATAGATCTAAGTCGAACGAAATATTTCTTTAGATGTCTGAACGATGTATCTTGGCTAAGTGATCTATGCCCACAAGTGTTGCTTGGAGACTTCCTCCATATGTTTCACCACAAGAAGCCTGACTCCCTTGCTTTTCCCCGTTTTATTTGGGACTCTGATAAATAAATTACTATCGCACGGAATTGCCCATAAGTACCCTCGCCGCGATGGACTCCTTGTCTTCCTTGGTACAAACTCTGATTACAGCAGGGTCGTGACTTACCCTTGCAACCTCGTTTGTGAGGAGCGCCTGGGAGGTAGATCGCCAAACGCACGCAAGTGCTAGGCGGGTTAGTCTACTCTTTGGTTCGCAGGCTGTGAAAGTCTGGGTTGGTTTGGACATGTAACTTGAAGGTGGGTGGGTAGGTGTACGCACAGATATCCGGACCCGAACCGATAATCTACAGTACAGTTTAAGTGTGACTTCAATATTCGAGACACGTCCGAAGAAAGAACATCGAAGCGCAAGGTTTTACTAAATGAAAAATTTCGCCATGTCCCCTCCCCTTCCCCTTCCCTTCCGCGCCCCTCCGCGTCCCTCCCGGTTGTGATGGCTGCTGCTGGAGGTATGTGATGTGCTCGAACTTTTGCGCCGAGATTTTGGATGTTTATCGTAAAATAGTGAAAATACATACTCTAAGGGAATAAATGTTCCCATTTTTTCCTATATTCACGCAAGTTTTTATGCTAATTAGCCTGGACTCGCGAAACGGCCATATGTGCAGTTTCATGAAGACAGAGGTTATGTATTTTTGTACATTGAAGCCCTTCGTTTCAAGTTCTCTTAATTTTCTTTTCGTTTTTTACATTAGTTTGTTTTGTTTAACCTTTTGATCGATTGTTAAGATTGTAACAGATGTGCATTTTAGGAAACATGCTACGTCCGAAGAGGTTGGGCTCATATAAAAGGCATTTGATGGACCCTAAAACCTGTATTCCCAAATCAACACTTTGGCTTCGACAGCAGTCGAGTGATGCTCATTGCACCGTAGTAAGTTCACCACACATATGCAGTAGTTAGTTAGTCAATGGTCACTGACCTCTGTAGTTTATGCAGCATTTTGATAGTGCAACGGTTTGCATATTCAATTTTGTGAATATTTTTGAAGGGAACCATTTGTGTGTGGAGGCAAACTACTTGACACTTATTTTTTCATGAGATTGGTCATTATGAAACCTGTTTGTATACATGAAAAATTTCATTTATTTACAGGGAACATCTGATGAAGCTTGAGATGCTGAGTCAGACTTATCGTGCAGCATGTCTTTGCAAGTACAAGTTGAGGACAACAATTCTATGATTTCATCATGTAGCGAAGATGAGGTAAAACGGGATTCCTTGTGGTGCAATATCTCAGTGCTGTAAATCAATCCTAGAAAATTAGGTACGGGGTAATCAGACTCTTGCGTTGGTCAAGAGATAAAACTAGATTTATTGGTAGGAAGTTATAGCATTAGTTAGTGAAGATAACCAACGTATAGATGATTCGTCTTCAGCAATGTGGTTCTCTATGCCCTTAAAGGCTCAAACCAAAAATTTTAGCCAGTCCGAACAGAAATTTCAGGCCACCTTAAGTTTCTGTGTTCAGATTTTTTTAACAGTGTGATAGGGTTAACCTGCTTAAATTTCCAGAACAGGGGTAGTTTTTGGGGGCCACGGTAACGGATTCATTCTTATCAACAGTCAGTTTTCATGAGCGGATGAAAGCGCAGTTTTGAATTATCTTTTACCTGCCTGCCTCCAAACCTGAATTTCTTTTGAATACCCTTGGTGGTGCGGTGCTTACCTTATCTATGTTTCTTATTGCAAAGAAGTTGTTACATTTTGTCCTTAATTTAAGTCTTTTTTCTTAGCAGTGCGTATGTAAGTTTTATTATCTTTTCTTTTTTCAGGTTGTTGACTGCATTCCTGCTGAAATTACTACTCAAGACAATCGTTCAAAAATTCCTTTGTGGGAAAGAATTTACATCTTGGAGAGCAAAGTTCACAGCTTGGAAAAGGAGTTGGCTGTCTGTCAAAGCATCACTGAACGTTCCCACAGTATTCCAATTTTTAATTAAACTTTTGTGGTATTGATGCAATTTTTATGAGTCTAATCAATGTTGTGTCACTCAGATATTCCAAATTCGTTAGCTAAACTGGAAGCATTGTACTCTATTCATGACAAACATCCTTCTAGAGTTCAAAATCAGTTTCAGCAATACCTATCTGATGAACCAGGGCACTCAATGTCTCAGGTAAGTTTTGCTTTTTCTTAATAATGATTTAATTGGGATGTAGCCTTTTAGCACATCTTTATAGAGCTTAGCCAAAGTTCTCACCGAGTGTAACCATTGTTTTGACTTTTAAATATTGTAGGTATTATCCAGAGATAGACTGGAGCACTGTTCTTCGGGGCACAGACCTAATGAGGTAAGAAAGTAACATCTGTAGTCATTTCTGTTGGTACCATATTTGTGAAGTCTTGTTTCTTTTGTAGAAGATGATGCAATTTGGCTGCAAAATGCTCAAAGCAAGTCAAGTCTCTAGGTTGAACCATAAAAAGGAGACTACACTGGCTGCAGAGCTATGTTCAATGCTTTTTACTCCAGAGGAAATGGCTCTTTGTTCCATGAAAGGGAAACTCAACAACAAGAGTAAGAACTCTTTTCGAAAGATTCCTATTGATGAGACAAGAGCGAGGGGTATAATTGGTAAGTATTGTAGCACATCTTAAAAGGTTGTCTTTGTGCTAAAGCTATTTGCCGGAAAGCTTACTGTTCTTCTGTGTTTGAAGATTACGTGTGTCAGACAAAAGGTCTGTCTGGTCCACACACTGAGAAAAAAATTAGGACAGCCATTGCCAACAAATAACACAACTTTTGCAAGACGGAGGATGGGAAACAGATTATAATGTACCACAAGCATGTCATTACAGGGAAGCGCCCAGAATGAGCCTACAGTATTACTAAATGTAGCGATTGTGATTTGCTGTGTACTTTCTCAAAAGTCTTATTGCTTTTTTAAATCACTATGAAAATCAAATATTTCATCATTTTGTGTGGTTTCTTGCTCAGGGCCACTTGTGAATTATAAGTAAGAATCATGAATCATGAATTGCATAATTGTGTCTTGCTATGTGTATTCCCACAATGACATCATCCTTTGAGTTTACTTCACTTTCAGTTAATTTTTTGCTTGGAATAGCTGCTTGAAGGATTTCACTTGCAAACAATAACTGAGAGCTTCAAGGGTTAGAGGATCTGTAGAGAAACGACAGTAAAAACCATAGTTCTCAAACTATGACAGAATTCATGCCATGCATAGAACTTTCAACTAATTAACACCCCTGAACACAACAAAAAATATGGAGGCCTGGAAAATAGTTGTTAAAGCTGCTAGTGGTTTAATGGTGCTGTGATGGTGCTTATTTAATTATTCCAGCAACAATTTTACACATCACATTGGCTCGTTCAGTATGGATCTAAAGAAATCATTTCAACATGTGAAACACTGCTCGTATAAGATATTTGGGTTTCGAAGTTCTGTTCACAAAGCAAATCAAACTGAACGAAGTCAAGTGAAAAACTATGATACCTTTACCTATCTTTTCTGGTTAGTGGGTGAGGGTACCATTGTGGTAGTCTCATGTACACCTAACAGCACATTAAATATCTGCTTTTTCAAATTTTATCTCTAAACAACAAAGTGTGCCAACTTATTTTTGCCATCGTTCCAACAAAATTTTCTTTGATGCATGGCTCAACCTCCTTTTTCATTTATTTGGGATTAGGCAAGCTTCAAGAGCAGCAGTGAGGGAACATGGACAGTAATGAAAACAGATTAGCTCTCTTCGCCAGACTTTTTCCCTCTCTAGCTTTTCTATAGGAGTGCTGCGCCAAGGTAGGTGTTCACACTAGAAAGGATTCTTCAAAATGCCATTTCGAACTTTGGAAATGGGTGGGCTTTTACTAATAATTTGTGCTCCACATAAACCAACGTAGACTAAATAACCTCAGAGCAACCTCAGATTTTTCCAATTTACCTCAGAAAAATTACCCTTTATACAAGCACTCGAAATACTTGTTCCATTGTACTAAATTTTAGGACAGATTACATACTTCCAAAAGTCTCATACATAGTTGATTGTTGCTTTTATTTTAACTATTCGACGCATTCAAAGTTGCGTGTATGGATGCCGCCGAGGTAAAATATAGTGTCCCGCCCATGACCTGACAGTAGTAGGGTAAATTTGAATCAGATTTTCCATAAATGTTAGGCATGAAAGAATACTAGTTCAAAATCCATTTCCTTAGCGACGGTGGTAATTTCTTAAGTACATTTTGCTGCTATGATGTTGGTCATGGCTCCGCAGGTACCTCGTCTCGACTTCAACATCCGTCTTGTCCCAGACGTTTCCCTACGACTTAGCCGGTGATTCCTGCACCTTCGTGATCATGGCATCGTCATCCGTCCTGTCGAATATGCATCCTTGTAAGTATAACGATATTTAATCGTAATTGCGTTTCACTTTCGTAGCTCAGATGTAGTAGACAAAGGATTTTAGTCGTACGCCTAGTTTCATGTTGTTGAGGTTATGAATGGGGGTGCACATGCCGTGTCTCTTTTAGGTTTTCATTCCTAATGCCGTTCCACTCCAGGAGAACTTAAAAAGGATTGCATCAGAGGCAGAAGGTTAGGGACCAAACTTGTCTTCAATATGGCAGATTCCAGCAAACGTCACACATCAGCGCCCTATGTGCATAACTTATCCAGGCGAGCTAAAAGGGCGTGTGCTCGGCAGCTGAATGAAGACGCAGCTGAGTGGAAGACGCCTACTTTTGATGCGTTGGATATCAGCCTTTCGGGAGACGTTGTTGTTGAGGTCTCCAACCCCTCTTCACCTCAGTCTTTATCACTGCTTGAAACTGTTTCATGTACAATTCCACCTGAAATCGAGTTAGAGCATGATAAGCATGTAGACAATGAGCCTGCTCCAACACCCTCAGAAGTTGCAGTGAATTGTGACCCACTGGAGAATGAAGTGTCCTTTGCTGTGTTTAATGAACTCCCATTATCTATTCACTTTGATTGTGATGCTTGTTTCAGCTGCAAGTGTTCCAACTGTAATGAATGTATCCATAAGCCCGATGGTATCTCGTGTGAGCACTGTGACTTCTGTATATCTGCCATTGATTCTGATTGTGCAGACCACTCTGATGATGATGATGATGGGGAAGATATTTTTGATTTGGAAGAGGATGAACTTTTAACTGAAAAGGAGAAGCTTGACAAAGAAATACAGACTGATTTTGTTGATATTGTTTTAAAGCACAACATAATCAACGGACAGTCAAATCCCTCTTAAGTTTTTTTCGTAAACATAATTTTGGAAATTTTAATAAATCCCCTGAAACTTTGCTAAAAACTCCAAGATCTACAGAGACAAGAGTAGTTGAACCTGGTTTATACTGGCACCGTGGCGTAAAACAAGATCTGATCGACTATGCTAGGAAGCACAATTCCTCTGAATTAAGGATATCTTTTAGTACTGGTGGCTTACCTCTTGGGAAATCCTCAGGAGGGTCTTTCTGGCCAATTTCTATTACCATCAATGGGTCCAGGAAAGTGATTTTAGTGGGAGTTTACCATGGTCCCTCAAAGCCAAACAATCAGGATGACTTTTTTAAAGACTTTGTTGATGAATTTAATGAATATGTAGACCAGGGCCTCGAATGTGATGCAAGACATGTCACTGTTGCTATTGATATGGGTATTTTTGATGCTCCTGCCAATGCCTTTGCTTTAAATGTGAAAGGACACGGAGGTTATTCTAGCTGTTCTAAATGCAATGAAGATGGTGTTAAGCATGGCGGCAGATTGACTTTTAACAAATTTAATGGTGTGCTACGAACTGATGATTCATTTAAGAATCAGACTGATGAAGATTATCATCATGGACCTTCAATTCTTACGTCACTGAAGAGTTTTCGACCAGTGTCAGGTGTACCCCTGGATTACATGCATCTCACACTTCAGGGTTGTTTGCGAACAATGGTCTACATGTTGATATCTGGCCCTGTGCATGTTCGCCAAGCACCCTTTATCATTCGGAAAATATCAGAAAATCTAGTAACTTTGACTGAATGGGTTCCCAATGATTTTATGAGGAAGACCCGATCATTGCAATTTGTAAAGAGGTTAAAGGCCACTGAATGGAGGATGTTGCTGTTTTACGTAGGCTTGATTGTTCTGTCTCATCTCCCAAGGCATTTCTATGAACATTTTGTCGTTCTTCATGTGGTAATGACAATACTTGCCAGCTCAGAGCTGAGCAAAACTCAATTGCAGTATGCCACAGACCTAATGATGTACTTCATCAGAAATTTTATTGCCCTGTATGGGAAAGAGTACTGCTGCCATAACATGCATGGAATGTCCCATCTAGTAGATGATGTTGCCCTTCATGGGGTTTTAGATAATTTCAGTGCTTTCAGGTATGAAAATTTCCTACAGGAGTTGAAGAAGATGGTGAGAAAAGGGTAAAAACCTTTACAACAAGTTGCACGTGGATATCAGGAGCTAAAATTGAAGTCTGAAGTCTGTGATCTGCCAAGCAATGTCAAAGAAACTGTTCTTACTGGCCAACATTGTAATGGACCGTTGCCACCATCATGCAGAAATCCTCAATTTTCTTCTTTGTTTGTACCCCAGAGTGGGCTTAAAATCAATACTTCCCCTGCCAATAGTTGTTGTCTGCTGCAGGATGGGACAGTCATTGTTGTGGAGAACATAGCGCATTCAAATATTGATAAATGTACTGTTCTTATTGGAAGAAGATTTTTGGATGTAAAAGATTTATATTCTTTTCCCTGTCATTCTTCTCTCCTAAACACCTATCATGTCTCAAATTTGTCTGAGGAGTTGACTGTTTGGCCAGCCACAGCCATTAAATCTAAATGCTTTCGAATGCCATGTGAGGGCGGTTTTGCTGTTGTTCGACTACTACATTGTATTGCTTAAAGTTGATTTGGTATGCCTTTCGCTAGTGACAATTTTGTCCTTTGTGATTCTTTAACTTCAGATAGTAACCGGTTACTATTTCTGTGTGTTGCAGGGAAGTACTTCCTGGTCGATTTCAGAGATGGCCCTCAGCTTATTCAGGGTCTATGGTTATCGAAACAGCGAGACCATGCTTCATGGCCACCAGCTGCTGCTATGGCCCAGCAGACGTTTGACAAATTCGTGCAAGACCCTAACAATGTACCAAATGAAACATGGGAGTCACATCCCGTCATCAGAATCCGAGCATGTGGAGGTAAATATTTCAGACTGTTCAGTGTAGCCAGTCTTTTCTCTTTCTATTTGACATCGGCTCTAGCATATTTTTCTCTGGCTGGTCCATCTGAACCTTCCTCTGCACCGCTTTTCCTAACAGTGTAGTGCTTTGTTTTCAGACAGTTTCTCCAAACTGAGATTCAAACTACGTGATCCTGAAGAGAGACCTGAACACTCCAGTAGAAGCAGAAGAGGAGAAAGGTCGTCGCACAAGCAGACGACGTGTCCAACCTGATGTTAGTACTAGCTCTGAAGAGGATGACGTTAACTCTCTTTTAAAAAAGACTGGTATTAAACTTCCAGTGCCATCTGTTGACAGGTAAAATTTTAATTACTTGCCGAATAAATATCCTTTCATCTTCAAAATCTTATTAACAATTAACCGTATCTTCACTTTTTTCAGTTGGCTCTTCGAATTCAGGTCAGCAGAGGACTGATTCTCAAGTTTCTGTATCTAAAGTAAGTTCTTTTTTCTATAAGTTTTACTTGGGGTAGGGGCAGTGTTTATGATCTTGGAAAGCAACTTTTTTCTTCAAGTATTCAGAGGTCTGGTCTTCAGACGCTTACAGTGACATCATTTTTTTTTTATCTTTATGACTTGTTGCAGGCTAAAAGGTTGCTTCCATTTGATGGTGAAGGTAGCAGTAACCGTGAGAGTGGTCGGCTTTTGCCTAGTAGTAGTCGGTCTCTGTCATCTAAACCTGCTGTATCCTCATCAGCTGAACATAGTTCCTCAAAGGACAAAGTATGGTTGATATGATTACATTATAATTAGATTTAAAAGAAATAATTGTGTGATATTGAATTTATTCATGTGCACTGTTACAGGATACACAGATTTTGCCACATGTTCAAGGTAACCATAAACCAAATAAGCATGTCCCTAAATCTGATTCAACAAAAAGCTCTGACATGGCTGCGGATAACTCCCAATCGAAGGTATGCTTGACAGTATTTCCAAAGATTTCAAATTATGTATTCTTCAAGTTAATGTTGAATGTATTCTTGTCCTGATAATATTGATTTGGGTTAGATTGTCAGGCACCTCTCCGATAGGAACCGCTCCCTATCATCTAAACCTGTGGTATCCTCATTGACTGGACCTAGTTCCTCAAAAGACAAAGTACGTTTGACACGGATTTCGCCACATGTTCAGGGTAACCATAAACCAATTAAGCATGTCCCTGACTCTGATGCAACTAAAAGATCCAACATGGCTGCAGATACCTCCCAGTCGAAGGTATGCTTGATAGTATTTCTAAAGATTTCAAATTAAATATTCTTCAAGTTAATGTTGAATGTATTCTAATCCTGATAATATTGATTTGGGTTAGATTGTCAGGCACCTCTCCGATAGGAACCGCTCCCTATCATCTAAACCTGTGGTATCCTCATTGACTGGACCTAGTTCCTCAAAAGACAAAGTACGTTTGACACAAATTTCGCCGCATGTTCAGGGTAACCATAAACCAATTAAGCATGTCGCTGACTCTGATGCAACTAAAAGATCCAACATGGCTGCAGATACCTCCCAGTCAAAGGTATGCTTGATAGTATTTCTAAAGATTTGAAATTAAATATTCATCAAGATATAGTTAAATGTATTCTTATTCTGATAATATTGATTTGGATAAGATTGGCAGGCACGTCTCCGATAGGAATCGCTCCCTGTCATCAGAGCGTGAAGTGTGCCCAACAGCTGGAGCTGTTTCCTCGAAGATCAAAGTATGTTGATACTATTAAGTGTTAGGAATTACTCTTCCTTATTCATTTTGGTGCTATTGTAGTTTTTCCTGTTGCAGGACAAGATTTCCTCAGTAGCTGCCAAAACCCAGGTATGTTTCAGTTTATTTTTTGATTGTGCATATTTTAACCAGTAGCATCATTCTATTTGTCAGTGCAACTGGATAGCAGGTGCTCCAATCCAAGACTTGAAAAGCCAAGCATTTTGAGTTACACCTTCAAACCAACCTTTGAAATTTGATCTTGTTTTCCTTAAGGATTTGGAGAGTCTTTCAGTCAGCCTCCAATCACTTTTTGTGGATGATGATCACTTCAATGAACAAGTTGTAGAGGTTTGTTGAACAACTTTATCTGCCATATTTTCCAACTTTGGGTACCACAGTCTCTCATCTAATTGTAAGAGGTTCTCATGCCATATTCTCTCCTCTTAGAATCATGATCATGAAGAAAATACTGGTTCTCTTGGCAGAGAGGTGGGTTATCGCCGTTCTCCAGATGGTGCTAGCTGTGGTTCTGTGAAGTCTAATGTATGTTGTGAGGTAATGGTAATGTCAAATTGAATGTCCAGAATGTATTCTTGAATGCATATTCAAAAATGAAAGTGAAGTATGCAGCTGAAGTTTTGAGTGAGACAGTGGCCCAACACTTGGAAGCATTAAATTGGGACAATACAAAAGAAACAATTATATTTGTAAGGAAAGTGAATGACTTCTTTGATATGATGAATGGTGCTCATTCTCAGCAGGGTGCCAGGAAGAGGAATCCAAATTTGGATCCATATTGCATGGAGGAAGATGAAAGATTCAAAAAGTTACAAGAGTTTCTTGATTACTTAAAAGAATGGAAAGATGATGCAGTTGCAGCTGGAGATGTGACTTTGAATGAAACTGCTCCTGCTAATACTGGTACATCTGATGATGTTGATGATCCGGTGGATGGGGGAGAAGAAGAAGCACAAGACCCTGCCTCTGTTCGTCAACTCAGCCATCAGACATTGGAGGGTATTAAAATAGCGATTAATGGCTTCACAGGGGCAGTCAAGTTCTTGCTGAGGGAGGGGGTGGCTTTCATAAATGCCAGGGTGTTTTGTCAGGACCCGCTCGAACAGTACTTTAGCAAACAGCGTTCCAAAGGTGGAGGAAGTACTAACCCAAACTTCAGTCGATCACTCATATCTCAGAGGACTATTCACCTTCAGGGGCAACTTCGAACAAAGAAGCATTACAGAGGAAATACCGAAGTAGAAGCAAAGTCCATGATCATGAGTGATGAACCATTGCCAAAGAGGCGCAAAGTTTCCTCAAAATCCATTGATAAAGAAAAATAAAAGTATTTATGTTGTAATGGCAGCTTTTAAGAAATTCTTTGTTTGATGTCTCTTGTCATAATTGACATTCTACGTCATTAGTTGTCATCTGCAGTGTAAAAGTAACATTTAATCAATTGTAATTATTATACTATGTACCTTCTAAGTTTGAGTAGTATTGTTGCAGAGTAGTGTTTGTCTGGCTTGTAAATATAATATCAAATGTTTGCAAACGTAATTTCTTTACTTTCCATTTACCAATATTACATAGAAATGAACAGGAATATTATCCAGTTGCAACACTTTTGAAACACGCGAAAAATAACTCAACTTTTTAAACTCTTTAAACTCTTTAACATTAAAAAAGAACTTACGTTTTCCTAACCTATAGTAGATACATGGCAGACAGGTAACTCAGGTAAATGTCTTTGGATTCTTAAACAACTGGCGACAAAGAAAAGTCTTTGAAAAATTAGTTTCACATTTTCAAATGAATAGCTGCTGGCAAAACCAAGAAGAAAAAAAAAACAACAGCAACATCCAGCATAAAAAATGTTTATGAAGGAGCAACTTTATGGCGCAGGGTAATAGAGACACTTGGCTTATTTTGATTGATTAAATTCATGTGCCTTTTAATTATTCCCTTCCCATATGTTGATGTCAAACTTTTAGCTACACCTGTCATAAATGAGAAAGATAACTCCTGGTCCATTCTATTCTCCACAATACTGTCCCAGTCATACTTTGCTTTCCCAACAACAACCTTTTTAAGAATATCATGTACAGGAAGACTACCATCAATTTCTTGCTCATGTGAGGCAATAACAGTGGCAACTGATAAAAGAAAATCCTGAGTTTTCCCAGTCACAAATTTCAGTCCTCCTGTGTTTCTTTTCTCAGTCCATTTCCTGTCCTTCTTCAATTGTTCATCAAAATTTTCATAAAAATCAGTTTCTAAAATTCTGCTGTCAATAACTTCAGTAATTGCCTGCCATTTCTTGCTATTTGGGGACTTCCTCCCCAACTGCTTAAATCCATGAAAAATTGAACCACCTATTTAAAATATACACTGCCTTTCTTCTTGGTCAAATGTCACAGCAGGAATTCTATCACGAACAGAGTCTGTTGCATTTGCATTGCGCAGACACCGGAAAATAAACACTACCAATTGGTCGGCAAAAGTCATTACGAATTCACAGAGAAAATTTTCACACAAATCCTGATCACAGTTTAACATTATCTTCATATAATTTGATAACTTTTCCCTTGTGGTCACACTTGAGAGAATATCATCAGCAATTTTAAGAGAAATGTTAATCAGGGTTGAAGGCATACAAAAAACTTCTTCAGACAGTAATTTGCAGAATGGCTGACATAACAGCAACAACATTTCTCTCCACTCTTCGCTGCCCTTCAAATTCTCTGTGATGTTGTTGAAAATTCTTTCCATTTCTGCAGCAGTCTTCTGAACTCTTGGCTTCGACACCATGACCTCAATCACACTGGCTCCGATTTCCTGACATTTCTCCTCTATTTTCTCAACATCTGGTACTCTGCTTGCAAGATCTATTTTTAAATTAAAAAAAAAAGATGAAAAAATATTTATATGCTAGTGTAACAAGACATGGAGAAAGAATAGATTAATAATTAATGACTTACCTCTTAACAGATGTTTCTGTTCATGAAGTTTGAAGTACCTCATAGTGCGATACTCCGCACCACATTTTTTGCATGTAGCAAGAACAGGTCCTTTCGGTGGGGCCTTCTTGGCAGCAGGCCTCTTAAATGGGGAAGGAGCAGCAGGGCGCTTTGCATTTCTCGACCTTGCGACTTTGGGTGTCGATGACGTCACATCGACACTTACATTCAAGAAATAGCTCAGATCAGCACTGAGATCCGCATTGAACGACTGCTCCGCGCCTCCAGCCATTCTATAAATAGAGAAACAAAATTAAAAGTATGCTTTACGGCTTTACAATACGAGTGCTGCATCGTTAACGAATACATTATACATGAAAACGCAAAAACATCAATCTTTACTAACCACAGAATCACATAGAACGTACCTCCAATCCTGTCAGTTCGAATTTTCAGATAGAAAACCATACAACACGGCGATGGCACGTACACTATACCTTTGTTTACGTTCACACGCGCACGTAGATACCCCACACGCCCCTGCGCGGGGCGGGGAGGGAGTGGCGGGGCGTAGCCGGCAGTACTCCCGTAGCGCGAGCGCAGCGCCGCCGCGCGGGAGCGCGGCGAAGCAAAAAGGTCGGGAGTCCCTGACACGCGCGGCAGCGCCAGTTATACCTGCCGCGGACGCGGCGCGTGGCGGAATTTCGCGAAACCGAGCATATCAGTCGAATCCTTGGTCCTTCCTGCGTCGATTGCGACCACAACCAGCCCGATAGACGAAATATCGACCGCGTAAATTGGCTGGACAGGCGGCCGTGCGGCATCCCGGCCGTCACCAGATGCCAGTATGTCTGAAGATCCACTCCCTAAGGTGTAAATTTCGCGGGAGCGGATCTACTTAGCTTAACGGATCCAGTCCGGTCTGGATCCAGTAACCTTTCTAAGATCCGCTTCTCAGCAGATCCGGTAACATATGTGGATCCATACTGGATCTGCTTGGCTAAGCGGATCCGCTCCCGCGAAATTTACACCTTAGGGAGTGGACCGAGTGTGGAGAGGATTCACTTCGCACCGGATCCGGTAACGTAAGTGGATCTAGGCCTGACACCTTAGGGAGTGGATCGCGTGTGGTAGAGGATCCGGACGGAGCGGATCCAGTAATCTACGTGGATCCACACACCTCAGGGAGTGGATCCATACTCCGGTGGATCCTCTGTACCATCGAGCAACTAATCTGGTCTGCGCAGGCGCCTTGCGATCCTCGGAATTAGGCGAGCCCACTCAGCACGCGTGTAAAAGGCAGATGCGTTTGCCTACCTCTGATAGGCGCTCAGCTGGGGAGACTAGAGCAGAGGTGCCAGCCGCGAGCTCGAAACAGGCTGCATACGGCCCCGGGCCCAGAGCTGTGGCTTGACTGGCGACTGGCACCTCTGCCTATGCACCCAATAGCGTTGAGCACGCTGACAAGTGTGGACACATTAACACTACCAATCAACAATACCTGGGAAAAGGAAAGTTGAGCAGCCAAGAAATCTTAACAAATAAAATGCAAATATTATCCCAACTTTAATAACAGAAACTATCTCGGGACTTGGAAATATTTCAAAAGAAAAAAAAAGGATAACATGAAAGAACACTCACATGAAAGAAATACATAAATTTCCTGAATGAGTCTGCTTTTGTAAAAGATCAAGCACATGAAGGAAATATACATTTCTGGAATCATTAGGCTTGTGTTGCATTGTGGTCCAAATTCCCACTAAAATCTTAAAAACTTAGTGTGCAAGTAATGCATACATTCTAAAAGATTAAATAAATACTTTAAAAAACAAAGTAAACAAAACTGAAAGACAAAATATTACATAAATGATAGCAATTCATCATTTAAGTCGTTAGACTTCAAACCACTGCCATAACCAAGGGTTCTGCAGCGTCTCTGTGCGCTGTGCGCCATACAAAGCTTTGTTAAAAGTCGTAGTATTGGTCCGCTCCAAAGACTCAGGGTCGGAGAACTCTACTCCTTCTGCCTTCACTCGCCGCAGAAAAACTTCTGTAAAAGAGGAAATAAAATTTTAGTATTGGTCAACAATGTTGCATCAGTCTAGTTTATGAATGCTTGCTAGCTGAACCCCAGTCGCACATTCCTCAAACCACTCCTTTGAAAAAATTCAGTTATCGGTCTGGTTTAATAACACTTGCCAATTATTAATGCAAAGTTTTTCTATGTTTGTTGACCTATGGTATTGTTCTTAGTGAAGTAATCCCTCTTTACTTCCTTGGTTTTTTTGATTGTACCTGTCTTCACAAATTCTTCATAAAATGTTACCTTATTTTTCTCACCCTTGTTTGGTGACTATCAGAGTAAATTCTATGGTTTCTCCACGTTTCCACAGTTGTTCTCATGCCCTACTCTTCAAATATAAATTGTTCTGTACGGTTTTCTACTGCTGGCCACCAGAGGCAGCCTACCACAAAAATTTTAAAAATCAGAACGGTGACACCTGACTGTTTACAAAACCCTTGTGTAAAATTGCAGAACCAACCTCTCACAGCAGCAACTTTTTTTTTATCCAGAGCAGGTTTCTTGGATTTGATGTCACCATTATTGTCACCTTTCCTTTTCTTGCCACCTCTTAGTGTTCCATCCTTAGAACTGGAAGCAAGCACTTCTGGTCCAAAGGTCACTACTAACAGATCTTTCACGAATCTGCTATCTGCCTTCTCTCCTCTAGGAATGCTCCTGATAGCCTGGAGTCTTTTGTCCGTAATTGTGACACCTAATTTGAGAAGAGGCTCAACAATGTCAACCTGCATTCCAGAAGTCAAAGGAAAGATACACCATCAGATTAATAGAAACTCTCGAGTAACAAAACAGTTATGAATCTGAGTGTAAGTTCTCCATACCTTTTCATTATCTGATTGATTGTCCAATTCATTTCCCACTTCGAGCTCAGCATAACAGAGAGCTGACACATCACCTGTGGAAGCAAATATATATTTTACTACAGCAACAAAATGGTAGTTAGAGAGCTAAGTACGACACTTGAAAATTAATATCACTCACCATCATATTTCTCATTTACCGGACTGGAGCAGGCCACTGTGTGAATGGAGGCAGGAGTCTGAATGGAGGCAGGAGTCTGAATAGAGGCAGGAGTCTGAATAGAGGCAGGAGTCTGAATAGAGGCAGGAGTCTGAATGGAGGCAGGAGTCTTAATGGAGGCAGGAGTCTGAATAGAGGCAGGAGTCTGAATAGAGGCAGGAGTCTGAATGGAGGCAGGAGTCTGAATAGAGGCAGCACCTGAGAGAAAAAAAGAAACAGTAAGAATCACAGTGGAATACTACAAAATTTGAGAACATAGGGCACGCACAAATACCCTAGGAACTCAAGAGTGTATTATGTACACTCTTATTGGAGTTCACCTGCATGAACACTACAAATAACAGAGTACATGCCATGTACACTAGAAATAACAGTGTACATGGTAGATGGTATGCACTGGAGTAATTTACAGTGTACATGCATACTGTTATTTGTAGTGTACATGCAGGTACACTCCAATAAGAGTGTACATAATACACTCTTGAGTTTCTACAGTAACTAACCTGCAGGTTTTATTTTGAGCCGCTTATTTTCTTTCTCCAATTTGGAGACAACTAACTTAATCTTCTCCATTTCTTCTTTCTTGCTCGCCAATTCATTTTCAGCATCTAACAGTTTAGTTTGGAGTTTCATATTAAGATCCAACACCTTTCTCACTCGCTGCTTCTCCATCTTCAGATCGTCCTGGATTCTTAGATACTTCCTAGGAGTAAAGTCTGGATCTATGGCCTCCCCGTTGTCCAGCGTGGAGTCATCGTCACTGGATGACATAAGCTCCCTCTTCCTGTTCCGTGCAGATATCTTAGTAATAGGAACTGAACTGGAAGAGGAAGATAGTGAGCCTGTAAATTTGAAAAAGAAGAGAAAATCAAAAGTAAATTATGAATGAACATAACTTGATGGATGCATAAAAATAACAAGGGATTTAAAAACCCCTATAACATAGGCACAAAATCAGAGAAATCAAAGGGTAACAGATCATTACTTTTTGAAGATAATTCACTCCCTGAGTCCTCTTTCTTGCTTTTAGACCTAGTTGCCTTATTGCCTGAAGTATCAATATCTGCAAAAAGAGGAATAATAAAGAAAAAGCCACAACAATTGACGATTGAAGCCTGATAATAATGAGAATTAATTATCAATAACATTACCATCACGAATGGTGTCAACACTGAAGTCCTGTCCATATCTTTCATCTTTAAGACAAAACACAAGTTTAAAAGTAAGACCAACAACTCCGTTTGATAACTGAATAGGTATTTATCTGAGTACACAAACAGCTACATTACCAAGATATGTGGACCTGATATGTTCATTTTCACAACCAGTGTCTGCGGTTGTGTTTAGATTGTCATGGCCCCCATGACTACGGCTAAGAGACATGTCAATGTCATTAGGTTGACTAGAACCTATACAATGCTCATGAATGGAAACTGCAAAACCAGGAGAAAATTTAAAACTCATACTATTTAAAGTGTAACAGAAACAATGGGAGGAAACTCCTGGCTTACTAGATTCTGCTGGCTTCTTCTTGATACTTGGATATGGTGGTGCAATCGGAGGCAATACTTTGCTTGGTTTACCAGAGCAGTCAGCTGAATCAGTCTTGCTAGTTGGAGATGTTGACACAATCTGAGGCAACACACAGCTTGGCTTCCCAGAGCGATCAATTAGATCCTGCTTGCTGCTTCTGCCATCATCACCGAAGTCTGTGCCACATTAAAAAAAGACACATATTATTAAAAGTTACTTCTTTGGGATACCACATAACGGTAAAATTTACCTTCTTCACCACTTTCTCTCCCTTCTGCTTCCTGGCTTACATCATCATCAGAAGCAGCTAGAACCAAGACAAATTTTAAAATAGGAGTTACTCAACATTCACATACAAATAATAGGCTTTGGTAGTGTTGGAGAGATGGGCTGAGTACCCAGCAACTTGGTGTTTTAAAAGTAATTGATTATTTAGACACAACATTCACCTTTCAGGTGAAAGCGTTTCACAACGCTTTCAACAAGATCTGGTCCAGCATTGTGGACTGTGGCCGCTAGATTTATGCCTTTAGACCTGCTCTTTTTCTTCTTCTTCTTCATCCCTTTTTTCTGAAACAAAGCAAATAAATCAGATCACAGACATTCTGCAGGCAACACTCTTACTGGAACAAAACCTACCAAAGTCACTGGTTTTGGCTTTCTGCTAGGTTTTACTTGAGGTTTGATTGGCATGGGTTCTTTCGCACCTTCGGCTTTCGAAGCGTTTTCAAATGATGTATATGTCTGCAGTGAGACTGGGGTTCCCTTGTTATCTGCAGCCTCGACCAGTTCATGCAAAGTTTCTGAAATAGAAAGAAAGAGTCACAAAACAAGTCAAAACAATTCTCATAGTTTCATACCCGGGCGACTGTCTATAGGCCTGATTGCAATGGCTTCAAGGAAAGGGTTTTGTTAAGATGATAACTGATATTATCAGCAGAATGAGAATAAAGTACACTATGAGATGACAGAAATTTTATCACAAAATGTCCCTAGCCTATGCCACTGACTTCGTTGGAATACATAACCACACTTATCGAGAGAGTTCGGCAAAGTCCGTTATATCTTAGATTAGCAATGGCAATTAGCAAAAATCACAGTCCGCCGTACCAATAAGTGAAGTGAAGAAGCAACAGAACACGACCACAATGGCAACGAGTGGGCACGACTCTTACCTTTAACCAAAAGAACGATGGCGCGGTGATACCCAGCTTGTTCCCGACCGGTACCACTCCCAAAGGTTGGGATTTTGACTGCACGTTTCAGCATTAACTCAGGAGTGTCATTTTCATCAGGGCTCCAAAACACATAGTACTCATATGCCTTATCCCATTCCTTTGTGCGCAAGGACGAGGGAAAGCGATGAACGTAGGAGAGCGGCACCGTCTCCCTCAAATTGTCTTCCTTCCATGCAACTAAAGCGTGTGGTGTCTGCTCAATGGCCATCGTACTGAACCGCAGTTCGGGAGAAGACATATAATTCCTCATGATAATAATTTCAATGTGACGAATACGTTAGGCTAACATGAACGCGAAGCACCCACCTGCAGCGCGCCGGAAACAACTTGGTCACGTCACGGCCACCCAGATCAACGATTGTCCCAACAATTTAACCCTTGGGAAACTGCGGATAGTTTTGTTTAAAATTCAACTCACGACGCACGCACAGTGAAAGCACCGAAGCAAAGTCCCGCAGCCGCCAACAGATAGGCTTAACGGATTTTAACGTTAATTCAAATCTCCGGAATGTTCCAAGATCGACCCAAAGCCAGGCTGGGTTTCGCCTTGCTTCTTTTGTTTTTAAGTTTTCGCTCTCGGGCGTTTCTGGTCAGAATATTAACTAGGTACACAAATATCCATCAATCATAAGCCACCGTTCCGTATAAGAACTTTTAAAAGTGTAATGAAAATTTTATCGCCGTATCGTTGTGCTTTGTTTCCAGCCATAATCGTTAGATAGATAGGAGTTTGTCGGGATGCCGTTGGTAGTGCTGATGGTACCGCGCGGCGGCAGCAGACGACAAAGACAGAAGCAACGCAGCGAATGCAGCGGACATTTGATGGTGTTCAAGAGTTCGGTGACTATTACTGTGGAAAAGTAACACCACCTGACTATCGGTACGTAATTATTCTGGATTCAAGCAGTTTGTCCATTTTTACCTAAAGTTCTGACAAGTTATCGTGTGAGAAGAAGGGCGATAATGTCAATCGATCTGGAAATCGGACCCGGTTCTCTTGTTTTGATCCGGGTTCTGATTTTTACTTTCCTGCTCACATTGTCGATGTTCTCGAAGCCGCTTTCTATGCTTCTACTTGTGTTATTACCGTACATTATTCTGGTCATGATGGCCGGACTAACCTCTCAAACATAACTTGTGTCAGGTGTCATTGATCTTTCAACAAGATTTTAGTATTTGAAGTATTAGAACTGCTTCATGGGCGTAGTCATGTGTCAGAATATCTTGTACGACGTTCTTGTTTTCCCAGGGCATTCAAATATGAGTGATGCGAACCCACCAAGAAAGAAAGCGAGAGGACCAAGGGGACCGTACTATCGGTCTGAAAAGTTTTAAACCCGTTTGGGGCCGCCTAGTAGCGCCCTCTAGGCGGAGCATAGGTGACCGCCAGCCATCTTGGATAGGGAGGATAGTGATTTTTACGAATACGGTGTAGCATAAAATTGACTATAAATAACCGCGGGCGCACTCTGTAAAATAGAGTATTAAAAAATAATACGTGTTTAAGTTATCGCGCCGTCCTGCACAGCTCACAGTCTGCGATGCAAATGGATTAGTTGTTAGGTGAGGTTAGTCGGCCTAGACGTCACCATTTGCGCTCTAACCGCATTTCTCATACCGGGCAGGAAGAGGCGCTTCTTTCAAACGTAACGCACGTGGGCAACCAATATGATGCATTCTAGGGCAGGTAAGAGCAGCGTCCGTGTCCCAACGACGCATAAGGGCCAATTTGAGCCAAGAATTTCTCTCGTGATAACCGAATGTCACGGCGCACAAGACCGGCGAAGTAATATCCACTTCCACTTGCGTCACGAATCTAAAGGTCGGCGAAATCACCGATTTCAGTCTATTAACTCGGTTACAGCCCCCAGACTGGGTTGCACTTTTGCCTGCGCGTGGCTAGCAGTGCAGACAACACACTAAAACCGGATGTAACCGGGTATTCGACCCTAAATATCACTAAAGTCCGATGTTAAGCGAGTCATAGCAGACGCGGTGTGTCATTGGGGCGTTTTCAAGTCTCTTAACTCGGTTACAGCTTCAATATTGGGCTGCTCTTTCGCCTGCGCGTCGCCAGCAGGGCAGACAAAACACTGAAACCAAATGTAACCGGGTTTTGAGGCCTGAAAAAGACCTGAGGTCCAATCTTTAGCGCGCTTCAGCTTCTGCCCCGTCATTTCGGCGTTTTAAATTCTTGTAACTCGGTTACAGCTTCAATATTAGGCTGCTCTTTTGCGTGCGCGTCGCCAGCAGGGCAGGCAACACACTGAAACAAAATGTAACCGGGTTTTTCTACCTTAATTACTACTTACGTCCGATCATTAGCGCGCCATGGCTGGCGGTGTGTCAAAGGTGCGTTCATTAGTGCTTTTTCAAGTCTTTTAACTCGGTTACAGCTTCAATATTTGGCTGCTCTTTTGCCTGCGCGTTGCCAGCAGGGCAGACAACACACTCACACCGAATGTAACCAGGTTTTTCGACCCAAAATAGAACTTAAGTTTGATCTTAAGCGCGCCATAGCTGGTGATGAGTCATTGTGGCGTTTTCAAGTCTTTTAACTCGGTTACAGCTGATATATTGGGCCGCTCTTTGGCCTGCGCGTGCCTAGCAGGGCAGACAACACACTCACACCGAATGTAACCGGGTTTTTTGACCTGAAAGAGCACTAAAGTCCGATCTTCATCGCGGCATAGCTTGCAGCGTGTCATGGGGCCTTTTTAATCCCTTTTACTCGGTAACAACTTCAATATTAGGCCGCTTTTTTACCTGCGTGTGGCTAGCAGGGCAAACAACACACTCACACCGAATGTAATCAGGTTTTTTGACCTTAAATACAATTCAAGTCTGATCCTAAGCGCGCCATAGCTGGTGATGTGCCGTTGTGGCGTTTTCAAGTCTTTTAACTCGGTTACAGATTCAATATCGGGCCGCTCTTTTACCCGCGTGTGTCTAGCAGGGCAGACAACACACTCACACTGGATGTTACCCAGTTTTTAGACCTTAAATACAACTCGTCTGATCTTAAGCGCGCTACAGCTGGCGATGTGTCATTGGCGCGTTTTCAAGTCATTCAACTCGGTTACAGCCCCCAGACTGGCCTGCAATTTTGCCTGCGCGTGGTTATCAGAGCCAATGACACATCGCTAGCTATGGCGCGCTTAGGATCAGACTTGAATTGTATTTAAGGTAAAAAAAACCCGGTTACATTCGGTGTGGGTGTGTTGTCTGCCCTGCTGGCCACGCGCATGCAAAAGAGCGGCCCAATATTGTAGCTGTAACCGAGTTAAAAGACTTGAAAACGCCCCAATGACTCATCGCCAGCAATGGCGCGCATAAGATCAGACTTGAGTCGTATATAAGGTCAAAAACCCGGTTACATCCGGTGTTCGAGTGTTTTCAGCCCTGCTAGCCACACGCAGGTAAAGGAGCGGCCCAATATTGAAGCTGTAACCGAGTTAAAGGAATTAAAAAGGCCCCCATGACACGCTGCAAGCTATGCCGCGCTCAAGATCGGACTATAGTGCTCTTTCAGGTCAAAAAACCCGGTTACATTCGGTGTGAGTGTGTTGTCTGCCCCGCTAGGCACGCGCAGGCCAAAGAGCGGCCCATTATTGCAGCTGTAACCGAGTGGAAAGACTTGAAAACGCCCCAATGACTTATCACCAGCTATGGCGCGCTTAAGATCAAACTTAAGTTCTATTCCGCGTCTGCTATGACTCGCTTAACATCGGACTTTAGTGATATTTAGGGTCGAATACCCGGTTACATCCGGTTTTAGTGTGTTGTCTGCACTGCTAGCCACGCGCAGGCAAAAGTGCAACCCAGTCTGGGGGCTGTAACCGAGTTAATAGACTGAAATCGGTGATTTCGCCGACCTTTAGGTTCGTGACGCAAGTGGAAGTGGATATTACTTCGCCGGTCTTGTGCGCCGTGACATTCGGTTATCACGAGAGAAATTCTTGGCTCAAATTGGCCCTTATGCGTCGTTGGGACACGGACGCTGCTCTTACCTGCCCTAGAATGCATCATATTGGTTGCCCACGTGCGTTACGTTTGAAAGAAGCGCCTCTTCCTGCCCGGTATGAGAAATGCGGTTAGAGCGCAAATGGTGACGTCTAGGCCGACTAACCTCACCTAACAACTAATCCATTTGCATCGCAGACTGTGAGCTGTGCAGGGCGGCGCGATAACTTAAACACGTATTATTTTTTAATACTCTATTTTACAGAGTGCGCCCGCGGTTATTTATAGTCAATTTTATGCTACACCGTATTCGTAAAAATCACTATCCTCCCTATCCAAGATGGCTGGCGGTCACCTATGCTCCGCCTAGAGGGCGCTACTAGGCGGCCCCAAACGGGTTTAAAACTTTTCAGACCGATAGTACAAGGAATACTTGCTGGATGACTCTATTAGTATCCCTGAGTCCACTCTCAGAGCACGTAAGTTTTCTTTGTTGGTATTGTACTGTTTCGTTTGTTTCATTAGTGTAGGTAATTATTTGAAATGTCTGTTTACATTACAGGTGCAGCAAGAGCAGCATCTACCAGTACTGAAACGTCAGAAAGATTATCACCATATGATGTTGATGAAAGTGAAGTTGAAGATGCAACTCGAATGCCTGAAGTCCAGCAACAAGAAAGACCGCTGTTGCTAGTACAATACATATTGTTTCATTATTAATCCCTGTATTTGTATCAGTAGCTGTAACTTATTATCACTTTTTGATTTTATCAGGCTGTTTCTGAAAATGAAGGCCATGCAGAGACCATTGCCACACATCCTCAGGAAACATCTGAAGGCTCACCCCTGCATGATACTGATGATAATGGCATTCAAGACAGAACTCAAACCCCTGTACTGCAGGTACAGTTGGATATTTGTGTGATAATTAATCTGTTAGGATATCTCTACAGCTTGAAATATTTGAACTTTGTTCAATGAGTTGTGGCTTTTGCAGGTTGATCCTGAGACTAATGAGACTAATTGTCCAAACCAAGAGAAGTCAAAGGCCTACATACAGAAGCACAAACTCCTGTCCAAGATAACCAATTCTTCTGACCACAACAAACTAGAAGTCCTCTTGATGATATTTCATCTTAGTCCGGATGTTAGCGACCAATGTACGGAGCAACCTTGCAAAAAATGATTAAGGGCTGAAATTTGGTGGAGAGGTTCATTAGACCCCCTACTTGATTTTAAGACCAGTTGCCACCGTGCCGGTCAGTGCAGACCCCCTCATATCGCAGTATGAAAAATTGTTGACACCGTAAAATGCACAATTGCGCGTAGCTCGGCAACCAAGGCAGCTACAAGGTCGCGGTTTGGCTCAGTTTGTGCGTAGACCCCCACTTGAATCCGATGGTGGCAGTCAGAACCCCAAAGGGGGCCCAGGGGCGGATCGGGGAGCCCCCAAAGGGGTCACCGGCTCCCTCTATTGCACTAAAATGGGCGGAAAGTTGCCGACTCGTGTTTGTATCTCACCCTTGTTTTCGTGGCGCCATCTAGTCATGCTGAGGATAATTATTTGTTCCTTTGATAAGGAACGAGGCCCCATAGGGGCTTCACGGGGCCCCAAAAGGGGTAGAGCTACGTAAAGTTATTTCTCCGTAACCACGGCACCTAGCGAAATCGGACTTTCTTCTCCGTGTTCCTCGTCACACGTGCAAGCGCGCGTGCACACACACACACACATACATATACACACACACATACATATACACACACACACACATACATACACACTTGCGCGCGCACACATGCGCACACACACGCGTACGTGCATGTACACAATGTCCGAAGTCTTTTTTTCGGTCCTGTGTTAGAAACATAAGCAAGAAGCACCGTATTCGAAATGCAATACCGCGGCACGTTTTAAACTTCGCGCGCCTCTCTGGGCTCTCTTCGACACTGCGCGCGGGCGCCCGAACGCGGTCATTGACCCTGCGCGCTGCGCCCGCTCGGCAGCGCCCCCTTCCACCCGTCTGCCGGCCTGGTGCATTATTGCGCGCTGGCCTAGGAGGGAATACCAGGCCGGTGAATCCACAAAGTTTTTTTTTATTGCTGTGTGTTGTTCAGTGAGTGAAATTAAGTGATGTGAAAGTGTTCAAAGGTGTTTTAAGTGATTTCTGATGCGATGTCACTGTTTTCCTGCGCTGGTGAGTCCTTTTTTTGTTTAGTGATGTTGATAAAGCCGTTTTTAGGTTATCGGCAAGCTGACAATATCAGTTTTGGTGTTTGTTTTGCAGTGTTGTGAGGTGACTGGTAAATTTTCAAGGTGTGCCCTTGCATAACGTGTGGATGGTTATGTTGCATTCTTGCATGAAGGTATTTTTTTCTTCTTGATTTCCTGTCTTTTGGTAAAATTACTTCATATTTAGGGTCTTTAAGTCTGATGTGCATTTCTTTCACACAGCACAGAAATGGAAACCTTTTTTAAAATTGTGGATCTAAACGTGTCGGCTAGCCCGATCGCGAGGTCGGAAATAGACTGGAGAAAGTGTGTTCTGTGTCAGGAAAACAAGAAAAATGAGGATGTGTGTGACCCTGGTAAGAACTCGAGGGCAACTCACGATGGCTATTCGTCGCTTGCCAATAACTTGTTGACATTTGACGAGCTAGGTCAGGTTCCACTAGGAGTAAATGTTGCCCTTTTGAAGGGGGAAAACGGCGTTGCTGAAAATTTGAGGAACCATCATGCCGTGTGGCACAAGTCATGCTTCCTCCATTTCAGCAATTCTAGACTAGATAGAGCTAAGAAAGAATATCAGCTGCCGACAAGGAGAATGTGAGACCAGCAGTGTCTCCCAAGAAAACCAGAAAAAGTACTTGCTTGCACGAAAAAGGCACATGCATCTTTTGTGACGAAGAGGAAAGTCGTGCGAGCCCGCTCAGCTCAGTGACTGAAGAAGGCGCATTGCGCATAATGCAGTGTGCCCAAAAGACACGGGATTCCAAGATTCTCACATTAGGTAGCGGACTGGGTGGTCTTTGTCAGATAAATGCACAGTATCACAACGCTTGCAGAACGGCGTTTATGAACCGGGTGAGACCAACTGCTGCACTCAAAAATGATAAAGCGATGCAGGCTCACGGACTGGTCCTGGCAAGTCTTGTTACTCACATAGTGCAAAAAAAGAAGATAAACGCAGAGTTCAATCCAGTTTTCAAGATGTCTGAACTGACGCGTACTTATGCGTCAGAAATGCTGCAGCACGGAATTGAAGTCAGCGGCCACTCCACTAGGTTGCGGGAGGAGCTCCTGCATGAATGTGAATTTTTGGAGGCGTCAGGAGGCGCTGGCCAGGAAATACTAATCACGTTCAAAGGAGATCTCGACAGCAGCCTTCGGGAAAATTGCAAAAGGCATTTTGACCGTGAGGGTTTCATATTGGCCCAATCTGCAGAAATTGTTCGGAAGGATGTGTTTCGAAAAATTGCAGAGAATGGTGAAGACGCAGCAGACAAGGTTCCGAATTCTTTGACCACGCTTCTGAAAATGTGCATGAATGGTTCAGGCCTCAGGGAGCCTGAAGATGGCGCTGACTTCGATCAAGCCGTGGAGTCGATCGGCCAGCTGCTTGTTCATCACACCAGGAAACGCACTCGAGGGAAGTCCAAGCGGCATTGTAGGCTCTACGAGACGCCTGTCCCGAAGTATGTGGCCACAAAGCTGTATGCGACAACTAGGAAGAAGAGTTTGATTGACATGTGTTTCAAGCTTGGCATTGGCTGGTCGTACGATAGGATGCAGAAGCATTTGACAGAGAAAGCTCTGAGGTCATGCCAAATCTTCAAGGAAGAGGGCGTTGTATGTCCCGTCACACTGCGCAAAAACCTTTTTACTATTGCGGCAGTTGACAACATCGACAAGGACACGGTGGCGACTTTCTCCTTGTCTTCTCTCCATGGCACAGCAATGTCCTTTATGCAGCATCCAACTCTTGACAATCCAGGTGTGGACCACAAGTGTGATAAATATATTTTTTGTGTTTTACGCATTTTTTTTTCAATCATAACATACGAGTGCAATGTTTATCGCATTTAATTTTGCTTGCAGGTGAGCCTCGAGACCATTCAATGATCGGCAAAGCGTTGAAGCTTGAACTGCCCCCTGATTTCGCAAATATTCGGCCAATATCTGTTGATTTAAAAGCAGCAAAAGTGGGGCCATGTGATTTTGAGTTGCTAGGGACAGTAAATGCAGCTAAAATTAATATGTCGTGGCTGGAAGACTGCCTCGTCGATGAAACAACTATGCCCTTTGGTGCCTATGTCGCTGTCAACAACAAGGAAGGAGACAGAGTGAAGACTAGGGTTGCATTTCTTCCTATATTCAGAGAAAGTGCACACTCCATTAGTACTATGGCGCATTGCATGAACCTGACAAAGAAAAATATTGCATTTCTAAACCCTGGACAGAAGCCAATTTTGGTCGCCGATCAACCCTTGTATGCGCTCTGCAAATGCTTACAATGGTTGTTCCCTGAATACGGAGAGGACAAATTCATCATGCTTCTCGGGGGAATGCACACAGAGCAGGTTTCGCTCAAAATCGCTGGCCAATGGTTGGATGGTAGCGGGTGGACAAGCGCACTGGTCGAGGCAGGTGTTACTACTCCTGGCAGAGCAGAGGGAGCGGGCATCAAAGTTAGCCACCTAACGAGATCCAGACACTACCACCAGGTAATTTTAATTTATTCAGGTTTGCACTAAATAACCAAACATGAGCTCATTTTATTTTGTACTTTTTTTTTTAAATTGTGCCTGTGAGGTTTCCGCGGCGGCTCTCTACCGTCTCATGAAGAAAGCATACGACCAGCATGCAGAAGATGACCCTCTCAGTTTTGAGCAGTGGCGATCGCAGAAGCGGGCCTCATCTGTAATGTTCCAGTACTGGGAAATCGCCTTTACGTTAGAAATGGTCTCTAGTGAGCTGGTTCGTGCGACACGTGTGAGGGACTTCCCTGGTTATGTCGCTGCGTTGAACAGTCTGGTGTCGTGGTGTTTCTCACTCGACCACGTCAACTATGCTCGGTGGCTCCCGATTGAAGTCAGCAGACTACAAAGTTTACAGTCGTCCCACCCTGACCTGCACGCCGAGTTTATGAAGGGCCATTTTGCAGTGTGTGAGACGAATAGACCAGCCTCTGCAATTTCCCTGGACCAGGCTCACGAACATGTCAATAAAGAGCTAAAAGGCGCTGGTGGTGAGTAAAATATGTGTTTTTCTTTTTTCAAACTTAACTAAAAATTTGAACGTGTGCAACGCGTCGCAGCACAGTGTGCACCAGACTTACATTTTACGGCTTGTCGGTTTTAGGAATGATCGGTCTTCAAGAAAACCCCGTAGCAGTACTCAAACACACGGTGGTCACTCCTGATCTTGCAGCAGACATTAGAGAGTTCGAAAAAATATTTGAAGTTCCCGAGGAAGACGACGAGGGACATCACTTGGAAACGCCAGCGGCACGCCAACGCTTTGCTCAGAACGTGTCAAATTTAGTGTCAGTTTTTGAAGAACTTGGCAACCCGTTTACGGAGGAAGGCAAAGATTTGGTTAACATTGAAACAAAGATGGTGTTCTCTACTGAAGTTTCCAAGACAGTGAGAAATATTGAGTCGATTGGAACAACCCAATATAGGGAGTATGTCGAACAAAGAATCCATTCTCGCCAGGTTCCTATACATCACAGAATCCCGCAAAATAGACTCACTCTCTGCAGCACTGCTCCAAAAAAACAGGGACAGGTGGATCGGGCAAAGACTCAAATCCAGTTCTTAAAGGCAGACAACAAACTTTTGAGTCGACTTTTCGTCGGGGCATCGAGCACCAACAGGGAGAGTGATCTAGATACATTTTTAACCCATGAAAATCAGGAGTTCCCTCCCGCATTGTGAGTGAATGGTGGTGAGCTGAGATCAACAGCGAAGTCTGTCCTGTACCGGCAATTAGTAGAAATCGCTGGCGAAACCCCTGCCACCCAGCCACCTGTGTATGTGAAGATCTTGGAGGGAGCTGCACTGGTTCATATGCTTAAGCCTGGGTTGTGTAAGAATTTTTGTGAATATGCTCAGACCGTATTTTTGCCCTTTGTCAGAAGGGAATGCAATGGTGTGCGAAGGCTAGATGTTGTGTGGGATCGGTGAGTGGTAATTCACCACTTACTCTTGAATTTTTAAGCCGGCAGTGCATGCGGCTTTATTGTTTTAATTTTTTCCCTTCTAGGTACTTCCCTGATAGCCTTAAAATGAAGACACGCGAGAAACGCGGCCCAGGGCAGCGTACGAAAGTCATGCCAAGCACAAAGATACCGCAGAGGTGGGACGAATTCTTGCGCAACTCAGACAACAAGACAGAGCTGTTTCGTCTCCTAGGGGAATCTTTCAGAGATTTTGAAGTGGGTGGGACCGCCGTGAGCAGCACACTGGACGAGGGCGTAGTTGTGAGCCCCTCACGGTCCGATCTGCAGCTACTGTCACCGTGCAACCACGAAGAGTCAGACACCAGGGTCTTTGTGCACGTGGTCGATGCAGTTCGACAGGGGCACAGGAAAATTCTCGTACGGACAACAGACACCGACGTGACAGTGATAGCCTTGTCATGCATGGCCAAGTTTCCCGATATCGAGGAACTATGGATCCAAATGAAAGCAGGGCAGTCTTGTAAATTTATTCCAATCCATACTATCGCAGCATCTCTGGGTAAGAAAGTTTGTCCCGTAGACTTGACGTATTATTTGACATGTCCAAGTATTAATGTGGCTCTCATATCCAACAGGGCCGCAAAAGTGCCTGGCACTGCCTACATTTCACGCCTTTACGGGCTGTGACAATGTTTCTTCATTTTATGGAGTCGGAAAAAACACAGCCTTGAAAGCACTTGAAAAATACCCGGAAGCCATAGAAGCATTTATTAAGCTAGCATCTGGAAATGTTGAGGAGGCGCAACCAATTCTATTCAATTTTGTTCAAGTGATGTATGGCATGTGAGTACTTTTAATCGCATCTAGACATTCAGTTAGTCGTTATTTTGTGTGATTATACTTTTTAATATTTTTGTTATTTTTAATCGTAGATCTGACTTGTTCCCCACCATCACCGACTGCCGTAAATATCTTTTCTGCAAGGAACAGAAAGCACTGGAGACCTTACCCCCATCTGAAGATGCGTTAGTGCTGCATATGAAGAGGGCATCATATATGGGTCAAGTGTTTGACCAGGCGGCAAGTGCAGTACAGGAGCTCCCGACACCGGCTGATTTCGGCTGGAGACGCACCGATCAGAATGGATGGGAAATCGTGTGGCGTACCATACCCGTTGCAGCGAAATCATGCAAAACTTTAACCGGGTGTAAATGCAGTGTGGCTTGCCGCGGCAACTGCGGCTGTGCGAAAAAAAACATTGCATGCGGTGAAGGATGCAAGTGTGCATGTGCAAACAAATGATTTTGACTGTGTTAATTTTATGGTTTAATATTTGTCGTTTCAAAGAAACGCGTGTTTTCATGCTTAAAAAAGGCAGTGTTGGTTCTACAAAGATTGCACGCGGTGAAGGTAGCAAGTGTGTCTGTCAAAAACAAAGTGATTCTATCTGTGCCATGTGTAAATATTTATTGTTTGAAAGAACGCGTATTTTTGTGCTTTCCTTCGTTATGGAAAAAATATATATTTATTTCCTTTAATCTTATATAGTTTTCTATATTCTATGAAATATAGTAATTTAAACAGCATTGATTGATAACTGACGAGTGTATTTTGTAATAGTATGTGCATGTGTGCGCGTATGTGTGTGAGCGCGCGCAAGTGTGTGTATGTGTGTGTGTGCGCGCAAGTGTGTGTGTATGTGTGTGTGTGCACGCGTGCGCTTGCACGTGTGACGAGGAACACGGAGCAGAAAGTCCTATTTCGCTAGGTGCCGTGGTTACGGAGAAATAACTTTACGTAGCTCTACCCCTTTTGGGGCCCCGTAGAGCCCCTATGGGGCCTCGTTCCTAATCAAAGGAACAAATAATTATCCTCAGCATGACTAGATGGCGCCACGAAAACAAGGGTGAGATACAAACACGAATCGGCAACTTTCCGCCCATTTTAGTGCAATAGAGGGAGCCGGTGACCCCTTTGGGGGCTCCCCGATCCGCCCCTGGGCCCCCTTTGGGGTTCTGACTGCCACCATCGGATTCAAGTGGGGGTCTACGCACAAACTGAGCCAAACCGCGACCTTGTAGCTGCCTTGGTTGCCGAGCTACGCGCAATTGTGCATTTTACGGTGTCAACAATTTTTCATACTGCGATATGAGGGGGTCTGCACTGACCGGCACGGTGGCAACTGGTCTTAAAATCAAGTAGGGGGTCTAATGAACCTCTCCACCAAATTTCAGCCCTTAATCATTTTTTGCAAGGTTGCTGACGCTAACCTCCGGACTATCTTGCCATTCGTCACTGTTACAGCCAACACTTTGTTGAAGATCAGATTACATTTGTAAATACTTTGTTAGGTGACAATTACTTAGATGTAACTTGGCACGTCTTCAAAACTCTCTTTGCTCCCTCTGTTCCGTCAGGCGCGGATCCAGGAGCGGCCCAAGGGAGGGGCAAAGTACCACTTTTTGCCTACTTACAGGCGGAGAGGCTTCGCAGGTAGCCTACCTTTCAGGCGCCCCGCGGGCGCCGATAGGCCCGAAGGGGGGGGGGGGGGGGGCACTTCCCCCCCCCCCCCCCCCCCCCCCCCCCCCTGGATCCGCGCCTGTGTTCCGTTTACTCGACATTATTTTTGTGACGACTGTGAGGTGTATGTTGGCTGCAAGTTTCCAGAGGCTCAAAAGTTTGGACTGTGTCCTAAATGTCAGAAGCCCATTGATGTGAAATCACTGAGTTCCAAAAATTATTTTGTAACATTTTGTTTAAGGACACAAATTGAAGACAAGTTAAAGCTGCCAGGAGTAAAAGTAATGTTTGGTGATAAGAGTTCGGGCTCTGATGATATATGTGATGTATTTGATGGATTTGTGTACAAGAAGTGTGCAGTGCCAGGAGGAATGTTACATCCTGAAAGAAATGCTCTGACATTAAATTAAAATCCTGATTGCGATAAAGTCCATAACAAAACCGATAACAGTCTGTGGCCAATACTTGGGTACATCAATGAAGTTTCTCCAGATCAGCGTTTTAAATTAAATAACTTAGTTCTTGGAGGGCTGTGGTTTGGTAAGGGTGCTCCAAACATGTCTTTGTATTTAAAACCTTCCCTGGCGAAAATGGAAACGGTTTATTCGAGTTTGTTTCGTGTTTGTAAACACATATAAATGAGAATGCGTTTACAAAGGTTTTTAAGAACTGGTTTTAAACACGTTCGCAAAATAAACGCAATGTGAACACATTCTAGACGTGTTGAAAATGTGTTCATTATGTGTTCTGTGAACGCTTTTGGATAAGTGTTCTGCTAACTGTTGCGAACGCAAAGTAAACACAAATGAATGTATTTACTTTGCGTTTGCAGAACGCATTGTAAACGCTTCTGAATAAGTGTTGTGTGGACTGTTACGAACGCAAAGTAAACACAAAAGAATGTCTTTACTTTGCGTTTGTAGAACGCATTGTGAACGCTTTTGGATAAGTGTTGTGGGGACTGTTAAAAACGCAAAGTAAACACAAAAGAATGCCTTTACTTTGCGTTTGCAGAACGCATTGTGAACGCTTTTGAATGTCTTGCGCTGACTGTTACGAACGCAAAGTAAACGCAAAAGAAAGCCTTTCTTTTGCGTTTTCAGAACGTGTTCTGAACGCTTTTAGATACGTGTTTGGCTGCCTGTTACGAACGCAAAGTAAACTCGAAAGAATGCCTTTCTTTTGCGTTCGCAGAACACAACTTCGAACGTTTCTCAACAATTCTCGTTTGGTTTACTTGCTGTTTAGGAACGCATTTTGAGCGCGTTCCGCTGCAGCAGCTGCGTGCGCTCTGTGCGGGGGCGGGGTGGGGGTGGGGAGCGGTAAGGTGTCCTTGACCTCTGCGGTCCGGCCGGAGCACAGCCGATCTTGCGGAACTCGACACGGACGCGCGAGCTTTGAGTATTTCATATCTTAGTGCACCGATGAAAATATTCGATCCTGATGACCAACTATCGCATAAATAAATTTGGCGGCAGCCCGCTCGGTGCCGGTGCGAAAGAATGCCTTTCCTTCGCGTTTTGCAGAACGTAATGTGAACAAATCATTCTGCCGCCCTATAAACTGTTTTTAAGCACATCTCATTCGGTTTGCTTTCTGCTATGGGAACACAGTATGAACACATTATTCTGCTGGGTATAAATGGCTTTTAAACACGTCTCATTTAGTTTGCTTTCTGTTGTGAGAACACATTGTTAACACCTTTGTAAACGAAATATAATCGATTCACATGTTTGCGTTCGCTGTGTGTTTCCCGAGCGCATTGTAAACACGAAATATGAAAAGTGTTTGCTATCAGTTTTGGGAGCACGTTCTGAGCGCATTCCACCGCCGCTCCTCCGTGCGCGGTGGGGGGCGATGGTGGGGGAGGGCGGGGGTGAGGTGTCACTGACCTCTGCGGTCCGGCTAGCGGCACAGACGAACTCGCGTAACTCCGCACTCGGTGCTTGCGCGGTGATCGAGCATTTCGGAACAAAGCGCGCCGATCATTTTTTCGATTATGACGATCAACCATCGCAAATTCTAATATTTCACTGGAATCTGGTTTCTCGACACGTTAGATTTCTGTACTGAACGCCTTCCAAACTATTACACGAGTTCAAAATCAGTTCATTCGGTGTTCTAGGAACACGTTTGGGCAATAAGTGTTGTGCGGACTGTTAAGAACACATAGTAAACTGAGAAGGAATGCGTTTCTCTTGCGTTTGCAGAACGTAATGTGAACACATTTTCCTTGCTGTTTTGGGAACACGAGTGTGAACACGCTTGCGGATAGCCGTCCGTAGCCGAACCGGCGATCCGGAATTTTACTGTCCTACTACCCATGCTACCCACCCTACAGAAGACAGATTATCGCTCTCCTTCAAATTTGAGTCCAAAATATTACCGGCATCCCTCTAAAAATATCATTCCTCTGCGTCTCAGAATTGGCGCAAAAGTCCGCTCGGTGGGATATTAACGAATTTTCCAGCAAAACTAGGTAATTTGACACAATAATGAATAGGACTTCAATTTCTCGGGTTGAAAAGACGAACAGTTTGATCAAAACCGCATGTTTGTGCGTTCAATCGTTCCAGAGAATTGCGAAGGGTGCGAGCTCAGCTGGCATCCCCATGTACACTCGTATGTGCGTGCTCAGCAGCGCTCCGGGTTCGATTTTCAAAGTTGCATTTTGGCTGAATCTCGAGAACGGACAAAGATATCAACGTACGGTTTGAAATAAAATGAAACGGAAGCAAAAAGAAGAGGAATTCATTCTATGATTCATTTGCTGCCAATCTCTCGTTTAGACGATATCACTCATTTTTCAGCTGTACAGCGTGTCCGGCCGCGAAATTTGACGGAAATGTCACTTTTACGTTTAAATGAGAAAGAAAAATAGTTTTTTAAATGTTTGTAGTTCATAATTCTTGAAGTAAAGTTAACAGTGGTATCTGAAGATGCTAATGATGAACACAGTAATGGCAAAGATTGATGAATTAAAAACTTTTTAGCAATTTCAAGAATCACAGTGTTAGGATTTTTTGCCAGTTGTTTGATGTATCGATTTTGGGCTTCATAGATAAACGAATTCAGGCCCCATAAAGGCCCATATAATTGAATACAGGTTGATAAGTGAGACAGTAGATGTACATTATAACGCATACATTCATTGCCAAAATATTTTTGAAAGTACTCTGTATACGTCATGCACAAGTTATGAGCTTCCAAAACCTCGTCAGCTGTAATGGTTTTCTTAAGAAAAATATATGTTGCTCTACTTAACATAGAGAAATGACGTACATGCTTCTTTTTCAACAATCCATCACAACATGGATAAAAATAAAAAAACAACCATGATTTGTACTCATTTGCTCTCCATTTTGCCTTATCTTTGAGAGGGCGAAGCTGTCTCATAATAGCAGAACACGATTGTATTCTTATAATTCTTTCATCTACTGCAGAAATAATATGATCAATACCCATCTGATCGTTTTCTAGAATCCAAAACTTTTTCCTTCTTGAATCAAGCAAGAGTTCAGTATGAAATTTGACTACTCCAAGTAATATGTTATGCATGTAATCAACAGGGAATTTACAGGGGGAAAAATTAAAATATTCAAGAGATCCCAGTGGACAAACTCCTTTTACACCTTTATAAATCCTATCCTCTTTTTTCCGTTCCTGTCTTCTCAAATAAACCTGAAGCAAATCTTCAGCTAAGCTTTCAGCTGTACGTAGGGCAGCTGGTCCTGAGTTGCTGAGCACATAACGCCTTCCTGCCCTAGTTCTGTCAGAACGCACATAACAAAGAGTACAACCATAATTAGCAGCAAAGGAACTAGGATTAATAAGTTTGTAGCGTGCTACACTATCTGCTATACTACATACAGGGACAACCAAACTTGTAACATTTTGTTCATTGTGAACCCATGCCACTCCAGTTTTTGACAATTTGTTGGCATCTTCCACGAACGGTTCCATAAACATTTGCAAGTTAGGGTCTTTTGGACCAACATATAAGCCTGCCAGAATAAGGTACCTTGCTCGATCTTCATATGGCAGCTCATTTATAGTTAAGTATATTGGCCACAGAGTTTTGTTTGATGATGCTCCAAAAGCAATACCATCCGTGAAAAAACAATAAGAAAAGTTATATGGGTTTGACAAGATGCCATCTTCAACCAATTTTCTGTAAACACTTCCATCATAAATATCACTGTACTGAGAAGGCTTACTCTGACTCTTAAATCTATATGTTAAAATATTTTTCACAAATTCACTATCTTTAAGAAAAAACTGCAGCTGATGGTAAATAGACAGGGATAGAAAATAGTTTGCAGTATTAGACGGATTAACAGTGTGCTCACAAACTTGGCACTTAACTGAAGCTTCTTTGGATTCCGTGCCCATGTAAGATTCACATACATCACAAAAAATATGTTTTGTCATGGATTCTGTAGAGACCTGGAGATTTTGTAAATACTTGTACTTTGTTGTTGGAATTGCACTGTCACCATGCATGACACCGATTATTTTTAAGAAATCTACTTGGGCATCCCATGACAATGAATGTCTTACACCTACAGTCAAAATCATGTAGATTAAATCAGAAGTTGTGGTTTGTGTACAATTGCAAATAGTTTTCTCACTAGGTTTTCCAGACACGTCTTCTTCCTCCTCTTCCTGTCCATGTTGTTCTGAGGCGCTTCCCAATGTGTTACCATCGTCATCATTGATCACACACTCATCTCCCAAGGGGGGAACGACTCGTATAGTGCCCAGTACACGCGTCTATAATACATCTATAATACCTTATAATACTCATAATACTTATAATACTTATAATACCTTGTAATACCTATAATACTGGTATAATACTTATAATACTTGTATAATACATATATTTAAAAAAGAAACCGCCCATAATACTGCAAAAGTTACCATAAAATCGTCTATTGTTATCAGTGTCCGGGTATTTTCGAAGTTCGTGCGTGAGAATGCAACGGTTCGTTCAACTGTCGTTACTCCGTGCACGAGAGAGGGAAGTCGGAGGGGTTGGGGAGGGGGGAGTATCCCTCTCCCTCCATGTGCGCATGCGCTGCGCTCGGCTCACCTCCGCCACGCCACTTCGCGTCGGGACCAATCAGAAACGAGCTATCTAAAGCCAGCATTGGAAGGCAGCCGGTGTACGTACAGCGTTTGGGGGCGTTTCAATTTTATCATCTTCCGTAAGTACCTTAGTACAAAGACAAATGTTCCGTAGTATTCAAATTTAATTTAATTTATGGGGGGGGGGGGGGGGGGGCAACTACCTGTGTGCGTCTTGGATCGTGTAAGACGCAAGGGAACGTATGGACTTAGTCTGGACGAAACTCTCCGAGTCTAGCTCTTGTCTCTGACAGATGCAAGGGGTAAGAGTGTGTTGAGTGAAAGTGATATTTTTTTTTTAATCTGAGAGGTAGGCCGATTGGTTCATAATCCAGTGACCCACTCTGCTGACTTAACTTGAGAGACATTTAGAGACTTTTGGCAGTCCTGCTTTGCTTCTTGATTTTGGATTTTGGCCAAGGAATGTGTTACTATTGCATCCTTCCCGGTCATCCGAATTCAGCAATACCCCATGCGAACGTAGATTCAGACGCGGGGTATTGCCCGTGTTAGTTAGGTTGCCTACTCACGAGGCGCACCACCTCATAGGCCGTTTAAACTTCTTATAATACATTGATAATACGTTTATAATACGTTTATAATACCTATAATTCTATATAATACCTTATAATGCCTATAATACCTTATAATACTATAATACATCTATAATATTTGTATAATACTATAATACTATTATATGTAGTGCCTAGTACACGGCTGAGAGGAGTCGTTCCCCCCTTGTCATCTCCAGACAATGACGGGGATCCACTTGGACTGCCTTCCGCAGAGTTATCACTTGAACTGCAACCACACAAGCTCACTAGTTCTGTGGTGGTAGTTGGATTCCGTCGCTTCTTCTTTTTCTGAAACAAGGAAGGTTTTATTTGAGGTGAATTGAACAGTAGACATTTATTTATTGACTGGCACTATAAGGTAACTAAGTAAAGATTTACCAAGACTTGTGGTCCCTCGGACTCAATGGGTTCTGGTGATGTGGAACTGGACCGATCCCTTACAGCATCCAATGCCTTAGGTATGGAATCTGAAGCTGCAACATCAACACCAGTCAGCTCCTCCGCCTGTCCTTCCTGAAAAAAGGTAAAGGTAAATCTCTTACCAATCACATTTCACAAAGCAACAACATGCGAAAAAGATTGAAAGCAAATACTCAGTTTCTTACCTGCACCACATCCATTTCATCTACAATATTTATTTCCCCTGCTTCTTTTTGTCTCTGCAGCTGCTCTTTTCTTTTGCGGTACCATCGCGTTGCCTTTGGCTCCTGCCCACCAGTCAAAGTCCATTTTCTATACTTCCTCCGGATCATGATTGAAAATTAACTATTTGGTCGAGAACTGTGTTTACGAATACGTGTTTACTACGCAACACCGTACGTGACTCTGGCCTACGTGACTGAGTGCTCTCACACACGCAAGGCTCAAGACTCACATCTGACGCCACTTGTCATTGGTCGAATTCCCGCCATGTCGAATATCGTGACCAATGGGGAGCGACGCTGGGCGGCGAGTTGCGTTCTGTCGTGGAATGCGGAGAGGGTCTAGGTGACGCGGACGGAGTTCCCAAGCTAACCCAAGCCGGCCGGCAAACAGAGAAGCTATTGTGATATTTGTGATTTTTCATCTAGACAGTATGAGTGACGACGTTATTTCAATTCCTTGTGATCAGTGGTGGGCTAGTTGCAAATTTATAAGTGATGGAAAAATGGAATACTTGCAATTGGATCAGATATGGGAGCTTGGGCCTGAGCCAGGCCTAGCTATCATCGGTCCTTTCAGACCAACGACATTAAAGGATTTCGATCCTAAAAAAGTATACCTAATGAAGACTACGGTAAAAAGCGACGATGGGAAGCAACACCGGTGGTACGGACTTATTTCGAGAATGGCTGGTAAGTGCTTATGGATAAGAGGTTATGTGCCTTCGCGCGCCTGTTCCCGTCATAGTCTAGCCGAAATTTAGTGTTACGTGATATTTGGCAGTGCTAGAAATATAATTTCTGTAGCGAGTTCTCCGTGTCGGTATTCATAGATGTGTCGATTCGTTCTAACCTCCTTGCACTTACATACTAAACAACAATTCAATCACTGTACTGTACTGTTTGTGTTTTCAGCTACCAAGAGTGACTTAAAGAGTGGGAAACGTTCTGTGTGGCCCCCATCTGAGCAGTACCATCACCTCAAGGACAAGGAGGCGAATATGAACTATTCTGAAGTTGAAGAGCAGTTAGGCCCTGATGTGTTTGAGAATACAAGGCAGGCTGCGGTAAGTGCATTGTGTTTAATAATATGGTCCTTTGCTCTGTCCTCATGGATCGCTTGAAATCTAAATTACAGTTTATATTTACAGAAGGATACTGATGCTGCCAAAGCAAAAGCCAGTGCAATGAGTATTGAGAAGTACATGAATAGGCTGAGTACTCCTCAGAGTAGTAGTGGAGCAGAGTCAAGCGAGACTCTTCTGAGAAGGGTCAAACAGTTAGAGGATCAATTGGCCCAAGAACGGAAGAGGGCCCAAGATCAGTTGGCCCAAGAGCGGAAGAAGGCGCAAGATCAATTGGATCGAGAACGGAGGAAAGCACAAGAGCAGAGGCAGCAAGAAGACCGCTCCCATCTCTCACCCCCAATAAACTATGACACTTTGCTTGAGATTATTGTTGAAAAACTGATGGAGCAGAACAAAGCCATGGAAAACAGACTGGACCAGAAGTTGCAGCAAAGTATAGTTTCAGTAAAAACTGAGATCTCAAGCCTGATCTGTAAGTCCAATAATTCATATTGTTTCACAAATGTGGAACAATGGCTAAACAGCATCCCTTAGTGTAAATTTTTCTCCTGGACTTCGTGTAAGACAAGTCATTGTCTCAATACCACACAGTTCCTATCTATTTTGATTCTAGTTTCCTTTTTGTGTCTTTGAATTTACAAATCTGTGATAATTGAAATTGGTGTCTAACAGGATTTTAGTTCCAATTCATTCATTATTTTATTTTGAAGAGCCCTTTGAGGGTAGCTTGATAAAGCATGCATTTTTAATGCAATGTATGTGATATAACTTCTTTTTATTCTCCATATAAATGAAAGTGATATATTCTAGCCAGCTTAATTGCAGTTTTTGCAATGTAAGTGCAAATTTTAGATGGTTCTCACATCTATCAACAAATATATTCTTGCCATCAAATGGCAGCTGCCTTTGACCATTACTAGGTCTAATTTCATATTTAAAATTTTTGTCTGTGTTATTGTTCCTCCATCAAATGGAAATCTGTGATAATAAGTTTGTGAGACAGAGTGAGTGGGCCCTAATGTGTGGGTGTGTGATGCTATTGGTTTGTTTAATGCCCTGCTCATTCAAGTCTGCTGGCCAGACCAAAATATTAGTCAGGCGTTTTTGGCACTTAAATTCAATGAATATCCCAACTCTGGCATACATAATAACTGGTAGTATTTTGACAATTTTTTGTTAGCCCCTCACAAAGTCCTATAGGAGCATAACATAGAAGGGGTTGATAATTTAAAAAAAAACACATATATATATACATATCTGGAAAATAATGAAAAGGTTCAAAGTCATACTGGCAACTCGTAATATCGAAAGCATGTGTTGCAAACATGAGGGGGTGAGAATTGTCTTCGTTGGTCTGGACATGCCTTGAGGCCCTTGACCTTCTGGTGTTTGACTGCGTGACATACAGAACCAGTAACCAGGCACTACGTTGCGAGGTGAGACTACAATTGTCTATTCAAGCAGCCAACTTCGCTTGCTGAAATTGTATACTAGAGTGTGCTTTCTGCTTCAGCTTGTCAACATTGTGTGATTGAAAAAGCTATAAAAGGAGCCAATTCATAATGGTTGTCTGATCTTTGCTTGCAGCTGAATGTCGTGACCAGCTCTCGTCCAGGGCAACAAGCTCAGTGGCATCAGCTGAGTGTGAGAAGGTACAATATGTTACTCGTCTTCATTGTAACACCCTTTATGGACATGAGTATTTTCAATAATCTTACGTACTGTTGATTTTCTTTTATGTTCCAGGTCCATCTGTGTGATGACATCTTCATCACTCAGTCTGAATACCGTGCCCTGGGTGAGATGCCTGGCAATGACAGCGACTGGGCGTACAGGCTGCTGTCTGCTGCTTTCACACAGCCTGAGGAATGGCGCCTCAACAAAAAGCCGGGGAAGAAGCAGTTCTCCAAAAATTTTAAGAGGATAGCACAAGGTACACACACAGATGCTTTGTCCTGTTTTCAGATTTAATTTGTCCCTCACTAGTATGAATGTCAGAAATGTTTTATCCCGTTTGGGATCTAGAGGTAGAAGTATTGACAGTGCTGATGGAAAAAACACTCATTATTCTTAGTACTAGTGGGGACGATTAAACTTGGTGTTTCCCTCTCTTCTTGCAGAAGTACTTGCTAGATAGCTAGGCCTTAATCATAAAAATACTTAAGAAACTGCATTTTTCCTATACCTAGCTTTGTTTTCAAAGCTAAAAATATGTATAATAATTACTTTTTATCACAATAATAAAGGACTTGCAGTTCTTGTAGCATTTTGTGGAAAACCATTCCCATCAGAGTAAGACATCTTAGACAAAGTTTGAGCATGTCATTTTTCCATTGGCCTCCAAATTTTTCAGAGGACTTAACTCTATTGATACATTTATGAGCACTATTTAATGAAATATTTCCTTTTGTTTCCTTCAGAACTCTTTGAAAGGTGGAAGCTCTACCATAAGGTGCCGCGGGCAGAGTGGCTCGATGATTTCGAGTCCCTGCCCGCCTACCTTTCGCAGAGGGCGGCAAACTTTGGTGACGGTGGAGTGCGAGGGCTGGAGGCCAATCTGCGGGTCGGCCTGAGGGCGGGCAAGACGACTCAGGAGATCGTGGAGAGTCTTTCGCCAACCCTGCAGGCGCGGTGGCGCGCGCGGCAGGAGGAGGCGGCCGCGGCAGGGGAGAAAGAAAATGACGGCCCGACCCCGCCCAAGACCAAGCGGGTGTACACCCGCCGCGGGCAGGGCCAGGGCCAACAACGGCCTACGTCTGCCCGGGCCCTGCAACTTAGTCAGGCCGACAACGGCCTCCAGCCCGTGCCACTCCACCCAGTCGGCCACCCGCTGCAGCCGCCGCACCCGACCGGCCATGCCACCGGCGCCCACCCGACCAATGCCCACCCGACCGGCCATCCCACCGGCGCCCACTTGACCATCGCCCACCCGACCGGCGCCCACCCGACCGGCGCCCACCCCACCGGCCATCCCACCGGCGCCCACCCGACCGGCGCCCACCCGACCGGCCATCCCACCGGCGCCCACCCGACCGGCCATCCCACCGGCGCCCACGACCACCAGCTTCCCGGCCCGTCGACGGCGGGGTACACCGCAGGCCCCGGACCCGCCTTCCTCCACGGCCACCACCTACCCGGACCGTCGACGACGGGGTGCACCACCGGCCCCGGCCCCACCTTTCCCGGCGGCCCACAGGGACCGGGCCACCATTTCCCCGGCCCCCCCTCCCCGTCGGCGTCTCGAGTTAACATGGTGGAGCTGGAGCCGCCACAGGTGCTCGCCGCGTTCATAAATATGTAATAAATTGTTTTACCATTTATCTGTATTGTATTTTCGTTACCACCCTACCCCGAAACCGTAAATATTAGTGCACATCATTTACAGCCGGCCCCCGTTACGATTTGCTGACGGCCCCTAGAAACCATTTCATAATGTGCGTGCGAACACGAAATTCCCTGCAGATTTATCGGAAAGAATCAATTCTAAAACACAAATCAAACGCATTTTCATGCCACAGTGGGTGAAAAAGGGTTCTGAAAACACAATTGCAACACAAAGTAAACCGGTTTCGACGCTACTATGCGTCTGGAATGTGTTCACAAAGCATACTCGCGCACTCTGGATGGTGTTGAGAATGTGTTCTGAAACAGGAATGAACACATCTATTCTTGTGTCAGAACACATTCCAAACACGTTCTCAACGCATACTCGCGTACTCTGAATGGTGTTGGGAATGTGTTCTGAAACAGGAATGAACTTTTCTTTTCCTGTGTCAGAACACATTCCAAACACATTATCAACTGACGCTTCACACATAATAAACACGTTTCGGTTCGAAAATGCAGCTTTTAAACTCAAAAGAACAGGCTCACGATTTGAAAGTGAACACTTTCAGAACACATTGCCGAACACGTTTTAAACACGTTTTCGTGTCACATTTTCGCCACGGTTTCTCTGAGGAAGTCAATGATCTGTCAATCAATGGTGTCATGTATCGTAAACCAGATGGAGAAGTTGTCAAGTGTCCAGTCTATCATCACAATATTTCCCTCGATGCCCCAGCAAAGGCCTAAGTCCTCTGTCAAAGGCAGTTCAACGGTGGGCATGGCTGTCTATATTGTTATAATCCAAATGATGCTACCGTAGCAAGTAATAAGAAACAGAAGTATTATGATACGACTGTCAAGTATCCTGACAGATCTGAAGAAGAGGTTGTGAGAGATATGGTAAAGGCCAATAATTTGTTTCAGGAAGGAAAACTGAAGAAAGGTGATGCTGTGAATGGTTTCTTTGGTCTGTCTCCATTATTGCATCTGTGCAAAACACTTGATGATTTTCCTTCCAGCCCGTTCAATATTGTTAGTGGTGTAGTTATTGATTACCTTCACGCTGTTTTGGAAGGGGTGGCCACCAATCTCTTTGATTTGTTCTGTCAAATTTTAACTGAACAACAGAGAGATGTTCTTAATGCTAGACTGAAATCAATCAAACCTCCCCGTGCCATGACTCATGGGCCAAGATCACTTGAGAATAGGGTGAACTTCAGAGCCAAAGATTACAGAGCTCTTCTACTCTATTATGCTTTGCCGTGTCTTGAAGATCTCCTGCCCAGACGTAACTATACAAACTTAAAGTATTTTGTGAGTGCTTTTCACATTATGTTGAGCTCTAGAATATCACCAGCTGATCTTCGAAAAGGTGAACAAGCCATGGACCAATTTGTGTCTGGCTTTCAAGCTTTGTACGGATTGGAGTTTGTCACGTACAATTTACATTTGTGCACTCATATTTTTAAATGATTTCTAGTCAGGGACCTAGCTGGTGTTATAGCATGTTCATTTTTGAATCAGGCAACGGCCTGCTTCTCAGACTAATAGGAGGCACTAGGAGTGTAGTAAATGAACTGAGTGTGAAATACACTTCTTTACTAACAGCTACTAACATTATTGAAAATAATACGGTAAATCGTTCAGCTCTCTCATTTTGCAACGAACTGTTAGGCTTTCAAGATGTGAAGAATAGTACTGATTTTGATGATGTCTCTGCTTTGGATAAAAAATCTGCAGGTCTTGTTTCTGAGCTAGAGTGTCAAATGTTGAGAGACAATAATGTTTGTTTAAGTGATCAGAAAGTATATTTTTACAATAGGGTTATTAGAAATGGAATTGTTTTCTGTAGTAATTCTTACTGTAAGGATTTTGTATTCAATGACAGTTGCGTAATTTTATATGATGGAAGATACGCTTTACTTGATAAAATTGTGGAGTCAGAGAGCGGTATTTTGCTCTGCCTTTTAAAACCAATATGCATTTCTCATGCTCTAATTTCTCCTGTGATAAGATGCTCCCATGACCCCTATGGACCTCCTGAGCTCCTGGAATTTTCTAATGTGAAGGAGAAGTGTGTTTTGATAGCTTTTGAGGATAAGACTTTTGTTTGTAAGATTCCAAATTTGTATGAAATAGACTAGTATGTACATTAAGAAAAATAAAAATTTTAAAAATCGAATTCATGTAATCAATTTAACAGTAAATCTTTAACACCACCTTTTTATGTTATCAGCAGAATATGCACAGAAAATTATTTTGCGTGGCAGTCACATGATTTACATTGTGTCATAGAATCCACAGTTTCCATTGCGTGGATTCCCAGTTAGGCAATCCATCTTATATGACCAACCTTACAATGATAGATAGCCACACAGTCCACTCTGTGACCCCCTTGGGGGCAATCTCGGGAGAAATGGCTGTGGCCTTTGCAGGTGAAGCACAAACCTAGACGGGACAACTCGTCCTTGTCGATGGGAGGCAGAGGCGTCAAGGTGGACACCAGGGCCTGCAGCTGCCCCAAGAGTGCTTTCACTTGGGCCTCGGGGGACGACGTGGGGCCAGGGTTGGTGCGCACGGCGGCCACCCGGGTGGCGTCGGCCGTAACAGCCGAAGTGGAGGGTTGCGGCTCGTCGGCCACAGAGACCGCGGCGATGCGGGCGCGCTTAGAAAGCTCTAGCTTCTCGACGGCTTCCACCTGCTGGAAGACGGCGGTGAGGGTCTCGTTGTAGATGCCGGGGTGGCGCAGGCGCACCGCCCGCCGGATGTCAAGGTCGGCGATCCCCTCAACAAATCCTGGCGACCGTCTGGAGGGCGTCCTCGGGCCAGGTGGGGTACGTCATCCTGGCGAGCCGCAACACCTCCGCGCCGTAGGCCGCCATGGACTCGGTCGGCAGCTGCACCTTGTGGTCCAACTGGGACTCGGCAAGGGTCTGGCGCTGCGCCGGGTGAAAGTGCTGCTGCAGGCGCGCGCACAGGGAGGCGTAGCAACGTGTAGGCGGCCGGCGGCAGCGTCAAGACGAGGTCCGCGGCCTGGCCGGTGAGGGCCCGCAGCAGGCGGCGGCACTTCTCATCCTCGTCCCAGCGGTTGGCGGCAGCAGCACCTTCAAACTGGGCAAGAAACACGGCGCACGCCCGGGTCCCGTCGTACGAGGGTGGGGGTTCAAACCTGCCGTCGCGCTGCCGTCCGAGGCAGACCTCCGACACGCGCAGCAGCGCGTGGTTCTGCTGCTGGATGGTGTTGGAGATGCCAGCCCACTGCGCCAGGATGGTGCGAAGTTCGCCGCCGACCTCTCCCTCCCCTTGGGGGGCCGCGCGCTGGGGCCCGCGCCGATCACGGGGCTGGCTGCAGGCTGTGGCTGCGGGTACGGCTGCGGCGAGGATTCCGGGCCATGGTGACGCTGGAGAGCTGTCACTGCTGTGTTCTGGCACCAATGTGAAGTTGTAGGTTCGAAGCCAGGGAACACAGGACGTTCCTTCAGGAGGAGCAAGACCAGCGACTGCCGTTTATTGTCAGGTTGCTAGCAACAATATAGCCGGCCGCACGGGGGTACGCGCATGCGCCATTCCTTACAATATGTAGATCATATTCATGCATTATATTGAGTCATGATTGAATTTTAAGTATATAAAAAAATTAAGTAAGAGATTGATACAATTATATATTGGATAGGGGTCTTAGTGCATATGGCTGGATTATGGAGACATCTTGTAATGCAAGTCATGAAGAGGAAACTATTAGCAATGCCTTAGGAATTTATTTGCACTATTTTTCATAGAAGGAAAGGTGTTACCCAGGTAGCTATAATCGGATCCAGGAAGGTCTAAGTGGATCACTACGGAGTGGACTGGCCCCGGAGTAGATCCTGTTAGCTTCAGTCGGATCCAGAAAGGTCTACGTAGATCGGATCCGTTCTGGATCGGCTCGGGAGAAGATCCAGGTAGCTGACATCGGATCCTGTAAGGAGCCAAGTGGATCTACTCCGGAGTAGATCTGCTCCGTAGTAAATCCAGTTAGCTGGAAGCGGATCCGAAAAAATCTATGAGGATCCGCTGCGCTCCTAACTGGATCCGCTGCGTCCCTTATTGGATCCGCTGCGACCCTAATTGGATCCACTAAGATCAAATAGGATCCAAAAAGACTGTAGTGGATCCAGATAGATCTAACTGGATCCAGTTACATCTTACTGGATCCACTACGGTCTTTTTGGTTTTTCAGACCTGGGTAAGGTCCTGAGTGTAGTTTAAGCGTGGTCGGTTCCCATACTGCGGTTCAAAATACTGCTTCTTTTTAGCAGTTTTTCCTATCGTTCCTCCCTCTGTTAAAGAAGGCCGTGTTTTGGCCCCCAGCACCTGCAGCAGCACCTAAGGTCGAATTTAGCATTTTGAATGGGGTCTTACGGTGATTTTAGAGGGGGTCGGTCGTCATGTTTCAGTTTGAAATTCTGCACGATTAAGGTTTGCCCTCTCGTTCCAGTTCCTGCCCAAGAAGGCTCTGTTTTGACCACTAGCACCTGCTGCAGCATCTGGGGTCGAGGTCGGCATCTCAACTGGAGTCTTCGGGTCATTTTAGAGGGGGTCTGTCGCCATGTTTAAGTTTGATATCCTGCACGATTTAGATCTTCGCCCCCCGTTCCAGTTCCTGACCAAGAGGGCCCTGTTTTGACCCCTAGCACCTGCAGCAGCACCTGGGGTTGATTTCGGCATCTTGACTGGAGTCTTGGGGTGACTTTAGATGGGGGCAGTCGCCATGTTCAAGTTTAAAATCTGCATGATTTAAAAGTTTGCTCATTCGTTCCAGTTTGTGCTCAAGAAGGCCCTGTTTTGCCAACCGGCACCTGCAGCAGCACCTGAGGTCGGTTTTGGCATGTTGTGGGTGTTTCTTGGACAATTTAAGTAGGGGTCTACTCCCATGAAAATGTTCGTATCTCGCACTGTCCTATCGAAATATGAACAGGAATCGATGCGTGCGTCACTATCGGATTTGCGTTGTTTATTATTTTATGAAATCTTAGACCAGTTGTAAAAATTATCTTAGAAACTATTATGTCTACGGTACCCTCGAGGTGAGGTTGACTCCGGTATGATTCAAGAAGATTGTGGTCCAAATTTGAGCCCTCTACTTGAGAAATCGCGCGGGCAGACAGACAAGCAGACAAACAGACAAAACGTTTTTGGGCCAGTGGGGTAAGGGCTTCGCTTTTGCTCAGCCAATAAGATCTAGGTTGGCGTGTAAGTAATTAGCTGTCTCCTAGGTGAAGGTGTGTAGGGGTGGGTAGCGAGTAGGGAAATCATGATACGCTATGTTCCATCACCACATTTTTACTTGTAAAACACTTGGTTGCCGGTCAGTCACCCGGGCAACAAGATGAGGATGACAGTGTAATGCAATATAATACTATCGTGGAAATAGGTACATGAACAGAATAACAAGAGGCGTAAACCAAAAAGAGAGAAAAAAAAGAGACCAAGCGCAGTACAGCGCTGAGGTAGATGGGGACCGAACTTTGATTAATATATATTTCTGCTGTTTCTTTTCATAAATTTAATATCTCAGACCAGTAGTGAGTGAGTCTATGTCACTTTTTACTTATTTCATGGCCAATTGTAGTGTGTCGCCCTTAAGGCCGTGTTTTCCCCGTATTCGTCAGTCCGTTAGTCACAAAGAAAATTCCGTCAAGCAACAACAATCGATATAGCCGGGTCGAAGTACCATCAAAAGTTTGTTGACGACAGAATGTGCAACTTAAAACAATCGAAGAAATTTCTGCGAATCGTGTTGGAAATCACGGTTCCCCCCAACGTAGGTGGGGTACCACCTACGTTTGTCCCAATAGCAATACAAACCATGTCCAAAAACGTGGCCGAGTTGTCATAAAGCAAACCAGCTTACCCCCACAGTCGGGCATACCCAAAAAGTTGAGAATTAATAATTATGAATAATCATTGAAGATGTAATTTTTAGAAACATAATGATCCCCGCCTACCTCAGCCTACGTTGGCCCAGATTTAAAACAATCCAAGTCAGTACAAGGAACTAGCCGGGTTGTTATAAAGAAGCAAACAGACTCATGCAGCTCCGACCTTCGCTGCATGATGTGGCACACCTCCAGACTGAGAGGCCGAAACCACCCAGCCTGGATGGTTCAAGGCAAGATATTTCAGAGAAGCTAAACGCCGCAAAACTAAAGCAAAACCGCCCCCATGTAAAGCAATTTGAAGTTACACATAGTGAAACCAATGGACCAACACACACAGGCGAGGCCATTCATTCCACTATGGAGCAAAGCAAACACAAGAGTATAAAAGTGATGAAACTTGGTGCCAAAACAAAAGATTTTGTACCAAATTTCAGGCCTGAACCAAGCAGGCAGCTAAGAACAAGGACTGATAGCACAAGTTAGCATCACAAATCCAATAAATACAGGGTGACGCCTGATCGATTTGGGCTGCCATTCAGCCAGTTTTGGTCGTACAGATCCCAGCAGGGTATCAGTCGCTGCACAAATTTCGCCCCATTCAGAATTTCTTTTTCGCATCTCGCTACGACGCCTAGTATGGATTCTAGGCTAGGAAATCGAATGGCGTTTTTTTTGCCTCATGGAGATCCCTGCTTTGAGCCCAGGGATCGCCACGGATCGCCAGGCATAAGGTAAATCTCGAGTTCGGACGGAGATGCGAAATTTTCCCCGGGAAATTACCCGGACTAAAATGAGTCGGGAGGTCCAGGGCAGTAGTTTTACTGTTCCCAAGGTGTTGCTGCCCGTCCTTGAGGCCCTTTATACCGTCCTCGAGACCCCATACTCCGTTTTCGAGCGCCAACTTCGAAACAACTCGTCCTAAAAAGGGGAATGAGCCCCATATTGAATTAGGGTCAAGATTGATTGAAATTGTACGGAAAATCCAATTCCATCCAATATAAGGCCCATTCCCGAAAACAACACCTTCCTAGGACGAACCGTTTCAAAGTTGGCGCTCGAGAACGGTGTACCGAATCTCGAGGACGAGATACCGGGTCTCCAGGACGTCTGTTATGTACACTGCGGTGATATCGCCAGTCCAATTCACTGTCCGTTGGCGAAAACCCCATGATCCCAGGACGCTCTGTTGGCGAGTGGTCGCGAAAGATCCACTATCAGCCCAAGAAGGCCATGTTTTGCCCACAGACACCTGCAGCAACACCTTGAGAACATTAAAACTTCTGCACTGGACCTCTCGACTCATTTTAGTCCGGGTCAGTTTCCGGGAAAAATTTCGTATCTCCGTCCGAACTCGAGATTTACCTTATCCCTGGCGATCCCTGGGCTCAATGCAGGGATCTCCATAAGACAAAAAAACGACATTCGTTTTCCTAGCCTAGAATCCATACCAGGCGTCGTAGCGAGATGCGAAAAAGAAATTCTGAATGGGGCGACATACGCGCATTGACTGGTACCCCCCTGAGGTTCGTCTGATATGTGGACGGCCCGGGCGCAGGGCCAGAAATGCATAGACAAGGGCCTACTAACAACAGCCGGCCAAGGGACAGGAATTCTAGCTCAGCTTAATGCGCCGCCACACTTTAGGCAGAAATGTGACAAGAAATGCCCCTCCCCTGCGTATGAGGTCGCTGGCAAGGGCTACGAAGGGGCCGGCTAGGGCTGTGAAGGAACTGCGAACTAGGGTAACGGTAATGCCAGCCCCTAGCAGGGCGTGTCAAGAAGTGAGTATATCCGCCAAATTTCTGTAAACCAACCTCAGTTTGATGCCCACTGTTCGTTCGGACGTGTCACACGCCCGAACGAACAGTCGGCATCAAACTATTTAGCTTGGCTCCTGTCAAAGAACCGTGTCGGCCATCCCTCCCGGCATCAAGCGCGGGCGTTGAAGACAACGCGCGTGGGGCCGGGCATCCGGGATGCGATGTCAAGCGTCACGGGGAAGTGCGCCGGGTCCGTGAGGCCGTCATCGACGGGGTCCACACTGAAGGCGAGGACGACGTTGGCGACCAGTGTCTTCATGAGAGTCATGGCGTACTGGCTTCCAACGCAGTTCCGGGGGCCGATGCTGAACGGGAAGTAGGCGTACGGGTGACGGCCCACGCTGCGCTCCGGCAGGAAGCGGTCCGGGTCGAAGCGGAGGGGATGCTCCCAGTGCTGGGGGTCCCGGTGCGCGCCGTAATAGTTGAGCAGGAAGGTGGAGCCCTTAGGGATGGTGTGGCCGCTGAATACAATCTCCTCGCGGTTGGTGCGCGCCGTTATGGGGACGGGCGGGAACATACGCAGCGACTCCTTGATGACGCGCTCCGTGTACAGCAGCCTGCAAAAGGACAGAACCAGAGTAAAGGGATCCTACCGAGGGAGACCACGAGTTGGAATACTAGTCACCACAACTCGGTTTTTGAAGTCTACTAGTTCCCCACATAATTGTTGCCCATGTGGGGATCCCGCGGCTCCCGTCTCCTCCAGCTCAGCTAGAGAACCTGCACCGAGCCCACGGATCGCCAAGGATGAGGAAAATGACGGAGATACGAAATGTTGCCCGGTTACTACTAACCCCGACTAAAATGAGTCGAGAGGTCCGGGACAGTAGTAATCCAGGAACACATCTGTGGTCCGAGTCTGGCAATTTCCCTGGGTTCGTGGCGTCATTTAAAGAGAGGTCGATTCTCATGAAAAAGCTCTTATCTCGCAATGTTCCGACGGAATTCGAATTCAAGTTTTACTTATTTTGGACTCAATTTGACAGTATTCGGACACTTTTGAAATGTTTTGGACTTAATATCTGCACTGGAGAAAGGTATTTGGGCTTCAATCTCGACCGTAATAATCCAATATGAGGCCCATTCCCGAAAACAGCCTCTTCCAGGACGAATCGTTTCGCAGTTGGCGCTCGAGAAAGGTGTATCGGGTCTTGAGGACGGTAAATAGGGTATCGAGAACAGGGCACCGGGTCTCCAGAACGGTTGTTTTGTACACTGAGGTGGTATCACTAGTCCAATAGAGGTCTCCAATGAGACTTGGAAAGAACATTTACACTTCTGGACCGGAAACTCTTGAGGGTGGGTATGAGAAACTAAACAGGCGTTTCGAGTGAATTATTTGGAGGTTACCTGCCATATTTGGCGCCACCCGTCTGCATCAAAACTTCTCATACCTGACCTCGAGACCTTCCGGGCTGGGAGTGTTTTTGTTCTTCAGCTTCCGCTTGAGTCTCGTTGGAAACCTCTACTCACTAGCTCACGGCTAGCCGTGTTAGGCGAGCTCATTTTATTACTTTAACTAATTTTTTAATGAATTAAAATTGTAAAAAAAAATGCAGGGTTTCAAATATTTGTTTTTCTTTTACTTTGTTTTAAGGGAAAACTTTGTTGTATGGTTTGGTCGCACTCTGGTCTTAAATTCAGATGGTTTGGGTGCGTTCGTGTTTCAATTGTCGTGTTCGATAAGTCAGGGCCGGACTGAACAGGACTTGACTTGTAGTGTGTGAGCACGTGTGAGCGCAAGCGAAGCGTTGAGCTAGTAATTCTCTCTACCCGAAGCTGTTGAAGTGTTGTTTCAGTACTTCGATTTAAATGTTTTGAAAGTAAGTAGACTTTATAAATATAGTTTTTAATTATATTGTAAGTCAGTTTGTTCATTATTGTGCAAAATTTCGTTGTGAATGTACTGTTTTGAAGAGGAACGACATAGTGTCGGATGTAATTTGTTCATATCCATGTTAAAATTTGATGATTTTCGGTTTAACAATGTTTTATGGTTATGTGTATTGAGGTTTATAGTGCCTGCTCAGATTTTGTAAGAAATGTTGTTTGTTGAGTGTAGAAAAGTGATGTTGTACTTTTGGTTTAGGTTAGTGTGTGAGCTCTTGTGAGCGCAAGTGGAGCGTTGAGCCATTAATCGTCTCTAGGCGAAGCTGTTGGGCATTAGGCTGTTGTTTCAGTACTTGGATTTAAATCTTTTGAAAGTAAGTAGAGTTTACAAATATATTTTTTAATTTTGTTGTTGGTTAGTTTGTTCATTATTGTGGATAATTTTGTTGTCAATTTACTGTTTTGAAGGGGAATGATGTAGTGTCGGCTATAATTTGTTTCTTATTATGTTTAAATTTGATGATTCTGGGTTTAACAGTGTTTTATGGTTATGAGTAGTGAGGTTTATAGTGTCTGGTCAGATTTTGTTGTTTGAAAAGTGTAGAAAAGTGAAGTTGTACTTTTGGTTTAGGTTAGGGTTGGGTCAGTTATTGTTATGAATCGTATTTGTGTTGCAGATGGGTTTCAAAGATAAGCTGAAAGAGCTTGAGATTACCGTAAAATATGTAAGGTCCAATGTGCTTCCTGAGCACAATGGATTTGTAATCAAAAAAGGACTTCAAATTCCTGAAAAGGATAAGTCTAACATTATTAAAAATGTTTTTCACCTGCAATATAATGATTGCATTTTTTTGCAATTATATGGGGACATCGACACGCAAAAATTCACTAAGAGTGAATTAGATGAAATGAATGAGTGTATTAAAAACGAGGAGAAATTCTATCTGGTAACATATGGCTATGTGGGAGACAATGTTGCCATGAAACTCCTAGATGAACATGCTTTTAACCAAACTGGATTTAATGTATTTGATCGTAAGTTTGTTTTATTTGTTGCAAATCTTTTATTGTCATTTGATTTTAGCAGTTCATAATGTTCTTTCGTGGTGTTTTTTCCAGCATCTACTGATAAGCTGAAAGAAGTTGTTTCCACATTGAACAGTCCCAGTTCTTCTTTTGAATCTCCTCAAAAGAAAAACAAAGTTTAATTAATTCTAAAATGTGTTTGTTAGTAGTTTTAATTAGCAGATTGTGTAATGTAAGGTTGATTTTTGTTTCATTTTAGTCAACTGTTTTTGTTCTGTTGAAGCTGAAATGGTATTTTCATTCCGTCATTTTGATAACTAACATGAAAGCCAAGAGACTGCCTCTTTGTAATTGCTTTTGCTATTAATATGTAAGGCAAATAAGTTTATTTTGTTCTTTAATTTAAAAATTGAAACAATTTTGAATTGAATTTTGTTTTGACTGATAAGCTTCGAGTGAGTTGTAGGATGATCAGTGTCAGTTTTTGTTTTAAGTCTTCTCAGAAGAAAACAAAGTTTAATTACAATGTGTTCGTGATTAGTATTAATTGGTTGACTGATTAATGTAAGGGTGAATGTTGTTTGTTTCCTGTTGAAGTTAGATAGTATTTTGTGCGGAGAAATTTCCTTTTTATAACTGCTTTGGCTGTTAATCTGTACAACAAATAGGTTAACTTTGTTCTTTCATTTTAACAAATGATTCAATTTTGCATTGGATTTTGTAGAGAAAACCACATGATCCTACCAGTGTAAAAGCGATTTATTCCGAAACTGAGTCGAAGTCAGATTGAATGAGCCCGAAGCTTCTCGGGCTGTTCTTAAAGATGCCCGTTTGTTGTTCGGACTCTCCGATATGAGACCGATTCTCGGACCGAGTCGGAACTCGGGCAGTCCGGATTCCTTCCAGAACCCCGGGCATATCCGAAACAAGTCCGACTTTCCTTTCCGAACCGATCCGTTATCGGACTCTTCAGACTTCTCAATGTCACGCCGCGTTTTTGAGGACTTGGAAAATTTTCACTCCTGGTATGGAAACTCATCGAGGACAGGCGTTCATTGTAACTATGATTTGTGTTTCAGAATATTAAAAAGTAATGGCCTTAAGTGCAACTAGCAACTCTATCTGAAACAGTAAAAATTTGTGTACAAATTAATTGACATTTCGGCAAACTGTGCGTTTTCTTCAAGGGGCAATTCACTCTAAGACTCTGTGTACAGGGTACTACAGCTGTAGTAGTTTGAAGAAGGTACTACAAAGTCAACAGACCTAATATTTTCGAATATTTACGCATTTTATGATGTCTTAGGACCAAAAACTTTGGATTTGTGGTATAACAGGAAGGCATTACAATAGTATTACAAAGTACTACAGGACACTTTGTACAGGGCACTACAGGAGTGAACTGCCCCTCGGTTTTCTTAATGTTTCCATTGGTCTAACGCTTTTTAAGTTCTCAAAATGAAATAGTATTTCTATCAAAAGTTGCATTACACCTCACATCACACCACTGTATGTAGAGGATGCAACGCTCGGCACAGCGTCGAAAACCGCACAGAGATCCGCCCATTACGAGGCAGTACTCCACAGATGTCCGGGTAGCACAGTAATTAAGGGGCCGTTCATTAATTACGTACACGTTTTCGGGGGGGGGGGGCAGCGGTTTTGTACTAAAATGTACGTGGGGAGGGGGGGGGGGGGGGGGGTCAAATGAAAAGTACGTACGAAAAAAAATTGTAAGGAAAAGCGTTCGGTTCCGACACTGCGGCTTTTACGCGTCCGTATCCACCCGCCGCTCACCGCCCACATTTGAGCTTTGCATGCCTTCAGACGGCTCGCGTGCGGTCTGTCACGGTTTTGATACGTCGGGCAAACGACGCCCTCTGTGTGCTAGGCCAGGACGATGAGGCCGAAAGGGTCGACGTCAAGGCCCTCGAGGAAATCCAGCTCGCTGAGTCTGAGCCGCCCGCAGCCCCCACAGCCATGCCGCTTTGCAAACCGCTTCCAGCAGGCATAGACAAAAGCCGTCGGTGATCAATGAAAACTTGTTTGCACTTCATTCATATCTTTGCAATCTGTGCAATAATTACGGTTTTTTCTTTGCACTGTTATTTATTAAATGGACTTTACTTCAACTAACTATTTTTACAGGAATCCAACTGTCATTGAAACACACCTTTTCGTATGAGGATTGACATAATTCTGACAGAACAAAGCTACCGACAAAGGCTCGTTTTTATCGCAAAAGCAATTTTCCTACGGAAAGCAACTGATTTTAAAGATATAGTAATTTTCACGCATTCGGACCTCGTTTTTAAAAAAGTTTCTTAAAAGTACGTACATCCGGGAAGGGGGGGGGGAGGGTGTCACACGAAATGTACGCCCTTGTACGAGGTGGGGGAGAGGGGGACTGAAAACGAGTGAAAATCGCGTACGTAATTTATGAACGGCCCCTAAAGGCGATAGCTGAGAAGAGAAGACATTATGAATCGTTTTCCTTTTCTTTTCAGTCGCGTCATCGGGCTAGTCCGGTGCGTCAATGGAAACTATTCGTAGGGCTAGGCGGTTAGCCGGTTTAGGAACCGGTATTTTTTTAGGCACGGAGTGACCTTATAGTTTCACCTAAGATCGGACTTTAACAAAAAAAAAAAAAAAACAATATTGCCCCTTACGCCAAAACCGAAAGTCTCCGTGAGAAGTTTTTCAGACCTTCCTGACTTTCGTACAGTACCCATACGAGAGCGTCAGACGTCATTTTACACTCCAGAAATGCAGCAGACAATCTCAAAACCTAGTTCAAATTCAGCTTTCTCACTACATTCAAGAGCGAAAGAAAAAGACAGAGCTAGCGTGCTCAGCTCGTCAACTGGCTGCGCCAGTATCATCCATCCTTCTACTGCCACGCTAAAAATCGGACCTCCCCCTTTCTTGTGAAACAGCCCTTATGGCGGTACGACCCTGAGCCGGGCCGGGTCCTGGGCTAGAGTCACTTATAAAGAGTATCCACAAAAGTAGTTTTGCGGATACCCCCTGACAGTTTTTGTTCAGCCATTTTCCGTAGGATAGCGCTACCGTCGCTGAGGATTTTAAAAATCAAAACCACCTATCTGTGTGAGATTCTATATGGGCTACTGGGCCTCCTACTCAAGCTTCTTGCTGCGTTGGTGAAATGAGTGAGCCACCGCTGCCCTACCGTTGCCCTCCCACCCCCTCCCCTCCCATCTTTGTGTCCGGCCATAAAGTAATTATACGGATCCCCATTGATGCAGTGTCAACAGCCTCCGCCGGGTCTCCGGCGCGCACACTTGGAGCCGCGACCGTAACGGGACTCTTTCCTCAAGCCGAGTCACAAATGCTAACTTTTTAAATTTATTTCTGGTGACCGAACGTACAGCGCTAAACTCCCTAACGCATTAGTTTCACATGGATTCGTTTTTTGAAACATGTTTCTAGACCAACTAGAACGGGCTTTGAACAGCCGCGGCAGGCCTGGAGATGGTCTCGGCCGGGCCAAGGAGCAACGATGAGGCAGATCCGGGCCGGGCCCCGTCCACCCAGCCGCCAGGTCTCGGTGGCCCGGGTCGGCCGACGGGGTCCGGCGGGGCGGCACATTATATTGCTTTCTTTGTCTGTGTTGGCTTTGTGTACACAGTCGTCATGCCCCCAACCTTCCCCAGCCCATCGCTAGTCGTAGTTCCTACACACTCCACCAGCGCCACCGTACTGCAGGTTTTCTGAAGCCCGGGAGATTCAAAAGACGCAATGGGTCCAAAAACAGACCAACCGCGCAACAAAAATAGCACCGAAACTACTAGACGGACAGAAAAAAACGTAGAATCAAATGTATAGGGGCTGTGGTGATCTATCCTGTAGTGTATGTCAAAATACCCGCTTATTTCGCCAAGTGTCAATTTTCAAATTTTTAAAAAGGGGGTCTTTTCTAACGCCAAAATTGAACACTTGTTAACGAATCTGTAACATTAAAGTAGTCTGACTGCGTAGTAGAAGGTTGGCCCTTCACAACGAGGTGCTTGTCGTCTGCGTGCGACAAATACTTTCAGCGCTATTTTTGTTGCCGAATTGGCCAAATTGGCATTTTTGAACACCCGTAACTCGGTTCAAAATTGAACAATCGGCGTAGGATTTTACGGGGCCCTTATGTATCACTCACTCTATGCGTATACCGATTTTCAAGATTCTAGCTCTCGGTCAGAATTCGGGTCGTACCGCCTTATTGTTGATGTGCCGAGCCGAGTCGAGCCCTGGTTAGAAGGGGAGTCACGACCGGTGCGGACCCTGGAGTATGCACAAGAGGCACAACCGAGGGGTACGTCACTCCCATACACTCTTATTTTTTGGGGTTTAAATTTCAACCCCATCGCAGAAAAGGGTTGAAAACGATCAACCCTCAAGGCTGAATTCTGAGAAATGGCTGACATTTCAACCCTAAGGGTACAAATTACATCCAAGGCTGAAAATTTGCAGTGCTAGGTCTAAAATCTCTGACTGATGGTTGAAATATCACATATCGAAGTTCTCTTTTTTACATTTTAACCATTTTGGTTCAAAATTAAACTTGAAGCAGTGGAATTTCAGCCCTCGGGGATGATAAAATGGAACTCCATTTGAAATTGCAATAACTTTCATCTGACTAGGTTGAATTTTAAACCTTACGATGGTAATACTTAGCCAGTGGCTACGATATATACAAGAGGTCTGATCCGGATCCCAGGTTCTCAACTGTCAGTGTAGCCGTGTGGTTAAAGGCACGGACCTGGGGGCGGGAGGTCCTGGGTTCCAGTTAGAGAGACTCAGAGTCTCTGAGTCTCTCTAGTTCCAGTCCCACCTAAAGGGCTTTCATACACGTACATAAATGATGTACGTAACTGAAACATTTCGTTTTTGGGCAGTATTAACTTCAACCCACGATTTTCCATTTTTGACCCCTCCATTAAGGTTTGGATTTCAACGCTCGGGCAGGGTTCAAAATAATTCAACCCCATTTTAGGGTTGAACGCGTTCAACCCTTAGCGTCGAATTTATGTCACGCGGCTAAAGGTTGAAATTCAAACCCCAAAAAATTACAGTGTAAGTGATGTACACTGACTGTGATAACGGGATTAATAAGAACTGATTGGAGGTGACTGGAATTGATCGGAATTGATTGGAAGTGACTGGAAATGACTGGAGTGACTGGCGCGTGATTGGAGTGTGAATGGAGTGAATGGAGTGTGACTGGAACGTGATTGGAGTGATGGGATTCTGACTGGAGATTGATTGGAGTGACTAAAATGTGACTGGCGCATACGAGGAGCCTGACTAGAGCACATTTTATGTGACGTAACGTACAATGTAAAAGTGTTGTCTTGAAATTCAAGACATCCGCGTCTGTTCTCAAGACCCCTCAGCAAATTTCAAGACATTGTCTAGGATTTCGGCCTAAATCTCAAGACAACGTCTTGAAACCGGCCGATACCGGCCGGCCGCCTGTTTCAAGACATTTCTTAAGACTTAGGCCGAAATTTAAGACGACGTCTTGAAACTCCGCGCCCGCGCCGCGGCGACAGCGCATGCGCTCATCGAGGGGCAAGGACCACTTTGCGCTCACATTTTATTCGTTGCCGGCAACTTGATTTTAAAAGTTCACCTACCTTAACCGTGAGAGCGAATAAAACGTGAATCAACGAATAAAACGTGAGCGCAAAAGTGGTCCTTCCACCTTGATGTGCGCATGCGGTGTCACTGGCGTCGACCAATCAGAAGACGCAGTTGGACGAACGTGGCGCGTCCGATAAGGAAACAGCGGGAAATAACAAACGTTTTGAACTACCTCGGGACCACGCTCTGCGCTTGCTGGCGACAGCGGGTGGAAACGGCAGTACTGGTCCGGGGGGCAGTGCTCGGCCCAATGACGTCACCTGATTACCCCGTCCCCTCGGCTCTACCACCGCAGCAACACTCGACTCCGCTTCTCTTTAACAAGGTAGGCGTACACCAGACCGCGTCGGGGCGTAAGAGGCTTCGCTCACCGCGAACCACTCTTCCGCCCCTTCACGCCTGGCGTACACCTACCTTGGCCTGCCGGCGGCTATCACCGGGCGAGTGGGACCCTGCGGGGCTAATCAGTCTGAACGGCGCCCTGCCGGTCTTAGGGCGCGGGTTTCGCTGCGCTTCCAACCTTACCGCTGGACGTACCTACTCCCACCGTATTTGGGGATTCTCTGCCGTTTTTAATTGTGCTCAAATCTAACGTTACCTCTAGTGTTTCTAGTCACGAAATTTTCCAAGAAATTTTCGGAAAATTTCCGGAAATTTTCACAAAGGTTGGAAAAGTTATAAAAATATGATTTCTTTACCCAGAACTCACACAAAACTTTTAAAACCACACTTAACAGGTGGCTTAAACATATATAGTGCTATTTCCCTGGTAGATTTGCATGTATTATATGTGTCATTTGAAACAGTAGAGGGAACATTAAACCTCAATTTTCACTACTCATGTGTGAAGGAAATGGGTAGTTTTTTATTTAGCTTGGCTTAGTAACGGGCCGTCCATAAAGTACGTCCGGGCGGAAAGGGGGGGGGGCGGAAGGGCGGGGGGAGGTCGCCGAAAGCGGACTTAGAAGGACATGGCCGCAACGTTTTTATTTTTATCTTTACAACTCGCAGTTATATCGTAATTTGTGAAAATGTGAAGATTATAGCATTTTGGTCATATTTGTCGATATTTTTTCCTCAAAAGCGGACGCAAGCGGACGAAGGGGAGAGGGGTGGGGGGGAATATAGGGCGAAAATGAGCGAACGTACTTTATGGACGGCCCCTAGGGCACGGGCGCGAACTCTAAATTCGAATTTCCGCGAACGTGAAACCATACGTCACGCGATAAGAGCGTTGTGTCGAAGTATTTCACAGATATCAAAGATTTGGGAAGTCGAATATGTTCAGAAGTGGATTTTGAACTCAGGACAACATGTTGTCACAGGGGTGCAAGGGAATTATTAGAGAGTAATTTCTGCATTTTTTCCAATTTTTTCCGAAAATTTCCATTGAAATTTTCAAAAATTATTTTTTCCGGAAAATTAGAAACCTCATCCTACCCTACACTTACCTAACCCACTCTAACCTAACCTAGACTCACCTACTCATTGAAGACTTCTCTTCACCATTCAATGCTGCTCTAACCTAACCTACCCGAGCCTAACCAGTTTCCGTCCAAGAAAGCCGTGCTTTGACCACTGGCACCTGCAGCAGCACCTATGGGGTCTTCTTCGGCATTGTAATTGAGGTCTTCAGTATATGTTTAGCGGGGTCTGTTCCCATCGTTAAGGCCGTCCCTGTTGAAATTTGACTACGAGCTAGGATGATGAAATTTGGTATACCCATAGATTCCGCTCCAAATGGGAGTACTGTAAAACCGCAGGTCGCTGGACCAATTTCGAACAGAGATACGGTGGTCCAAAGTGGCCAATTCGAGCTATTGCAGGGCTATTTTCTGTAATCTTTGGGGCCTAAACTATCTATCGCACAATGACGTGAGACATATCAACGTGTTCGGGAAAGACTCTTCTAGGGAAGATAATGGTTCACAAGTTCGGAATTCCGTTACAAATGTATGATTTTGCCGGTCAAAGTTTGGCCTTTTCCGTGATTTTTGATGGCCACATACGGACACCTTTTAAGAGCTCATCGAATTTCCGGATCCTATTTTGACCCATAATCTGCCGTAGGGCAGCCTTTCCCCTACTCAAATATACCATCGGTTTTTCTGTGCGACCCATAGTTTAGGCCTCAAAGATTCCAGAAAAATAGGCTGTTTTGGGTGCGTTTTGCCTCTTTTGAATTTGCCGGGCTCGAAAACGCTGTCTGCACAGTGGCGCTGGCGACGTATGGAGGAACTGCGTCGGGAGTAATGGGATGCAGGAGTCTTAGCGTCAATTGTGTGCATAGGATGGCACAGACAAAGAGAGCAGTAAACGCGGACCCGCCGGACCCCGCCCGGGCTCGAGCCGGAGGACGGAGGAGGCCCGCCTGGCGATGCGACTTTGGCTCTCCAGCTCTTTCCTCCCGCGCACGGGCAGAGCGGCAAAGCCGGCAGAGCGGCACGCGTTGACTTTCGTCGGTCTCCGACGCCTCCCCTGTTCATTTTAGACGAAGAACTCTAGGAAGAGCGATTTTAGAATAAAGTCTGAGCTTTCGAATGGTGTGTCTGTCGCATCGATTAGACCACCCTAGCGCAAACTACAGCCTTATCAATATGTGAAAGCTGCGTCACCGGCGCCTTGCAGGCCGTGCGCGTCGACCTTGTCGCGTCCCCAGCTCCTTGGCTATTGACTTTAGAGGAAGAATTTCAGCGAGCGGGGTGTAGCAAAATGAGTAAGCTTTCAGACGCTGTGCCAGCCATGCGGATCCGACGATTCTAACGCTTACTAGAGCCTCCAGAAGTAGGAACCCTTGTGTCGCCGGCGACCGGCGGGGCGGGCTCAGACAAGACCTAAGTTTCGAACGGATAGAGCTACAAATTTCTGCAAAACACCAATTTGTTCGTAAAAACGTGCTCTAAGTATTAGACCGATCATTGAACACATCCAAACGCATGATTAAAAATATTGAAAACGGACTAGCATGCTATTGACGCGAGAACAATACCGAACCGAATGTGCGTGCCCGGAGACCCGGCGGAGGCTGTTGACACTGCATCAATGGGGATGCGTATAATTACTTTATGGCCTACTACCTGGAGGGAGGGCAGCGGTAGGCTGTTGGCGAAACCCCAAAAAGTCTTCAAATAACGAAGTTAGCGATAAGTATATCGAGACGGATTCATACTTTGGTCACCGGTAAAGTTGATGCCCCCGAGTAAATCCTGTGAGTTTCATCGAAATCGGTAGGGGGTACGGGGTTCAAATCGAGGGTCAAAGGTCAAAAATGGCCATAACTGTTTTCTGACTTTGCGACGCTCTAGCGTGAGAACGATAGAAGATAGAAACGATTTCTTTTCTGCGGCGTAATCCTTGGAATGTTCTGCACAATCCGTTCGCTGCTACTTGTGAGGTCCGACAACTCCTTCCCACCTTAAACAGACCAAATTTGAAAGTCACTGACGAAATTTTTTTCATCATTTCAAATCTCACATCGTGGCACCGAAATAAGACTAGATATCAAAAAATTACCCGAAGCAAACCGAATGCGGGCATTCTTCAGCTCCATGACAGTACCCTCGTTTTTTTCGTCAGTTGAACGGTTGCCGAGATATCCGGTTTGAAGTTGAACGCTGCAGCCCGCCCGCGCCGGCCCGGGCGGCAAGGCCGCAGCCGAATGGCGCGATCGCTCTCTCTCCCTCTGCCTGCCCGGCCGTGCGTGCGACGAGGACGGGACGAACCGCTCTCCGGAGCAGCCGCGGCACCGGCCTGCCTCCGGCCTGGCTCCGGCAAGCGGCAGAGTATCGCAGGGAATATTTATTGATTGAAGTAGTAGAAATGCTTCAAATGTACGGATGTTGGGCTCTACGGACGCACTAGACATTCACGAAGATGTCTCCGTACATTTTATATCAAATTAAATTTAATTAGGTATGGGATTTGGGTGAAAACGCACGTGGTGTCACCTCATTCAATATTAAAATCGTTCTGAAATCGAAGAAGTGCACTTTTAAATGTGCTGGGGTAGTTCAATTTTTCTCAGTCTATGCCTTAACTTTAAAATTCGTTACATGTCCTTTTTACTCACGCCGATTATTTAACGCCTTAGCAGGGTTTCCGTTAAAGCGGGTTTTAACGTTGTATTGCTGCGCTGTTTTGGAGAAACCGTGGGTCGTAGAGAAAAACGCTTAGAAGACGATTTATTCGTTACCCCCTAAAGAGTAAAAGTTCTTCTCAATAATTTTTTACTGTGCCAATACTTTTAAGGACATTGGGATCGGTAATAGTTTACTACTCTTAACGCACAGTCATACTGACACCAACGATGTGCTCGTGGTTCGAAAATTAGATGAAAATGCGCATAATTAATGCAAAAGATGTCTCCTCATTTCAGAACCACCGGGACAACGATAGCGTCTGTCTAATTTTAAGCACTTGGAGTAGTTTGTTCATTCTAAAAAAGGTGTGCGCTTGACTCCGCGAAATATGAATGCCGACTCGGAAATCCTGTGTATCTCTACCTAATTTTATCCAAACATACCGTTTTTTGAAATGCGCCTGGTCAGTCATTTATGTAAGTGTTGCCCCGGTGACCGAAACACAACAGTAAGACCTTCCTTAACGGAAAACCCTGCTAAGGCGTTAAATAATCGGCGTGAGTAAAAAGGACATGTAACGAATTTTAAAGTTAAGGCATAGACTGAGAAAAATTGAACTACCCCAGCACATTTAAAAGTGCACTTCTTCGATTTCAGAACGATTTTAATATTGAATGAGGTGACACCACGTGCGTTTTCACCCAAATCCCATACCTAATTAAATTTAATTTGATATAAAATGTACGGAGACATCTTCGTGAATGTCTAGTGCGTCCGTAGAGCCCAACATCCGTACATTTGAAGCATTTCTACTACTTCAATCAATAAATATTCCCTGCGATACTCTGCCGCTTGCCGGAGCCAGGCCGGAGGCAGGCCGGTGCCGCGGCTGCTCCGGAGAGCGGTTCGTCCCGTCCTCGTCGCACGCACGGCCGGGCAGGCAGAGGGAGAGAGAGCGATCGCGCCATTCGGCTGCGGCCTTGCCGCCCGGGCCGGCGCGGGCGGGCTGCAGCGTTCAACTTCAAACCGGATATCTCGGCAACCGTTCAACTGACGAAAAAAACGAGGGTACTGTCATGGAGCTGAAGAATGCCCGCATTCGGTTTGCTTCGGGTAATTTTTTGATATCTAGTCTTATTTCGGTGCCACGATGTGAGATTTGAAATGATGAAAAAAATTTCGTCAGTGACTTTCAAATTTGGTCTGTTTAAGGTGGGAAGGAGTTGTCGGACCTCACAAGTAGCAGCGAACGGATTGTGCAGAACATTCCAAGGATTACGCCGCAGAAAAGAAATCGTTTCTATCTTCTATCGTTCTCACGCTAGAGCGTCGCAAAGTCAGAAAACAGTTATGGCCATTTTTGACCTTTGACCCTCGATTTGAACCCCGTACCCCCTACCGATTTCGATGAAACTCACAGGATTTACTCGGGGGCATCAACTTTACCGGTGACCAAAGTATGAATCCGTCTCAATATACTTATCGCCCAAACTCGAAAATGGGGGTTTCGCCAACAGCCACGGTCCCACTCGCCCGGTGACAGCCGCCGGCAGGCCAAGGTAGGTGTACGCCAGGCGTGGAGGGGCGGGAGAGTGGTTCGCGGTAGCGAAGCCTCTTACGCCCCGACGCAGTCTGGCGCACGCCTACCTTGTTTCTAAAATACGATCAGAAAAAAACACTATCAGTAAAGTAAACGATCAAAACATACGATCAGACTTATAAACGATCAGGATTTCAGGCCGCCATTTCTAGTAAAGTTTTAGGAAATTGTGCATGGAATTTGGTATATGGCATCAACACAAGTATTTACTGGGGCCATTTTGATTTCATTTAAATTCGAGACTATTTTTCTAGCATCTCGCGAAAGAGGGGTCCCTATGGTAGTACCTTGCACGTCTCCACAGTCCTCAGTCATAACAAAGATTATCAGAGTAATACGATCAAGAAAATACGATCAGTAAGCAGAAGACGATATCACAAATAAGCACACATAAATTCGTGATCGATTATGAATACGATCAGAACGTTCCTGATCGTTCTTAAATACGATCAATAGATTATTACTGATCGTAAAGTGCGCGAATTTTTATCATTAAATGCAACGATCAGTAAAACCAAGATCACATTTTGACCAGTGCGCTGCAGGCCTTCGATCGGCTCCGCCCGTTGCACTCGTATTTGGGGGACCGCCTCAAGAGACGTACGCAAAGTTTTCGTCGCAAACTTACCGGCCTGGTCACAGCTCAAGGGTCCTAGAATGCAGTGACGAACTCACTTTTCTCAATATCGTCCTCAATTATTGCAAATAAAATATTCCGTTCGGACCTGCACTCGGCGGCAGTGGTAGGAAACTCTCGGTGGTAAAAGATAGGAGGTGGGGAAGCCAAAACTGGAGGATAAAACAAATGAATTACTGCCAACTTCGATAACCAACTTTCAAAAGCCAGCATTAAAAAATTAAAAGCAACTCGGCGGCGAGAGTCGGGCTGGCGTCGTCTGCCCCGGCCAGCTCTGTATGAGGAATCGCGCGGAAAGGCAAAGTTATTGACAAACAGGACAGTGCAAGCTGGGTTTCTTTTCACATTTTACAGTGAATGCATTCTGCACAGCGATTTTCCAATTCACTTTTGTCTCAAAAATGTAACCTAGGCTCAGACCGGCAGAGCGTAGCCTTTGTTTACAGAATCGCGACGTAATCAAATCACTTCGCTCTGCACGGTGTGCGGGGAGGTTATATCGATCTCACACACCCATACATACAATCAAAATCGAATCATACCTGAGTTTTATCGGAGCCCGGTGAGCCAGGTAGAGCCGGATGATATTATGTGGTGCAATCACTACACAGCAGACCGCGGCGACGCGCGCGCTGTTTACTACTGCAACGCCGACGCGATTTCTCATACAGAGCTGGTAGGGGCAGACGACGCCAACCCGACTCTCGCCGCCGAGTGAAGGTCCCAACGGAATATTTTCTTTGCAATTATTGAGGACGATATTGAGAAAAGTGAGTTCGTCACTGCATTCTAGGACCCTTTAGCTGTGACCAGGCCGGTAAGTTTGCGACGAAAACTTTGAGTACGTCTCGTGAGGTGGTCCCCCAAATACGAGTGCAACGGGCCGAGCTAATCCGAGGCCTGCAGTGACGACTTGTTTTTACCTTTTCAAACTGTAAAAGAACCCCAGGTGGCCAGAAAATGCGTCAAGGGCAATGCTTGGCACCTGTATTTTGAATTTTTTATTTTTCACACGTCTCGAGTGCATCTGTGATGAATTACTTCAAAACGGTCCAGTTAAAGAGACGCGGAGTCGAGTGTTGCTGCGGTGGTAGAGCCGAGGGGAGGGGGTAATCAGGTGACGTCATTGGGCTGAGCCCTGCCCCCCGGACCAGTACTGCCGTTTCCGAGGGGGGGCCGACTCGCCTTAGCCGTGTACGAAGTACTATATTATGAGGTATTATATATATTACAGGTATTATGAGATATTATAAGTATTATAAACTATTATAAGTATTATGAAGTATTATAAGGTACTATAAGGTACTATAAGGTATTATAAGGTATTATAGAAGTATTATAGGAGTATTTATAAAGCGTTAAAGAAATATTGAAGGACCAGGGAAGAAGAAAACCATTACACAGTTCATTTATGGATGAGCACACATTGAAAGAACTATGTGTTTGACTCGTGTCGTACATAAAAGTGAGGAAAATTGTTTCTCGCTTCGGTCTTTTGTCGACGCCAGTAGGTAGCAACCCAACAGGCACCGGCTTTCAACTGGTTGCCTACGCCTGTTGTTGGCGTTACCACTGTCATGGCCACCTCCCCGCCTGGGCACTGGCCTGGCCGGCAGAGACACCCCTCCTCGTGGTGGGCGTCACCGCGGTACCCCCTCGGCGGCGTCCTGGCTTGGACCCGACGGCGGCACCCTGGGCCTGGCAAAGACCCCCCTCCTCTTGGCCGCCCGTACCCCGCCGTCGGCCTCATGGCCTGGGCCCGGCGGAGATACCCCTCGTCGTCATCGTGGCCGGCGGCTCCACCGTATCTCGCTGGCGGCACCCTGGGCCTGGCAGAGACCCCCCTCCTCTTGGCCGCCCGTACCCCACCGTCGGCCTCATGGCCTGGGCCCGGCGGAGATTAGGCCTGGGCGGTATTTCAATATATTGGTTTCAATATCAATATTTTTAAATATTGGAATTTCAATATAGAGATATTGAAATTTCCAATATCAATATTCAATATTGAATATTGGTGTTCAATATTGAATATTGGTGTTCAATATTCAATATTGAATATTGGTGTTCAATATTCAATATTGAATATTGGTGTTCAATATTCAATATTGAATATTGGTGTTCAATATTCAATGTTGGATATTGGTTCTCAGTATCCAATACTCGATATTGAGCACCGACTGTGTAATGCCAACGTCCAGGCAACTCGATCTACGGAAATCTGGTGTTCTGTCGAAACGGTACCGGACAGGGGCGTCTGCATCGTGAGCAACGAGACACCATCCCCCTCTCCTCCGGCTCCGACGTCCGACTCAGACCGGGCCAACCTAAGCGTAAACTCGTGTTTTGAACTGCGATCTGTGATCACTGCACAGCCGTCTGATTTCGAGCAATACTGTTGTCGCTCTGTCTCTCTAACTGTTATGGAGAGCTGAGAGGGAAAGGGCGATGAAGCACAGCTTGGAATCAGACGGTAGCGTATGGAGCAAGCAGCGCAGGGCCCTTTGGTTGCCGAGACAACCCGCTTTGCTCATAAAGTCTGCCTCGAGACAAAAAAACCTCTAGTTTCCCCAATGCAGTAACACTGAAATCCAGTATCTCAATATTAATATTGGAATATTGAAAACCAATGTTCCAATGCAAATATTGGAAACCAATACTCCAATACAAATATTGGAATATTGGACACCAATATTCCAATATTGATATTGGAGCCAATATCCAATACAGGATATTGGATATTGGTGTTGAATCCAATATTTTGAAATATTGGATATTGATATTGAAATCGTTATACCGCCCAGGCCTAGCGGAGATACCCCTCGTCGTCATCGTGGCCGGCGGCTCCACCGTATCTCGCTGGCGGCACCCTGGGCATGGCAAAGACACCCCCCCCCTCGTGTCTGGCGTCCCCATCGTACCTCGCCGGCACCCTGGGCCCGGCAAAGATCCCCCTCCTCTTGGCCGCCCGTACCCCGCCGTCGGCCTCATGGCCTGGGCCACCTGGGCCCGGCGGAGATACCCCTCGTCGTCATCGTGGCCGGCGGCTCCACCTAGTGTTCTGCATCGGCCGGACATGGCACGGCAAGGCTATGACCGAGCGTCGTCTGTCTCTCCCACAGGTTCTTACGAGCAGACAGAGACAGAGGATTTCGGTTATGGGCTATGTCCGAGTCAAGCCCGGCCGATGCAGAACACTAGCTCCACCGTATCTCGCCGGTGGCACCCTGTCGGAGCCCTTTAAGTATGTTTTGGGATTCATTTTTAATCTTTCAGCTTTTTAATGAACTCTTATTTCCAATTATCTCTAAACATGACTTAATATTTTGGGCTCATGTTGAGGTCATTTTCATGGTCATTTTCTTATAGTCAACATACTCGTGTCTATCTGAAAATTCTGAGGTCTCATTAATTATCACTTAACTTTGTCTCTTTTGCGGAACCTACTGAACTTACAATAAATTAAGATTAGGGAAGATGGCAGTGGAATAAAAAGCAGTGTCATTTTCAAATGCAAGAAATGCATTTAATACAAAAATAAATACTCACTTAGAAATCAATTTGAACTGACATCTAAGGCTAGTATTTAGTGGCTAGTATGTGACATTTTTATTCTTAACTATCAGAACATCAGATTCAAATATTATAACACTAATTTTACTAAAACATCAACAATTCAGGTAGAAAATGAACACAGAATGTCTCTAATGTCATCTAAACTATCAGACTATCAGAACATCAGATTCATATATTATAACACTAATTTTACTAAAACATCAACAATTCAGGTAGAAAATGAACACAGAAAATGAACACAGAATGTCTCTGTGCTAACCACTGAGCAAGGTTAATGCAAGGAATGCATTTTATAGACTAAACAGTAGAATCACATGAAACCTAAATTACATGGACTTGTAACTGCTTGTAAATACAAGCTAGTATCATTTGTGAAGAACACAGTGGTAATATGGCAGATTTCAGATTTATGTCTATAAATCTCCCCGTAGATCAGCGAAGAACAACACTCTACATTTTTACCCGTTCTTTACCTACACATACCATACCATCCATATACATGGTAAGAAGGAACGGGTATTTACACCCGGTCCTGCTGATTTAGTCACCTCTCCATACTCGTTAGTGGCAACAGACATATGGATGATAATGGTGTCGTTTGCTCCGGTTTTGGAGCCACATCGCCCCGTAATGAAGGTTTTTTTCGACTTTGTACGTAATATTTTGAGAAAATCATGAAAATGTTGAAAAAGAGGTTAGTCGTCTAACTTTCGCGGTTTCGTTTTCTGAAATAGGAACGTCATTCGCACGAAAAGTTAGTAATTATATTAAGTTTCTATGTGCTTTATCATTTATAGTGCTTTACATATTTACTAATGTTATAAAAAAAAGTAGATTTTAGCTATAATTTTCTAAGTCCTAGCGCGGAGTGGAGATCGGCTGTCAATTTAGACACGTTAATGGTATCCAGGGGGTTCATGGGGACAATGTACCCCTATATATATATACATATATGGGGTTGACATCGAAAATGAGCCCATTTTGGTCGAAAGATGTGCCGTTTACGAGTTTTGGCACTAGAAAGCTATTCTTGGACGCGGGGATGGGGCTCGACTGGACGTGACACCGTAACTTTCGCTAATTGTGATTGTTTGATGGTACCAGTAAATAAGGGGTAAGTTGGATATTCGCGCAAATTCAGGTTTAATCCGGAGCCCCATAAATTTTCGGTGTTGTACGAACGGCAAGGAAAAGCAAACCGTCTCGCTGTGCAACATTAGCCGGTCACATGTGACTGAGTTCAACATTAGCCGGTCGCCAACGGTTAATGTTGAACTCAGAATACGATTGCCGGCTGTTCCTAAGATTAGCCGGCTAATGTTGCACATGGAAGCCTGAATACGACATTAGCCGTCGGCGCCCGGTTACTCCTAACATTAGCCGGCTAATCTTAGGAGTAGCCGGGCTCCGCACATTAACCGTAACATATATACATATATGGGGTTGACATCGAAAATGAGCCCATTTTGGTCGAAAGATGTGCCGTTTACGAGTTTTGGCACTAGAAAGCTATTCTTGGACGCGGGGATGGGGCTCGACTGGACGTGACACAGTAACTTTCGCTAATTGCCAATAACTCACTAAATAGCCAACAAAACAATTCTGGACATGGTAAAGAACGGGTATCTTGCCTTTTATCAAATCCCTTTGATAACATTTTCTCCTTGTTTTGAAATGTTTCTGAAGCAGAGCAATGTTCTTGCTATTTCCTAAGATCTCTAATAAATCATCATCACCTAAAAAATAAAAGCGTGGAAACAATTCTCTCTTTCTCTCTAAATGCTGCTTCAGCGCACTCCTTATTTCATGGAGCATCGTGGCAACTTCCTTGAAGTCCTGTTGGGAGATTTTTTGTACTTGAGACACCACTGGAGCTTGGGCAACTCTTTCCAAAAGGGCTTCCAGCTTCCTTGTTGCGTCCCGGAAGTCCGTTGCGACCGCGGGTAGTTGAGTTTGGAGGTCTTTACTTGGCAAGATTACTCCCCCCAAATAAAGCCATTCCTGCTGAACAGCAATCCAAACGTCAAACAGTTCATTTATGTTGTTCAACTCTTCTTCAAAATCCACAATCAATTTTTTACATCGTTCACTGATATGGGATGCCTTTTTACCCGTTCTTTACCTACACATACCATACCATCCATATACATGGTAAGAAGGAACGGGTATTTACACCCGGTCCTGCTGATTTAGTCACCTTCTTCATAGAAATTTTCTGTGCTGCTCTGAAATTCATCTTATCTTTGTTGTCAAGAAAAGATGACACAAGCTCATGTTGATCTTTTTTCACATTTATGATCAACTCTGCCAAATGCCCCTTTGATGCCAAGAACTTGGGCCCAATTGGCAGTACTACAGATGGTGCGAGAAGTTTAGTCTTCAGTTTCACAATAAGATGGACGTAATCTTGAAAATAAAACTGAGATACCTTCAAATCTGCTTGAAACCAAGGCCACGGAGAGGATGGGCCTGGTCTGAGTGTTTTATACCGCATCACTTTCATGCAGCGTGAGTCGCCATCTGCTGACCATCCAAGAACTTCAATCCCTTCTTCTGCAGCTGCCTCTTTTTGCCAATTGGTTCGGGCCAGAACTTGTGATGCGTTGAATCTGTTGTCCGTTCCAAACATAGCTACGCAGAATGGAGGAGCTCCTCCTAATGGCTGGGCCATTATGGTGTAGGCGTAGCTGCTGGCCTCAGTCTTGACGTGTTCAGCTATAGCTTCTGCAGAGATTGCAGGGAAGCTATCAACAATGGGGCAGCCATTGATATCTAATGGAAGAACGCCTCCAACTATCTGATTGGTAACCAGACTGTAAACGTGTCGAGATAGAGCTTTGGTCCCATCTTCTGAAAAGTAAACTTCTAGGGGTTGATTTCTACTGACAAGATACATCCGGAGCTCTTTGAATCTAAATTGTCCTTCTTTTATAATTTCTGATGAATAAAGATGAAGTCTGACTGTGGACAGACATGGAATTGGAAGATTACAGGACAAAAATTCGTAATGTTGCTTTCCAGCTGTAACATAGAAGAGTGTTGATAATTCTTTCAAATGTATGGAGTATCTCCACCCTCTTGGTTTTTTCCCATAGTTTTGAAGGGCACTATCACAGAGATCTTTGAGCATTCCAGTGATATGACCCATATGGCCATTGGTTAGTTGTTGTAGCTTGGATGACATTGACATAGAATCAACAAGCTGTTGCTTTAACATATCAATTTCTTTTTGCATTTGCTGTTCCTTATTCAGGACTGGGAAATAATTTTGAATTTGAGCAGTACCCTCACTTGCAGTTAATAACTTTTTTTCTGACGGTCACTTCTTGAAAAATTTTGTAACTTCCACTGATGAGTTCTTGAGGCAAACAGAAATGGTGCTATGTCACCTTGCTTTTGTCCTGGCTCAATTGAAAATTCTCTCCATCAACATCATCTTCAATGGCTTCTTCTTCGGATGAGTAGAAGATCTGATTCTGGGTGGTACGCTTCTTAGGCTGCTGTCCTGCAGCAGTGTCCTGCTGTCCTGCTGATGTGACAAGCAAATTTTCATGTTCTTGTACAGATAATAAAGAACCATCCCTGTTACCCTGTTGGGCACCAGAATCATGATGCTCTTGGTTAGATGATGAAGCAATATCAGAAGATTTGAAGAAACTTGAGATTTTTTGAAGTCCAGTATCTTCCACCTTTGCATGGATTTTAAAATGCTTGTACAAGTTGGACACTGACCAACTCTTATGTTTGTTGAGCCCAAATGTAGTGTTATATTTGCAACTAGGAAAAATACAACACACTGTTGCAGCTGATGCATCATTATTAATGGATACTGTCACATTGTAGGTGCGATTAGGGCTTATCTCAGGTACATTGTTTTCCAGCCATTTGCTGATGTTAGCCTCCAGATCTTTTTTGAGATCCAGAATTTTTGTAGTGGAGTCATTTTGTGATTCTTGGTCACCACCCTTTTTTGATTTCTTTCGAAAGACAGTTTCTGTTTGAGACTGCAAAGAAAACCAAAATATTATGAGACATTAATAGACACAACATAATAAGAGAAAGCAAGGCAAAAAACTGTACCTGGTCTTGGTCAGTTGGACGTTTCAGTTTGTTCAAAATTTTTCTACAATTCTCCACCACTACAAACAGCATACGCTTGTGCCCTCCCACTAGCTCAAAACTTTCAGGATCATCGGAGTATAATCCATAGAGTTCTTCTCTCTTGGAAAGTGAAATTTTTTTGTGAACTAGTTTCCTCATCAGTGTCTCAATTTCTTTTTCATCTGACTCCATAAATTTTCCTAACAAGTTCAAGTGATCATATCTGGTCAATTTAAGGATTTCTTTCAGGCCTTGATCAACATGAATTTCACTTTCAGAAAGTAGTGCCCACAAGGCTTCCCCAGAAACCTGAAACACAGAAAACTTAACTTACATCCAATATTATACAAAAAATATTTGAAATGTGATGTAATAAATACTCACATTAGTCTTGCCAGCCATATTTGTGAGCTGCAACTATTATTTGCAGACAGCCAAGTTAAATCTGCAAAAAGGAAGAGTCTTGTTAGGAAACAATAAATTTCTCGAGACAATTATTTAAAGTAAGATGTAGAAGAAAAGTGACAAGCGCCAAGTGTAAATATTAGTTAAATTTTTATATGGATATAACAAATGGCTGCAGTGGCAGGTAAACATAAAATTGTCCTGCCATATAATCTACATGGGCTAAGTGAGACGTTGCTCCCCTGGTAACAGCACTGAATTTCATACCTGATGTGACATCCCTTGCGGCAGACAGAAAGAAATTGTGGATTGCCACGCAGCAGTAGTAACCAACTTGTCCAGTTCCCAGCAAACCTGCAACGTAGAAGGAAATGGGCCTCACTGAACAAGGAAGATTTCTTTTATACTGCTTACGTTTTCAGGACAGAAAAAATTTTGTGATATGACGGCACTCTCTAACATTTTATATCTTTATCTAAGTTCCACTACCATCCAATCTCTGATTATATTTAACATCACAATTTTCAACAATCAGGAACAAAATCTATTGAGTTGAAAGAGAAGTTCAAACCAAAATATATATTTGCACGTAACTGCCTAGTTTATCATTCATGTTTCACAGAAAGTAATCTACATGGGTTGGAAAATGAGACATTGCTTTCCTGCTAACAAGCACTGATTTTCATACCTTGTGTGATATCTCTGGGGCAAATAGACAAGGGATCGTTGTGCCATACATCAGTAGTCTACTTGACCAGTGCCCAGCAAACCTGCAACATAAAAAGAAATGAAACTGACTCTATAGTAAACAGGGAATATTTCTGCTCCTTCTCATAATGTTTGGATGAGTAAAAAGTTTGATTATGATTCATCCAGCCAGCAGCAGAAGGGAAGGACCACTTTAATCAAAAGTCAATATTTACAATTTTAAAACGCGTTGAGGACCCAAATCTTCACCAACAACATTGAATGAGCTTAACGAGCTGCTCGGTTCAACCTCGCGGGAAAACAATTTGTGCTTTAATCAATCTATTGGTCCAAATTTTATCAACTAATTCCAAACTGGAGAGGTTAGGAAGGTTAGAAATGTTTAACAATTTTATACTTCTAGCACTCATTTTGATGTTTTCGCTGACTTAATTCCAGTTCGAGACGGCCTAAATACAAATCCAGACATGAATTTGCATCACAGAAAGAAAAACGTACCGCAAGCCCGATGTGCACGTCCGATGCCGCGGATTCTGGTTAACGAAAACACCACACACATAAAACAATATATCATCAAGACACACCCTCACTATTTCCTCACTCCAGCGACTACAGATTTAATAGGAACTGCTGCACTAGAGACGATAAATAACCAAAATCGAACATAATTTACCTTTCTTAAAGCCGAAATTCTTCAATTGTGCAAGCGGCGCTTCTTCTCGTATGGCGATGCCGGGAGGCGGGGGGCGGGGCTTAGGGGGAAGTGGGGAGCCGGCGATGCGACGTTGTCGGCGCCGCGAATCGCAGTCTCTTTCACACGGAGTACCGACAGATCAAAAATAGGTACGTAAAACCGTCGCGAGTTTTTCTTTGAGAATAGGTATCTGCCGGGCTCTGGTGGGGTTCGGCGAGCACGCTGGACACGAGGAGGGGGGGGGGGGGGGTGTCTTTGCCAGGCCCAGGGTGCCGCCAGCGAGATACGGCGGAGCCGCCGGCCACGATGACGACGAGGGGTATCTCCGCCGGGCCCAGGCCAGGAGGCCGACGGCGGGGTACGGGCGGCCAAGAGGAGGGGGATCTTTGCCGGGCCCAGGGTGCCGGCGAGGTACGACGGGGACGCCAGACACGAGAAGGGGGGTCTTTGCCAGGCCCAGTGTGCCGCCGTCGAGTCCAAGCCAGGACGCCGCCGAGGGGGTACGGCGGTGGCGACCACCGCGAGGAGGGGTGTCTCTGTCTCTGCCGGCCAGGCCAGTGCCCAGGCGGGGAGGTGGCCATGACCTGGACCTACCATAGGGCGAGAGCCCGGGGTCTGGGCTCGAGGTCGCGGCCCGCCGGGCCGAGAGCCTCCTCGGCAGCTCCGATCATCCGACCGGGCGCCAGGTCGACACTGATTGTTTAAATCATTCACTTGGAGACGATTTTTTGGTTTTGCTTTCGTGACGACTACGGTGAAGAGTCGTAGGTAATATAATATATCATGGCGTATTATAAACTATTACAAGTATTATGAAGTATTATAAAGTACTATAAGGTATTATAAGGTATTATAGGTATTATAGGTATTATAAGAGGTATTATAGAGCCGTGTACGAAGTATTATACGAGTCGGCCCCCCCTCGGCCGTTTCCACCCGCTGCTGGCAGTGTTCTCAGTCGGGCGGGTGAGCCAGGCCGATCTCAACCCGAGCGCCCGCGCCGCCTTCACCCGACCCGACCCGGCTCGGTTAGACCAAGCGCTGCTCGCCCGAGCCGGGCAACCGGGTCGCCTCGGGTTTGCTTCACCCGAAATCGCTACTACCACGTCCCGCACCGGCGCTAGCAAGCAAGCGCAGCCAGCTCTGGCCTGGTTTGGTTAGATGTGTTGCCTGCCTTCAAGGCGCAAGAGAGCGAAAGTAGTGAAATATGTGGAGGGGTTGTTACGATTTAAGAAAGGTTTTAAAAAAAATTGAATGGTCACATTCTGACCAGAGAATTTCCAGGCCGAGAGCCGGCCCAGCCAGAGAGAGAGAGAGAGAGAGAGAGAGAGAGAGAGAGAGAAGAGAGAGAGAGAGAGAGAGAGAGAGAGAGAGAGAGAGAGAGAGAGAGAGAGAGAGAAAATTTTATATTGGCTTCGGGTGGCTGCATCCCATGCTTCCCATGGTAGCTGGCCCAGCCAAAGCCACCGGCCCGGCCAAGCCAGGCAGCGCAGCGTCCATCGCCGGGCCCGGCCGGGCAGGCACCGGGCTGACAGCCGAACCGTCAGGTTGAGCTCAACCCGACAGTTCGGCTGTCTCCGGTACGCTGTCGTTGTTAGGAGTGAGACGGCATGATCTGAGTGTCGCATAGTTCTGTCGCACTCGCACGGCCAGTGCTCGGGTTGAAATCGGCATGGCTTACCCGCCCGATTGAGAACACTGGCTGCTGGCGAGGAGCGGCGCTTTTCTCTTTAAGAGGGAACGGTACACCCGGCCGCGGAGCCTCGCTGGCCGCTCCGCACGCCGCTTGGAGAGGTGAATCCGTGTCACTTCATAACATCGCTACTCGTTTCGTATGGGACAGATCAATCTGAAACTTTGTGACCGAGTAGTTACAGCTTCAATCTATCCAGTGATAATTTTCTCCTTCCTGGAAAATTCCCCAGTTTTCCGGAAAACTTGTCTAAGTTTGCCTTACAATTCCTCGGCTGTTGGGCGGAATATCGAGAATCGGAGCCTGTCCGGCCCTCGGCACACTCTTCATCTGTCCATCCTTGTGCCTAGTTTCGCGATACGTTGAAAAGTGCGCCTAGAAATCACTTCCGAAACGAGCGTGTCGCGGCCTTCCCGGAGCCCTGTTTGGGGCTTGCTGGGCCGTGTCGAGCCGCGCCAGCCAGTAGGGCGTGTCCCCCCTCACCGCGCCCCGCCGCACTTGCCTATGCACCCCTCCCCCCCCCCCCCCCCCCCCTTCCTCGCCCCCGCACCCAAAGGTCCCCCCGCCGGCCCTGGCCAGCCTGCCGATCTGAATGGCAGCCCGTGCCGTCTACCTGCACCGCCGCGCCCAAAAGGGTCCTTCTCTTGTCTCCGTCGCTTGCAGTCCGGGGCACACGCGAGAGACAGAGACAGAACATTACCAGCTTTCGAAAGCACTCCTGGTCGCAGCGGCCCGAGTTTCTGGCTAGGCCAGACTTTCAGGTCCCGCGCTTGGCTTCTCGCGGGAAGCTGAAGACAGCATATCTGATTGAAAAATAAAGTTTTTTGGCACCTGTATAGGAATGCGTTTCACGACGCGCCCATCATTTTGATATAGGTTACAAAATACATTTTTTTTGGACCCTTAAATGTGAGCAGAGGGAGGGAATTCCATGACACTGTTTCTGTGCATAAAATAGATAAAGGAGGGATAACGGAGTCCGTGGAATAGAATGCATGAGGAAGGCGGCATGAACTTGATTGGAATGGCTTTGAAGAGCTCTATGTCTCCAAAAACGAAAAATCAATGTAGGGAGCCGGTATCTGAACGCGGGCCTTCCAAATATCTCGTCAAATCTCCGAAATTTTCCTCTAAACTCAACTGAATCCACCCCAAGCAGGCGCGGGTTCGAATAATGATCCCAAACTTGATCTTATTGGGACACATTTTCTAAAACAACGAGGCGCTACGGGTCGTATTGCGTCTGTGTGGAAGCGAGATTTAGCTGCTCGAATATATGAACTTTTCCATCTCTCTTGCACTCCAGCAATCAATCGGGCGCTCTATCTCTCTCCCACTTGGCTAGTCTGCACCAAGCAGACGCCACAATGCTTTTGTTGACACACAAGGGTGCTAGCTGTGAGGTAGCGACCCTAACGGGACTCTTTGCCGAGGGCCCAGTCAAAATCACGAACTTCTCAAATTCATCCCTGGTACTAAAACAGACTGCACTATAAGCCTTATCCATCTAGTTTTAGCAGGGTTCGCCGTTTGAATGGAGTTTCTAGCACCCCTAGAACGCATGTTTTGAACGACACTGGCAGGGCTCCTGCCGGCCCGGGACCTCACAAGCTCCGGCAGAGCTGCGATGAGGCAGGCTGCACTGCTTGCAGTCCCAGCCAGACCCGGCTGGGCCCGGCCTCCGCAGAGGACCTGCGCGGGCCCTACTGGCTGGCGCGGCTCGACACGGCCCAGCAGGCCCCAAACAGGGCTCCGGGAAGGCCGCGACACGCTCGTTTCGGAAGTGATTTCTAGGCGCACTTTTCAACGTATCGCGAAACTAGGCACAAGGATGGACAGATGAAGAGTGTGCCGAGGGCCGGACAGGCTCCGATTCTCAATATTCCGCCCAAAAGCCGAGGAATCATAAGGCAAACTTAGACGAGTTTTCCGGAAAACTGGGGAATTTTCCAGGAAGGAGAAAATTATCACTGGATAGATTGAAGCTTTAACTACTCGGCCACAAAGTTTCAGACCGATCCGTCCTATGCGAAAAGAGTAGCGATGTTATAAAGTGACACGCAATCACCTCTCCAAGCGGCATGCGGAGCGGCCAGCGAGGCTCCGCGGCCGGGTGTATCGTTCCCTCTTAATTTTAACGTCTCGAAGCAGGGGGTCTTGAAAACAGCCGCGGATGTCTTGAATTTCAAGACAACACTTTAACCGTGTATGCCAAGGCGCCGAACTCATTTGCAACCCCGAAATCCGTAATTTATTATTTAAAAAAAAATTGTGCAAGATTTTTTTTTGGGCAGTTTAGTATAAAGCTACCCGTAACTACCTTTTTAACAACAAAAACCACAACATGACCGGATGCTGGCACAGGTTCACCCTCGGTTTCACCCCGTTACCTGACACGACTCAAGATGAAAATAACTATGAATCTCAATATCAAAAAATCGTTTGTCTATTAATAAAACAAAAGAAATGTGAAGAATTGCGTTTAAAAGTAGAATGTTACTCTACAGAAAATAGAAAAACATAACAAACTCAATATTGTAAAGGAATGGCGGTGCCCCGTGCCGATGACTACCCGCGACTACCCCGCTTGTCCAACACCGGTACCATTGTACGCGCCGCCCTCGCTGTCCCCTTAGCAACCGGCCCCTGTTGTGTACCCTCGACTCTGCCCTGCTCTGCTCCGAATACACCAGTCCTGATCTGTGTCACTAGTCTCCCCCCATACGCCCCGGCATCCTTCACATTGGTGTCAGAATAAATCGGGAGGGGGAGAGGACTAGCAGGAGTGAAAGTGCAGGATTTCCGGAGAGTTTTGTGAGAAGGAGACCAAGATGCCGCGCGACCGAAGCCAAGACCGCGGCCAGCGAGGGCGACGGGCCGGCGACGGGACGGCCGCCGCCGTGCAGGCGATGCAGAGCGTGCTGACGCAGTGGGCAGCAGCGTCGGCAGAGGCCCACCAGCAGAGCGCCGGCCTCCCCGAACAAGAGTCGGAAGTCCTGGATCACGTCCATCGGGCATGTTTGGGCCCCGGCAGCATCCCTGCTTTTGACGGTAACCAATTGTCGGCCGTTTTCATAGCGCAGTTCGTGGTCCGAGGTCCCAGAGGTCCGGTGAGTCCACTGCTGACTTCGGCGCTGCCGCCCTGCGGCTGGCTTGGGCCGCTTGCCCGACCGGCCCAGAGGAGGCCGTCCAGGCCGTTGCGGCGAGCAGGGCGTCCCTGGCGATGGCTACTTGGCGGAGGCGATCGAGCGCCTGGGGTGGGCGGCTGGACCATGGCCGCTTGCCGTGCAGGCTGCGGAGGAGACCCAGGCGGCGACCGTAGGGGTGCACTTCGGTAAGCACGGGCTGGCTAAGGTGGGGGCACACAACAGGACGCTATTGTGATGCTCTTAGCAGGGGGAAGCAACCACGTGTGAGGGCCTGGTTCCATGCGGTAGCGCTCTAATATATTCAAATTATCTTCAAAACTAATGATCCGATTCGCTCTGGGTTGGTTTCATTCGATAGAGGAGTACGTTTTACATTCGGTAGGATACTTATATATCTAGTTAACTCATATTTACTGCGTAAAATGGTCGATACTTCGTGCCAAATGGCAAATCTCTATGAAAACGCAGAAACGTAGACAAGATTTGCGACCCTCATAACTCAGGTAGGACAGGTAAAAATTCATATATCGATGCATATTAGCAACTTCCAAGGCATAACCTGTGCTAATATTTCAATTGCAGGTCTAAAGCACAGCTGGCCTCATTGTTATAATACGAACTATTTGCGTAAAATTTCAGCTCGCTACCGCATGGAACCAGGCGCTTTGACGCTGTTGCCACCCCCTGCTCTTAGGGCATGTGGGACGCCACGCCCTCGAGGTCATGGGCAATGTCGCGCTGAGGCCAGATAGGAGCAGGTGCACAGGCACAACCAAGGCACAGGCACATTGTCGTTATGTCTCGCACACGAACCAGTCTGAAACGGGTGCACCCCCGCTGGAGGAAGTGGCAGGCGGAGGAGCTGACAGACTTGACTGCCCGGATGATCTGGCCAATCATCTGGGGCGGGAGGAGACGCCTGACGGACATGGCGGTACGACCGTCTGACACGGGAGTGCGGTACGACCGCAGGCAGTACGACTGTCCACCGAGGGAAGCGGTGCGACCGCGAGAAGAGCACGCTGCTGTCGGAGGCACGAGGCAGTACGACTGTCCACCGAGGGATAGCGATACGATCGCTGGCGGTACGACCGCAAGAAGACCAGCTGCCCCCCACCAGGAGCGCCCGGAGACCTGCGCGGCGCGCTGGTGCGCCGGTGGACCACCACCCGGAGCCCGGCACGAGTCCCCCGACGACGACGGAGTCCGAGTCTGCCGCACCAGCTGCGAGGTAGTTCCCGTCAATTTGCCCCCAGGTCTGTCGGTGTGCAGCACGCTTCTCGTGGATGGCGACGGCGACACACTCCTCGTGCGCGTGCGCAACGTGGGCGACACGCTGCGGCTGCTGCGACGCGGCGCCGGTGTCACCCGGCTGCAGGTGGCCGTGAAGGCCGCGGCCTGCGCCGCCACGGTGGACACCGACACGGCGGACGCCGGCACGACTGAGGCCGGAGCGTCGGACACTCCCACAGCGGCCGCCCAGGCCTCTCCAGGAGACCTGCCGGCCCCGCTGCGGGGCCCTGCTGTCACCGCCGACCGCCAGGCACACTCCGGGACTCCCGGACGCTGGTGCGGGTGAGCCGAGCGTCATGTGTTGCCCTTCCAGTTGCCCTATCCCCAGGTCTAGAAGTTGTCGATGGGACGCTGGTCCGACCAGACGGCCCCCGGTGCCGTGGTCGTGCAGACGAACTCCGGACTACCGTGAACTTGGCCAAAACCGACATCGAGTTTTGGCCAAAACTTTCGGGGACCGTCATTAAGCGACGTAAATGCCTGGGATTGAAAAAAACAAGGAAAAACAGGTACTACAGCGTCCAAATCAGCTACTTACGGGAAAATAGGGCAAAACCAGTCATAAACCGGTACCCAAATCTCCAAAACGCCTTACAAGACTAACCTAGACTGCGTATATGCGGAACAGTTTCGTCAGTTATCACGAGACCCCAAAAAATGTAGGTAATAGTTAAAACCTCTCCGACGGTGCCGAGTTGTACTCAGCACTTCCCAGCTGCGATCAAAACAGTCCCCGGGGTTTTACCTCTACCCGGTTCAATTTTGGGCTAAGATAAAACCTCTTCGACTGTGCCGAAATATACTTAGCACACTCTAGGTGCGATCAAGCGTGTCCCTGGGGTTTTAACTCCACCTAGTTCAATTTTGGGCTAGGATAAAACCACTCCGACGGAGCCGAAATACACTCAGCACACCCCAGCTGCGATCCAAATTCTCCCTGGGGTTTTAACTCTACCTGGTTCAATTTTAAAGCGAGTTAAAACCTCTCCGACGGAGCCTCAAATTACCCAGCATACCCCGGCTGCGATCAAGAGTGTCCCCAGGGTTTTAACTCTACCCAGTTCAATTTTGGGCTGAGTTAAAACTTCTCAGACGGTGCCGAAATACACTCAGCACTCCCAAGCTGCGACCAAAATTCTCTCTGGGGTTTAAATTCAACCCAGTTCAATTTTGGGATGAGTTCAAACCTCTCCGACGGAGCCTAAAATTACTCGGCACACCCCGGCTGCGATCAAGAGTGTCCCCAGGGTTTTAACTCTACCCAATTCAATTTGAGGCTAAGTTAAAACCTCTCCGACGGTGCCGAAATATACTCAGCACACTCTAGGTGCGATTAAGCGTTCCTGGGGTTTTAACTCGACCTAGTTAAATTTTGAACTGAGTTAAAACGTCTCTGACGGTGTCTGCTGAAATTACTCAGCACACCCTAGCTGCGATAAAGAGTGGCCCGAAGGTCTTCACTCTTCCCGGTTCAAGTTTGGGCTGAGTTAAAACCTCTCCGACAGTGCCGAAATATACTATGCTCACCCCAGCTGCAATCAAAAGTGTCTACAGGGTTTTAACTCTACTCAGTTCAAGTTTGAGCTTAGTTAAAACCTCTCTGATAAAGCCGAAATACACTTAGCACACCCCACCTGCAATCAAGAGTGTCCCCAGGGTTTTAACTCTACCAAGTTCAATTTTGGCTAAGTTAAAACCTCTCCGACAGAGCCAAATGTACACAGCACACCCCAGCTGCGATCAAGAGTGTCCCCAGGGTAAAACTCTACCCAGTTCAATTTTGGGCTAAGATAAAACCTCTTCGACTGTGCCGAAATATACTAGGCACACCCCAGCTGCGATCAAGAGTGTCCTTGGGGTTTTAACTCGACCGAAAATTGAACTGGGTGGAGTTAAAACCCTGAGGACACTCTTGATCGCAGCCGGGCTGTGCTGAGTAATTTTAAGCTCCGTCGGAGAATTTTTAACTCAGCCTAAAATTGAACTGGGTAGAGTTAAAACCCTGGGGACACTCTTGACCGCAGCCGGGCTGTGCTGAGTAATTTGAGGCTCCGTCGGAGAGGTTTTAACTCAGCCTTAAATTGAACGAGGTAGAGTTAAAACCCTGGGGACACTCTTGATCGCAGCTGGGGTGTGCTTAGTGTATTTTGGCACCGTCGGAGAGGTTTTAACTCAGCCTAAAACTGAACTAGGTAGAGTTAAAACCCTGGGGACACTCTTGATCGCAGCTGCGGTGTGCTAAGTGTATTTCGGCACCGTCCGAAAGGTTTTAACTCAGCCCAAAATCGAACAAGGTAGAGTTAAAACCCTAGGGACACGCTTGATCGCAACCACAATGTGCTAAGTATATTTCGGCACCGTCAGGGAGGTTTTAACGCAGCCCAAAATCGAACAGGGTAAGGTTAAACCCCAGGGTCACGCTTGATCGCACCCACATGTGCTAAGTATATTTCGGCACCGTCAGAGAGGTTTTAACTCAGCCTTAAATTGAACTAGGTAGAGTTAAAACCCTGGGGAAACTCTTGATCGCAGCTGTGGTGTGCTAAGTGTATTTCGGCACCGTCGAGGAGGTTTTAACTCAGCCTCAAATTGAACAAAGTAGAGTTAAAACCCTGGGGACACTCTTGATCCCAGCTGTGGTGTGCTTAGTGTATTTCGGCACCGTCGGAGAGGTTTTAACTGAGCCCAAAATTGAACTAGGTAGAGTTAAAACCCCAGGGACACGCTTGATCGCACCCACAGTGTGCTAAGTATATTTCGGCACCGTCGGAGAGGTTTTAACTCAGCCCAAAATCGAACAAGGTAGAGTTAAAACCCCAGGGACACGCTCGATCGCACCCACAGTGTGCTAAGTATATTTCTGCACCGTCAGAGAGGTTTTAACGCAGCCCAAAATCGAACAAGGTAGAGTTAAAACCCCAGCACACGCTTGATCGCACCTACAGTGTGCTAAGTATATTTTGGCACCGTCGGAGAGGTTTTAACTCAGCCTTAAATTGAACTAGGTAGAGTTAAAACCCTGGGGACACTCTTGATCGCAGCTGTGGTGTGCTTAGTATATTTCGGCACCGTCGGAGAGGTTTTAACTCAGCCTTAAATTGAACTGAGTTGAGTTAAAACCCCAGGGACAGTTTTGATCGCAGCAGGGGTGTGCTGAGTAATTTTCGGCTCCGGCGGAGAGGTTTTAACTCGCGCCAAAATTAAACCGGGTGAAGTAAAAACCCTGGGGACACTCTTGATCGCAGCTGAGGTGTGCTGAGTTTTTGTCGGCACCGTCAGAGAAGTTTTAAGTCAGCCTTAAATTGAACTGGGTAGAGTTAAAACCCCAAGGACACGCTTGATCGCACCTATAGTGTGCTGAGTATATTTCGGCACCGTCGGAGAGGTTTTAACTCAGCCTAAAATAGAAGTAGGTTGAGTTTAAACCCCAGACACACGCTTGATCGCACCTACAGTGTGCTTAGTATATTTCGGCACCGTCAAAGAGGTTTTAAGCCAGCCGAAAATTGAACAGGGTAGAGTTAAAACCCCAGGGACACGCTTGATCGACACCCACAGTGTGCTAAGTATATTTCGGCACCGTCAGAGAGGTTTTAACTCAGCCCAAAATTGAACAGGGTAGAGTCAAAACCCCAGGGACACGCTTGATCGCACCCACAGTGTGCTAAGTATATTTTGGCACCGTCAGAGAGGTTTTCACGCAGCCCAAAATCGAACAACGTAAAGTAAAAACCCCAGAGACACGCTTGATCGCACCTACAGTGTGGTAAGTATATTTCGGCAACGTCAGAGAGGTTTTAACTCAGCCTTAAATTGAACAAAGTAGAGTTAAAACCCTGGGGACACTCTTGATCCCAGCTGTGGTGTGCTTAGTGTATTTCGGCACCGTCGGAGAGGTTTTAACTCAGCCTTAAATTGAACTGAGTTGAGTTAAAACCCCAGGGACAGTTTTGATCGCAGCAGGGGTGTGCTGAGTAATTTTCAGCTCCGGCGGAGATGTTTTAACTCGCGCCAAAATTAAACCGGGTGAAGTAAAAACCCTGGGGACACTCTTGATCGCAGCTGAGGTGTGCTGAGTTTTTGTCGGCACCGTCAGAGAAGTTTTAAGTCAGCCTTAAATTGAACTGGGTAGAGTTAAAACCCCAAGGACACGCTTGATCGCACCTTTAGTGTGCTGAGTATATTTCGGCACCGTCGGAGAGGTTTTAACTCAGCCTAAAATAGAAGTAGGTTGAGTTAAAACCCCAGACACACGCTTGATCGCACCTACAGTGTGCTAAGTATATTTCGGCATCGTCAAAGAGGTTTTAAGCCAGCCAAAAATTGAACAGGGTAGAGTTAAAACCCCAGGGACACGCTTGATCGACACCCACAGTGTGCTAAGTATATTTCGGCACCGTCAGAGAGGTTTTAACTCAGCCCAAAATTGAACAGGGTAGAGTCAAAACCCCAGGGACACGCTTGATCGCACCCACAGTGTGCTAAGTATATTTTGGCACCGTCAGAGAGGTTTTCACGCAGCCCAAAATCGAACAACGTAAAGTAAAAACCCCAGAGACACGCTTGATCGCACCTACGGTGTGGTAAGTATATTCCGGCACCGTCAGAGAGGTTTTAACGCAGCCCAAAATCGAACAAGGTAGAGTTAAAACCCTAGACACACGCTTGATCGCAACTACAGTGTGCTAAGTATATTTCGGCACCGTCAGAGAGGTTTAAACTCAGCCCAAAATTGAACTAGGTAGAGTTAAAACCCCAGGGACACGCTTGATCGCACCTACAGTGTGCTAAGTATATTTCGGCACCGTCGGAAAGGTTTTAACTCAGCCCAAAATCGAACAAGGTAGAGTAAAAACCCCAGGGACACGCTTGATCGCACCCACAGTGTGCTAAGTATATTTCTGCACCGTCAGAGAGGTTTTAACGCAGCCCAAAATCGAACAGGGTAGAGTTAAAACCCTGGGGAAACTCTTGATCGCAGCTGTGGTTTGCTTAGTGTATTTCGGCACCGTCGAGGAGGTTTTAACTCAGCCTTAAATTGAACAAGGTAGAGTTAAAACCCTGGGGACACTCTTGATCGCAGCTGTGGTGTGCTTAGTATATTTCGGCACCGTCGGAGAGGTTTTAACTCAGCCTTAAATTGAACTGAGTTGAGTTAAAACCCCAGGGACAGTTTTGATCGCAGCAGGGGTGTGCTGAGTAATTTTCGGCTCCGGCGGAGAGGTTTTAACTCAGCCGAAAATTGAACTGGGTGGAGTTAAAACCCTGAGGACACTCTTGATCGCAGCCGGGCTGTGCTGAGTAATTTTAAGCTCCGTCGGAGAATTTTTAACTCAGCCTTAAATTGAACTGGGTAGAGTTAAAACCCTGGGGACACGCTCGATCGCACCCACAGTGTGCTAAGTATATTTCTGCACCGTCCGAAAGGTTTTAACTCAGCCCAAAATCGAACAAGGTAGAGTTAAAACCCTAGGGACACGCTTGATCGCAACCACAATGTGCTAAGTATATTTCGGCACCGTCAGGGAGGTTTTAACGCAGCCCAAAATCGAACAGGGTAAGGTTAAACCCCAGGGTCACGCTTGATCGCACCCACATGTGCTAAGTATATTTCGGCACCGTCAGAGAGGTTTTAACTCAGCCTTAAATTGAACTAGGTAGAGTTAAAACCCTGGGGAAACTCTTGATCGCAGCTGTGGTGTGCTAAGTGTATTTCGGCACCGTCGAGGAGGTTTTAACTCAGCCTCAAATTGAACAAAGTAGAGTTAAAACCCTGGGGACACTCTTGATCCCAGCTGTGGTGTGCTTAGTGTATTTCGGCACCGTCGGAGAGGTTTTAACTGAGCCCAAAATTGAACTAGGTAGAGTTAAAACCCCAGGGACACGCTTGATCGCACCCACAGTGTGCTAAGTATATTTCGGCACCGTCGGAGAGGTTTTAACTCAGCCCAAAATCGAACAAGGTAGAGTTAAAACCCCAGGGACACGCTCGATCGCACCCACAGTGTGCTAAGTATATTTCTGCACCGTCAGAGAGGTTTTAACGCAGCCCAAAATCGAACAAGGTAGAGTTAAAACCCCAGCACACGCTTGATCGCACCTACAGTGTGCTAAGTATATTTTGGCACCGTCGGAGAGGTTTTAACTCAGCCTTAAATTGAACTAGGTAGAGTTAAAACCCTGGGGACACTCTTGATCGCAGCTGTGGTGTGCTTAGTATATTTCGGCACCGTCGGAGAGGTTTTAACTCAGCCTTAAATTGAACTGAGTTGAGTTAAAACCCCAGGGACAGTTTTGATCGCAGCAGGGGTGTGCTGAGTAATTTTCGGCTCCGGCGGAGAGGTTTTAACTCGCGCCAAAATTAAACCGGGTGAAGTAAAAACCCTGGGGACACTCTTGATCGCAGCTGAGGTGTGCTGAGTTTTTGTCGGCACCGTCAGAGAAGTTTTAAGTCAGCCTTAAATTGAACTGGGTAGAGTTAAAACCCCAAGGACACGCTTGATCGCACCTATAGTGTGCTGAGTATATTTCGGCACCGTCGGAGAGGTTTTAACTCAGCCTAAAATAGAAGTAGGTTGAGTTTAAACCCCAGACACACGCTTGATCGCACCTACAGTGTGCTTAGTATATTTCGGCACCGTCAAAGAGGTTTTAAGCCAGCCGAAAATTGAACAGGGTAGAGTTAAAACCCCAGGGACACGCTTGATCGACACCCACAGTGTGCTAAGTATATTTCGGCACCGTCAGAGAGGTTTTAACTCAGCCCAAAATTGAACAGGGTAGAGTCAAAACCCCAGGGACACGCTTGATCGCACCCACAGTGTGCTAAGTATATTTTGGCACCGTCAGAGAGGTTTTCACGCAGCCCAAAATCGAACAACGTAAAGTAAAAACCCCAGAGACACGCTTGATCGCACCTACAGTGTGGTAAGTATATTTCGGCAACGTCAGAGAGGTTTTAACTCAGCCTTAAATTGAACAAAGTAGAGTTAAAACCCTGGGGACACTCTTGATCCCAGCTGTGGTGTGCTTAGTGTATTTCGGCACCGTCGGAGAGGTTTTAACTCAGCCTTAAATTGAACTGAGTTGAGTTAAAACCCCAGGGACAGTTTTGATCGCAGCAGGGGTGTGCTGAGTAATTTTCAGCTCCGGCGGAGATGTTTTAACTCGCGCCAAAATTAAACCGGGTGAAGTAAAAACCCTGGGGACACTCTTGATCGCAGCTGAGGTGTGCTGAGTTTTTGTCGGCACCGTCAGAGAAGTTTTAAGTCAGCCTTAAATTGAACTGGGTAGAGTTAAAACCCCAAGGACACGCTTGATCGCACCTTTAGTGTGCTGAGTATATTTCGGCACCGTCGGAGAGGTTTTAACTCAGCCTAAAATAGAAGTAGGTTGAGTTAAAACCCCAGACACACGCTTGATCGCACCTACAGTGTGCTAAGTATATTTCGGCATCGTCAAAGAGGTTTTAAGCCAGCCAAAAATTGAACAGGGTAGAGTTAAAACCCCAGGGACACGCTTGATCGACACCCACAGTGTGCTAAGTATATTTCGGCACCGTCAGAGAGGTTTTAACTCAGCCCAAAATTGAACAGGGTAGAGTCAAAACCCCAGGGACACGCTTGATCGCACCCACAGTGTGCTAAGTATATTTTGGCACCGTCAGAGAGGTTTTCACGCAGCCCAAAATCGAACAACGTAAAGTAAAAACCCCAGAGACACGCTTGATCGCACCTACAGTGTGGTAAGTATATTCCGGCACCGTCAGAGAGGTTTTAACGCAGCCCAAAATCGAACAAGGTAGAGTTAAAACCCTAGACACACGCTTGATCGCAACTACAGTGTGCTAAGTATATTTCGGCACCGTCAGAGAGGTTTAAACTCAGCCCAAAATTGAACTAGGTAGAGTTAAAACCCCAGGGACACGCTTGATCGCACCTACAGTGTGCTAAGTATATTTCGGCACCGTCGGAAAGGTTTTAACTCAGCCCAAAATCGAACAAGGTAGAGTAAAAACCCCAGGGACACGCTTGATCGCACCCACAGTGTGCTAAGTATATTTCTGCACCGTCAGAGAGGTTTTAACGCAGCCCAAAATCGAACAGGGTAGAGTTAAAACCCTGGGGAAACTCTTGATCGCAGCTGTGGTTTGCTTAGTGTATTTCGGCACCGTCGAGGAGGTTTTAACTCAGCCTTAAATTGAACAAGGTAGAGTTAAAACCCTGGGGACACTCTTGATCGCAGCTGTGGTGTGCTTAGTATATTTCGGCACCGTCGGAGAGGTTTTAACTCAGCCTTAAATTGAACTGAGTTGAGTTAAAACCCCAGGGACAGTTTTGATCGCAGCAGGGGTGTGCTGAGTAATTTTCGGCTCCGGCGGAGAGGTTTTAACTCAGCCGAAAATTGAACTGGGTGGAGTTAAAACCCTGAGGACACTCTTGATCGCAGCCGGGCTGTGCTGAGTAATTTTAAGCTCCGTCGGAGAATTTTTAACTCAGCCTTAAACTGAACTGGGTAGAGTTAAAACCCTGGGGACACTCTTGACCGCAGCCGGGCTGTGCTGAGTAATTTGAGGCTCCGTCGGAGAGGTTTTAACTCAGCCTTAAATTGAACGAGGTAGAGTTAAAACCCTGGGGACACTCTTGATCGCAGCTGTGGTGTGCTTAGTGTATTTTGGCACCGTCCGAGAGGATTTAACTCAGCCTAAAACTGAACTAGGTAGAGTTAAAACCCTGGGGACACTCTTGATCGCAGCTGCGGTGTGCTAAGTGTATTTCGGCACCGTCCGAAAGGTTTTAACTCAGCCCAAAATCGAACAAGGTAGAGTTAAAACCCTAGGGACACGCTTGATCGCAACCACAATGTGCTAAGTATATTTCGGCACCGTCAGGGAGGTTTTAACGCAGCCCAAAATCGAACAGGGTAAGGTTAAACCCCAGGGTCACGCTTGATCGCACCCACATGTGCTAAGTATATTTCGGCACCGTCATAGAGGTTTTAACTCAGCCTTAAATTGAACTAGGTAGAGTTAAAACCCTGGGGAAACTCTTGATCGCAGCTGTGGTGTGCTAAGTGTATTTCGGCACCGTCGAGGAGGTTTTAACTCAGCCTCAAATTGAACAAAGTAGAGTTAAAACCCTGGGGACACTCTTGATCCCAGCTGTGGTGTGCTTAGTGTATTTCGGCACCGTCGGAGAGGTTTTAACTGAGCCCAAAATTGAACTAGGTAGAGTTAAAACCCCAGGGACACGCTTGATCGCACCCACAGTGTGCTAAGTGTATTTCGGCACCGTCGGAGAGGTTTTAACTCAGCCCAAAATTGAACAAGGTAGAGTAAAAACCCCAGGGACACGCTTGATCGCACCCACAGTGTGCTAAGTATATTTCGGCGCCGTCAGAGAGGTTTTAACGCAGCCCAAAATCGAACAAGGTAGAGTTAAAACCCCAGGGACACGCTTGATCGCACCCACAGAGTGCTAAGTATATTTTAGCACCGTCAGAAAGGTTTTAACGCAGCCCAAAATCGAACAAGGTAGAGTTAAAACCCCAGACACACGCTTGATCGCACCTACAGTGTGCGAAGTATATTTTTGCATCGTCAGAGAGGTTTTAACTCTGCCCAAAATTGAACAGGGTAGAGTTAAAACCCCAGGGACACGCTTGATCGCACCTACAGTGTGCTAAGTATATTTCGGCACCGTCGGAGAGGTTTTAACTCAGCCTTAAATTGAACTAGGTAGAGTTAAAACCCTGGGGACACTCTTGATCGCAGCTGTGGTGTGCTTTGTGTATTTCGGCACCGTCGGAGAGGTTTTAACTCAGCCCAAAATTGAACTAGGTAGAGTTAAAACCCCAGACACACGCTTGATCGCACCTTGAGTGTGCTAAGTATATTTCGGCACCGTCAGAGAGGTTTTAACGCAGCCTTAAATTGAACAGGGTAGAGTTAAAACCCTGGGGACACTCTTCATCGCAGCCGGGGTGTGCTGAGTAATTTCAGGCTCTGTCGGAGAGGTTTTAACTCAGCCCAAAATTGAACTGGGTTGAGTTAAAACCCCGGGGAGAATTTGGGTCGCAGCTGGGAAGTGCTGAGTACAACTCGGCACCGTCGGAGAGGTTTCAACTATTACCTACATTTTTTGGGGTCTCGTGATAACTGACGAAATTGTTCCGCAAATACGCAGTCTAGGTCAGTCTTGTAAGGCGTTTTTTTAGATTGAGGTACCGGTTTATGACTGGTTTTGCCCTATTTTCCCGTAAGTAGCTGATTTGGACGCCGTAGTACCTGTTTTACCTTGTTTTATTCAATCCCAGGCATTCACGTCGCTTAATGACGGTCCCCGAAAGTTTTGGCCAAAACTCGATGTCGGTTTTGGCCAAGTTCACGGTAGTAACTCCGGGACCAACCTGCGCCGTGACCCTTGCCTGGCGCGGCCCCGGTTGTCGCTCTAGCCCCTCGGCCGACATCCTTCCCGAGCCGCTGCTGAAGGCCCCGCTCGCCTCTTGCTCCGGCGACCTCACCGACACACCGGGGCAGAGCCAACAGACGCGGACGCTGCATCGGCAACTGCATCCTCCCGGCACAACATCGGAACAGGTGACGCCGCTGCCGCAGCACGGCCGCCGCCGTCACCGCGGCCGGCCTCCGCGTCGCGACCCCCCTAGCCGGCCGCCTCGCGTACTGCGGTGTCCACCACCGCCACTGTTGGCGCGGAGGCCATCGACGGCGCGGGCTAGGACGGGACGTAACCCTCACGCTGACAAGAGACCACGACCCGAGGACATCGGCGACCATGGGCGGCTGCACCGAGGCCCTGAGACTGCGCCAGTGGTGCCTCGAGATGGCAGAGCGACTGATCCTGTCCGATTCTCTCCTGCCGGACGCTGAGGCCCCCCGTCATGCTGGCGCACGGCATCGGACTTCGGGGGCTGACCTGCAGACCGGGTGACCCCTTGCTGAGAGAGAGAGAGAGAGAGAGAGAGAGAGAGAGAGAGAGAGAGAGAGAGAGAGAGAGAGAGAGAGAGAGAGAGAGAGAGAGAGAGGGCGAATTCCTGCTTTGTCCGGGCACGGCGAGTGGGACAATTGCACTCCCCCCTGGTCAATTTCCAGGCACGTCTGAACTTCCGAGACAACCGTCGTGTCCAACTCCGGTACAACGGTGTTCGTCGGCGAGATGTCGAGGCCTTCGCTCCCACCCGGACCTCCACGTTTCGGCTGTACCGCGTCGAGGCCTTTCAGACCTCCGCGGACCCCGGCCTGTTCGAGGCCAGCACCGACGTCGACGTCGTCACCCGACGGCTCTCTCCTGTCGCCGACCTGGCCCAGCCATCGCGAGGCACCTGATGGTGGTGTCATCGCCACGGTACACCTTCGGACTCTTTATGGGGGAGGGGATGGTGTAAAGGAATGGCGGTACCCCGTGCCGATGACTACCCGCGACTACCCCGCTTGTCCAACACCGGTACCATTGTACGCGCCGCCCTCGCTGTCCCCTTGGCAACCGACCCCTGTTGTGTACCCTCGACTCTGCCCTGCTCTGCTCCGAATACACCAGTCCTGATCTGTGTCACTAGTCTCTTCCCATACGCCCCGGCATCCTTCACAATATAAATTTGAAATCTTGAAGCTGCAAAACATACGCAAACTATGAAAGTCGATCAAAAACAGGCACGGACTGACTCTCATATAACGGAAAACATACAAATATCAAACGACTACCTTAAATGTTTTACTTTTCTGCCACGACCTTAGGAGGGAACTTAAACGGACTTGGAACACTCATAGCCGAATGACATATCAATACCGCGCGAGTAATACTTCCCAGTATACAATTCTAGTAATGAAACTGTTAAATACAGCGCATTGTCTCTAATTTTTTGTCTATGTTCTAATTACTAGGGCATTTTTATGCCGTATTGCCCCTGAAAGGTAGGCAATGTGGGGCCCCATCAAGGCATTCCCCGGGTAGGCCCCTGACCCCCCAGTCCGTGCCTAAAGGTGGCCCCACAATGAGATCCATCACACCCATCACACCCATCACGTCAGTCCCGTCACGTCCATCCCAACCATTGAAAAACCATTAAATGCACATCCAAGTAGGGCAATCTCAGTGTCCGAGGCCCGAGTCTTACACTACGCCCCAAGACGGAGCTTTCCGACTTGACACACAGATGGCGCGACGGTCGCCTCGCTGCTGCTCTGTTTTTGTTGCGGTAGTGGTAGCGGTGGTGGCAGTGGTAGTGGTAGTGGCGGCGCGGCTTCGACTTGTTTTCAATTGCGTCTTTTTAATTAATTTTACTGACCAGTCGTGGTCTTATCATTATGACTGTGAACATTCGATCTTTGATTCGTTCGTATTTACTTTTAAAAATTCAAAGACACAGACGTAGCGAACGGCTGTCGCTTTCCAGACAAAGTAAGTTTGCAATTGGTGTGTTGTTACGCTCTTACAGGTTATGTTGCCCTGTGGTCCAGTGTTTATTTTTATTTTCTCTGTGTAATGTTTCAGGATCAATAAGGCGCATCTCTGCGTACAATATTTTAAAACGCGAGCATCTGCATCTTCAACGACTTCTTTAACTCGCTCGTCGCAGACGGCCCAGAAGATGGCGTGTTCGCCCTATATTTAGGGATCATGATGTACATGGAGCTTGGAACTCTCTCATTCCCATTAGGCGAGAGTTTGATCAGGATAAGTTCCTTAAGTTCTTCAGGATGACTCCAGCGAGTTTTGATTTCCTGCTAGATTTAGTGTCCCCAATCCTTGTGAAAACTTCTGCTCGAAACCCAATATCAGCTGGTGAAAGACTTGCGGTGACACTAAGGTAAGAAGCGCATGACCAGTTCATCTGAAATTGGAAGAAATCATTGATATTTTTGTTGAACTTTATGTTGACTTATTACCCACAGGTACCTTGCATCGGGTGATTCCATGGCATCATTGTCATATCTATTCAGATTATCAAATCAAGTGATATCGAACATCGTACTGGAGTGTACAGCTGCAATTTGGTTTGCTCTGAAGGACACTGTTTTTGAACCGCTGACTTCTGAATTTTGGATGAGAAAAAGTGCCGAGTTTGAAACAATGTGGCAGTTTCCAATGTGCGTGGGAGCTATAGACGGGAAGCATTGCTTTGTCCAGGTAAATTTTTGTCATGGTTTTTGTGGATAGTGGTGACTATTTTATCTGAGTGGTCAGTTATTTTCCGCAATGATTTTCTCTTTTCAGAAATTTGCCATGAGAGGATCAGAGCATTACAACTACAAACATGGACACAGCCTAATACTTCCCGAGTGGAAACGGTTAGCTGAAAATGACCTGGTTCAGGCCTGGATTTTCAGGCGACGGTCAGTCCCCGGTCAGGTGCCCATCAGGCCTTGTCCAGGTCAGACTCAGTGAATACACTGTTTGGTCGCATCACTGACTGGGACATGGAGGTGGTTTGAGTGGCGCCTGCCCGGGGCCTGCCCGGGGACTGCATTTCGACTGAATACCCGCGTGTTTTCAGGCCTCAGTCAGTCCGTATTCAGTCGGATGACGTCTCTCAGCCGTCGAAAAAAAAAAAAACACTCCCGTCGCATTGGACGGGCGTGGAACCAGCGTATCTCGGCCCGGAAGCCCGAGACGCTACCCACCTGGCCAGGGCGGATGCGTAGGAAGAATGCTTCGAGCCGTCATCAAGAACGAAGTACAAGGGAACGCTCTTCTATACGTTCAAATAAATAGGACTTTTATATGTGAGAAACCGCGCGAAAATGTGTATGTTATAGGGGCGATTTTATAGCAGTGGTAGGTGAGGTATTCCAGATCCACACGCTCAACAAATTTGTACTATACATTTATTTATCATAACATCAAAGGATGTCAAAGTTTCGGTATAGTCGGAATACTAGGTATTGGAGCGTTCCCCAGTTCGTACTTCGATGACGGCTCGAAGCATTCTACCTACGCATCCGCCCTGGCCAGGTGGGTAGCGTCTCGGACTTGCGGGCCGAGATACGCTGGTTCCACGCCCGTCCAATGCGACGGGAGTGTTTTTATTTTTCGACGGCTGAGAGACGTCATCCGACTGAATACGGACTGACTGAGGCCTGAAAACACGCGGGTATTCAGTCGAAATGCAGTCCCCGGGCAGGCCCCGGGCAGGCGCCACTCAAACCACCTCCATGTCCCAGTCAGTGATGCGACCAAACAGTGTATTCACTGAGTCTGACCTGGACTAGGCCTGATGGGCGCCTGACCGGGGACTGACCGTCGCCTGAAAATCCAGGCCTGAACCAGGTCATTTTCAGCTAACCGTTTCCACTCGGGTTTTTGCTGTCAGCGATGCGAAGTACAAATTTATTGTTGTGGATGTTGGAGCCAGAGGACGGGAGAGTGATGGAGGTGTTTTTGACCGGACTGCCTTTGGACAACTATTTTCAAACCACCTACTGCAACTGCCACCCCCTGTATATAATCCCGAAGTCAAGTCACCCCTTCCTTATGTGTTCTTGGGCGATGACGCCTTTCCATTGGACATGAATCTAATGAAACCATTCGATCACGAGATTGCTGGAAAACCTGAAGAAATTGTATTTAACTATAGACTGTCTAGAGCAAGAAGAGTTGTTGAAAATGCCTTTGGTATACTATCTGCACGTTTCAGGATTTTACGCAAGAACATTATTGGCAATGAAATACTTGCTCAAAATATCATTCTTTGTGCAACTGCCCTGCACAATCTCCATCTTACAAGGGAGGACAGTATTCCACCTAAACAGCCTATTTACTTACCACCTGGGTATGCGGACACATTTAGGTCAAATGGCAACATTAAGAAGGGTAGGTGGAGAAATGAAGAGAAATGTTTAGAAAGAACTGTTTTCAAAAGTTTGAGGCAGCAGCACATCTGTAATAATGGTATTGGTAATGTTGATGACGGAGATGCAATGCGAGAAAAATTTGTTGAGTTTTTTATTGCTTCACCCCTTCCATGGCAGTATGATGAACTCCCCCAAATTTAAACATGTTTTCAGTGTTTTCTATTATTGTTGCGTCCCAAAAATGTGACTGGGGCAGGGTTTTAAGATTAGGGCAAACGACTGTGTAAAGTTATTGAGTGTGTTCCTTCTCCACTTTAATGGCAGTTATAAAGACATGTAAATTATTGTAAATAAAATATTTTCTCAATGTAACAGATTAAACATTAGTCATCATTGTTTTGAACTCAACTTGAACAATATTGTTAATGAGCTATCAGTGAAAATTATTAGTAACTTTTAAAAATGGCTTGTAAATTACTGTAAATAAAACATCTCTATCAATGCAAGAGTACAATGATTGATAAAAGGAAATTATTAGGGTCCAAGCCCTCCTCACTAAACTAATGCAACTTGAACATTATTAAAAATAAACTTGCTTTGGAAAATATCAGTCTCTCTCTCCAAAAAAAAAGTTTGTAAATAAATGTAACTAAAATATGTATATCAATACAAGAGAACACATAACACAAAACTAATTGGGGCCCAAGCCCTCCTCACCATACTGCTGCATTGCATCAGAGAGCTGCTGCAACATGCTCAGCATCACTTCACCACGGATATGGGTTGGGAGTAGCCGTAGCATGCCAGCCACAGTCTGGCCGAAATGACCAACATAGTCCAATTCTTTCTCCACCAGGAACTGACGAAGGAGGGCCACGTCTGCACCCTCGTCGGCTACAGGGCCAGCAGGACCCTGCCGTTCCTGAGCAGGCCGTTGCCGGCGCTGCGCCTCCATCTGGATCCTGATGTTGTCCCTTAGGCCTTCCCTCCGTCGCTCCCGTTCCAGCTGCAGCCGCCGTCGCTCTCGGTCTCTCTCCTAAAAATAGAGTAAAAATGTTATTGGGATGACTCAGGGCTGGAGCTTCCACAGGATCAAGCCATTCTCGCACACTGTACACCCACCTCGGCCCTCTGACGACGAGTCAGACCGTCATTTCCCCCACGTTTGGTTGGGTCGTCGACAAGTTCCTCTTGGACTTGGAAGTGTGCTTCCCCCTGTCCCCGGTTGTTAGCACGACCCCCACCACCCTGGCCTCGCTGCACGCCTGGTCTGTTAGGGGACAGCAGTCCGTGCCCTCCAGGAGATTGATGCTGCCTTCCTTGTCCTCCGACAGAGCGAGGTGGGGCGCGACTTGCCGACACAATCCCTTGCCCTGGCAGTCGAAGTTCCTGCTCGCCTTCTACGAGTGCATCGGGTGGGTTTGGTGGTGCCTCCTGCTCCTCCGCGATGGTCTCGAGACCTCGGTCCACCGCCATCTCTAGGACCCTAGCGTTGCCGCCCTGGCGCTGCCGCCGCCGTTGGGAGCGAGCCATAGATCCCGCGGAGCCGGCCGACGACCCCGAGGCCCTCGAGTCCAGGGAGACGTCGAGGTTCCGCCGCACGTGCCACTCTGGGGTGAAGCGATTTGGCGGCCTCCTCGTTCGCGACCTCCGACTGCGGCCGCTTTGTGGAGTCGACCCCTGCGACCGTGGCGTCACGGCACCCATCGGCGACCCCCGCATCGGGGAACCCACCCGGGCTGGCGCGACGTTCGGGCTGGCAATGAGCCGGCTGACGGCGGCAGGAGCAGAACGCAGTGGTGATGACGTGGCGCTGGGCTGCACCACACCAACAGGGGGGTTCATGGCGGCTAGAGCTGGAGGGCGCGGGGAATGTGGTGGATGTCTCGCGTTCAGTTGCTCCTCCCTTCTCTCGTTTTCCTGTTCCACCGCAGCGCAGCAGTCCACGACCAGGTTGCCCTCATGCTGCTGCCCTTGGTCTCGGCCGACATCGTCCAGCCAAGCCATGTCATCATCTCCCTGGAAGTTGAGTGGTTCACCCCCACCTGCAGCACCGCTTCGGAACTTTTTCCTGTGGCGCCGAATACGCTGCTGGCGGTTCTCACGCAGCCGCGTAAACTCCGCATGACAGAATGCAGCTGGGAAAAGCGTAAAATAGAAATAATAAAACCAAAATGCTCTCAAAATATGATGGAATCGAAGCGAGGAACAAGTGCAACGGTAGGACCTAACCCCATCACACATAAACTTACCGTCCGCGAAATCATCGCTGAATCTGGCCGTCACTTCACACCAGGCAGCTTGCACAAGATTTCTTTTGCTGTGGTTACGATTGGTATGATCATATAGCAGTGGCCTTCTTCGAACTTCCAATTTCAACGCCTCTTGTGAATAAGAAATGACGAGACTCGACATCTTCGCGGCGATGGTTATAACATGTTGTGCGCTGCTCGTTTGTTTTTGTCGATGCCGCAGCACCGCGCGTGGTGCCAACCTCACGCCGCGCAAGAGCGAATGTTCGGCGTGCGTCCGCCATTCCGTCGAAAAGTAATTAAACTCTATAATATGTATTTGTGTGTAATATCTGACTGTGAGGCACGTTTTCTAAAATGAAGTCTGGAGTTATTGGACAAAGAGAATATCGAGAGAAATCAGGTTTATGTCACCTCAAGCGACCGACGCGCCATCTATGTGTCAAGTCGGAAACTTCCGTCTTGGGACTTGGTGTAGGACTCGGGCCTCGGACCAACTGAAATAAAGCGAGGACTCTCTCTCTCTCCCTCGGACACACTGAGATTGCTCAACTTAGATGTGCATTTAATGATTTTTCAGTGGTTGGGGTGGACGTGACGGGACTGACGTGATGGGTGTGATGAGTGTGATAGATCTCATTGTGGGGCCACCTTAATCAAAAAACGCAGGTGTTTGTCTGAATTTTTTGTGACTACAAGTGAATGTTTTATTCATAGTATACTGACTGTTTTATGACTAGATGTGACTGGATCTGATTGGAATGATGAAAAAGTGACTGTAAGTGATTGGAATTATTGGAGGTGATTGGGAGTGACTGGAGGTGATTGGAATGACTGGACAGTGACTGGAAATGACTTAAATGAGACTGGAAAATTACTTTTTTGTCCCCCATATACTGACTGGTTGAAGTGAGGTACCCCTTGGGCACAACCCTTCAATGTGTTCAGTCGCTGTAGACTACGACCATTCGGCATTTCCCGCATGATACGGTGTTTGCCATAACGTGCCGCCCATCTGTTCTCACCTGCATTCTAGAGTTAAAACTTTTTTTTGTTAAAAAAATTCTGTTCAAAACTTTAAATCACCTACGTTCCCTTCGTTATTAAAAATTCACTGAGAGCTAACTAGACCTGGGCGATAGGGCGATAAGTGAAATTTCATATCGCGATACGATTATGTTTCTTTATCGCGATTTTGTGATACCGATAAAGCGTATCGGGGTAGTGAAATATCGCGATGAATCGGCCGATAAGTTATCGCGATAAGTCGGCCGATAAGTTATCGCGATAACTTATCGGCCGATTTATCGCGATAAGCTCCAAGAGCAGTATGGGGTGCTTCGATTTGAGGTGACTCCGAATAAGGCTCGAGGTTCATTCCTGGGTATGGTCACCTGACACTACTAGAGCACTTTCCACTCTCTCGAGATAAGTTCAGAAATTAATCAGAGACGTGGCGGGCCATGGTGTATGCCTTGTCTTAACGTTGCGTAGCCACCTCAGACGGGGAGGCAGGGCGGACGCACAACAAACGACGCCTGACGAAAGGGGCGCACAGCGAGAGCGAGCGAGACGGCGGCCGGCGGCACAGCAACACTAACCCACAAAAATCCGAGCAAGCAAGTCTGCTGGCTGCCCTGCTTACTCCTTAGCGTGTCCTTGCCAACCGGGCGTCGAGCCGTAGTTGTGCTGTGTTGTTGCTGCTGTGCATGTGTCAGGTGCCGGTACCGCCCCGGTTACGTCCTCGTGTCCGATGCAGTGACGATCCAAGTGTTACCGGATCGCGGTAAATGCAATATCGCAATTAACGCGATATCGCGATAACACCAATATCGCGAAACACCGATATCGCGAAACACCGATATCGCGAAACACCGGTATCGCGAAACACCGATATCGCGAAACACCGATATCGCGATAACGCCGATATCGCGATAACGCCGATATTTTATCGCGGCACGATAAATCGATAGTTCGGCAAATTCAATATCGGGCCTTATCGCGATAATTATCGATATATCGCTCAGGTCTAAGCTAACCAAATAAAACTCCGCATTACAAAAAATATAAAAATTGCACTAAACCCAATTTTGTGACACTTCGGGCCTACCAGTATATTTCACGAAGTGTAATAGTATTTTTGAAACCTGAACGAAGGTTTGGGGTTTGAACTAAAACCGGTTACCCGTTATATCGGTTCATTTCGGTTATCCGTTTTGGCATCGGAGCCGGTTAACCTGCTAGAACGTTTTACATCTTAAATGGCTTCCTCTTGCGTAGTGGTGGTGCCGAGCGGGGTAGAAAACAAACTACTTTGTAAAAATTGAACAATTTTGGAAAGTTACCCGGTTCATACCGAAAAACCGGTTTTCAGGTTAAAACCTATGGGAAGGTTAACCGGTATATACCGTCAAACCAGAAACCTAAACATCAAACGGTTTTTCCTGAAACCTGATAGCGGTTTCAAAAACCCGGAACCGCCCAGCCCTAGCTATTTGGACTAGTCCGAAGCGTTTAAATTGTCGGACTAAAACCTGTCGGACTGCTGGAGGACTAAAACCCCGCGCGGGCAGGATCGGGGGCAATTAATTTCTAAACGGGATAGGACACTCCGTTGGCAAGTTATCGGAAAAAATCTCCCAAGAAGGCCCTGTTTTGGCCACGGACAACTGTTACACCACCTTGTGAACATTTAACCACCTGGTCGAATTTGTACCGAAATCAGACCACCACCTCCCCCTTTGTGGTCAGCCTAACCTAACCCCTTCCTATATTTAATTACAGGGACGTGGTTTTTGGCCGTACACCCCCTCCCTAAATATTGACCCCGTGGCTTGTGGACGGCCTACTAGAGAGCTGCTCCTTGCTCTACCCGGAGCATACAATCACAGAATGACAGGCTTTCTTTCCTTAAATGACAATAGGAGAGGCCCTTCTCAATCCCCCCACGTTCAACTTTTCCAGTGATATCAACCCTACCTGGGGATGTGGTGTGCGGACACGGTCTTGCCCTCGCCCAGGACGTCCTGGACCTCGAGAAGGACGCGCTGCTGCACGTCGGGCCGCACCGAAAGCACCTTGAACGTCCACACCAGCGAGGAGGCCGTCGTCTCCACACCCGCGGCTGTCAGGATCTTGACCTCGTCGCGGATATCCTTGTCGGTGAGCACGTCACTGGCGGAGCACTTCTGTATGATTTCGACGAGGGTGCGTCCCTTCTGGTAGAAGTCATCCCCGGCGGGCTCCTGCTTGAGGTACCGCTGGATGACGTTGTCGCACTCGGCATCTATCTGGTCTCGGAGGTGCCGCAGCTGACGCGCAGAGGCTGTGAGGCTGTACACCCAATCGGGCCACAGCCACGGCTTAAACATCCGGGCTATGAGGGCGCTGGGGACGAACTTAAGGACGCTGACGACCATGGGGACGGATCTGTCGAACTGGTGCGCCTCCTCCTCATTGGACTTGTCCAGGGCGAGAGTGGTGCGCAGGAAGGCGGAGGCCACCGTGCAGCGGACGCCCTCGATGAGGTCCTGCACCTCCACCCCGCTCTGCGTGCGGGCCACGTATGCGGCACACTCCTCCTGGAAAGCGTCCTGGTAGCTGTGCAAACACACGAATTCAAAAGGGGCATTTTGCCTTCATCAAAATACTTCAACCATAGAGTAATAAGCACTGCGTGGTAGAGTGGAAATGGTCCCTTTTTCGTGAAGCCGAGACCGGCAGCTGAGCTGGGGAGACGAGTGCGCGCTTCGGGTGTCCCCGGCAGTCTTTCGGGACGCTCCGTTCGGGTTCCGTGCGCGGGCGGGTGCTGCTGGAGTGGCGAGGTGTGGCGTGGCGGAGCGCGGGGGTGAGGCGGGGAACGGTGGGGACGGTGCATTGCCGAGTTTGAAATCCCGCGCGCCATCTTCGGCTGCCCTCCCTTCTTCGGGTCGAGCTGCACCGCCCGAAGTCTGCCGAAGCGCGCACTCGACCCAAACTTTTTCGCACCTCCGCCGGGTCCCGACCGTAATAAAGCGGCTTCACCCTGGTCTGTGTTAGGGGATAGGACGTTTCCACTCTACCACGCAGTGCTTATTACTCTATGACTTCAACTACATACAAGCTGTCAATAATTTGTATAGTCTGGGGTTAGGCATGTGCACTAAAGATCTCCACGTAGCGAATAATTCAAAGGATTAGCGAAAAATATGGAAGGCATTCCACAAACAATTCTTTCTAATTTTTAATATCAGAACGCCATTTTCTTACCAGAGCGCACCCTTTAGATGCATCAAGACCGATTGGTTCCCTTTTGGTCCCTAGATTCCCCTGCCCCTATAACCCTCAAATGGTCTAAAGGACGCCGATTAGACACTTTTCAGTTTCACAAAAGTTACGGTTGTGAATTGGTTTTTAGCCCGTCCCGACACGTTTCTTTAGAAGCGGCAGGAGCCGGGCTCATAGCCGTTAACGCGTTGATGACCTTGTTAACGTTAACTTCATTACCGTTAATGGAAACAAGAAATGTAACGCGTTAACGTTAACCGTTTAAAGAAGCTGGCCCGTCCCTTCCGTCGAACCTCGATGCCAGTTCCGCTGCGCTCCATCGGCATCTCGGTTCGACAGGGGGACTTGGCCAGCTTGGCCTGCCGGCGGCGTTTGCGGGGGCCTTCCAAGGGGGGAACGACTCGTATAGTGCCCAGTACACGCGTCTATAATACATCTATAATACCTTATAATACTTATAATACTTATAATACTTATAATACCTTGTAATACCTATAATACTGGTATAATACTTATAATACTTGTATAATACATATATTTAAAAAAGAAACAGCCCATAATACTGCAAAAGTTACCATAAAATCGTCCATTGTTATCAGTGTCCGGGTATTTTCGAAGTTCGTGCGTGAGAATGCAACGGTTCGTTCAACTGTCGTTACTCCGTGCACGAGAGAGGGAAGTCGGAGGGGTTGGGGAGGGGGGAGTATCCCTCTCCCTCCATGTGCGCATGCGCTGCGCTCGGCTCACCTCCGCCACGCCACTTCGCGTCGGGACCAATCAGAAACGAGCTATCTAAAGCCAGCATTGGAAGGCAGCCGGTGTACGTACAGCGTTTGGGGGCGTTTCAATTTTATCATCTTCCGTAAGTACCTTAGTACAAAGACAAATGTTCCGTAGTATTCAAATTTAATTTAATTTATGGGGGGGGGGGGGCAACTACCTGTGTGCGTCTTGGATCGTGTAAGACGCAAGGGAACGTATGGACTTAGTCTGGACGAAACTCTCCGAGTCTAGCTCTTGTCTCTGACAGATGCAAGGGGTAAGAGTGTGTTGAGTGAAAGTGATATTTTTTTTTTAATCTGAGAGGTAGGCCGATTGGTTCATAATCCAGTGACCCACTCTGCTGACTTAACTTGAGAGACATTTAGAGACTTTTGGCAGTCCTGCTTTGCTTCTTGATTTTGGATTTTGGCCAAGGAATGTGTTACTATTGCATCCTTCCCGGTCATCCGAATTCAGCAATACCCCATGCGAACGTAGATTCAGACGCGGGGTATTGCCCGTGTTAGTTAGGTTGCCTACTCACGAGGCGCACCACCTCATAGGCCGTTTAAATTTCTTATAATACATTGATAATACGTTTATAATACGTTTATAATACCTATAATTCTATATAATACCTTATAATGCCTATAATACCTTATAATACTACACTGTAATAAAAAACTACGGAAATTTCCGTTATTGAGTAACATTGGCTGTCCGTGATTTGCCACGGAGCACGGTACGGAACCGTATACCATTTTAGACGCAGAAGTGAATTGGACAGTTAGCAGACTAAATGGTACGGAGCAGGTTTGAGGATTCCAGCGTGGCCCAGAACGGAGGGCAAATGTACGGAACGTGTCACAGTTTGGCAAGTTCCGTACATTTGCCCTCCGTTCTGGGGCATGCTGGAATCCCCAAACCTGCTCCGTACCTCAAAATCTCCGTCCGAAAGGTATTGCGTGTCTTGCCAAAAGTTGACCGTAATGACCTGGTCCGTTTTTATACTTCACTGAAATGTTGTGCCAGGTCCGTTCCAATTGCGTCCGTAGCATGTATATGGAGAGTGTGGACATTTTTTACAGTGTATAATACATCTATAATATTTGTATAATACTATAATACTATTATATATAGTGCCTAGTACACGGCTGAGAGGAGTCGTTCCCCCCTTGGGGCCTTCGGTCCCCCGCCTCCAGTCTTCTTAGAAGTGCCATGTATTTGTTACGATTAAGATCGTTAACCTGAGCCCGTCCCTGTGCGCGCCGCGATGGTAATGGTGTGCGCGCGGCGGCCGACCCTAACCTCAAAAAACATAAACAGATATATTTTCATTAGTCAAAAATGCGATATAAATCGAAAGTTGTTGCCACCGTACGTGATTCTACGTTAAGAAAGGAGTTTATCCTCTAAATTTGAAGTTTTTCTGTGAACGATTAGTCGGCGTACACACGTCCGCCCGAACGAACAAACAGTCGGCATCAGACTATAAGCTCGGCTCCTGCCGTTTCTAAAGAAACGTGTCGGGTCGGGACGGGCTAAAAAGTAAGTTAACGTTACTTAACGCCGTTAATCGTTAATTAACGCTAACAGCCCTGCATTGCATGTTATAGACGGAATACGCAGGTCCGTTACGCTAGCACCACCCAGTCGAGCACAAATTCTAAAAATTGGCCAAAATTTGGTGCTCAATTAGTGCTACCACCGGGCAATTTTTAGAATTTGTATTCAATATTTGAAAGTTAGAACGGTTTTAAAGTAGACGGTGCTAGAATAACGCTAGCACCGCCCACACGACCACAAATTCTAAAACTAAGAAAGGATATAGTGCGCAATTAGTGGGCCAATTTATAGAATTTGTGCTGAAAAACTAGGCACTCAAAATTTTATCCGAAGTTTTGAAAAATGGGCGGTGCTAGAGTAACGCTGCACCGTTCACTTCTCAAATCGTCGCAAGAGTTAGCCTGGCGTGACGGGCACAATTAGTGCTCTTCAAAAATCGGCATTTGAGAATTTGTGCTCAACTCCTTCATGCCCAAATTCAAGGTTTTAATTTAGGAATTCAGCCTGCGAGCAACCTGCACCGCCCACGACGTATTTGAACGCCAAACAGAGATTTTCCTGACCGGAATGATTAGTGCTGGTCGAAAATCAGCATGCGAGAATTTGTGCTCAACTCCCGCATGCCCAAATTCAAGATTTAAATTCAGGAAGTCACCCGGCGGTTGCCCGAACCGCCCACACTCTCAAAAAAGTATGCTTAAATCAGCGCAAATTTGATGCCTACCTTGAAATCCTGTGTAACTTTCCCGAATTCAGCAACAGGATACTTGTGCCACCCATCACTGTGCTCGATACAGGCATACGATTCGGCACAATCTGATGCCTGAGTTGGGCATGTAGACTGATGCCTGAATCGGGCATCCGTATTTAATGGCATGCCTTGATTCAGGCATACCTGCATAGCCACTACGAAATTCTTGTTTCGAGCACATTATTCTCGTTTCGAGCATATTATGCTTAAGGAAGATTTTAAGGTTAAGGCAAAAAATCTGCTATGAAACAGGCATATTATGCATGCTTCAGGCATATTTTTTTGAGAGTGCACCACGAATTTGAACGCCAGAAATAGATTTTCCTGACCGGAACAATAAGTGCTGTTCGAAAATCTGCTTGCAAGAATTCGTGCTTGACTCCTTCATGTACACATGCAAGGTTTAAATTCATGAATTCAACTAATGGGAGCCCGCACAGGTCTTCTTAGTGCTCTCCGAAAATCAGCATGCGAGAATTTGTCTTCAAGTCCCTCATGACCACATTCAAGATTTAAATTCAGGAATTCAGCCTGGGAGAAACCCGCACCGCCCACAACGTATCAGAACGCCAAGAATGGATTTTCTTGACGACTTTAGTTAGTGCTCTTCGAAAATCACCATCAGATTTTCCTGACAGGTCTTTTGACTGCTCTTCGAGAATCACCTCGCCAGAATTTGTTTCAAGGTTTAAACTGATGAATTAAACTAGTAGAATTCAGCTTGGGAGCAACCCACACCGCCCCGCCCTCAACGTATTTTATTATAAAATAATATATAATACGTTGTGGGCGGTGCGGGCTTCCACTAGCTGAATTCATCAATTTAAACCTTGAATTTGGGCATAAAAGAGTCGAGCACGAACTCTCGCATGCTGATATTCTTACAGTACTAATTATTCCGGTCAGGACAATCTACTTTTGTCGTTATAACACATTATGGGCGTTGCGGGCATCCACTGGTTGAGTGCCTAGTTTTTTAGCACAAATTCTATGAATTGGCCCCGTGAAAGCACTAATTGAGCACTAAATCCTTGCTTAGTTTTTAGAAATTGTGCTTAACTGGATGGTGCTAGCGTAACGGACCCGCGTGTGCACGCGGCAAGGCGGCGGGGCGGGGGCGGCAGTGCATGGCGGTGAGATACCAGTGAGCGCCGGCGACGTGGCGGTGAGAGCCCGCGAGAAGGCGGTGAGGCGGGGGCGACGACGGGTTTTGCACCCACCGCGCTCTTCGACATCCCGTCGATTTTCCCTATCCAGCCCGTTTGGAGCTAGGAGCTGCCGGCGAGTGCGGTGACTGCTTTGCATGGGATCTGAAGGGGACCAACGCTCACACCGTCCTCCCACCGCCACACACCGCCTTAACACTAGGGGTACCGGGCTGGGTCATTTGACCCAAATCGCCCTTTGTTTCTCTACCACTTGAGTACTTCTTTTTTCTCGGGCCTGGGGTTTTCTGACTTTTATTTTTTTGGCCCTTGGAGCATTTTCGGCCAATAGTTTTGGAATAAAGGCCATGTTACCCTCCGTTTACCAAAGTGGGTCATTTCATTTGACCCAGCCACATACTGACCACGTTTTCCGCCCTTGGTGTTACGCTTTTTTGCATCCAGGCGATGTAAAAAGAGTCTGGCGTACTTGAGAAAGGTCATTGGGCAATGTTATGACACTCCTTGCAATAAAAGTGTTAGGCAACCAGCACGGGCTACCTTATTTGTCGATTCAGTACAACTCTGACGCGGATTTTTTCAACGAGCGAGAAGCAGGCGCCCTAATATTAATTTCTATATATAGACATCAATAATACTATTAGCCCAACCTACCTAACCTTATAATAATATTTTACTATCACGGGAGTGTAATCCATTTCGCCGACTAGGCATAGTGTCGACCTACACTTTTCTCATTTCTGACCTTTTTTTGGTAGCTATCTAACTTTGCCTAACCTAACCTAAACTTGCCTAACCCAACCTACTCCTTTGACCAGAAGCCAATACAATATGTGGGCAAAGAGGAAAATATAGGTCGGCACTATGCCTGGTCGGCAAAGAGGATTACACGCGAAATAAAGATCGGTCAAGAAGGGGTCGATCTACTGCCATACGCCAATTTTGTATTAATTTTTTTACAGTGCACCTCCCAAAATATTAATATTTTTTTTGTGAGTTCTTTTTAAAATCGTAATAGAGTCCACAAACAACGTCAGAAATACAAAACGACACCTTTAAATCATGTGTTAGGTCAGAAAAGCGCCTATGGGTCATATGACCCACCGTGGTAAACGGAGGGGGGCAGCCAAGTCCGGTATACCCCTAGTGTTAAGCTGGCGGCGGCAAAGCGACGGCGAGGTAGGCGAAAATTTCAACCCGGGCGGTCGGTGCAAGTGAGAACTAGGGGGCCGCGACCAGCCAGCCAACCTTGCAAGAATGAAGTCTCGCCACAATTTCCCTCACATTTCCCGTTATACATACATACCGGTCGCTGTATCCCAAAATTTAGCATATATACCGTAACACGGTGTCCGCCAACGCGCCCTGTCGTTTTCTCAGCTGCAGGGAGTACACCTCTTCCAAAATGTTATTTTTCGTGAAAACAGATGCCTTGCATGGACAGAATTCCTGTACCTTTCAGTTTATTTCCGCCTTTAAAAGTTACTTTCAAGCGCTCGCTTACGTGATTTTTGTTTGCTAAAGTTTCCAAAATCCTCCATATTTCAGACCCTTATAAAACGTTTCAAAAATTTCCGGCATGTTGAAATCTCTACGGCCAACCTCCTTCTCCCTAAATAGATCAAATGGTTTCCTATCGACCACGACCCGCCCTTTCGCATTGGTTACGTGCACGCCGTTGCATACCTACCTTTCCAAGACGTGGCGGGTGAACGCCGGCTGGATGGCCTTCCGGTGCGCACGCCACTTGGCACCGTTTAGCGTGACCAGGCCGTCGCGCGTAAAGTACTCAACGAACTCGTAGAACGTGCGCGCTTTGTCCTGAGAGAGACCAAAATATGTAAGTCCTCTACACTAAGTTAAAAAATGTAAGTAACAACGCATTGTGACGAAGTGTAAGGGCGCTTCGCTAGGAAACAAAATAATACGAAGAATGCAGGAAGAGACTAGCGACACAGGACGAGTGTATTCGGAGCAGTGGGGGGCAGTCATGAGTACAATCAGGGCCGGGTGTCAAGGATACCGGGAGCGGGAGGGCGGTGCGTACGAATGGTACCGGGCGGCAGACTTTGTAATATGAAGCTGTCGTGTTCTACAAAGACGTCCCTTTGTAGGAATTTTAAAGTGCACAACTCCAGGTTGTGTATTTCGTTTTTGTACGTAATTCGTGCATTTTTGGAGGTTTCACACGGTTTCATAAGGTCTCGCGTACAAAATTTAACCATTATTACGTGCAATTATATACCTTACAACGAATAAGTTGTTTTAAGTACATAATTTTGTAGGAATTTGCACCGGAGTTCGCCACGAATTCAAACATACAGGGTGACCCAGTCTAGATGGGGCAAAATGTGGCGAACAGAGGACGCCGAGAAAAAACTGTCTGAAACCAGATACTTGGGGTCGCAAATGTCAAAGAACGTACTGTGCTACCCGGCTTTGTCAGCTCCCCGCTTGCATCGCCTGAGCAGCTCGGCTCGTGCACAGGGCGATGAGGCTGATCTGGCCATGTACATGTAGATACCAGCCCCAGTGTTCTCAGTCGGGCGGGTGAGCCATGCCGATTTCAACCCGAGCACTGGCCGTGCGAGTAGCACTGGCCGTGCGAGTGCGACAGAACTATGCGACACTCAGATCATGGCGTCTCACTCCTAACAAGGACAGCGTACCGAAGACAGCCGAACTGTCGGGTTGAGCTCAACCTGACGGTTCGGCTGTCAGCCCGGTGCCTGACCGGCCGGGCCCGGCGATGGACGCTGCGCTGCCTGGCTTGGCCGGGCCGGTGGCTTTGGCTGGGCCAGCTACCATGGGAAGCATGGGATGCAGCCACCCGAAGCCACTATAAGATTCTCTCTCTCTCTCTCTCTCTCTCTCTCTCTCTCTCTCTCTCTCTCTCTCTTTCTCTCTCTCTCTCTCTCTCTTTCTCTCTCTCTCTCTCTCTCTCTCTCTCTCTCTCTCTCTCTCTCTCTCTCTCTCTCTCTCTCTGGCTGGGCCGGCTCTCGGCCTGGAAATTCTCTGGTCAGAATGTGACCATTCAATATTTTTTAAAACCTTTCTTAAATCGTAACAACCCCTCCACATATTTCACTACTTTCGCTCTCTTGCGCCTTGAAGGCAGGCAACACATCTAACCAAACCAGGCCAGAGCTGGCTGCGCTTGCTTGCTAGCGCCGGTGCGGGACGTGGTAGTAGCGATTTCGGGTGAAGCAAACCCGAGGCGACCCGGTTGCCCGGCCCGGGCGAGCAGCGCTTGGTCGGGGTCAGGTCGGGTCGGGTGAAGGCGGCGCGGTCGCTCGGGTTGAGATCGGCCTGGCTCACCCGCCCGACTGAGAACACTGACCAGGCCAAGTAACATTACATAACTCGGGAGGAGCTCCAACTCGCCTCGAGATTTTTTACAGAGGTGCAATCAAAAATGTGCACGAATTATGTGTGTGGGGGGGGGGGTAAAACATCCCCTTAAGGCCGGGGTCTAGGGATTTAAAAATACCGGTAAGATTCAATCTTACGGTAAGATACGGAAAGTTTGGTAAGTTACGGGTATTTTTGGTAATAATGAGAAAGATTGATTTACAGCGGGTATTTGTTAAAATAGTAAGTGTTTTTACATTTTTCCACGTAACAGTAGTCAATCAGAGTCAATCCTGGCAATTCTTGATGTGCTAGAACAATTCAGACGTTTCATCACTTGAAATATAGGTTTCTGTCAGAATTAAGGATTGAGTATGGCTACGGTTGCCTTCTAGCGAGAAGTCATATAATTGCTTGAACATGCCAAAATAATAATGAAGGATGCGTTTTAGAGTAGATTCAGCCTTTGCAGTGACGGCAAGGACCAAGAAGTACCCTTTTCACTACTTGGAAAAGCAAGCACAGCTAATTTTCAGAGTTTTGCAAGACTGGATATTACCGAAAAATACCACTTTTTTCGAGGTCGGGTAATATTACCGTAAGTAACGGTAACTTACCGAATCTTACCGGTAATATTACCGGCCTTTAAATCCCTACCGGGGTCTTAGAATGACGAGGATTGAGCCGTACCTGCGTGGCCTTGCCTCGAATGAGCAGCTCGATGTCGGAGGGGTCGCTGACGAAGAGCAGCAGGTGTCCGCAGAGGGAGAAGCGAGACAGCCGCGACTGGCGGCCCCACAGCGCGAGCATGCGCTCCAACAAGTCGTCCTTCACGTTGACGAGGCCCAAGGCGTTGCCCAGGAATGGCAGTGACGGGGGCCCGGGGATGGCCATCTCCAGGCGCCGGAAACGCAGGTACCAGGCGACCGCCCTGCACGCCCAGGCCGCCGCAAGCACGCCGGCCGCCAGCAGCAGCGAGGCCAGGACCGCCATGGCGAGCGCACGCGAACTACACTCTCAACAAAGAATTCCTGGTTCATGTTGTTTGCGCTTGTAACATGCATAATTTCTGCTGAAGGGGGATACGCGAGGGGATACGTCGTCCGCGTGCATTTTGTGTTTTGGATATATCAAGCATCCATGTAGGGTCGTATGCTTCACTGAAACGTACGACCTTGCCATAGATGCTTGATCCAAGAAACTCCGCCAAGCACAGAAAATATGCTTGAAACAAGCATACTTTTCAAATACTCACCAGAGTTCGCATTTTCAAGCACCCATGCCAGTGTGCACGCACTACTTACCTATGAAGACAGAGGCTCTGAGCTCTTCAGTGGCTGCGGTGCGAGACGATTTGTGCGTTCGAATGGACCGAGTTGTACCCAGCTTTAACCCTTCTTTCTCGGCTCAGTGCGGACTCGGAGCCGGCATCGATGCGAGTGTCTCCTCGGCCCCGTGTTTTTTTCATCCGGATGCCTTGCTCAACATTTCCCCGTGCCCCTCCCCACTTCTCAGTGCCACTCTTTCCTCCATGTCCATGATAAATTACACGATCACACCTCTCTCGTTATCTTTCTCTTGTGTCGGGGGCCGAAGCGAACGCCCCCCTTCCCCCGTGGGCGCTCGAAAGGTAGGCAATTCGCGTAACAATCCGCCTGAAAGTAAGCAGAAAGCGGTATATCGCCCCCTTGTGAGCCGCCCCTGGATCCGCGCCTGGTACATCAATAATTTGCTCGGCGGCCTTTTTTTTTAATTTTAAATTAAACCAGATGATCCCGAAGCCCTCATTACAATATCACATATAGACACTAATAAAAACGCAGTACTAACAGTTTTGGGCCTTTGTACACTGGTCAACAGAATTAGTTCCCACTTTTTGGCAGGGTTGCCGTGAAGTCTCCGTTGAAGGCAGAATCACGTACTTTGTAAGGTGTCCCAGGGGTACTCACTCTGTATTTCGACGTACACAGAATATTGAATACTACTGAATACTAGTGAATATTAAGAATATTACGGAATAGTGAGGAATATACGATTCATCTTGAATAGGAATGAATATATGGGAATACCAGAGAATAGGGGAGAATATTAATTGAATACTAGAGAATAGGGGAAAATATTATTGAATACCAGTGAATACCCATGAATATATCTGAATATTTCATGAAATCAGCTGAATACTTCAGAATACCAGCGAACATTAGTCAATATCTTTCTTGAGATGAAGCTTCCCGCCCTTTCCGGCAAGTCAGCCAACTGCAGCCAGTGCAGCCAACAAGCAGTCCAGCAGCCCGCAGTGGCTCGCGCCCGCAGCAGGATGTAACGAATGGACGATATGAATACATATCAATACATATGAATCATATGAATACATATGAATATCACCAGAATATGTGTGAATACTATTGAATATGTACTGAATATGTATGAATACCTGCGAATATCAATGAATATTTCAATATATTCCGAATACAAGGGAATAGTTGTGAATACCTCAATACTTTTGAATATTCGAGAAAAATTGTGAATATGAATATGAATATCCCAGGCGTGTACACAGAATACTTCGAGTGAGTACCCCCTCGTGTGTACTACATTCTTAAAAAAAGGAAGGCTTGTTGCTCGGTTTAAGCATATTTTCTTGGAGTTTCTTGCATCACGCATCTATGTGAAGCTCGTTTGCCTCATTCAAGCATGACCTTTACATGGACGCCAGATGCAAGAAACTCCGACAGGCACAGAAAATATGCTTCAAACAAGCATACTTTTTTGTAAAGGTAGAAGGTACGCAAATGCGAAGGTCGTGCGCCACCCGCCACCCCTGCCTGAATCATTGTTAGCATCCCTTAGGTTACGGGAGGGTAGAATTTTCGATTAGGGTGGTCAGAAACGTAAAATGTTTGGTATGGGATTCTTCCTTGACCCCTCCCTGACGTTGCTGTCGCACAAACCCACCTACCTCCGCGACTCAGAGGCGTTGTTACCGCAGACAAGGCCTTTTTACGTCAAATAAACAAAGTAAAACAACGGAAACCTCATTGTCCTTGCATTGCGAAGAGGACTGCTTTGAGGACACGAAGCTGATACACTAGGCGTCAAAATTAGCGGTCCACTTTTTGTTGGCGCCACCATTTCTAAGTTTTTCAAGCTAGAACCTTGAATAGTTAAGCCATTGTTAAGAAGTGAGACTCAAATAATGGACCTTTCAGTTCCAAAAACGCCTGAAAACTATGGCGCGTCGCTTTTTATCGATGATTCTGGCGCCTGCGCTCAGCATCAAACCATTTCTGGTCAAAAATCTGATTTTAAAATTCCCTGTTGTCAAAAATGGCTTGCAGGGGTACACGCCGTAGCGTTTTAAGGGTTGAAGTCATTGAGATACCGACTTCCCAGTCTGAAATCTTTTTCTTAAAAGTTGGAACCTTACAAAATCGGCTTCCGCGCCTTCCTACCCCTATCAGGAGAAACCACAGAACGACAAGAAGATATCGTTAGAAAGTGTCTAATTTTTCAGTTTTTTCGGATATTTGGGACTGTTAAGGGGTTGATCTGAGTCGCGGCGTTCATTATCGGAATCCCAGAGCCCATCGGTACCGCTGCTGATCAATTTTGGAACCGTTCCACCCCTAACTCAACAACTACCCCTCACCCCCTCCAAAATAAGGGGTTGGTCGGAGAGGGTTGAAATGCGAGATTTGACAGTTTAAGGCACTCATAGTGCCACACTGACTGTAGTTTTCCTAATTTTCACTCTTCAAATGGGTTTTAATGATCCCCTTCACGGCGTTTTCGACCTTGCCACACTTAATGGGTGGCTGTAGCCGAAGGGAGTGGCCCATGAACTGGGCGCTTGGGAAGGCTCGAGACCAATGTTAGGGACAGGTCTGTACCAAATTTCAAGGTTCTAGCTTGAAAAACTTAAAATGGTGGCGCCAACAAAAAAGGGGACCGCAAATTTTGACGCCCAGTGCATATATCTAGTACCCAAAAGCTTTCTCATGATCCTCATCTGGAAAGAAACACAGAAAAAAGCATCCCATTGTACTTGTTATAATTTCGATTTAGGAATCCGAGCACAATTTTTGGAAGAGATTTCCGGGCCAGTAAATACCGCGGGCACGGTATTGAATTTTTCAAATACCGCTTTATCGCACCGGTAAAATACCGAGACACCGCCGCGATACTTGTACCGCTAACAACGATATTGCCGCGATACGGCGACGATATCATCATACCTCGAGTTCGCGTCCCCCTTCCGGTTGCATCATGCCTGACTTATCGCATCTCTGTTATTCTGACTTGACAGCACCTCTGCATTTTTTTAAAATTAAAAGCCTCGGTTTCGTCCATTTGTGGATTTCTACCGCCATGTTCTCACGGTATTTTACGCCGCGATATCGCGGTATCATACCAGGCCGGTTTTACGGTATCGGCGGTACCGGTTTCGGTATACCGCCGGCACCGTGAATGACATTTATCCCGTACCGTGATACCGAAATTTGGATACCGCCCAGAGCTACTCCGCCGGACGCCGGCGCGAAGCCAGATATCCACGACGCGCGTCGTCAATATCGACGTGTTCAGGAGGTGCTTCGCTGCATAGAAGCGCTCGCGCTCGCCGTGGGCTGGACAACGTACAATGTCAGGTATGCAATGCACAGCTTAGCTTACGTAATGCAAAGTCGTTTGCTAACTTAGGTATGCACGACATTCTACATTACAATTTATTCTGTAAAAAAACATGCAGCGCTAGACCCTGTGAAACTCCTGGAATCTTGTGGAATGGGCGAAAGCCGACAGTACATAGTACAGGTCGAGGCCATGGCTGTTATTTAGTTTCTTGATCATTTGATTTTAGAGCCATTGAATACTATGCAATATCTGGAAGAGAAAACTTTCATTCTGAAAGGCTTTTACATCAAAAAGAATAAGTTACGTACACACCTGCCCACAAAATTTTTAGGCCTCCACGCGAGCGTTTTGTAGCGTTTTGGGCTATTTTTTCTCCCGCGCTGCGCTTTTTCAGATATTTTGAAAACTAAATCTCGAATCAAACAGGAAGCAGATGATACCATGTTTCCTATGTAGTTTCTGGAGGCGGTTCGGCACTCAGGGAAACCGTTTCTTGGAACAAATAAAATTTACCTGATCCAACCGTTTCTAGGCATTGTTATGACCAAGTCTATAAAAATGTTGAACCAATGCCAAAAAAAAAAAAGTCTTGATCCAAGAGAAAAATTCATAATCCACCACAACCCTAATGGAAAACGAACTCCCTATGAAGGTCCTAAATGATCCCTGCGAAGTTCCTTTCTGAAATAGGGACAAAAAAGGAATTCCACGGCGTTTGACATGCCTCCGAAGTCCTCCTCCTGCGATATCCCTCTGAAGCCCCTCCCAGTCCCTACCCTTCTCGTGGCACCCGTTTCAATTTGAATATTTTACTTCACATTTAGAGTGATTTCATACATTCTTATGACTGAATGGTGCTACGTAGTAGCTTTGGGTGTTTCATTGCCATTCGATGGCAACGTTAGTGACGAAAATTGGGCGCAAATTGCTCAGGCCAAGGTGGAGGCCTTTTAGCAACCCGAGGGACTTCTGAGGGACTCCACGGTCTCTGCAATCTCAGAATCCCTAGTCCCTAGAATGCCCGATCTGGAGACGTTTTTGGGATTTCGGAGAGGGACCTGAGAGGGGATTGGCGTTGTGGACTTCCGAGGGACTTCCTTTTAGTATTAGGGAACATGATTGAACGTGAGTAACTATTAAGCTTGGTTCAATCCTCAGAAGGTAAGACACTTCATGGACAGGGAACAAGAAATCCTTTCTCTGGGTGGGGAAGGTATGAAAATAAAGTCTTATTTGCGCTTATTTGTGTGACTTGAAAGCAGAACTTTTGTTGCGTTTTTAGTAAGTTTGTGTGCATCATAAGGGAGAGCCGAAGGTATTTGAAAGGAAAGAACCATAGCTGGTCGGCTTCAGCTGTCGCCTCGAGCGACTCGGCTGGGCTTGGCTTAGGGTTGGCAAAACAAAATATTTGTGCGGTTAATCGAAAGTCGTTAATCGAAAACGCGTAGTTCGAACATGATCGACTAGTCAGTAAAATTCGTCGATCAATCGATACTGTTCGATAACCGGGATATTGCCAGAAACCATGTGAAATTGGTTTACAGTGTACTTTCTGCCCTTTAGAGCGAGTTACAACTTTTGCAGAAAAAAGAAATTACAAAATACATCTAATTATTATTTTTAAACGGCTTTTATTAACTAAAACAAACTACAGTGAACAGTTCAAAAACAATCATGAAAATATAGAAAATTGTCTTTCTAACCACATGCCTAAAAATTGCTTTATTCAGAAAAGCTTGATATAAACGGCAGCGGCAGTACCGGAGCAAGCACGAGCGGTAACACAGCTCGCAACGCGCTTTTACTGCAGTTACGGGTCTCGCCTCACCTGTATTTTTCAGTAGGGCGTGTATCGACGAGATCGGTGAAGGAATTTGTTCGATTAACCCGATAATTCGATGGGGCAGGATCGGTGATGATAACTCGATTCACCGAAGAGATTAACCGAACAATCGATCGTCGGTTTTACCAACCCTAGCTTGGCTAACCTGTATTTTTCAGTAGGGCGTGTATCGACGAGATCGGTCCCAAGAAGTGTTCGATAGCAGATGTATTTGTTATGAATAAAATCGTTAACCCGAGCCCGTCCCTGCGCGCCCCGCGATGGTAATGGTGTGCGCGCTGCGCGCAGCGGCCAACTCAAACCTCTAAAAACAAAAAAACAGACATATTCTCATTAATCAAAAATGCGATATAAATTGAAAATTGTTGCCACCGTACGTGATTCTACGTTAAGAAATGAGTTTATCCTCCAGATTTGAAGTTTTTCTGCGAACGATAAGTCGGCGTCGTACACACGTCCGAACGAACAAACAGGACGCAACAGACTATAAGCCCGGCACCTGCCGTTTCTAAAGAAACGTGTCGGGACGGGCTAAAAAGGAAGACGCACAAAGATAAGGAAAACATCACTGAATAGAAATGAGCAACCCACTTCACAACAATACGGTACGTAATAATATGTACCCTCCCCCCATCACGTTCGTCGTTTTAATGCCGTTTTTACTCGTCTTCAATTTAACTGCTGGTTTCATTCAGGTTGTCTTGAAATTAGCCGTATTTATAGCCATGCATTGCGCAGTGAAATGCATTGATCATTTAGGAGAGCTTCTGCGAGTTTTGGGGAAAGGGTCCAAGCTAGATAATATCAGAAAACACCGCACAAAGTGTTCTAATCTGATCACCGGTGTCATTGCACCTCTACAACTAAGGGGTCGTCCATATATTAAGTATACGATTTACGTCCGTTTCCGCCCCCCCCCCCAAATGTACGTACTTTAAGGAAAATTTAAAAATCGTGCATAAAAGCCTATAAATGACTTCAGTGATAGAGAGAAACCAGTAAATTTATTAGAAACATTTGAGAGAATACATTAGAGATAACATTTTCAATCACCCCATACATGAGGAGCGAAGTTTGGAATGATTCTACGCAGCACGCCGGCTCTGCTTCTGTAGTCTGGAATTTCTGCAAGGCTTTCTGCGTAGCTTCCGCATTCTAAAAATCTCTGTCGTAAATTTAGGACACCAGAGTCGCTAAGTTTGATAGCGAAACTGTGCAGCGGCGTGCAAAGGCACTTAATTTTAGCAAGTTTTAGTTGTTTTAGAAGTGAAAGCAAATTTTATACAACTGAACCGCTAGTCAAGTGCCATTTTGAGGTGTTATTAATGTTTATAAACACTTTTCTATTTTTGGTGTTCACTTACTTTGAGCTATTTCAAACGTCAAAGTCAATTGTTTAAAACTGCTTGTCAAGTGCTAGTTTTGCATACTGTTAATGTTTACTGTTCCTTAAAAAGGGATTCGGAAAAAAACTGCGAATTGGGCTACTTTTGTCCTTACCGTGCGGTTCTTAGGCTTCCTACAGCCGCGCGGTTTTTAGGCTACACCAGCGTCAACCAGCGGCTGTTCCCGCTACGGAAGTATTCTTATTCTACTTCCGGTCTCGAGCTTCGTTGAAACGCCTCTACAAGTAACAATCTAGGATTTAGGAGATAAAAGGTACCAGGTGCCAAACATGCAAAGCCTTCTATTGTTGCTGTGTGGTTGTTGTGGGGCGCACACACACACCCCGCTGCGCGCCTGAAACCTAGTATCTTTTAGCCGGCCTGTCCTGGAAAACACATTCTAATAATCCAAGAGGGCACCCCAGTTTGCAGGAAGGTTGAAAGTTTGATCGGCGTTTCGCTTTTCTGGTTCCATTTTCGGAGAAAGAAATTGTCGGGGATTGGTCGCATAATGTTCAAAGGTTCCACAACGGTCTGAAAGTTGAGGGGTGTATGTTGTATAAATCTGAAAGCCAACCTCAAAAGTCCGACCTGCTTTCAGTTGCGAGTGAGCAAAGTATCCTTCTACCGCAGTTTTACCATTTAAACTCCGTTGCAGCACCTCTAAACATTGTCCGACCAATCCCGGACAACTTTTCTCCTGCTCCATACGCATTTGGCTCCGTATTTACCAGTGCATGATGGCCCTCGTGTCGTATGCACTGGTAAAAATGTGACGAATCGAAACACAACATTTCGGCCGCAACCGGATACAAGTTCAACCGGCCACGCGATTTCGCATACCGCCTGGTTCTGATTCCACCCCATTTCCACCGAACTTCCAGCACAACTCATCTTTGCACTACAAGGGGCAACATGACCAAATGCCGCTGCTCCTAAACATCAAACGGCACTCTGCGGTTTAGAGCGTGGTAGCGAACTGAGGCGCCAGTACGAGGTGGACGACCGCCGGCCGAGTGCGAGAAGATGCGTCAGACGAAGACAATCCGTACGTTTCGCGGTGACAGCCCGACACCGGCCCGGAGTCTGACAGCAACAACAGGAAAAGTGGCCCCCTGTCGGTGTCGACCCGCGCTCCCAAGAGAGTCCCACAAATACCAAAATATGCATAAATCCAGTATTTTTTCTTAGGATGTGGCCCGTCCCGGTTCCCCGGGCGACTCCTTGGCCTTGGGAGGTCCTGGCCCTCAGTGCCCGGACTGTACCTCTCGAGTTGTTGACACTTGGTGTGGACTGAGCCGCTCGAATGGCAACAACTTTCGTCGACGGCGTTTCCAGCATTCGATACAGTGCCCAAGGTGCCCGAAAATACTCCAGTCTGTTGCGCCCGCTGACGTAAACGGAAACGGCAAGAAGGTCAATGAAATAACAACACTGCTCAATGGGCAAGACAAGAATTTAAAATAATACTATTACACTTCGTGAAATACTGGTAGGCCCGGATTGTCACAAACCTGTATTTAGTGCAATTTTCATATTTATTAGTTTTTGTAATACGGAATTTTATGATTAGCTGTTAGTTAATTGTTATTTACAAAGGGGACGCGGGTGATTTTCTGTTTTATTATTTTATTTTAATTTAAGTGTTCACTCGAGCTTGCAGGGGAGAACTGGATGGGTGGCGCGTTGGCAGACACCGTGGTATACTGGGTTTGCCGAATAGTCGTAGGGTACAGCGGCTGAAGAAACTATGTAAGGGGGATTCTGTGGTGCGTCTTTGAAACGCATTGTATCGGGGTATGTGAGCACGGAAATTTACTGTACCCTTTAGTTTCACGTTTACCCGCTGCAACCGAACTCATGTGACATATGGGTGTGGGTACATCAGGAGAGCACGAAAAGTATACCAAATGTAAGTCCCGCCATTGTCCATTTGGACCATTGTTCAACTTTGGTGCTCCGATACTGAAAATTGGGATCGCGAAACACATTAGGAGCTTTTGGAGTTTCTGCCTTGGTCTAGTAGCTTCACTTTACCAGATTATTAGTACCCTCATCAGATTTTTAATTTCAGAAATTCGTGTCTGAAAAATGTCCACCGTAAATGGATTTTAAACATTGAAAATTAACAACTCTCGCTTTTGTCTAACAAGACTCGGCCGTAGTATGAAAAAGTAATATTGTATCGAGAGAAGCAATACTGGAGATTCAAAAACAGCTGCCTGCCACTGACAGTCTAGGGCAAAGTATTTGGGCGCCAATGAGCGAGGAAAGTCAAAAAGCGGCGCGTATTTTTATAAATGTAAGATCTGTATGGCCCCCTCCTTCATTGCACAGTAATGTTCCAAAACTGTAATAAACTGGGAGAGTTGTGGGGCGTAGTGCTGATGAATATCGCAAAGCATGTCCAAAGTGAGACTCGCGGTTTGGGAAGAAGGGGCAGTGAAAACTAGTTTTGTAAGATTCCGTCAACGAGTTTTTCCTGTAAATTCCGTCATTTCGTATAGGGGCTGAAAGCAAAAATCGAACGTGTAGCGCGCCCACGCTCAGAGAGGTTCCTTGGAACCCCCTTGGTACTGTTTAAAGCCAAATCGACCCCGAAAAGCAAATTTCATTTTTGTACTTCAGCTACTCTCAAAATGAGCCCGTTCGCACGGAATCGCCCGTAAAACGGGAAATATGAGGGGAACTGCGACGACACTTAACTGTCGCAAGGTTGCTGGCTGGTCGCGGCCGGTCGCGGCCCCCTAGTCCTCACTGGCACCGGCCGGTCGACACATCGACAATGTTCCGCTCTGAGGGTTGTGCCTCTTGTGCATATTCAAGGGTCGTTCTTTCACTATTGGATGGTGAGAAAGCTGAATTTGAACTCGGTTTTGAGACTGGTCGCTGCATTTCTGGACTTTAAAATCACGCCCGGCACTCTTGTTATGGGTGCTATGCGAAAGTTAGGAAGGTTTGAAAAACTTCTCACAGATACTTTCGGTTTTGGCGTAAGGGGCAATATTGGAAATTTTAAAATAAAATACTATTACACTACGTGAAATACTGGTAGGCCCGAAGTGTCACAAAATGGGAATTAGTCTATCTTTCATTATGAGGAATATTTGTTGTTTTGAATACAATCTGGGGGTAAGTGTTGTTGTGATTGGTAGTCTTGCTTTCGGTGTCATGTGGGGTGGTTGGTAGCCGTAGGGGTTTGGGTAGTTTCCGGTAGGCTATTGTAGCAACCGCGAATTGTTACGGTCCTTGCTTCATCGAATATCTGAAATTCTTTGATTATGAGCTATATGAAGATATTTTTTTATTTGGTTTATTTCTGCTGTCTTCTTCTGATGTGAATGATGGTTGTGACGCGAAAAGAAGTAGAGAAGGAGCTCTCTGCATCGACTATTTTACTTTTTATTTTTCTCCCTCAGAGCAAGTGTCGTTGTTGCCACATTCTGCATTCAGTTTTACTTCACTATCGCTAGATGGCGCCACGAAAATGGGCGGAGCTATGCCGCGGTTGTGCTCTGTGTGGTGCCAACTTTAGAAATTGATGGTCAGTTAAAAAATATTTAATACCGTTGTTCCTTCATTATACTTTACACCTTCTGTATCATACGATGTAATTGAACCCTTGGTAACAAAATAGAAATTAACACAATGTAAATCATCTCAGCATTGCTGCTTGTTGTTTCAAAATGACATATTGGCATCGCACAGAGTGGGCGGAGAATCTAAAACAATTGTACCAAGATACTTTAAAAAAGAATTCCAGTTCATTTAGCAAAAGCAGACGTAACCAACCTGCTACAGTCTACAATTAGGCACGTGATCACATCAAATCCGATTTATTGTAGGATCGTCCCGTGTTCAATGAGGAGGCCTATTGTTGCCAACTTGGCTCCACATTCGCATCGGTCTGCGCTTTGGTTGGTGGCTCGCAACGCGGCCGTGGCTTGTAATGCTCCGCCACGCGAAGCCAAGTAACAATGTCGGTTTGGTCGCGCGGCCTTATAGAGCGGTTCACCGTGCGGCGGGACGCCGGTTCGAATGTCAGAACCGTTTTCCCTTTTTAATTTTTTTCTGAACTTAGATGTCTAAGTTGTGATTAACAATTTATTATCAACACCCATCGTGCAGTTAACGAGGGCGACTCAGTGCTGTAAGTGCTGGAATTTTTAATTCAAGGTTCAGCAGCCGCGAGGCGACTATGGCGAACTGGCAGAGCTGTGAGCTATTTTACTTGGCGGTGTAATGGTCCATGTCTGAATGTGGATGGATGAAATCTACTCAATTAAAACTTAGATGTTCGGGCGGTAATTGCAGCTGACTTCGGAACACGACGACGACAATCTCTTCAAAGTGTCTGTGTTCGTCTTGCGGGTGTTCGTCCGGCCCTGGTTCCTCGCGCCCATTGCTCGGCAGGCGCCACTGAATGATTTGAACCTTCTACAGTACTTCTTTACTAATAAGTACCTTGGCAGGCACTGAGAGGTGGTCCTGGAAAAGTTCAGCCGCCATCGTACTAAGTATCCTCAAAGTAAGTCTGTCCCTCCCTATTTGATGAGAGTCAGCACTGACAACAAGATGCAGTTTGTGACTGCAATAAAGGATAGGAATGTTGCGACTAGCCCTTGACAAGTAGGCTGTCACACGGCCTGAGATTGACCTGGGCGAACTTAAAAAAAAAATCAAGGGATAGCAACGATATGACAGGTGAAGCAATGCTGGCCCCTCGCTTTCTTTTCTATTTCTTCGGATTTCAGTGCATTGCAACTCCATGTCTTTGTAAAATCTAAAGGTCTGGCCTATTCTGGATATACTGTAACACATTCCATTTTATAATGCCTGTTCTGTTCTGCGTGTTAAGGCAGGATTCTCGAAATGATTTAGTTCAACACCAAGCTAAGGAGGAGCGCACTGTGGTTTATTGCTCAGACAATGGCGGAGTACCAGAAGTACAAAGGAATTACTCAACAGAGAGGAATGTAGGGAATGACAGTCATATTCGCATTAATTCATATTAACAGTGACAAATGAAGAACGGAAACAAATGACGAACACACGAATGACGACACATTCGGATTCACTTCCACATTCACTCACAACACCTCACCCCTCCAGATAATCTTTATGATTATCAACAAACAATACAATACAATACAGTCGGAATACATTTGGCTGTTTTAAATAATAACATGGCAAGTAACAATAGTTACCGGTAAAGGAATAAAATTTATGGCACAAGCCAATAAAGTACAGGCAAGTAATACTGTATCAACTAGAAACTAGGGATATCTCTTTGGAGCTGTGACTAACCTTCCATATTTGGCAAATACATTTCTAGTTCCTGCTGAATTCACATTTCCTGAACTCCCAATGAAATTGCTAGTTCCAGCTAAATTCTCATTTCCTGAACTCCCAGCATTATGCACTGGAGTCTGGAGCATTGCAGATCCTGGAACAAGATCATCCATGTCATCCATGGGACAACATAACCATCAAAAACATCAGGCAATGTACAAGATCGTTTCAAGTGAAAGGTGTTTCTGCGCTCTTTGCTTTTCTTCAGCAACTGCTTGGCAATGTGCACTCCTTTTTCCGCCAACCCAATACTTCTTGGATAATACGGAGAACTAGTCACAATGGTACTACCAAGAGAAGCTGCAAATTCCTTACACTCAAAGGAATTTAAGGGGTTATTGTCACCAAAGATAGTTTCTGGTATACCATGAGTAGCAAATATTTGGCGGAGAACATCTATCACTGCTTTACTACTTTTACACGGTATCCGTTTAATTTCAAGCCATGCTGACAAATTATCTTCAACTACTAAATAATATTTAGAGTAAAGTTCTAGAATGTCAGCACTGATCTTTTGAAATCTTAACTCAGGAACTTTATGGGGAATCAATGGTTCTTTAGAATTTGAAGAGCTGTGAAGCTCACAAATCCTGCACTGGGAAACAAAGGTAGCGACATCATTGCTAAGACCTGGCCAGTACACAGCCTGCCTGGCTCTTGCCTTTGTTTTCTCTGCTCCCAAATGAGCTAAATGGATAGTTTATAAAACTTTCTGTCGCAGAGCTACAGGTACAACAACTCTATCTCCAAGGATTACAAGTCTATCTTGTACAAAGAGATCAATTTTTAGTTGCCAGTAAGGTTTAGCTTCACTAACAACTTGTTTTCTGTCTTTAGGCCAACCATTTTGGAAATAGGACATAACTGCACTCAGACCTAAGTCTAGTTCAGTTTCTTTTTGTAAATCCTGTATAATCTCTCCAGAGATAGGCAAATATTTTGTTACATCATGCACTACTTCAGTCATATCAGGATCATCAGTCACTGGATCCTGCAAGAAGTTCCGAGATAAGAGATCAGCAATATACAAGTATTTACCTGGTAAATACTGAACAATTGGGTTGAACCTTAACAATTTCAGTCTTAACTTTTAAGTCTATTATTTGTAATAGAACAAATAGGCTTTTTGAACACCGACCGATACCAATGGTTGGTGATCAGTTTCAAATGTGACATCTGTCATCCCATAAATATATTTTTCAAATTTAGTTGCAGCAAAGTACAGAGCCAACATTTCTTTTTCTATCTGTGCATAATTTTGTTCACTATCAGTGAGGACTCTGGATGCTAAAGCAATGGGTCTATTAGACTGAAGTAACCATGCACCAAGGCCATACTGGCGCGGTCGCACCGTTTGTCCGAGGTGCGTTTGTCCGAATCCTAAAATACTTCATCAAATCAAGTGGAACTAAGTTCATTCCAAATGTGGCAGAGATATCAGCTCCTCTGTATCATTTGTTATCTGACAAAGTAAAGTTCCAATGGCTACCCATACATGTTAAAGCATTTGAAAAATTAAAAGATTGTATTTGCAAAGCTCCAGTTCTGGCTAAGTTTGACAGTTCTAAGCCAAAAGTAGTTCAGGCTGATGCTAGCCAGTATGAGGTGGCGCCGTTTGTCCGAGGTGCGTTTGTCCGAATCCTAAAACACTTCCTCAAATCATGTGGAACAAAGTTTAGTTAGCTACCTTATTGTAATCTTATTGTAATTTATAAAAGGTTAATTTGAAAGAAGTCAAGTTCATGCAAGTAGTTAAATGAGAAGAACAGTTTCTGTTAAGACACATTATAGTGATTGCAGAGTCTATTGTGGCTTTTTAATATCAAGAACATTGACTTAGGTGTAAAATGTACCACTTGTTTGAATTTTGTACGATGCGCGCCATTTGGCCCGGAAACGCGTACGAACGTCTCGGGACGTCGGGTCACGACAACTCTTGACTCCGCCTCACCGCCACCCTGAGGCATCGCCGATGTTTAGCAATCGATGCCCCTGTCGATTGCTGTGCTTTGTTTACATTCGAGTCGAGTTATCAAGATGGCGATGTCAGTGATCGGAACGTTTGGAGATAAAATTTGCTTATTTCGGTTGTTTTCATAATTCATTCAATCGGCACAGCTGCTAAAGTGCCCTTTGTGAAAGTCGTCGCCTACATCCATGGCACCAGATAACCGTCATTTCTCATGTATCATACTTTCGCCCACAAGAAGCCATAACCTTCAGAAACATATGCACCGGGTGACAATATCATATACCTGAGGTACTGAAT